>CM068373.1:14133605-15333605 GCA_034769895.1 Magicicada septendecula | reverse complement strand
CGTGAGTGAAGTGACATGATAATACTGCAGTGACCTTGAAGCTTATAATAATGTCTCCCATAATAAAACAAGTAGACAAGAGTGAGCAGTCTACATAGTACCGTGAATGTCAGGTGACATGAATAATGCTGTCATTCAGGTATTGTTATGTCTAGAATTTTATCCTGTAGTGATCATGACAAGTTGCTTTCCAGTATAGAATTAGTAAAAACCTACAGTGAAACCCAGTAATAGTAATGTTTTTGTTTGTTTTCAGTGTTGATAGTCCAGTCACTTAAGCAAAAAAAATGGGTCAACCTCGGAATGAGAGATAATAAGCTGGAAACTCGTATACACCTTCCTTTTGGCATTCTAAAAGTTGTGTCAAAAGTCTCATAAAATCTCGTGTCTGCGTCGTAAGTTATTGAAGGTCAAAGGTCACAAAAATCGGTTTTTCGCCATTATCTCGGTTTATATTGCTCCAATGATGTTAACACCTATTATCAAAATTGTAGAGCGTAAAATTTGCAACAATTTTTTTTCCAAACATTTTTTCATGCGCTCAACCGTTTTTGAGATAGAGGGCGGAGAGCGCGCAGCGCTCAGCCATATATACTATAATACAAGGTCAGTAGTGAATCTCGGTGAATAATACCTTGTATAAAGTTAATAAATCATTAAAATATTATTAACAATGAATAATTTGTATTATTAATATCTTAATTTCATATCAATTTATTGAAAGTAGATTTAAGTAGAAATGAAACGAGTAAATGTATTTTAATTTTATCTTTATTTAGCAGCTATATATTTCTTACAATCTACATTGAAATGAAGCGTAAATTTACGAATCTTCAATAATTCAAAGATCAAAAATATTAATCTTCTTCTTCTTCATCCTCATCTTCTGGGCGTTCGAAAATTTCTGTTTCATTATCATCATTTTCATCCTCCTCAATCATGGTTTCCAGGCCTTCTAAAATTTCTGGGTCGCATGCACTCTCTTCCTCGGGGTTGCTTTGCAGTGAAATAGTATTGAGGCAAGCTTGTCCATTACACTGGCCACAAGCTAAAGTGCATTGCAACCCCGATTTTCTGCACCCGCAGCGTGAACCACATCCATTCTTACAATTACAAAATATAGTATTAAGTAACTCATCTGGAGCTGGTGGTAATATTGTTGTCATTGGCTCTAGGAATTCATTTTGCAGCACCCAACCCCATTCCTGGGGTTCTAAATCATGTCCTAACCATTTTTGAACTTGGTAATAGACACGGTTTATATGCTGATGGGCTGCTGCACTTGTCGGTGGAAGATTAGACAACTGGACAGGTTTGTGAAGCTTTGTAGATTTAACGAACTGAGTATATCGAAGATGATCGATATTGCCTTCAGATTTTGGAGCATTGTATATCGCTAGTAAAATTCGTACTCCATTTTCGTATAATTACTGTACAGGGCAGTTTTCTTGTAGAAAAACTTGAGCTAGTTGGTCGAAATTGGCAAGTTTTTGTAGTAATTTGATGAAAGTTTTTTTCCCTTTATTAAACAGGGCTGAAGTTGTATCACAGCCACTGAATGCATATAAAAATAAAATATGTTTTTTAGAAAGGGGATATTTGTCAAAACTTTTTGAAGAATAGATTTGTGTTTTGACATTGCCTTTTCCAACTTTGTTAAAGAAAATTTCTTCTTGATGTAATTGAGTGCGTCCAATTAAAATAACGAGCAAATCTATGTCTTCTCCTACAATGACGGCAGTCCTCTCAGGTTTGGATTCTTCGATAGCTGTTTCTATGATAAGAACATCAGCGTCATTTTTCGCTTGTTTTGTTGTGATATTTACTCTCTAACTTTTCAATGAGCATATCAATAAGTTTCTTTTTATTATTTCGAATTGACAAAAACTTATCTTGGCTGATTGGCACAATCATTGTTTCGTCGAAACAAACTTCATAAGATTTCGAAAAAGCAGCAGTTCTTAGTTGTTCCACTGCTTTTATGTTTTTAGTGTAGTCCGAGTATCCGTCAAATACAACAACAGTTTTTGGCCCATGATGTCTTTGTAAATACTTAACGTATTTATCTAAAACAACGGAAAAAGTATCGTCTTTACTCCATACGACGCGATGCAGAAGAAATCCACCATCGATGATATACGTCACATTATTTTCATCAAGTTCGATATCAAAAGGTGTCATATTATCATATAATGTGGCTTTCGTGGTTTTTCTCATGCCATTATTATCAAATAATGATGTCGGATACGGACTTAATTGGCCACAAAATAAACACAGTTTTTTGAAATCAAACACTTCATTTCTTTTCTTACGAGGTACACTGGGTGATGGTAAAGGTTCACCTTCTTCTAGGCGTCGTTTCGACGCTTCTATGGAATTTTTACTGATGTACACTTTTCGACACTGAACATGCACATTCACAGAGGTTAGAGTATTTAAGAAGTCTATGTGACCATCATTTCTTTCGATACTTCAGTTTTTAAAGTTTTCAAGCCACGCACTACATTAACAGAATCACCTTCTGTAAGTGACTTCTCACAAATAAAACACAAATCAGCCATAATTTTTAAAAATGTACGTCCGTCGTTGTCGAGATCTGAAACCAAATAAGAAAAAGGTCGTATTATAGGGGTCTGCCTTCCCAGTTACAATCTCAATAGAAAAATAAGAATGTAAGAGTTTACACATTTTAAAGACAAAATATTAATTATTTTTCTACTTAAAATCTACTTTGAATAAATTGATATGAAATTAAGATATACAAGAAATATTTCATTTAATGAGTTTTTAATTATACACAGTAGGTAACTATTATTAAATAAATAAACAAAACAAACTAATACCAGAAAAAATACAAATCAATACAAAACATGACACAATATTCAAAGCAATCAACATCGAAAATACACAAAATACAAAAACAAATACCACAACCACACACAGTAATACAACTTTAAAAGACCAAAGACCAACAAGCAACCTTAATAACATCCAGCAGCCAACACACAAATACTTCACCAGAAACAAGATGGTGAAGGCTGAAGATGAGAGAACAGGAACTCTCGAAACATGTTCCAAATAGAAAAAACATCTTGAGGTAAATTTAGCATAAATATTAAATGTATTAAATAAATATATTATATATATGTGAAATGTTATTAAATACAATGTATTAATTAATAAATAATACAAATTATTCATTGTTAATAATATTTTAATGATTTATTAACTTTGTACAAGGTATTATTCACCGAGATTCACTATTGACCTTGTATTATAGTATATATGGCTGAGCGCTGCGCGCTCTCCGCCCTCTATCTCAAAAACGGTTGCGCGCATGAAAAAATGTTTGGAACAAGCATTCTTGCAAATTTTACGCTCTACAATTTTGATAATAGGTGTTAACATCATTGGAGCAATAGAAACCGAGATAATGGCGAAAAACCGATTTTTGTGACCTTTGACCTTCAATAACTTACGACGCAGACACGAGATTTTATGTGACTTTTGACACAACTTTTAGAACGCCAAAAGGAAGGTGTATACGAGTTTCCAGCTTATTATCTCTCATTCCGAGGTGAAACCCTAATATGACTGGACTATGATAGTTATAATAATGAAACAACACCTCTTGATGAAATCTTCAGAGGCTATCATCGGACAGAAGGTAAGAATCTTTAAAATATCCAGAATTAGCTGTAACAGTTTTGTTTGTATAATAAATTGTGAAATCAATATCATATAAAT
Organism: Magicicada septendecula; assembly: GCA_034769895.1. Classification (NCBI taxonomy): domain Eukaryota; kingdom Metazoa; phylum Arthropoda; class Insecta; order Hemiptera; family Cicadidae; genus Magicicada; species Magicicada septendecula. Next base: position 15,329,858 of record CM068373.1, on the reverse strand, counting down.
GAATTATTTATATGCTGTTGTGCAACTTGATATAAAAATATAAAAATGTTTCTAGTATTTATTCTGCATGGTCAGTATTATATAGTGTTAATAAAATATAGCTCTCTGTGTGTGTGTGTGTGTGTGAATTTCCTACAATCCAGGCTACGTCTCACTTCATTTGACCCATTTTAACTGCCCAAGCATTTCCTATATTCCTCAATTATATGGAATAGCTGTTTGGATATCACCATTCTATAATATTAATCTGTATCAATTTCCAAGCGTGCTTAGGAATTATAGTTTGCATAAGTAGAATATCCACAATTACAGAAATGTTCATGAATTCCAAGAAATGGCCAGTCTCAAATTTGATTGTAAAACGTTGTGGTATTAAGAGTTCATTTTGTTTAAGTTTTGCATGATAGACTCCAAACAAGGTCCTTTAAAAGCAGCCTTTTTTAAAAAAAAAAACCTGAAGAGCAATATGTGATATGTATATCATACCTGAGAATATTATTACTAAAAGCGATAGATTGTAACTTTATAAATTTACGGCAAATTATATAATACTCGAGTCCCTGTTCGGGCGCCAATGTAACTTTTCTATTTAATGGAAAATTATATAACTCCGGGTCCCTAGTTCGGTGCCAATGTAACTACTCAATTAATTAATGACAAATATTTAATATCTTACTCTTATCTTTCGGGTTCGGATCCAGGGTCGTTCAGACGAAACCAGCTACAGAAAGGATCATTCGAGATACAAGGTGTAAAGATCAAATACACAGTTTGTGCTAAAACAAATTGCCTCTGGTTTATTATGCAAAATAACTACTTCGTCTCTCTTTTATGACATTTAAATTTCTTATTTTATTTTATTTTTTTTTTGTTAGATTAAATACTTGTTGAATGAGTAACAAGTTGTAAAAATCAAACAAAGTGACAAAATGAATATTTCTTAATTAACTAACTTATGACAACTACGGTATACCACAACTATTTATTTTTAGCAATGAACCAATACGTGATTTAGCTACACACTCACACACATTCGTTCTTTGATTTTGTCATTCTATTTAAACCCCACTTTGAGATCTCTGATGTACATTTCAGATTTACAATTTATTTATGTTGAATTATACTCTGGAGAAAAAGGTAAAATAATATTGGTTAAAACTCAGTTAATACTTAACGTCTGAAGAACTCCGCTGTTTTGCACCTTTGCTGTGAATGCACTGGTTTTTTTTTTCTTTGGTTAACACACCATAAATTAGTTTTGACACTGTTTAACCGCGGTACTGTTATTGATTATTTCGTACTAGGTTGATGCACCACTATTATTTTAATCCATTTTAGAATAACATTTCTTTTTATTTTGTCGGCCGACGTAATTTTTCGAACACTTAGATCGTTTAGGTTGGCCGCGCGGCCATGAGTTGCAGTTGAACTGTTATAACACGTTATAGAACTGTTATAGTGAACTAGCCGCACGTTATACTGTTTGTACCACTTTAATTACTGTTATACTTTTAAAAAGATAGGCCTACTCTTAATTACAGCCTATCTTGCACCCGAGGCCACCGTTTAATTTTAAATTGCACACTTTACTGTCTGATGCTGCTTACTACTGTTCACTCTCTGATGACAAACTGCAGACTGTGATTCACAAAAAGCCTGCTGCTGGGGCAGTTATGCAATACGTCTGGGCAATTGTTTAGGCTAACAATGTGCATTGCTGGTTACTGGGGCTCCCCACAGGTGAAAGTTAACAATTTTGAGATTGATTGAATTGATATAAAATTAAAACTAGGGCTGCATACAATTCTGTACCGTTACAAGATTGAATTAGCCCATTGCTCAGTCTTCTATCTAAAGGGAAGTGATTTGTGGTCAAGGTTTCCCCTTATCCTAGATAGGTTGATTTCTCTGCAGCTAAGGAACCCCATTGATCCCTCCCCAGTTTAAATTTAGAGTAGCCTCTCCTAAACTTCGGGAAACTCTCCACAGTAAAAGGCAATACAGGGCAGTGCTTATTATATCGATGGCACTTACTTGCCATCATATGGCCCCCATACATTTGAAGAATGTGATCCTGCGACAGGTCACCCTCACAACCCTGAAGTCAGTCTTCTGCTGCCACCTTGGTTCCTAACTACATATTTGATGTAGTTTTACTTGCAGTTGTCCACCACCATATCCAATAGATCTTTCGCATTTTATTTGTTTTATTACACAGTTCTGTTTAAAGTTTTCTATTTGTAACTTGAGTATTGATTTTAATAAGTGTTTTCTCACATGTAAAAAAATTGTAGATAAAAATAAAAGTAACAAAAAAAAAGTTACAAGTATTGACAGTAGGTATTCGAGTAACCAGTACAGCAGTGCAAAACAAAATTATAAACAGTTGAATGCTTTTATGTCTGACGTTTTTATTTTTAGTACAGTTACACATATTTTCAGATTTTGCTAATAGATTAAGAGTTTATATAATAATACCCTGTAAAAACAGTAATGAACATGACCTACATGATATTATTAGAGTTGCTGTGCACTATTTGTCAATTTAAGTTCATATTGATGTAAAGGTCGTTATTATTATAAGTGTTAACATTATTGTCTATAAATTCAATTTTCAGGACAAATATCATGCTTGGCATTGCCAGCTAACTTGTTATTTGAATCTTCACTTATAGTTTCTACTGAGATTTTGGTGTTCTTGTAATAGTACAGTCTAGACATTATTGCAATTATTGGTTCTAGACATCCATGCTAACAACCATAGATAATCTGATATCTGAAACCATACTTTGTTCAAGGAGACTAGAGACAAACATATAAACAAACAGTTTGTGTAATCAGCTAATGTTGGACAAGCTAATGACATCATTGTGAAGGGCAATTCTAGGAACTTGAGTCAGCACAGCCATTTATATAAAACAGTTACAACAGCATGCATAAATCTCAAACGAACAGTTCACATACTTGTTTTGTTATGTCTCTGAGCTCATTGAATTCAGTAAATTAATAAAAATTTTCTGATACCACATTTGTATAAGTAGGCTGTAATGAAAATTATAAACTTGTAATAAATAATTCATTCTAAAATTATATACACTAACGTTGAAAACATACAAGAAACAAATATACCCCACAGTCACACACAATGATACCAATTTAAAATACCAAAAACCAACAGGTTACCATAGCAACAACCAACCGGCACATAAGTACTCAACAAGATCCAAAATTAAGATGGCTGAGGATTGGAAAAATAGGATTCCCGAAACGTGTTCCAAATAAGGAAATAATATATCTTGAGGTGAAGCAGTTATAAATATTAACTAAATAAAATTATATACAATAAGATCCTATTGTTTAAATGTACTTTTCAATGTTTCAGTAAAATGCTCGAACTGCGAACACGTTTTGTCGTGGCCAGCGTCTCCCGAGCGGTAAGGAGGCTTCCAAGTATCATACAAAGGCATATATTTACATATATATATTAACATATATTTATATATAAATATTTATAATAATAATAGTATGTTTTTCTTTTTTTTAATCTAATAAAAAAAAAAAGAAAAACATACTATTATATATATATATATATACATATATATATATATTTATTATATATGAATATATAAATGTGATAATACAGTAATATTAACATTAATATTTTTAATTTAACTATAAATATACTGTATAAAATCATAAATATTAAGAAACCGGGATTACTCAAATGAGTGAATATTGTTGTAAAAGCTCTGTTTATAAAGGTTTGATGCCATGATTTATAAATTAATGTGAAAATATAATAGTATATTTCAAAAAATTCACCAGCCATGAATTCTTATTTTTATTGTGAGGAAGCATCGATTAAAAATAATACATTTCAACAATATAGTGAATATTGTTGTAAAAGCTCTGTTTATAAAGGTTTGATGCCATGATTTATAAATTAATGTGAAAATATAATAGTATATTTCAAAAAATTCACCAGCCATGAATTCTTATTTTTATTGTGAGGAAACATCGATTAAAAATAATACATTTCAACAATATAGTGAATATTGTTGTAAAAGCTCTGTTTATAAAGGTTTGATGCCATGATTTATAAATTAATGTGAAAATATAATAGTATATTTCAAAAAATTCACCAGCCATGAATTCTTATTTTTATTGTGAGGAAGCATCGATTAAAAATAATACATTTCAACAATATAGTGAATATTGTTGTAAAAGCTCTGTTTATAAAGGTTTGATGCCATGATTTATAAATTAATGTGAAAATATAATAGTATATTTCAAAAAATTCACCAGCCATGAATTCTTATTTTTATTGTGAGGAAACATCGATTAAAAATAATACATTTTTGAGTGAATATTGCTTTAAAGGGATTGTTTGACATTTTGGGAAACTATACTATTAATAAATAAGTAAAAGGAGGAGTTTTATTCTAGCTTGTAAATTAAATATTTAATTATATTACATGCATAACTTTAAATTGATTGAAAACTATCTAAATGATAATTATCCATAGCGCAGTATTAAGTATTATTAATTATTAATTTTAGAGATAATAATTTTATTTATAGAGGACAAAATTCGTGCCAGCAGTTGCGGTTACACGATTCTCTAAATTTAATTATATTAGTTTCAGTTAAAAAATAAATTAATAGTAAGGTTTTTAAATTTTGGTGAAATAATGTATAAATATGTGTTTACTTTTATGTCTGATAAACTTTTATCTAAAACTAGGATTAGATACCCTATTATTGAAAGTGTAAATAAAATAACTAGATTATTAATAGTTATGATCTTTAAATTCAAAGAATTTGGCGGTAATTTATCTAATCAGAGGAATCTGTTTTGTAATCGATAACCCACGATAGATTTCACTTTATATAAGTTTGTATACCTCTGTCAAGAATGCTTTATCAGAATAATTTTCATTTATTTTATTAATAAAATGTCAGGTCAAGGTGCAGTTAATTTTAAAGAAAGAATGGATTACATTATTATAAAAATGAATTGTTTTCTATAATGAAAATCATGAAATTGGATTTGAAAGTAAATTTATTAAATATAGTTTTTTGAATTTAGGTTCTAAATTATGTACATATCGCCCGTCACTCCCACTATAAAGTGGGATAAGTCGTAACAAAGTAGCTGTACTGGAAAGTGTGGCTAGAGTGCAAATTAAAGCTTAAGGCATATTATTTACACTAATAAAAATTATTGATTTATCGATATAATTTGAATAATAATTTAAATTTATAATTAATTTATTGAGATTATTTTAAGTAAAAATAATTATTTAGTTTTAGTACTATTTATGGAAAAAATATTTTTAATTGAACTGTGAAGATCAAACAATAAATATAAATAAGTAAAATTATAATTTGTACCTTTTGTATCAGGGTTAATTAATTATATATAAAAATTTATTTTTCCCGAATTATAGTGATTTAAAGTTATTTGTTAATTATTGTAATATAAATATTAATAAAATAATTTTAGTGATGAAACTTCTCTCGAACTATAATATTTCTGGTTTCTTAAGAATTAAATTTAATTTAAAATAAATATTATAACTTATATTTTAATATAAAGTTTTATATTTATTTAATTATATTAAGGATAAGCTAAATATAACTTCTATAATATTTTAGATTTTAATTAATTAAATAGGCTTGCAATTAGCCTTTTTATATGAGTAAGTTAAATTTTATTTTCTATTTTAATACATTTAATATATTTTAGGTATATATTAAGAAAATTAAATTAATAAAAATATTTTTATTAAAATGATTAAATTAGTAAATTATAATAAGTTGTATTTAAGAACTAGGCAAATATAATTTTCACCTGTTTACCAAAAACATGTCCTTTAGAAAAATATTAAAGGTCTATTCTGCCCAATGATATTTTAATGGCCGCGGTAAGTTGACCGTGCAAAGGTAGCATAATAATTAGTCTTTTAATTAAAGGCTTGTATGAATGAATGGATGAAAAATTTTCTTTTTTAATTAAAATAGATTGAATTTAGAGTTTAAGTAAAAAATCTTAGATAAATAAGTGGGACGAGAAGACCCTATAGAATTTTAAATAAATTTGTTTTACTAGAATTTAGAATTAACAACTGAAAAAATTATTTTATTTTTTGTTGGGGTGACATTATAATAAATAAAACTTTAAATGAACTTTTCATAAATTAATGCTTAATTGATCCAATTTTTTGATTATAAGATTAAATTACCTTAGGGATAACAGCGTTATTAATTTGGAGAGTTCATATCGATAAATTAGATTGCGACCTCGATGTTGGATTAAGAAAAGAATTTAGAGCAAAATTTAAATATTCTGGGTCTGTTCGACCTTTAATTTCTTACATGATCTGAGTTCAAATCGGCGTGAGCCAGGTTGGTTTCTATCTACTAATATATTTTTGATATTAGTACGAAAGGACCATGTCAAATAATTTAATTTATTCTATTTTAGCAAAAAGTGCATTAAATTTAGAATTTAATTATGTAATAATATTACATGTAGAAAATGTTTATAATTACTGTTTTAATTACTGCTTTGTTTATTTTGATTGGTGTTGCATTTTTAACTTTGATGGAGCGTAAGATTTTAAGATATATTCAAATTCGTAAGGGTCCAAATAAAGTAGGATTTATCGGTATTTTACAACCATTTTCAGATGCTACTAAGTTATTCTTAAAAGAGACAAATATACCAATGTTATCCAATTATTTAATTTATATAATTAGACCTGTGTTAGGCTTATTTAATTCTTTACTATTGTGAGTCATTTATCCATACTTAATCAATTGTGTTTCGTTCAATATGGGTATAATATTTTTTTGTTGTTGTACAAGAATAGGGGTTTATAGTTTAATGATTACAGGCTGATCATCAAATTCTAATTACGCTATATTGGGTTGTATTCGATCAATTGCTCAAACTATTTCATATGAAGTCAGCCTCGTATTAATTATTTTGTGCCCTATTGTAATGATTGAGAGTTTTAATTTAATTGAATTTTATTTTTTTCAACAATTTATATGATTAGTATTTCTGTTTTTTCCTTTGAGAATTTGTTGAATTTCATCATCAATAGCCGAAACTAATCGATCACCATTTGATTTTTCTGAAGGGGAATCAGAATTAGTTTCTGGATTCAATGTTGAGTATAGAGGTGTAGGATTTGCATTTATTTTTTTAGCTGAATATGCTAGAATTATTTTTATGAGTATAATATTTTGTTTAATATTTCTAGGTAGAAAAATTAATTCTTTAGTTTTTCCTATTCAACTAACATTAATTTCATTTTTATTTATTTGAGTTCGAGGTACTTTACCTCGTTATCGTTATGATAAATTAATATATTTAGCATGAAAATCATATTTACCAGTAAGTTTAAATTTATTGATTTTTTTTTTCATGATTAAATCTATTATTTAGTTCATTAAAAATTGTCTTACTATTAAGTTAATAGAACTTAATTTTCTTTTCTTTACTTTCAAAATAAATGCTTTATTTATAAGCTAATTAACTATTTAATTAATTTATCTCAAAAGATTTAATTATAGGGTCTAAAACAAAATATATAAAATAAATTGTTGTTAAAAGTATCCCGATCTTGATATATGGGTATTCAACAGGACAATGAACAAGTATCAAAATAAAATCTGATTAATAGGATAATTTAATAGTCCTATAAATTTTGAATTGTTTATGAAGGGAACAAAAATTAAAATAAAAATTGATATGAATAATGCAATTACTCCTCCTAATTTATTAGGAATAGATCGTAGGATTGCATATGCAAATAAGAAGTATCATTCTGGTTGAATATGTTTTGGAGTAACTAATGGGTTTGCTGGAGTAAAATTATCAGGGTCACTTAATTTATATGGTTCAAGTATCATATAACAAAAAAAAATAATTAAAATTAATAAAAATCCTAGTACATCTTTAATAGAAAAATAAGGATGGAATGGAATTTTATCATTATTTGAATCAATTCCAAGTGGATTGTTTGACCCCATAACATGCAAGAAAATAAGGTGTACAATTGTTAATGCTAAAACAACAAATGGTATAATAAAATGGAAAGAATAAAATCGAGTTAATGTTGCATTATCAACAGCAAATCCTCCTCAAATTCAATTTACCAAAGTTGTCCCAAGATATGGAATTGCTGACAATAAATTTGTAATGACTGTTGCTCCTCAAAATGATATTTGTCCCCATGGAAGGACATAACCTATAAAAGCAGTAGCTATTAAAGTTAATAAAATGATCACTCCTACAGCTCAAGTTTCAAAATTTTTATATGAACCATAATATAATCCTCGCCCAACATGCAAATAAACACAAATAAAAAACAATGAAGCTCCATTTGCGTGTGAAATTCGTAATATTCATCCATGATTAATATCACGACAAATATGTCTTAATCTATTAAATGCACTTGCTACATCTCCATTATAATGTATTGACAAAAATAATCCAGTTAAAATTTGAACAACTAAGCATATTCCTAGCAGCGATCCATAATTTCATCAATATGATAAATTCGTAGCTGCCGGTAAATCAATTAGTGAATTATTTATTATTTTAATTAGTGGGTGTATACGTCGAGTGATGTTTAACATTCGTTAAAATTTTCTCCGTAAAGGAGACAATTTAATTCTAATAATATTCACAACAACAATCAATGTAAATAGAAGATAAATAACTAACATAATAGTTATTATTCCTGACGGAAATATATATAATTTTTTAATTATAAATCTATCAAATAAATTATTCATTTCCAATAATTTATTAACTCTATCTATCTTAAATCTAATAGTATTTATAGTTATGATCAAAATTCAGATAATTATGTTTAATATTAATAATTTTATTGAAAAATAAAATTTTTCATTTGAAGCAATTCTTGATATATACATAAATAAAATTAATATTCCTCCAATAAAAATAAGAAATAAGATATAAGAAAAAAAATAAGAATTTATATAAAATATACAAATAATTCTGGTTAGTATTGTTTGTATTAATAAAATAGATCCTATTGATAATGGGTGCTTCATAAAAATAAAACTTATTGATAATAGAATTGTAATTGATATCATAATTTTCATACAGAAGATAATTTAATAAAAATGTAAGCTTTGGGTGCTTAAAATGATTCTTTACTCTCTTCTGAAGTTTTAAAATTATTAATTTATCTTAGATTTACAAGATCTAAATTTTTTTTTAAACTATTAAAACGAATGAATTTGTCATTACCTTTATTGTATTTAATTATATTTATATCGGGCATTATCTCATTATGTTTAAATCGAAAACATATCATAATAAGTTTATTAAGATTAGAATTAATAATTTTAAGATTATTTTGTATATTTTCTGCATTTCTATCAATTGAATTAAATGATATATATATATTAATAGTTTTGCTAACATTTAGTGTTTGTGAAGGAGTTGTAGGATTATCAAGATTGATTAATATGATTCGATCACATGGTAATGATCAACTATTATCAATATCTTTAAAAACATGTTAAAATTAATTTTATTTTCATTATTTTTAACCCCTTTATTATTTAACATATGGTTATTAAGAAATATACTAATTCTTTTAGTGCTATTTATCATCTTATTCTTTAGAAAAGATTTAATTATACTAAGATATAACATACATATAGATAATATTTCATATAGATTAATCATTCTTACAATTTGAATTACCTTCTTAATAATTAATTCTAGTCCTTTATATAAATATAATAATATAAATTTATTTTTGTTTATAGTGTTATTATTAATAACATTATTAATTTTATCATTTTGTTCATACAATATTATAATATTTTATATCTTTTTTGAAACTAGTTTGATCCCTACCATAATTATTATGGATGGGGGTATCAACCTGAACGAGTGAATGCTAGATATTATTTATTGTTTTATACTTTATTCGCATCTCTCCCCATATTAGTTTCAATTATATATATGTATAGAAATAATATAACTAATATTATAATATTAATGAGATCAAATAATAGGTTTATTTACTTGGGGATAACATTAGCATTCATAATTAAGGTTCCATTATTTATATGTCATTTTTGATTACCAAAAGCTCATGTCGAAGCACCTGTTTCTGGTTCTATAATTTTGGCTGGAATTCTTTTAAAATTAGGAACTTATGGCTTAATTCGTGTTATATATATTATACCAGTAATATTTATCAATTATAGATTCATCTGGATTTCTATTTCATTAATAGGGGGAATTATGATTAGATTATCTTGTATAATGCAAATTGATATAAAATCTATAATTGCATACTCTTCTGTAGCTCACATAAGATTAGTTATTGGAGGAATTATAACAATAAATATATGAGGTATAGTCGGAGCATATTTTATAATAATTGGACATGGTTTATGTTCATCTGCTTTATTTTGCTTAGCAAATATTTCTTATGAACGTTCGGGAAGACGTAGAATCCTAATTAATAAAGGAATATTAAGATTTATGCCTTCAATAACTCTCATATGATTTTTAATATCTTCTAGAAATATTTCATGTCCTCCAACAATTAGTCTAGCAGGAGAAATTATAATTTTAAATAGATTAATGTCTTGAAATCCATTGTGTATAATTTTCCTATCTTTTTCTTCATTTTTATCAGCTTGTTATAGTTTATATCTATACTCTCATACCCAACATGGAATAATTTTCTCGGGTTGTTACTCTTTTAATTCTGGGAACGTACGTGAATTTTTTTTAATTATAATACATTGAATTCCATTAAATTTAATTATTTTGAAATTAACATTATTGATATAATTCAATTAGTTTAAAATAAAACATTAAATTGTGGATTTAAAAATATAAATTTATATTGGATCATTACTAAAAATAAACTTAATACATATATTTTCTTAATTTTATTGATTTTAAGATTAATAATATTAATTTTATCAATAAATATGATTATTTTTGATTATGCAATTATAATAGAATGACTGATTGTTACAATTAATTCATGTAATATTTATATAACATTAATTTTTGATTTTATATCAACTTTATTTCTTTCAACTGTTATATTCATTTCATCAATGGTTATATTATATAGAGGTATATATATGATAAATGATAAATATATTAATCGATTTATTTATATTATTATAATATTTGTAATGTCAATAGTATTATTAATTATTAGACCTAATATAGTAAGCATTCTCATTGGATGAGATGGATTAGGATTAGTATCATATTGTTTAGTTGTTTATTATCAAAATTTAAATTCTAGAAATGCTGGGATACTAACGGCATTAATAAATCGTATTGGAGATGTTATAATCCTTTTATTAATTGCATGAATGATAAATTTTGGATCTTGAAATTTTATATCTTTTATTAATAAGATAATAATGAGTCCAATAATTATACTAGTTGTTATTGCAGGATTTACAAAAAGAGCTCAAATTCCTTTTTCTTCATGACTTCCAGCAGCTATGGCTGCTCCAACTCCAGTATCGGCCCTTGTTCACTCATCAACATTAGTTACTGCAGGAGTATATTTAATTATTCGATTCAGAAATTTAATTATATCATTCAATCTAATTCAAGTATTTTTAATGTTATCATTACTAACAATAATTATATCAGGTCTAGCTGCAAATTTTGAATTTGACTTAAAAAAAATTATTGCATTATCAACTTTAAGACAATTAGGAATTATAATATCAATTTTAATATTTGGTTATCCAATATTATCCTTTTTTCATCTTATTATTCATGCTTTATTTAAGGCGTCACTTTTTTTATGTGCTGGAGTATTGATTCATAGATTAATGAATAATCAAGATATTCGCATAATGGGCTGTATAAGTTATAATATACCAATAACTAGAACATTCATAAATATTGCAAATTTATCATTATGTGGGATACCCTTTATGAGAGGGTTTTATTCAAAAGATTTAATTATAGAAATAATATGCTCCAGAAATACTAACTTTTTAATTTTATTATTGATATATGTTGGAATTGGAATAACATCTTTCTATTCTGCCCGATTAACATATTTTTCAATAAGCATAAATTTTAGTTATTATAATTTTAGTTCACAAAACGAGTCATTTAATAGTATATTAAAGAGAATCATGGTTTTATCCATTTATTCAATTTTATCAGGGTCTATATTTAGATGAATCATATTTAATAATCCTGTAAGAATTATTCTCCCCATCGAGGGAAAACTAATAGCGATGGCTCTATCTTTTATAGGGTTATTAATTGGATATGAAATATCCATGTTTTCATCCATAGTAAAAAAATTTACAAGAGAGTTCATAAATTCCATATGATTTTTAAAACAACTATCAACCTTTCATACTCAATTTCTTTTTTTAAAAAATTCACTTATATTTCAAAAATCAATTGATTTGGGATGAGGAGAAAAAATTGGGCCCCAAGGCATGATTGAATTGATAAAATTAATTATAATATTTAATATTAATATAAGAAAAAATAATTTCAAGATTCAAATAATAACATTTATTGCTTGATTTCTAATTATGATATATTTAAATAGCTTAAACATTAGAGCATAATATTGAAGATATTAAGGTAATAAATATTTTTAAATATTTACAAGGATTTTCCTCTCTTTTCAATGAAAATGAAATGTTTTATAAACTTTATAAATAAGAAAAAAACGGAGTTTAACCGCTTTAAAAGCTAGTTAGCAGCTGCTTTTATTCTTATTTCCTTTTAATTGGAAATTATATGTTCAATAACTTTATTAACAATAAAGTGCCTTATTTTTGGCTTCAATTAATAAACAAAGGAATAAAGATTCTTTTTTTAGGTCGAAACTAAATGTATTTATTACTTCATTGCTTTTAAGAATGGCTAATATGAGCACCTATTGATTGCAATCCAATAATTATAATTAAATACATTCCCATTAAATTCAATTTAACATACTATTTTTTCATTCATGATATAGGCCTAATATTAAAAATAATAAAAATAACAATATCACTAAATAAATTTCAATAATATTAATAGTTGTTATTACAATAACTATGGGTATAATAATCACTAATTCAACATCAAAAATAAGGAAGATGACTGCAATTATAAAGAAATGTCTTGAAAAAGGAATTCGAGATGACTCAAAAGGATCAAATCCACACTCAAATGGAGATGATTTTTCACGATCAATTATTGATTTAGTTGACACAAAATATAAAAGAGTTATTAAAGTAAATAAAATTAATAATATCATAATACAATAACTTACAACATTGAAAATTATTCTATTTAAAAATTAATCCTTTTAATTGGAAGTTAAATATACTTATATACTAATAGAATATTTATCTACCCCATCAGTAAATTGATATATATAAAAATAGTCAAACAATATCAACAAAATGTCAATACCAAGCAGCTGCTTCAAAACCAAAATGATGAGTTCTAGAGAAATGAAATTTCAATTGACGTAATAAACAAATTATAATGAACGTTCTTCCAATAATAACATGAATTCCATGAAACCCTGTTGATACAAAAAATGTTGATCCGTATACAGAATCTGAAATACAAAACGATGATTCAAAATATTCATATACCTGAAGAATAGTAAAATATATACCTAATATTAAAGTTAATAAAATACCATAAACAGATTCATTATATTTACTTTCTATTATGGAATGATGAGCTCACGTAATTGTTACTCCAGAACACAATAAAATTATAGTATTTAATAGAGGAATTTGTATTGGGTTAAAAGGCATAATTCCAGAAGGGGGTCAATTTATACCAATTTCTATGACAGGTCTTAATCTTCTATGAAAAAATCCCCAAAAGAAAGAAATAAAAAAGAAAATTTCTGACACAATAAATAAAATTATTCCTAATTTTAGACCTCTCACTACAACTATTGTGTGGAATCCTATAAACGTTCCTTCACGCGAAATGTCACGTCATCATTGAATTATAGTTAAAATTAAAATTAAAAATCCAAAAGATAATAAAATAAAATTTTGTATATGAAATATTATTACTATACCAGAAACAAAAGTTAGAGCCCCAATTGACCCCGTTAGAGGTCATGGTCTACAATCAACTAAATGATACGGATGATTATTCATTAAGATACTTCTCTATAATACAGAGTTCTTAAAACTGTAAAAACATAAGATTGAATTATACAAACTGCTGATTCAAATAATATCAATAATATCTGAATTAAAATAATTAGATTTATATAAATTTCTAAATTAGTTGATCTATTTCCTAATAATGTTATTAGTAAATGACCAGCAATCATATTTGCTGTTAAACGAACAGCCAAGGACCCTGGTCGAATTAAATTTCTGACAGTTTCAATACATACCATGAAAGGTATTAAAATTATTGGAGTTCCTATTGGAACTAAATGACAAAACATATGATTTGTAATGTTAACAAATCCAAATAAAATAAAAGTCAATCAAAGAGGAAGAGCTAAACTAAGAGAAAATACTAGATGTCTTGATCTAGTGAAAATATATGGAAACAATCCAAGAAAGTTATTGAATAGAATAAAAATAAATAAAGAACAAAATAATAATGATCTACCACAAGATCCTGAACTTATTAATAAATTTAATTCAAAACTTATTGTATTTAAAACTTTATTTATAAAAATTACATAACGACTAGGAATGTATCATAACCCTATAGGCATGAATAATAATAAAATTAAAGAACTTAATCAATTTAATGAAAATAACCCTGTTGATGGATCAAAAGTTGAAAATAAATTTGTTATCATAATCAGTTATATAAATTATTAAAATTATTAGTCAAATTTATCTTTGGAATTTTCATAAAAGAAAAATAAATAAAAGTTATAATTAAAATAACAATTTATAAAAAAAAGAAAAACAAAAAACATCAATTTATTGGAGATATTTGTGGGATAGAAAAATACCATTCTTAGTTTCTTGAATCTGACAGATTGATGTTTTTATAATAAACTAACTTTTCATCATTAAAAGTAGTCGTTAGTTACTATAAATTGGTTTAAGAGACCATCACTTTCTTTCAGTCACTTAATGAATAGCTTATTAATCAATTAATAAAACAATTTATATCAACTCTTTCAATAACAATAGGTATAAATCTATGATTTGCTCCACAAATTTCAGAACATTGACCAAATGATATACCAGGTCGATTAATAAATATTCTTGCTTGGTTTAATCGACCAGGCACGGCATCTACTTTAATTCTCATAGATGGTATAGCTCATGAATGAATAACATCAAATGATGAAATCAATAATCGAATTTGAGTACTAAAAGGTAAAATCGTTCGATTATCTACTTCTAATAAACGGAATTCTCTAATTAATATATCATTTTGAGATTTTATATAAGAATCAAATTCAATATTTAAAAAATCTGAATATTCGTATGATCAATATCATTGATGACCAATAATTTTTAAAGTTATTAAAGGTTTATTAATCTCATCCAATAAGTATAATAATCGTAAGGATGGGAATGCAATAAAAATTAATGTTAAGGCTGGTAGAAGTGTTCAAAAAAATTCAATTAACTGTCCTTCTAATAAAAGTCGATTAACAATATTATTAAATATGATAACTGTTATTATATAAGTAACAATTGAAGTGATAATAATTAAAATAGTTAAAGTATGATCATGAAAAAATATTAACTGTTCTATTAATGGTGATATAGCATCCTGCATATTAATATAAGATCAATTAGAAATTTCTAACAAAAGTTATTTATATATGAATCTTAAATTCATCGCACTTCATCTGCCATATTAGAATTGAACTAATAATGGAATCTCACTATATGAGTGCTCAGACGGAGGAAGTTTATGTAACCATTCAATAGAAGAATTTATATTAATTGAATATAAAATCAATCGATGTGAAATAAATCTTTCTCAAATAATAAACAATAAAAATAAAATTCCAATAAATGAAATTCTTCTTCCAATAGAAGATACAATGTTTCATGATATAAATGCATCAGGATAATCTGAATATCGACGTGGTATACCTCTCAATCCTAAAAAATGTTGGGGAAAAAAGGTTAAATTTACCCCTATAAACATAATCAAAAAATGAATTTTTAATCAATTAGAATTTAAAGATAATCCAGTAAATAAAGGATATCAATGAATAAATCTTCCTAAAATTGCAAATACTGCACCTCTTGATAGCACATAATGAAAATGAGCTACAACATAATATGTATCATGTAATACAATATCAATTGATGAATTAGCCAAAATCACCCCAGTCAACCCACCAATAGTAAAAAGAAAAACAAAACCTACTGCTCATAAAATTGAAGGTCTTATCTTGATTTTAACTCCTCTCAGAGTTGCTAATCATCTAAAAACTTTAATTCCAGTTGGAACAGCAATAATTATTGTGGCAGAAGTAAAATAAGCCCGTGTATCAACATCCATACCAACTGTAAATATATGATGTGCTCAAACAACAAATCCTAAAATACCAATTGATATTATACCATAAATTATTCCTAGTGATCCAAAAGATTCAATTTTTCCTCTCTCTTGAGTGATAATGTGAGAAATTAGTCCAAATCCAGGCAAAATTAAAATATATACTTCAGGATGTCCAAAAAATCAAAATAAATGTTGGTATAAAATTGGGTCTCCTCCACCTGAAGGATAAAAAAAAAAAGTACTCAAATTTCGATCAGTTAATAATATTGTAATTGCACCAGCTAAAACTGGTAATGAAAGCAATAATAAAAAAGCAGTAATTAATACTGCCCACACAAATAAAGGTAACCGATCCATGTATATTCCCACTGATCGTATATTAAAAATTGTTCTAATAAAATTAACTGCACCTAGGATTGAACTAGCTCCAGCCAAATGTAAAGAAAAAATAGTTAAATCAACGCAAGATCCTGAGTGTGCAACGCCTCTTGACAACGGAGGATAAACTGTCCAACCAGTACCTGCACCTCTATCAACCATTCTACCAATTAATAATAATGTCAATGAAGGTGGTAATAATCAAAAACTTATATTATTTATTCGAGGGAAAGCCATATCAGGAGCACCAATTATCAAAGGAACCAATCAATTCCCAAATCCTCCAATCATAACTGGCATCACTATAAAAAAAATTATAACGAAAGCATGAGCAGTAACAATCACATTATAAATTTGATCATCTCCAATAAAAGATCCAGGAATGCCTAATTCAACACGAATAAGAACTCTTAAAGTTGTACCTACTATTCCCGATCAAATCCCAAAAATGAAATATAATGTTCCAATGTCTTTATGATTAGTTGAGAAAAATCACTTATTCATAACTAATCATTGATTTATTCCCAATTGAGATGACTGAATTAGGTAATAAACTGTAAATTTATTTATGGATATGCTTTCCTCTCAATAATCTAATCTAATCTAATATTTCTTCCCTATTCTCTTATTTTTTTCTTCAATCTAGTCTTATATTTAATAATAATATTAAATTGCAAATTTAAAGGTGATTAAAATAAATCTAAGGCTTACAAGAAATTATATTTTTAACTTTGAAGGATAATAGTTTTATTAACTTAAAACCTTACTAATTCATAACATTAAATAAGGTTACAACTATAAATCCAATCAATAAAGAATTTACTATAAATAATGTATTATTTAATCTAAAAGTTGACAACTTTAAAGATATATTGTTTATCATTAACCCTGTCATTACAACTCGCAAATAATAAAATAACACTAATAAAGCAGTTATTACTAAAATTAAACATAAAAAATACATTTTATTAACCAAAAGACAATAAATTATCATAAATTTTGGGAAAAATCCTAAAAATGGTGGTAATCCACCTATTGACATAAAAATAATTATTAACATTAATGATTTAACCCTATTGTTAAACAAAATAAAAATTTGATTTAAATAATTTATATTATTTATTCAAAACAGATAACAAGTCAAAAATAAAGAGAGGGAATAAATTAAAAAATATACCAGCCATATATAATTTATTAATATAACCCCTCTAAAAATTCAACTTAAATTGTAAATTGATGAATATGCTAAAATTTTTCGAATTGATGAATAACACAGTCCCCCTAATGAGCCTCAAATACATGATAAAACAATAAATAAAATCAATCTTATATCTAAATAACTCAATAAAATAATGGGAATAATCCTCTGAACGGTTATAATTAAAAAAGACACTAGTCAAGACAACCCATCAATTACTGAAACATCAATAATGGAATGGAGGAGATCCAATTTTAATTATTAAACTAATTATAATAAAATATTTTACTTGAAATAATATTCCTAAAATAACAACAAACAGGAATAATAGTCTTGAACCCATTCTCTGAATAATAAAATATTTAATTATTGACTCAGATGAGTAAACTCTCATTTTATTTATTATAAAAGGCAAAAATGATACCATATTTATTTCGACTCCTATTCAACAACCCAGCCAATTGTTTGAACAAATCACCAATATAATACCAAAAAATAAGAATGCCACAAATACTATATAAGAAGAATTTTTTTTAATTAAAAAGAGGATAATTTTCCATAAATGAGGTATGAACCCATTAGCTTAATTTTAGCTTATCTTTTATATGTTGTAGTTTATGAAGAACATTAATTTTTGATATTAAAAGACAGTTTAATTCTGTTAACATAATAAGAGTATAATATTACATAATTTATTCTATCAAAATAACCCTTTTTCACTCAGGCATCTTATTTTTTTTTATTTTTTTTTTTTTATATATGGCTTATAATGTCTGGTGTACGGTTTATTATACAATAGACTTACAGCCAATACTAGATTCGCAACTTTATATACTCTTTCCTTCATTTTTTCCTATCTCTATTTATTGATTAAAATAAAATTACGGAACTGAATAACTAGTAACAGTTAAAGAGTTAGCTAAAATACAATAATTACATCAATTTTTGTACACCCACATTTTGCAAATCCGGTTCATAAAATATATGCTTACAGTATGTTTATAGTTAAATTAAAAATATTAATGTTAATACTACTGTATTACCATATTTATATATTCATATATAATAAATATATATACATATGTATATATATATATATATATATATATATAATAGTATGTTTTTCTTTTTTTTTTTTATTGAAGTATAAAAAAAAAGAAAAACATACTATTATTATTATAAATATTTATATATAAATATATATTAATATATTTTTTATATATAAATATATATATATCATTATATATATATCACTATATATATATATATTACCTTTTAAGTGATAGTGGTGGCTTGTAGGTGTACAGACAAATGAAACACAAATCTAAGATTAGTAATTCTTACGTTTATTAGTTACTGAACTTCTGTAATAATATTAGTACATTTCAATTAATCAAAGATTTCAATTAAATCTTTATAAAACAATTAGTGAGCATTTAAACATAAAAGCCTTTAGATCTCTAATTCAATGTGATATATAGATATATATATATATATATATATATATATATAAACTCTACATAACTCCAAAATAATTAAAATAATTCAGTTAATTGTTTCAAGATTAAGAAGCGAACATCAAGTTCAATTAACTAGATACTAGAACAAAATAATATAATATCTCTTTAAAATGTTTATATAACTCAATTTATAACTGTTAACAAAATTTGATTGTTATAAAAATTTTATGTCTCTCTCTTATTGTCTCTTTAATAGAACAGATTATACTTTTATTTGATAATAAGATGTTTTATAGTCTTTATAAAATCTTTAAAGTCTCTCTCTCTTTGGTATTTAAATTACACAAATTTTGATTACTCCCTAGTCATACCTCCCTCTCTGTTTAGAAGTGCCATTCTGTGATATGAGCTGCGACTGAAGAGCAGTTAGCGCGTTTCGCGTACCTAACTTTACACTTTAATAAATTTTATAAAACTTGAATAATTATACTTTAAAAACTTGAGATTCACAGTAGTTGAAGACGAAAACGAAAATTTACAGGACACACGGCTGTGTCGCCCCGGATCACTCGACAGACCAAATGATGCTGGTTTGGGCCTCTGTCAGCTTTTATAGTTTCAGAAGGCTTCAACCTAGTAACTGGGCTACTCCCATGCGTTGGCCAATCAGAGCTCAGATTGCCACGCGCGGTACAAATCCTTGAAAGTCTTCAAAACAGGATATTGGCGGTTGATTTCACAACCACAGAGAACGATTATCATACACTCTTCATTTGAACAGATGCTAAGAAAACCTTTTAAGTAAGTAAATACTTAAAGTATGTAAACACTTTTAATACGTCCAAAATCGCTTCTGACACATCTCAACAAAAATAGAAAGTACGGTCAGACAATTGTGAGTAACCGATTTAAAGGTAGAGGAACGTACAACTAATGAATAGTTCCAACGAGAAGATAAAATGTTTTAAAACTTTAAATAGAAAGGCAGAGTGTGTCATTGTTAATGGTAAAATAACCATCACTTACACCATCCTATGAAATATGGACAATGAGCCCCTGGGGGATATCGCGGCACTACATCACTCCCCTTTTTTTAAAAGGGAGGTACCATGTACCTCACTTTAATTTACATTTACAGTACTCGATATTGCTTGGAGAGAGCTTATCTTATCCTAACTTAAATATAACATGCATATACAATCTTGTGGATGAGCAATTAATTTTAACAATCTTCAAAACATGTAATAAGGTAAATATAGAGGATATAGTACAGAGGATAGAGGTAGGGTTTTCTACTGTGAATGATTTTACAATAAAATTTCACTTTTACATCACTGCACTCGATGCACTTCTCCTGTGAAATGTGTTGATTCCGCAGAAGGATCGGAATTCCGTGTGGTAACGGGTTGCATCTCCTCATAGATTGGTTCATGACGTCTTCTCAGCACTACTGTTCGAACTCGAGCGAGTGGCATAACACAATTACGTATACATGGATGTTGTAATCCACATGTGTATAGTATGACACTTACTATCACAGTGATAATAATGATAAGAGAAGTAAACAAATGATTTGATTCAGTAGTAGTAGCACTACTGTGGTAAGAATGTGGTCGAATTTTTATCTCGGATAGCTTCCTTTGTAATAAGTCAATGTCAGCAGTATCAGCTGAGCCGGTTTCATTCAAGATGCGATTAATATGATCCAGTTGTATTAACTGATCATTCAAAGTGAAGTTGAACATTGTCATTTCTGATGATGACAACAGATTATTGACAGGAGGAACAATTATGTGATTCCTTCTAATTGTGGCTGAGTATTGCCCTTGAAGATGTGGACGTAACGTGAAGTATTTAGATATAATACGACACGTCTTGGGTTGATGAAGTATTCCTGTACCAGCTATCCACATACTCTCTGATTTCACATTATGAATACCATTTGTAGGATCTGAACATTGATATGTCACTCGAGTTGTACTAGGCAGGCTGTAAATCCAGAAGTCTCCGTTGGTTCCTTCATAGATGACTGGAATCTGGAATCTCTTCAAAATTGTCCTTCGACATAAGTATCTGGCGTTTTCTTCATCTCCGATTAGCATAGAATAAGCACAACACTTTCCTTCAGCTGCATATTGTATTGGCACATTGAGAGAGCATATACCAAAAGGTGAAATTATACAATTCCTTGCTTGAATACTTGACATTACAATAAATTTTTGTCTATCATAAGATATAGCAATATATTTCATTTCTGTAATTACAACTAAAAATTTTTCTATCCTTGTATCATAGTAAGGTAATGATTTAATGTTATACAATTCATAATTATTGTCATTTGATTGTAAAGGAATATCTATGATTACTCTAATTACATTTCTTGTAGCTATAGCATGAACTTTTGCTACTCTATAATAGTGATATATCATATCCAGTTCGCTTTTTATAATTAATGAAAGTCCAACAGGCAATTTCGTTGCAATTTCTTTTAACAATTTATTCAACTTATTAGGGGGAATTAAAATTGCACTCAAATATCCTGCGGATGTTACATCTAACGCTTCTTGTAATTGAGTTAATTGATTATCGACTTCAATTAATGTCAATTCTATTTCTCGAAACAAGGAAGAAATTTTAGACTGATATTCTAATTGTTTCTTTAGTTTCAATATTTCATTTGTTATCACTGATGTTACGTTATTAATTTCCTCAACTGTTATCTTTACAGTATTTACTAAAGATTTTATAGCTTTATTATTGCTTTCAACTTCATTTGTTAATTTCTTCAAATAAGTTAATCTATCTGATTCAACATGTGCAACTGTTTCACTTGTATTGTCTATTTCGTCAAGTTTCATATTTAAAGTCTCGTAATCGTCTGTGTCTAAAGTTCCAAATAAATATTTGAATACTGTTCCAATTCCGTTAACTAAACCTCTTTTAGTTCTAGAAGTGGGTAAGAGAAGTTTTAAGTTATCAACTTGATTTTGTGTGGATTTCAGTTTTGATTGTAAACGAATCAATTCAAAAGATGGAATAAGGATTTTAATGTCTGTAGAATTTGATGAAGTTTCTAACCCTTTTAAGTATTTAAATAAATTTGAAACTTGGAATAAAATATCGTCATAGTCTTCTGTTCCTACAGTAACTGCTATGGTCCAGGTGTCGGTTGTCAATATGATGTCTCTTTGTTTAATAAATACAAGTCCTTTGTCAAAATGACATCTACTTAAGTCAGAAATATTTGTGCATCCCTGAGAGTCAAGTGTATTTTTCGTCATCAGTGCGTTAGAACTTCCATTTGAATCCATGCTTTGAACATTCGTGAGACTCAATATCAATAACAGTGCCCTCAGTACTGCATCTGTAATGCGTACAAAAATTTCCCATTACTTTTATGTCATGCGATATTCTAATTTATTCACTGTTATTAATCTACGAGGTGCTATAATATTTTCACGCGGTCTCAATTCATATCGACCAACTATTTCAGGAACGGTTTGTTGAGTGGGTGGAGGGATCCACTCAGGGTCGTTAACGTTTGCTTGAATTACATCACGTAACTCAACAGTGGAATCTTTTCTCTCTGCTTCAAGGTCGCTAACCTGACATGTTGGTTCAGGTGTACATTGGGTTGGCCCAGTGTTTACAATGAACGGTTTGTTTAAACTAACTTCGTCGACTGTTTGTTCTTGGTCAAGGTTGTCTACGTCTGACACACTTCCACTATCGCTTTGCGGTAATGGCTTGATCACGCGTCGTCGTTTCTTAGTTATGACCTTGCTAGGTTTTAAACGATTATAGTGTACGACTGGATTCTCATTTGCTTTAGTTTTTATTTTATAATTTAATTTATTTATTACTTCTATTATTTCATACGGACCTTTCCAAAATTTAGCAAACTTCTTTTGTGGACCTCGTTTACTTATGGGGTCATGCAAATATACGTATTGTCCTACTTTGTAAGGTTTAAATCGCTCCTTCCTGTCATAATATTCTTTATTTTTACGTTTACCTTTATCGGATTGTTTTACTGCGAACTGACGTATTTCTTTAAGCTTTTCACGTAGCTTTGAAAGTTCAAATTGTGTTTCATCGTCTACTGACAGTTTTGCAGTTAAGTCGTCTGCTGTCGGAAGGTTCATTTCTTCTCCGAATAATAATATATGTGGACTATATCCAGTAGCGGAATGTGGTGCACTTCTGTATGCCATGAGTGCATAAGGAACTACATCATCCCAGTTTTTACCTTCAGCTGTCACAAAATGTGAAATGATGTCGGCTAAAGTTTTATGTAACCGTTCGATCATTCCGTTACACTGTGGGTGATAAGGTGTGGTTTGTAACTTTCGTATACCGAGTAGTTCACAAACTCCCTTAAATAATGTTGAAAGAAAGTTTCGACCTTGGTCTGTTAATAATTGTTTTGGAACTCCATATCGCGTAATAATTTTATGTACGAACTCTTGGGTTATTGTTTCGGCAGTTTGATTTGGGATTGGTATTGCTTCACAATATCTAGTTAGATAATCAATGAACGTAAGTAGATATTTATTTCCTTTACTGCTAACAGGCAATGGACCTACAATATCCATCGATACGAATTCAAAAGGTTTTGTAGATGACGGAAGTGTACCGAATGGAGCTTTTGCGGCTTTCGCAGTCTTTCTTTGATTACACGATACACATTTAGATATATAGTCTTCAATATCTTTAGCTAAGGAAGGCCAATAATACCGTTGTTTAATTATTCCGATAGTTTTCTTTATACCTTGATGTCCTGAAAATACAGTGTCATGGTGTTGTTCTATCATTGATTGGATTAAAGTTTTCGGAACAACTAATCTGGTGTTGCCATTTTCGTTTAAATATAATAGTCCGTCATTATCGGTTATAAAGTTATCATTTGGCGATTTACTCAATTGCTCTTGACAATATATATCATTTTTCTGTTCACGTAATATATCCTGTCTGGATAATAGTGGAATGACAATAGTATTCACATGCCTACTTAAAGTATCAGCATTGATATGCTTTTTACCTGGTTTATGTATTACGTCATAGTCAAATTCAGATAATCTTAATGACCATCTTGTTAGACGTGATGAGGGATCTCGTAAGTTTAACATCCAGCGTAACGCTGCGTGATCGGTAATTGCGGTAAATTTATGTCCATATAAATAACATCTGAAGTATTTTGTTGCCCACACAAGAGCTAATAATTCTCTCTCAGTGGTTCCGTAATTTCTCTCGGCTTTGTTTAACTGACTACTAGCATAAGCAACTGGGTGCTCTTGACCTATATACCGTTGCGATAAGATAGCTGCTATCGCGGTAGCACTCGCATCTGTTGACAAATAAAATTGTTGAGTGAAATCTGGATACTTAAGTACGGGCTCATTACATAAGGCTTCTGTTAAATCTTTAAATGCGTTCTCTTGATCTTCACCTCAATTAAATTTTTCATCTTTCTTTAATAACTTAGTTAATACCTTAGTTCGATCCGCGAAATTTTGAATAAATCTTCGATAATATCCAACCAACCCTAAAAATGCTCTCACGTCCCTTACATTCTTCGGACGAGGGTAAGTTTTTATAGCAGAAATTTTCTTTGGGTCAGGCTTTATTCCTTCATTACTTACAATATGTCCTAAATAATCAACTTCTCGTACAGCGAATGTACATTTGGGTAACTGCATGTATAGATTAGCTTTTTCTAATCTTTGTAAAACTCGTTCAAGTCGTTTAGTATGTTCTTCTAAACTACTTCCAAAAATTATAATGTCATCGAGATAAACTAATGCTTCCTCCCCTTTCAATCCCATCAAGACATTGTCCATCAGGCGTTGAAAAGTTGCGGGTGCATTACATAACCCGAATGGCATTGTAAGAAACTCAAAATGATGTCCTGGGACAGTAAATGCAGTTTTCTCTATATCGTTGGGCTCGATACTAACTTGATGATAACCACTACATAAATCTAGTGTAGAAAAATATTCACTTCCATTTAAACTATCTAAAGTTTCTGCAATATTAGGCAATGGATATGCATCTTTACGAGTAACATTATTTAAAGCGCGATAATCTACACAAAAACGATGTTTAACAGTTGAATCGGATTTCCGTGTCTGGGTTACTATAACAATTGGTGCTCCCCATGGACTAGAACTTTCACGAATTATACCACGATTTTTCATATCTTCGATATGCTCTTTTACAACCGGTTTTAAAGACTTGATACGTTTGATATTATTGATATCCAATAAATATAATTTGAACTAATACTACTGTTACTGTATTTACTGTTTACTGTGGTGTGCCATCTCGTTACCAACTACGTATCAAAAATATATGTGTACTTACCATTTTTTTCTCGGGTTCTTTTCGACGAACCCAGGAGATCAGAGCTGGTTGTTCCAAATAAAGAAAAACTTTATTTTGTTTCCCAGGAATAGAGTTTTATTGACATTTTTTACTATAATTTTTTTATTATTAACAAACTACCTCCTGCCATCCTCTCTCTACTGGAAATTCACATTTACGAAAGTTATTAATTATATAATCATTCTGCTACAATGAGAATGAAAACATGGTATACAAATTCCAAATAAATTTTAAGAAATTAAGTATGAATTAAATTAAAATACAAACAACGCAAACCAGCCTTCTTTGTCTACACGCTTACTCACACACACACACACACACACACAATGATTTTATGATTTTAGAGCTCTCGTGTTACATGTTATTAAAATTTATTTCCCCATTACTTAATTAATTTTAAAAGAAAACCTTTGTTGAAATTTTAATATGGATGCATGGCTACTTAGCTGTTCAGTAAGTTGGTGGCGTCACACTTTTACGCACATTGTCCGTTTTAATGAATAATTGCCGAAAACTGTTTTTATAATGAAGAAACAAAACTGTTAGTTACTTTTGTATTTTTCTAGACTTTACTTCACATTTTTTATATGTTGCGGGCCTGCACTTACTGCCGAAACTTTTTATAACTACCACTCGCGAGTGGTGATGGCTTTATACTGGGAAGAGAAAACAGCGCTATTTTTGTGAAGCGGCTGTTGTTGTGTGCTTGATTCTATTGTTTTTTAGTTTGTATCCTTGCGCCAGCTGCATGTCATCGTTATGTAACTGAATTACTCATCAAGGATAGGCTCTGACGTAACGCTCGCCTGATGCTGGTTATATAATTTGTTTACTGTTGTGTTTGTCCTTGATTTGACTTTTGCACAGTTTGTCGATTATTAATTCTGCGTCTGTTATTAAAACTGTCCACACAATATTATTAAATAAGTCTGCATTCATAAAGTCAACAGCAGTGTAGCCACGGTTGCGATCGCTCCAAAATAACAAATTTACCTCTCGGTTATAAAATTTTTTCCTATCACTCAACAAGTTAATTATTATTTATTTATGAAAAAACACAAATTATGTTATTACCCCAGGTATGCCCAAAAATGCCCCGCTACAATACCCCCTCAATGAGATATTTTATGCCGAAGCATAAAAAATCTCATTGACACATTCATACTTGCTAAAGGGATCAGCCAGGATATGTCGCCACAACCCCCTGTACGGTTTACAAAAATATAATCAACTCACCCTTGGTCCGGTGACTGTGACCGCATCTGCATGACAATACTGGACTTCTCTCTCGAGATCCCAACACCGTAGAGTCAGACAGACACTCAACGCCCCTGCTCTGACGCGCAGGCCAGCTCAGGTCCGCCGCCACAGCATCACCAAACACTGAAACAACAAATCAAAATATCAGATAGTGGCCTTATACAACACCATATCCCCAACTGATCTGTTTCCCCCTAGCGGTGCTGGTTTGCGCTAAGAAGCACTGGTTTTGTTTTTACTCACTTATTACTAACATATATATCATAATCCCTAACAGCATAACATAACATAGGAAAATATAGTACATTAATAATTCATCTTAAAATAAAACAACTTACATTTAAAATGTTACACACTTTATATCATTAAATTTGCATATAAGATCAGAAAATTACCTTTCAATAATAAAATACATAGATCTCCATTTAACTTTTATTAAGTCGTTTCTCAATTTTTTTTTTTTTTTTTTTTTTTTTAACTTCAATCATCGTGTTACACATCATTTAATTTATTATTCCCTCTCATTAACCTGGGTGATTCTACGTTACTCATTATAATTCACATTATCAACTTGGCATTTACTCATAATCTTACCCCTGTTATTACTCTAACGCTCCCTTACAAAATCTTTAACTAGTATGACACCCCTCTATCAAAAAATCTACTAACCCTTCTCTACCTCTAACTACTTACTACTTTAGCTCAATTCGCCACCTTCTACTCTTATATAAAAAAAAATACTCTCTAACCCTTTGTACATAGGATACGTGTTTCCCCCCCCCAAAAAGCTCAATTCCCGTTCTCTGGTTCCTGGATTTTACCTAAGGCAACCCCGTCTCCACTAAAACTATACCAAATCCCGTCCCAACCCTTATGTTGCGGACTCCCACACTACACTACCCCTACTACAAAATTGCCATCCCCAAAAAATCTCAATCTCATTACCTCACTACAATTACAATAAAATAACATCAAAATAAACAATATATCGCTCAAAACTCTACATAAATTCTCCAATTCTACTGTGTCTCCACTTATACTTCTCAAAATTCTATAACATACATTAACTCAAAACAACATTGCATTATTTTCATCTCTCATTCTCTTTAATACCTCAATATTTTTTAACTTGGACTGACTCAAACATTTTATTCAAATAATTACTATCACCCATTTCTATCTTTTGCAACCCATTGAAAATTTTACCTATCACAACTATTTTTCATTTTATTTTAAAATCTATAAACACATTGAAAACATATTATCATATTTTTATAATTCTTATTCCTAACATACTAAATGCAACTAACACAATAAGACATAATAAACACAATATAGGAAGTATTTAGTGCATCTATTTTTCAAATTCAAACAAAATTATTGAGTAGCAAATCATCATTATTAAAATACAACAAAATTTCTAATACGTTATCCCCTTGGGATAACCTCCCAGCCACACACACTATTTCAAATTATGTAAGACTGTGGCGCCTTTCCGCTTCCACAGAGACTGTATATTTTGGAGCAGGTTTTACCTCTCCGTGTCTCTGCTTCCGCTATTAAGTTTTAAAATTAGTGAACATCATCATGTTCTTGTTAAATAATTACACCCTTAAGACGGATCTACCACCTGGCTCTGCTGTTCCTCCTCGAACAGAGTGGCAGCCGCTGTTCCATAGTTCCCGGGATTTCCCCTAAGTTCGCCCCCCATTAAATTTCAAATCTGTACCAATTTCAAGCCAGCTATGGTCAAGGGACTTGGTATGACCATAGTTAACCGCTCGCCAAAACCACGATTAGTGCTGGTAAGGCAGTAATCGCCCGAAAAGTCGGGGAAATCAACTCTTCCTTCAGGCATGTCTACATCATTATTATTATGCACGACACGGCAATTTATCAGGGTACAATATAAAATTGTACAAAAAGGTGTGCCGTGCATATTCGCCATATTGGCCTCCGATGGAGGTAACACTCTCGGTTACCCCCAACACTTTCCGCTATCTACTGGGGCACATGCCACCCCAGCGACAGCAACTTACTAACTAATTAATTGATGGATAACTAAACTTTCAACCGTTGCAGTTCCACACTCCACTGTTCTATCACTTCATTGAGCACCAATCTACCCCCCATTATTATCCCCACACCTTGTATTGATAACAAGTTCTTATTTCACTACACATTTCTTCAAAACGTTCCTATACTCACTGATACTAAAATTTGATAATTATATTTGGTCACCTATTTCAAAAAATTTATTTAAATTTATTTTAAATTTAAAATTATACACATCCAAAGTTATTTTGGTTTTTTTTTTTTTTTAATGCTATTTACATTGAAGGCTGACTCTATTGTGACTTACACTACGTCTAGGAAGGTCGCAGCCGCCTGAAATGCCGGGTCCTGCTGCAAAACGAATAGGAGCAAGATAGATCCACTACGTGAATTCACGTCCCCCCCTCTGAAACACACTACTCCCCCTCTCCTACCATTTCTTCAAACCCGCTGTCTATCTTCCTCCAAAACGTCTTGCCCCAAAACTCGTCGTTTCGGGCCAATCAGAAAATATTGTCAAGGGCTCCACTTTAATTTTGCCCTTGACACTAAAAATATTTAACTTTGTTTGCACTGCCTTTTACTTAAATGCAGCCTCCATTATTTACAAACACTCTAAGGCAGTGCAGGCACGTGACAGGTACACCGAAACCGCTGCGCCTGGAGTGTATAAAAATAATTTATGTCACGTACCTGCTGGGGTCCCCCTCCCCGTTCAAATATGTAGCTAAGTTTTCTACTTTATACCAATTTTGGTGGAGCCGGACCATCGTTGTTTTCACCGCCCGAAGGAAGATCCGCCAACCGTGGCCCGCCTCCGAGTTCCGAATTCCACGGCCAGGACTGGTAAGATCGTGACTGCCCGAAAATGGGGGAGGATCCCTTCTGAAAACATACAATAATATTTAAAGACTTATTTATAAACATAACAATTAAAGTGACCTATATAATTTTAAATTCGTCGCATTTTGAGTACCTACTATTTCCTGCGTCGCTGGGTTCCTCAGCACATACGCAGTCTGCATTTTTATTTCTATGATTTCATAAGGTCCTTCATATAACAAGAAAAACTTTTTTATTTCCCTATCTTGAGCACTGGACAAATCATGTCTTTTTACTAACACTAACTGACCTACCTCATACTTGGTCCATTTACCCTTGGCATCATGTTTCTGTTTTCGTCGCTCTCCTCTCGTTAGTAAGTTCTCGTTGGCCAATCTAATTTTCATGTTTCTGTCCAAAATTTGACCTTCAGGTGGGTATGTGAAAAGTTGTTCCAATATCCTGGGCGGCCTTGTTCCCCTGATCAACTCATGCGGCGTAAATCCCGTGGACTCATGGGTGGTACAATTCAGCCACTCCTCTACTTTTTTCACGTAGGATGGCCATTCTGTGTGTTTGGCGTGACAGTACGCCCGAAATATCCTGCCAATCTCTCATCACCCGTTCTGCTTGATTCGACTGAGGATGGTACACTGCCGTATGCTTGGGTATGATGCCTTCCCATCCAAGCGTCTGCCGCCACTTGCCGCTTATAAACTGTGGACCATGGTCAGATAATATAATTTTCGGCTTTCCCACATTAAGCATATAATCTTTTACTATTCTCTCACTAAGTACTTTACTAGTTGCTCTCTTAATACTATATAACTTTACAAATTTTGAAAAAGTGTCTAAAACTACAAATACATATAACACACCTCCTCTACCTCTGGGTAATGGTCAATATAAATCAACCGCAACTAGATCGAAAGGTTTATCTACTTTTATGTAATTCATCTCCCCTTCCACTCTGTAATTCACTACTTTCGATTTTTGACATAAATCACACACTCTCAACACTTCTCACTCTCCTCTCCATATTCTTAAATATACATGACTCTTTCAAAACATTAGCACACTTTCTCGCACCAAAATGACCATATCTTATATGACAATCCCAAACAATTTTATCTATTAACCCCTCAGGTATAACTAACCTCCAATCACGCTCCCCACCATCTACTTTTTTAAACAAAATACCTTGATATACTTGAAATCGCTCATTATATTCTGATCCCGCTACATCTGTTTCTAAACTAACAATTTGTAATCTTTTATTATTTTTTGTTTTATTACTTATGGTGAAAATGTAATTTTTGTCTATACGTAAATAATTTCGGTCGCCATGTTTGTTTATCAGGTAACATGATCGAAATTTACTTTTAGGGCCAGACTTCGTGTAACACGAACCAGTTAGTGAAACAAATTACCTGAAATAAAGACACATCAAATAACATATAAAAAGTATTTATTAATATTAAACATTGATAAGTATTACATAGATATCGATCTCTGATCGATATATTGCGCCATGGGCGTTGTCCACATGAAATTACACTATACAAAAAATATACGCTGCATTATAATACATGTTATAGGATAAGACATACATTTATTATTTAAATGTAAATTTCAGCACAACCCAACACTTATAAATTTTAACCCACACACTCAAACACTCCCTCTTCCACACTCATGGTACAACTTTTATGCATAGTGGAGCTCCTTTTAAATATAATGAAAAATTTAAATGATTTTTCAAATAATTCATTTTAAATTTGGTATTTGGAAATAATTAAAGGATTGAAAATGTAAAAGGAACGTTCTCACCCATTTCGTGTTGGCCTCCTCGCACTGCTAGTATCATTCGTACATCGGCACAATCGGTATATTTTTACGGCGCTTGATGGGGCACTTTCGTGTCAACCCACGTAACCCACCGTCGTGGGACCGATTCTATACGTCGATCTTTTTTACGGACGATTTCATCGGCCGAGGACGCCTACACAAAGCCGAACTATAACTTTCCTTAATACATTTTGTATATAGATATGATACTGTTTATTAACCACCTATAGTGGTCTAAAAAGTTAAAATTCACCCGTAAGTGAATGGGTAGCCGGCCGGCTCTGATCAATGCTGCAGCAGAAATGACGACAATTCCTTGTTGGATTCTGCGGAAGTGGGGTGAACCTACATCACATTTTCTTTGTTTAACTAGTTGACATCGCAGTTTTGTCGTTGTCAACACATTCTTAGCCTCTGATGTAATTAAGGCTTGGCTCTGCTATCGCAATAACTGCACACTGTTTTTATGACATTTTACAGATTCTGCTACGAATTAGTTCAAATCCTGGCAAATATTGTGATATAGTCCACTCACTGTAGATTCGATATCGGGTGTTTGAGGTTGGGTTGGGTATGTCAAAAAATAGAAAAATACAATATTTATGATCTCGTTACCATATTTTAGGTAATTATAAAATGTACCATGATTGTACCATCACAAAACCCCCTCAATGAAAGATGGTGTGACGAAGCACACAAACTTTCATTGACCCTTTCATACTTCCTAAAGGGATCAGCCAGGACAAGTCGCCACAACCCCCTTACAATTTTACATAAAAATAACAACAACTCACCCTTGGTCTGGTGATAATGACCGTACCTAGATGACCTTACTGGACTTCTCCTGCGAGATCCCAACACCATAAGGCCACTTAGGCTCTTAACGCCCCTGCTCTGACGCGTTGGCCAGCTCAGGACCGCTGTCATATCACCAAACACTGAAACAATACATAATAAATATTAAAATAGTGGCTTAGTAAATCACTCCATCCTCAACTGATCTGGTTCCCCTTAGCTAAGTGCTGGTTTGTGCCAATAAGCACTGGGTTGGCTTAATATATTTTAATACGCTTAATAAAATTATAAGATTATATATTATAATCTTCAAGAATTAAAAAGAATATCTCTTCTTCATATTACAACCCTGAGTTGAAAAATGGTTTCGATTCCTATCGATAATATTTATCCTCATTCTTTTACAATTACTAGAATTGTAACATAAGCACATTAATATAATATAGTTACCCAAATTGAATAAAATATAGTTGAAAATATAATAGGAAAATTACACATTATAATCTCCTAAATTTGGAGAAAAACAAATTATAAAAGAATTAATAACTCTATATATTTATTTATTGAATACTCTTAGTGCATGATAAAACAAAAAAAAGTTATTATTATTATTATTATTATTAACAGGTAATTATTTGGCGCTGTGAATAATATTTATCCTCTATTCTCCTCCACACACACTATTGCCCCCCCTGAACTGTTACGTTCAGTCGCCTCCACAAGGACTGAGGCAGAAGGAGTGAGCACTTTTTTCTTTTCTCTCTCTCCCATCCTTGCTTTAGCATTACAAAATCTTCAAGGCAAATACCCTTACTAATACATTTATAATGCACCCCTAAGGTCTACCACCCCAACCGAGGTGAAGTAGCCTATTTAAACAGAATAATAGATTCCCCTAAACCTCCCAATAAATTTCAAAATTTCAACCAATTTTACGGGCAACCAACCATGGTCAGTGTTACAATTTCTGTCCACAGCTGGTTGTCGTCCAGATCCACGATTAGTGTTGGTAAGACAGTAATCGCCCGAAACATGGGGAATCGTAGATATTTGACACATTGTGTCTTATGTAGTCCCAATCGGGGACTACCCTACAATTAACAAGTTATACATAAATCCATTATAAGACTATTATTAAATAAACATAATAATAATGTTCAAAATAAAGTCTCAAAAATTCACCATAGTAGCACTATGTCCTTTTTACTTTACAAAAAAAATCAGAATTAAGATATCATTTAAAAATGTTAATTCTTTCTTTAGTTACATTAATAAATTTGTAGACACTTTCCAAGTCCAAAACATCACTTTTCTAACACTCCAGGAAAACAATGGATCTTCTGATATACTTAGTTACCTAAAAATATAACTCCTTAATGAGTTAACCTCTTAAGTTACACAATTTTCAAATTTTATTTTATGATAAAACAAATTTTCATGGGATTAATGCCAAAAGATTTTTTTTTTTTTTTCCAAGAATTAGGGGTCCCCCTCCCCGTTCAACAATAAGATTAAATTTTCAAATTTCTACCAATTTTGTGTGGAGGAAGACCATCGTTGCTTTCACTTCCTTACGTCAGTTCCGCCAACCATGGTCAGCCTCCCAAACTCCAAAATCCACGATCAGAGGTGGTGAGTCTGTGATCGCCCGAAAATGGGGGAGTGTCCCTTCTGTAAACCAATAGCTAAGTTAATACTCATACACTCAAAATATAAAAACATCAACATAAAAATAACTAAGACGACCAGTACAATTTTAAATTTGTAGCATTGTGTGTTCCTACTATCTCTCCAGTTATGTTGTTTTGTAATACATAAGAATTTTGCATCTTAACTTCTATGACCTCATATGGCCCTTCATATAAGAGAAAGAATTTCTTAATTTCTTTGTCTTGTGCACTCGATAAGTCATGTCTTTTAACTAATACCATTTGTCCTACATTATACTTAATCCACTTACCTCTTGCGTCGTGTCTACGTTTCCTCTGTTCACCCTTACTAATTAAGTTTTCATTCGCCAACCGGATTTTAATGTTTATATCAGTCGTTCTACCTTCAGGTGGATAGTCGAATAATTTTTCCAAGATTCTTGGGGGGCGTGTTCCCCTTACTAGTTCATGAGGTGTATAGCCAGTAGACTCGTGGGTGGTACTGTTCAGCCAAGTTTCCACCTTTCGTACATACAACGGCCACTCGCTGTGTTTAGCGTGACAATAGGCTCTGAAGATCCTGCCTATTTCTCTCATTACACGCTCAGCCTGGTTGGACTGGGGATGATACACAGCCGTATGCTTCGTGAGGATGCCTTCCCATCCTAAGGTGTGACGCCATCTTCCGCTGATGAACTGCGGCCCATGGTCTGATAAAATTACTTTTGGCTTACCCACGTTAATCATATAGTCTTTAGTTACTTTTTCACTCAATACCTTACTGGTAGCTCTTTTTACGCTATACAATTTTACATATTTTGAGAAAGTGTCAAGCAATACAAATATATATACTACTCCACCTCTACCCTTCGGCAATGGTCCAAACAAATCCACAGCAACTAAATCAAAAGGTCGATCTACCTTAATATAATTTAACTCACCTTCTACTCTGTAGTTAACCACCTTTGACTTTTGACACAAATCACAACTCCTCAGCAACTTGTCTCACTCGCCTCTCCATATTTCTGAAAATACATGATTCTTTTAAAACATTGACACACTTTTTAGCCCCAAAATGACCATATCGTATATGACAATCCCAAATAATTTTCTCTTCCAACACTGCTGGTATCACTAATTTCCAGTCACGCCACCCCCTACTACCTTCTTAAATAATAACCCTTTGTAAATTTTAAAATATTGATTGTACTCAGACTCATCCAACTCCGTCTCGAAACTATGTATTATTTTTCCAGACTTACCATCTGCTCTCTGCATGGTGTTAATATCCTTCAGCTCCTCTCCAAAGATTCTGTCTTCTCTGCTAATCTAAAAAATTTCAATTTCTTTTAAGTCCCTACCTGTTTTGTTGTTCTCACAATCTACTCTGGATAGAGTGTCGGGTACCTTATTTTCTGTTCCTTTAATGTACTCCCACTCGAAGTTGTACTCCTGCAAAACAAGTACCCACCTGGTTAATCGACTATGAGCAAGTTTACAAGTGTTGAGGAATGACGATGCTTTATGATCAGTTCTAATGATCGTTTTGTTGCCTAATATGTACGTTCGAAATTTACCAACTGCAAACACAATACTGAGCAATTCCTTCTCTGTGGTAGTGTAATTCTTTTCAGCTGGCAGTAAAGATCGACTAGCGAACGCAATTGTCTTATGTTCCTTCTCCTCATCCTCCTGATACAGCTCTGCTCCTACAGCGACATTGCTGGCGTCCGTCTGTAAATAAAATATCTTATCAAAATCTGGGTGGTTCATCATAATCATGTCACTAAATTTGCGTTTTATTTCTTCAAAGGCTCCACGCTCCACTTCTGTCCATTTCCATTGTCGGTTCTTCTGCAATACCGCACTTAACTTAGCGGTTAGGTAGGCGTAGTTCCTCTGAAATTTCCTATAAAAGTTGCACAGCCCAAGAAAACTCTGAAGTTGTTTGATGTTTCGCGGTTCAGGGAAACGCATAATAGATTCAACCTTGTCCGGGTTTGCAGAAATTCCTTCCGATGTAATAATGAATCCTAAAAAATTAATTTTCGTTTGTAGAAATTTGGACTTATCCCAATTTACGGTTAATCCTTCCTCTTCTAATTTTCCTAAAACATATTTTAAATGTTCTAAATGGTCTTCAAATGTACGTGAAGCTATTAAAATATCATCCACATAAACTGTGAGAAAATCTAAATCTTTTGGTCTCAAAATTCTATCCAAACATTTAATGAAACTAGCTACGCTGGTATTTA
The DNA here is from genome assembly GCA_034769895.1 of Magicicada septendecula. Classification (NCBI taxonomy): domain Eukaryota; kingdom Metazoa; phylum Arthropoda; class Insecta; order Hemiptera; family Cicadidae; genus Magicicada; species Magicicada septendecula. The sequence continues at coordinate 15,293,220 of CM068373.1, read as the reverse complement.
GCCCAAATGGTAGTCGCTTAAACTGATAATTTTTCCCGTTAAATAAAAATGCTGTGTATTGCCTACTTACCTCTGCTAATGTTACCTGCCAATATCCCGCAGTCAGATCTAAAGATGTCATAAACCGTACGCCACTAAACTTTTGAAAGATCTCATTTATAGATTCTGGTGATTCTCGGTCTGGTATAATAATTTGGTTAATTTTCCTTGCGTCTAGACACAATCTTACTCCTCCTTCCTTCTTAATTACCACCACTAACGGATTTGAGTAGTGAGACACTGACCTCTCGATGATCCCATTATCTAACATTTTATCCAACTCCTCTTGCACCGCTCGTCTTTTAGAGTAAGGCACTGGATAGCTCCGCTGCATGAATGGTGTGTGTTCCTTTATCTGTAACATACATTCATAATTTTTTGCCCTTCCTGGAATATCGGCAAACACTCCCTTAAACTGCTCTATTACTTGCCATAACGCTATACGTTGGCCACTCCTTATCACCTCACCCCCACTACAGAATTCATCCGCCCTTATCTCCCATACTTCATTATTAATATTACTCATTTCATTATCAACATCTTCTAAATACTCACCCTCTATACAAAAATTTATTTTAGTATCTATGTTATTCTCAACTACTTGTTTCTGTAACATTTTCACACCAGTTGTTCTAACTTTATTTATCACATTTTCAAAATTAATTTTCACAGACCGATCACCCCCATCTAACTCCAACACTTTTTCTTTAAAATTTATTACAGCTTTATTTCTTTGTAAAAAATCATTTCCCAAAATGATGTCTAAACTTAACCCCTTGACTACCAAAAATGTATTATCAAAATTCATATCTCCAATTGAGAAACTTAAATGTATCTGTTTTGTCACCCTTTTACTACGTACTCCCGTGACTCCTATTACTGTAACCCCTGCTACGGGTAAAACTGGAATATTCTTATTAAAATCTTTCAATTCACTTAAAATGTTCTCGGCTATTACTGAAATCTCGCTTCCTGTATCAACAAGTGTTTTAAAGTTTCTATTATCTATTGTTACCTGTATTTCCGTGAGTCCAGCTCTCACCTCCAATGTCGTGTTACACTCCTCCTCCAATAAATCGGCAACGATATCTGCTTTTATAACGTTGGATTGTAGGTTCTCGAAGGGTCGGACCTCATGAGTTTCCCTGAACAGTGGTCGGGTCCTATTTACCACTGTTGACTTCAGTTTTCCGGCTGTGTCCTACTCTGACTCGTCGATGGTACAGGGTGTCCTCGTGTTGGTCCCTGATGGTGATACGGTGCTCCTCTGTTACTAGGGGCTCCTCTGTTCGCAGGTACGAATTGGTTTGATTGGTTACTCCTTGGTGCTTTGCAGAAATAACAATGCTGCATATGAGCACGATTTTCCTTCCTGCAACTAGAACAACTCCAACCGCCTGGTTGCTGTAAATCATTTCGAAAATTATATTTATTTCCAGTATTATTATGATAAGGCCTTGGCCGATTAAACTCATTGTTATTATTGTTATGGTTAGATATATTTGGTTGCATGGGGCGTCTACCCATTTCACGATCATTTATACTTTGTAGTATATCTAATACCCTTTCCAGTTCATCAAGATTTTCTATTTCTTTAGTCATCAGAGTGACTTGCACTTCTCTAGGTAAGTGCTTACTAACATACCTAACAAATGACTTAAAAGGTATGGGTGGCTCTAAATATTTGGCTTCGTTGTATAATTTTGTTACATAAATAGTAATGTTATTATTACTAACGTTACGTCCCATGAAATTACCCGTTCCCATAATACGGCTTCTTAAAGTCTCCTGCTCCTCTTCTGTCCAATATTTACCCTTAAAAGCTTTCTCAAAAGTATTATAACAATTCCATTTTAACCTATGAGCTTCAGCCCATATGACTGAGTTACCCTTGAAACATTTAATGATCTTATTCAATTTCACTTCCCAGCTACTACTACTAAAATAATTGTAATCTCTAGTTTGATTTAGAAAACGCATGGGATGTATTACTCTGTTTTCATGGCTAAAATTCTCTAGTTCTATTTCATTATAGAAATCTCTAGTTATGACTACCCTATCATTTATGCTTGAAATATTTTTATTTATTTCTCCCCGTAATTCGTTTTTTACACTGGTCAAATTATTTGCAATCATATCATATTTATCATGCACATCCAAACTATTTTGTACAGTTAAGTCATCAATTTCTTTAATCTTACTTTGTAACAAATTAAATCTACTCTTGGTACTTTTCTCATGTTCAGTTATGGTACTATCTATAGTTTCTAAATTCTTGGTGATATCTATCACATTTATTTCCATGTTTTCTAAATGACTTTGTAAAACATTGGTTTTCACTGCTACTTGTTTGCTTACTTCAATATTGGTTTTAACTTCTAATTGACTTTCTACAAAATTTAAACATTTCTGTTGTATTTCTGTACTAGTTGACTCTAATTTACTTTTAATCGTGTTATTTACTGTGTCATAAACTAGATCGATTTTAGTGTCTAAATCATGTATGGTACTACTGAACTTATCATCAACAATTGCTAGTGTAGTTTTCTGTATGTTATCACAACGTGTTTCTACTGTGTTAATTCGCTCATCAAATTGACAATTTTGTCTTTTAATTTCATCTTTCATCTCATTGAAATTAATTTCAAAACTATTTTGAATTTCTTTAATTTCGTTATTCTGCTCATCTAGTTTTTTGTCTAATTTTAATAGTAATTGCATCATTGCATTATTTTCATCGGGTTTACTATCTAAACTAGTTGAAATGGATGTGTTAGCTTTAGTTATCTCAGGCATACTTGCCTCATCAGTCTGACTAGTTTGAGGTGTTTGTACATCCATTTCACTAATTACATTTATCTCCGATGTACTGGTTTCTATTACAATATTATCACTGGTACTCATGTTGTATTATTTAAGGTTACTAAAACGTATTTATTTATAACCTAAAATTTAACCTTACCTTTCGCACGCTTTGCGAACTATTACACTATTACCTCAAGTAACTGTTTCACATACCAGTAGGTGTACTCTACATAATTTTATTTTATGTCGAGTCACTGTTCGGCACGCGCCAAATGTAATCTTTTATTATTTTTTGTTTTATTACTTATGGTGAAAATGTAATTTTTGTCTATACGTAAATAATTTCGGTCGCCATGTTTGTTTATCAGGTAACATGATCGAAATTTACTTTTAGGGCCAGACTTCGTGTAACACGAACCAGTTAGTGAAACAAATTACCTGAAATAAAGACACATCAAATAACATAAAAAGTATTTATTAATATTAAACATTGATAAGTATTACATAGATATCGATCTCTGATCGATATATTGCGCCATGGGCGTTGTCCACATGAAATTACACTATACAAAAAATATACGCTGCATTATAATACATGTTATAGGATAAGACATACATTTATTATTTAAATGTAAATTTCAGCACAACCCAACACTTATAAATTTTAACCCACACACTCAAACACTCCCTCTTCCACACTCATGGTACAACTTTTATGCATAGTGGAGCTCCTTGTAATATAATGAAAAATTTAAAGGATTGAAAATGTAAAAGGAACGTTCTCACCCATTTCGTGTTGGCCTCCTCGCATTGCTAGTATCATTCGTACATCGGCACAATCGGTATATTTTTACGGCGCTTGACGGGGCACTTTCGTGTCAACCCACGTAACCCACCGTCGTGGGACCGATTCTATACGTCCATCTTTTTTACGGACGATTTCATCGGCCGAGGACGCCTACACAAAGCCGAACTATAACTTTCCTTAATACATTTTGTATATAGATATGATACTGTTTATTAACCACCTATAGTGGTCTAAAAAGTTAAAATTCACCCGTAAGTGAATGGGTAGCCGGCCGGCTCTGATCAATGCTGCAGCAGAAATGACGACAATTCCTTGTTGGATTCTGCGGAAGTGGGGTGAACCTACGTCACATTTTCTTTGTTTAACTAGTTGACATCGCAGTTTTGTCGTTGTCAACACATTCTTAGCCTCTGACGTAATTAAGGCTTGGCTCTGCTATCGCAATAACTGCACACTGTTTTTATGACATTTTACAGATTCTGCTACGAATTAGTTCAAATCCTGGCAAATATTGTGATATAGTCCACTCACTGTGATACTCTTCAAAATCTCTTGATATTATAAAATATATCAAAACATGGTTAAACTGATTCTACGGTTACTGTATTCACTGTTTATTGTCGGGCGCCATCTTTGTTACCAACTACGTGCAAAGAAAAAATATATGAGGGTTCTTTTTAGGCGAACAGGAGATCAGAATGGTTGTTTAAACAAACAAAGAAACTTTATACGTTTACACATTAATTAAAATTTATTAACATTTCTCAAATCAAAAAGAAACGCACATAAAATAAATTTGAAAGAAAGAAACTTTTAAAGTAAAGAAAAAAAACTTTTAGTATAAAAAAGAATAAAACAACATTGAAATATTATATAAACCTTATATGAATCAAGATATTAAATTAAAATAATCTTTTAAAGAAAACGCAAACCAGACTTCTTAATATAGTTACATTCTCCCGTACACACGCAACACACATACCAAGTTATTTTAGAGATCTCATATTTAGTTTAATTTATGTATAGATATTTTAGGCTGCCATTTCTTTTTAAAATTAAAAGGTTTTACAATTTTGACAATTTCTTGGGTTTTACCCCATGTCGGTTACTTATCTTGCCATTCTTTAGCGATTCGACCCAGTCCAGCCTCCTTACGTAATTCCGTCCACCCCGCACAATTCTATTGCTTATAATTTTGTATATATCACCAAAAACTGTCACTTCATTTTACTTCATGGCTATTAAAAGTTATTAATTTGAATTTAAGATCACATTTTATCGTATGCGGGCGCGTCGGCAAACACACAACAACTTCGCCCGAAAACTGGCGAGAGCCGGGCAGACGCGACAGTTTATTTTGCGTCTGTCTCTAGTAGATATTGATTTCCGACTGACTTTGTTCGGTGCGTCACACTGTTGCTGGCGTGACACACCTCGTTATATAAATTGCTGACGCAACACATCGCCTGATGTCTGGTTGTGTAACGTGTTTACTTGTTTCGTGTTCGTCATTTGTTGACCTTGGTACAGTTGTTGGCTGTTATTAAAACTGTCCACACAATATTATTAAACAATTGTCACAGTCAATGCTGCCACTGTTATTCTTGTTTTAAACAGGAAATTTACCCAAGTCTATAATTTCTGTCCCTATTGCCAATTATGTTATTTATTATTTATAAAAAAAAAATACAAATTATGTCATTGCCCCAGGTATGCCCAAAAATGCCCCGCTACAATACCCCCTCAATGAGATATTTTATGCCGAAGCGTAAAAAATCTCATTGACACATTCATACTTGCTAAAGGGATCAGCCAGGATATGTCGCCACAACCCCCTGTATGGTTTACACAAAAGAATAATCAACTCACCCTTGGTCCGGTGACTGTGACCGCATCTGCATGACAATACTGGACTTCTCTCTCGAGATCCCAACACCGTAGAGTCAGACAGATACTCAACGCCCCTGCTCTGACGCGCAGGCCAGCTCAGGTCCGCCGCCACAGCACCACCAAACACTGAAACAACAAATCAAAATATTAAATAGTGGCCTTATACAACACCATATCCCCAACTGATCTGTTCCCCCCTAGCGGTGCTGGTTTGCGCTAAGAAGCACTGGTTTTGTTTTTACTCACTTATTACTAACATGTATATATCAGAATACCTAACATAACTTAACATAAGAAAACACAGTACATTAATAATTCATTTTAAAATAAACAACTTACAATTAAAATGTTACACACTTTATATCATTAAATTGGCATATAAAATCAAAAAATTACTTTTAAACTTGATTTACTCTTATTAATTCGTTTCTCAAAATTACAAAAATTATTTTATTATTTTTTTTTTTTTTTCAATTATGGCCATCATTATTCCATTTCATTACTTTGGGTGATTCTACGTTATTCATTATAATTTACTTTATCCACTTGGCATTTACTCATAATCTTACCCCTTTTATTACTCTAACGTTCCCTTACAAAATCTCTAACTAGTATGACACCCCTCTATCAAAATTTTACTAACCCTTCTCTACCTCTAACTACTTACTACTTTAACTCCAATCGCCACCTTCTACTCTTATAAAAAAAAAATACTCTCTAACCCTTTGTACATAGGATACGTGTTCCCCCCCCCCCAAAAAAGCTCAATTCCCGTTCTCTGGCCCCTGGATTTTTACCTACGGCGGCCCCTTCCCACTAAAACTATACCAAATCCCGTCCCAACCCTTATGTTGCGGACTCCCACATTACACTACCACTACTACAAAATTGCCATCCCCAAAAAATCTCAATCTCATAACCTCACTACAATTACAACAAATTAACATCAACAAATAAACAACAATATATCCCTCAAGACTCTACATAAATTCTCCATTTCTACTGTGTCTCCACTTATACTTCTCAAAATTCTATAACATACATTAACTCAAAACAATATTGCATTATTTTCATTTCCACTATTACTTTAACTCTTACTTCGATTTGGACAGATCTATGTCCCACAAAATTCAACTTGAACTGGTTCAAACATTTTATTCAAACAATTACTATCACCCACTTCTATCTTTTACAACCTATTGAAAATTTTACTTATTACAACTATTTTTCATTTTATTTTAAAATCTATAAACACATTGAAAACATAATATTATATTTTTATAATACTTATTCCTAACATACTAATGCAATCAACACAATAAGACATAATAACACAATATAAGAAGTATTTAGTGCATCTATTTTTTAAATTCAAACAAAATTATTGAGTAGCAAATCATCATTATTAATTAAAATATATCAAATTTTTAATACGTTATCCCCTTGGATAACCTCCCAGCCACACACACTATTTCAATTATGTAAGACTGTGGCGCCTTTTCGCTTCCACAGAGACTGTATATTTTGGAGCAGGGTTTTACCTCTCCGTGTCTCTGCTTCCGCTGTTAAGTTAAAATTGTTGAACATCAACATGTTCTCGTTAATAATCATGCACCCTTAAATGGATCTACCACCTGGCTCTGCTGTTCCTCCTTGAACAGAGTGGCAGCCGCTGTTCCATAGTTTGGTGATTCCCCTTTTATTACCCCCCATCAATTTCAAAATACACCTTTACAACGATAACAGCTATGGCCAGTTATGGTCAGCGCGTAATCGTAATGTGCCCCAACCATAGCTGTTAAAGCTAAACCAATTCCACGGTCAGGGTTCGGTGAGGCCGTGACCGCCCGAAAATTTGGGGAATCACAAGTAAAATACCTTTCGTAATATTAAATTTACGAATTTATCTTTAAATGACAATATTAATTTAGATGGGGTTTTAACCCACTTTATATGGAAGCTTAACCATTATTAACATAAAATATTAAATACAAAATCTACAACCTCCCCCCATAGCAGTTCCACACTACACTGTTATGATACATCACATAACACAATACACAAATAGCAATAAACCTGGATTATTAGCCTACATCAAACAAACAATTCTCTTTTACTTCATTTATCTAAAAATTTGTAAACATTATTATTTAAAATTTTTCATTAACTGTTTTTATTTATCATCATTATGAATTGATCCTGTGTTGCAATCAGATTTTCAAAAATTCTAAATTTATTATCAACACATATTTTTAATCATTATGTTCCACAAAATAGACCAGTTAACATTTATTTACTTATTAATTATTATTAAATCAAAATCTCACCAAACAATTTAATTACCTTATAAAATTCAAACACATAATATTCAATCACACTATCTAAACATCTCCACTTATTTAATTCAATTTATTATTAAAATTAAATATTCATTTGATTATTAAAACATATTTCAATTATTATCAACATTCTATAAATCATTAATTATTGTCTTCATAATTATTTTATTATCTAATTATAATGCAAAAATATTAATAATATTATTATTATTAACACAACATTTTCTAAAACATACACATTACTTATCTAACATTTCACAATACACACAAATGAATTCAATATTATTTACAAAATATGCGTCAAAACTGTTCAAGTGTATCTCACTTCAGATGTCCAAATCAGCAAGGTCATTACCAAAAAATTTACAATATTTAAAAATGTCCCAACACTGATCTTTTAGCTCACCCACCATCGTCATATATATATCTAACATATTTGTAACAGTCATCATTTTTATCAACACACAAATTATGATAATCATTACTATCATAATAATCCATCCGTTCTATTTCATCCATTATACCACTAGAAATCTTGTCACCATAGGTTAGGATTGTCCCGTCTATATCAGGGTTATTTGTTAATGTCAGGTAAATTTTCTCATCTTTGTATTCCTCAACTACTACGTCAGGTAAGTCATTATAGTCAGGTAAGATATTATCAAAATTATTCTCTATCTCTCTTTCAACAGATACGTATTTCACATGATTCATCATCACCCCTTCTAGTATTTTTCTCAATTCATTATACTTTCTTTCTAACTTATATATTTCTATTTCATTCTCAACATATAACTCTCTTTCTTCATAGCACCACATCACACTCTCACAATTATTACGGACAGAGGGTACAACATTATACAACATTAATTCATTTAACAATAAGGGTCTCTTGCCCTGAAAAAACAACATTAAATCATCATCATCATTATAAACAATAAGGGGAAAATTTGCCCTCTGTCCCCATTCAATTACTACATTATTCTTCCACTCTCTCTCTACTTCATAAACACTCATTAACATTTCATTATCGCATTCTAAAACTTCATCAGTACTATTTGTTATTATATTTTCATCATTTGTTTCTACATTATGCTTCACCCCCACTATACTCTCAAAATTGTCTACTATTTCGTCATTTTTACATTTTGTCATATTTAAAACATTGTCACCTAATTTCTCAACATTCCGTTCTAATTTATATAAACTGTTTCTTATTGTTTCGTTAGTGCTTTCTAAATGTTTATTAATTTCTTGTATCTCACTTTTCAACTCTTCCAATTTCTCATTCTGTATATCTAATTTATTATTTATACTACTTTTAAATTCTTGCATCTCATTTTTGTGTTCGTCTAACTTTACATCAAATTTATTGAGCATTTCGTTTTTTTGTTCATCTAATTTGTTATTGAAATCACTAGTGTTCATGTCAAATTTATTCAACAATAACTGCATCATACTCATCATTTCACTATTACTTTCTCTCTTAATTAAGGCCGGCGTTGACTGACTCGTCACACCTTCCATTATTTTCGATTCGGTCAGCTGACTTTCTAAATTATTATCACTCGTTTGAACTCCCGAATCGCTACTAAACTGACTGTCAGATAAGCTGACAGTACTATTATCTGCCATTTTTCTTAAAATTTTTATTATATATATTTCTTAGCAAAATATTATTTTGTCATACATAATTATTATTGAGAAAAGAAAAAAAAATGTTCTGCTCACTCATACTACAAAACATGACATAACCTTATTCTATACGTCTATTTTACGTATGCATAAAATTTTCTTTTCTACTTCAAACAATCATTCTGTTCTCCTAAGTAGGCCTATATTTATATAATTATATTATATAAATCGTCCCTACGTTCGGAAGCCATTGATACTTTTCAATATCTCTTGATATTATAAAATATATCAAAACATGGTTAAAGTGATTCTACGGTTACTGTATTCACTGTTTATTGTCGGGCGCCATCTTTGTTACCAACTACGTACAAAGAAAAAATATATGAGGGTTCTTTTTAGGCGAACAGGAGATCAGAATGGTTGTTTAAACAAACAAAGAAACTTTATACGTTTACACATTAATTAAAATTTATTAACATTTCTCAAATCAAAAAGAAACGCACATAAAATAAATTTGAAAGAAAGAAACTTTTAAAGTAAAGAAAAAAAACTTTTAGTATAAAAAAGAATAAAACAACATTGAAATATTATATAAACCTTATATGAATCAAGATATTAAATTAAAATAATCTTTTAAAGAAAACGCAAACCAGACTTCTTAATATAGTTACATTCTCCCGTACACACGCAACACACATACCAAGTTATTTTAGAGATCTCATATTTAGTTTAATTTATGTATAGATATTTTAGGCTGCCATTTCTTTTTAAAATTAAAAGGTTTTACAATTTTGACAATTTCTTGGGTTTTACCCCATGTCGGTTACTTATCTTGCCATTCTTTAGCGATTCGACCCAGTCCAGCCTCCTTACGTAATTCCGTCCACCCCGCACAATTCTGTTGCTTATAATTTTGTATATATCACCAAAAACTGTCACTTCATTTTACTTCATGGCTATTAAAAGTTATTAATTTGAATTTAAGATCACATTTTATCGTATGCGGGCGCGTCGGCAAACACACAACAACTTCGCCCGAAAACCGGCGAGAGCCGGGCAGACGCGACAGTTTATTTTGCGTCTGTCTCTAGTAGATGTTGATTTCCGACTGACTTTGTTCGGTGCGTCACACTGTTGCTGGCGTGACACACCTCGTTATATAAATTGCTGACGCAACACATCGCCTGATGTCTGGTTGTGTAACGTGTTTACTTGTTTCGTGTTCGTCATTTGTTGACCTTGGTACAGTTGTTGGCTGTTATTAAAACTGTCCACACAATATTATTAAACAATTGTCACAGTCAATGCTGCCACTGTTATTCTTGTTTTAAACAGGAAATTTACCCAAGTCTATAATTTCTGTCCCTATTGCCAATTATGTTATTTATTATTTATAAAAAAAAAATACAAATTATGTCATTGCCCCAGGTATGCCCAAAAATGCCCCGCTACAACTGTAGATTCGATATCGGGTGTTTGAGGTTGGGTTGGGTATGTCAAAAAATAGAAAAATACAATATTTATGATCTCGTTACCATATTTTAGGTAATTATAAAATGTACCATGATTGTACCATCACAAATTATTTTACCCAGTTTGCTATCAGATCTTAGCAAGTTTTTAATGTCACTTAATTCCTCACCAAAAATTCTATCTTCCCTAGTTAGTCTAAAAATTTCTATTTCTTTAAGGTCCCTACCAGTTTTATTATCTATAACATCTATTCTAGAAAGTGTATCTGGTACCTTATTATCTGACCCCTTTATGTACTCCCATGAAAAGTTATATTCCTGTAAGGCTAATACCCACCTGGTTAATCGGCTGTGTGTTAGCTTACATGAATTCAGAATGACAGTGCCTTGTGGTCCATCCGGATGATCGTAGTATTCCCTAGGATGTAGATGCGGAATTTACCCACGGCGAACACAATACTTAGAAGTTCCTTTTCAGTTGTCGTGTAATTCTTTTCCGCCGATAACAGCGATCTACTGGCGAAGGCGATCGTTAGGTGTTCCTTGTCGCAGCTCTCCTGGTATAACTCCGCCCCTAGCGCTACATTACTAGCGTCGGTCTGCAAATAAAAAATCTTATTAAAATCGGGATGATTCATCATGATCATGTGACTGAACTTTCTCTTAATTTCATTAAACGCAGCTCGTTCCGTATCGCCCCATCTCCACTGTTTATTCTTCTGCAGGACAGCACTCAGTTTGGATGTAGTGTGTGCGTAGTTCTCCTTAAATTTCCTGTAAAAATTGCATAGGCCTAAAAAACTCTGTAATTGCTTAATGTTTTTCGGTTCAGGGAATCGCATTATGGCCTCGACTTTGTCAGGGTTTGCTAATATCCCCTCCTGTGTAATAATAAATCCTAAAAAATGTATTTCGGTCTGCAGAAACTTAGACTTATCCCAATTCACTGTTAAACCCCCTGTTTGCAGCTTATCTAATACATATTCTATGTGTTCTAAATGTTCAGTGAATGTTCTAGAGGCTATCAAAATATCATCGACATATACAGTTAAAAAGTCTAAGTCCTTAGGTTGTAAAATATTATCTAAACATTTGATAAAACTGGCAACACTGGTGTTTAATCCAAAAGGTAAGCGTTTAAACTGGTAATTCTTACCGTTAAAAAGAAAAGCGGTGTATTTCCTACTCTCTGTTGCTAATGGTACCTGCCAGTATCCAGCGGTCAGGTCTAAGGACGTTGTAACTCTACGAATTACTTACAAAATTATAATTATATTTATCTCTTACCTTCGGGTTTTTTACTCCAAGGGTCGTTCAGACGAAACTGCTGCAAAAAGGATTACTTGGATTTGATATGTTCAATAATTACGTTAACACCAAAATTTTCAAATTGTAACAAATTATCTTTCTTTTTTATTTAGCACTCATAATACAACAGGTTATTATATTTTTATGACTCTACCTTCTCTTGCTGTTATCAATAAATTGTAAGTAATTATCAATCAGAACGGGTATACATCCAAAAAAAACTTTCCTTAACTGTTTCTAAATAGTACCGTAACGTATAGTAAAGAATTAACTATAATGAATTCTATTTAATGAACCAATACGTAATTTATCTGTTCCCTTAGAGATCTCATTTAAACTGGACATTTTTATTGAAAATAATAGATTTTTTTATTATGGAAAAATTATAATTTGTTTTGGCCATTTAATTATGTGCTTTCGCTTTTACTTAACTGCCCATGGTCCGATTCGTAGCACTGCCTGTTGAGACGCTTGCTTGGTTTCGACGCACTCCGACACTAGTTTGCATTGAGTTTAGTTGTTGTTAATTACTTTAAACTTTATGCACTGTAAGGTATATATTTATATAGCTGGCTGGCTTTTAAAATTTGCTCGAGCGCTTGGATGGTAAATAGGCTAGCCACGCGGCCATGAGTTGCAGTAGAACTTTTTATAAATGTTTTAACACTTAACTAGATAGGCCGAATTTATTCTACGGCCTATCTTGTACTCCCGAGGCCACTGTTTTAACGAACTTGTCAAACTGCTCTTTACTGTCCGATGCAAACACTGGTGAAGAAGTGTGCTTACTAATGACACACAGCAGACTGGGTTTCACACACAATCCTGCTGCTATGTGATTGTGCAATGCGTCTGGCAGTTGTTTTGGCTGGCTGTGTATGTTGCATTGCTGTACTGGAGGCTCCTTACAGGTGAAAGTCTGGCAATTTGGAAAGTGCTTAAAATGATGATTTGAATTAATATGAAATTAAACTGGGGTAGCTCACAAATCCGTACCGTCACAATACCCCCCCAATAAGAGATTGAAGGCCGAAGCTGTAGCGGGTCAAATTTTGGGTGTTTTTGTTTTAACCGTTTGGGGCATATATTTATGTTTTTATTTATTTCGTTTTCGGGCGGACTGGTATAAAGTATGGTAAAGCTGCATTATTGTGCAACATAACAGAACAGTGAAACAACGCAATAGGACGCAGTTGTTGAGGAATGCAGTGGAGCATTTGCACCTCCACAAAATTCTGAGAACTTTGTACCTGTGTGTGGCAGCGCACATACGCAACTGCTCAATCACGCTCCAAGTGACGCTCTGACAAAAAACTAAGATGGCCAGAGAGTGAAATTTTCATCGTTCTGTTGGGTTCACGACGGAAGTGTCGTTTAGACCACGCCCACTTAAATGACATCGGCAGAGCCAAGCCCAATATTAAGCTCTGGACATCCACATATGTCAGCTCCATTCCCTATATAAAATGGTTACACGACAGCAAAGGAACAAGGAGCGGCGACGAAATAATCGTGTCAGTGACCAACAGCTTCTCTCAAAAGCAACATGTACCTGTTACGTTCTACGTGACAGTCTACATTAGTCAGAGACGCCATACAGTCAACCAGAACCCGACCCCAACTACAGACGCTTACCGTTTCGTTTAGGCCCCGGTCGGTGGTGTTATAAAATGTAATTAACCCAGTAAGACCGACCGGGACCCAAGAAGTTAATAACCATATTACCGTGATTGGCGGGCAGTTGGTGCAGTGACATAGAGTGATTAACTAAATACGTAATCTTTAAAAGAGGAATCGGATAACAGAAACACGTGTTCGGTCGGCAGTGAACAGTGAATTAAAATATGAATTAAATACTATTACCGGGAATTCAATATGAAACATCAATGGGTAAAGTGTAAAATGGCATGTGTATGTGAATGATGCAGAATGGGCTACCTTAATTATTATAATACTTGATAGGTTAGAGGATATTTTATGTTAGTTAAATCTGAGGGATCAATGTATATTTTAAAACCTATTTTTTCAGTGTCTTTTAACATTCATTAAAGTCAGTTGGTTTACCTTGAATATGTGTTAGACTAAGTTATTTCGTCATTACCACTTTCTCATTTCTGTGTTGCGAAATTCGTCTAACGGACCGGAATCTTCTGAGTTATTAATTGGGTGGGTCAGATTGCTAAATTGTCCGTTTTATTTAAGGTGGAGTGTAAAGGTTTTCGATATTTTATCCTATAAAAAATAATCGTGGCGACCTTGGTCTTCTGGTAAAATTTCAATAACAGGTAAGTGTTGTAATTGCGTGCAGGTAAGTTCTGGCAGGGTTTTATTTATTTTATATATTTTAGGCTTCTTTTTTATTGTTACAAATGTCGACGCGCTGCCAGGATTTTCGTTTAATTATAATTTTATACGAGATAGACCTATTTTAATACACAGAAAATAGGATGTGGTAATGACGAATGTATAAAAATTTTATCGTACATAAGTAGGTTAGGTTTATGTTATTGTGATTCACAATGTGGTAGGTGTTCAAGCAGAGAAAAATAGTAGCTTTATATATAAGAGTGTTATACAAACGAACTTTAAAAAAAAAAAAAAAAAAAAAAATGTCAATCATACAAAGTAATGATAGTGATTTTGCATGGGACGAGTGGGAGAGTGAATTTCGAGGTGTTGTGGGGGAGATGACAAACGAGGAATGGGGTAATTTAGACGATAAGTTAACCCGAATGGAAGAACAAGAGGAAGGAATATTTGCGGAAATCAATAAACATAGTGAGAGGACCAATGTTAAAGGTAAGATAGCTGAAGTAAAACTGGTAGAAAATAAGACAGAAAATAGGCCTAATGACAACGATAGTGTAGGGGTGGTCGAAAAAGAGTATTCATGGGATGTGTGATGAATTTTTTAATAGAAATGGACAAAAAATGGGGTAAATGTTTAGAAAAGTGGGATAAACGAGATGAGAAGCGGGAGGAGAAT
The DNA here is from genome assembly GCA_034769895.1 of Magicicada septendecula. Taxonomy (NCBI): domain Eukaryota; kingdom Metazoa; phylum Arthropoda; class Insecta; order Hemiptera; family Cicadidae; genus Magicicada; species Magicicada septendecula. The sequence continues at coordinate 15,277,938 of CM068373.1, read as the reverse complement.
AGAGGTCAGTTAAAAGAGAATACAGAAGATGAGTTAACACAGGTAAGTGGTAATAATGTCTCTGATAATAGCGAAGAAATAATTAACAAGGTAAGTTACAGTTGTAAAACTGAATTAATAAATAATAGTGATAAAATAGTTGAAAATGAGCTATTTAAGAATGATGTGGTGAAAACAAATAGTGATGATGAAGTTTGTGGTGAAGTAGAACTTAATAACAACATGTTAGCGAGTGTTGATGAAATTGAGAGAGAGTGTGATGAGAGGTTAGGGTGTCAAAGGGCAAATTTTCCCCATGATGTAAGTGGAGTAAGGACTCCGCTAGTAGTGAATTTTGAGGACAGAGTTTCCTCCGTTAATTGTGTGGAAGACGAGGTGTCTTCAAGCAGTCCCCTAATTTTTTGCAAACCTGGAAAAGCCAGGAAGTGGTATAGTAAGTTTGTTGTGCCCTTTGCATGGAGTGAAGTAGGTCAGTGGTGTGGTGACAGGTATTGTGATGAAAGTGATTATGAGAGAGAGAAAGAGTTAGAGTGGTTCAAGGTAAATAGAGGTTATGTAGAGCTGATAGAGAAGATGGATATAAAGAGAGTTATGATAAATAATGTAGACATACCTTGTGTAGTAGTAGACAATGATTATATTGATGATAAATGTGTACCTGTAGGAAGAATTAGTGTACTTGTAGTGGAGGAATATGATGAGAAAATAAATTACCTGGGTGTAACAACAAATATTCACGGAGGCGGGATAAAAACAAATAATAGTGACAAGTCTTATGAGATAATAAAAGGGAAAATGAATGACATAGAGGTAATGGTTTATGATAAAAATAATAATAATAAACTGGATGTAAATAAAAATCATTTAGTATACAAATATGTGAGGTATATTTTTGACGATGGTGGCTAAAATATAAAACAGAAAAGACAGTTAAATATTTTGTTTTAAGCTATTTGACTTGGCTGATTTGGAAATTGAGATGTGATAACTGAGTAAATACTGAAGTAAATTTGTAAATAAATATGTAGTAAAGCCAATGGTATGTGTTGTGGTTAAGTGAACAGTGTATGTAGGTAATTAATTGTTGTAAGAATAATATTGAAATACTTGCAATTTAAATAAATAAACCAAATTAATTTTGAAAACAAGTAATCAGAGAATTGTAATTGTTTGGATGGTAATGGATTCTATATTGTTAATAATTAATTTAATTAAACAATTTAATACATGTTAAATATTTTGTTTGACTATTGCAATATTGTATAATTAACTTTTTAAGGAATTTAAATCATTTTGATAATAGATGGCTGAATTATTTGAGGTGAACTAATATGTTGTGAAATGTTTCAGTGGTGAGGTGAGAGTATGGTGGTATGTTGTATATGTTTTGAGAAATGGGCTGTAAGTATTGAAATTTTACAATATTAATAATGTATAACAAAAAGGTTGACAGGAGTGATTGATATGTTAATTCAGTAATGAAATATTCTGAAATAATTGTGCTAAATAAAAATAATGGTTAAAAATATATATTAATAATAAATTTAGAATTTTTGAAAATCTGATTACAACACAGGATAAATTCATCATGATGAAAAAAAAAAAGAGAGTTAATGAAAAATTTTAAATAATAATGTTTATAAATTTTTATATAGATTATTTAAAAGAGAATTGTTTGTTTGATGTATGCTAATAATCCAGGTTTATTGCTATTTGTGTATTGTGTTATGTGATGTATTATAACAGTGTAGTGTGGAACTGCTATGGGGGAAAGTTGTAGATTTTGTATTTAATATTTTATGTTACTAATGGTTAAGCTTCCATTTAGAGTGGGTTAAAAACCCCATCTAAATTAATATTGTCATTTAAATATAAATTCGTAAAGTTAATATTACGAAAGATACTTTACTTGTGATTCCCCAAATTTTCGGGCGGTCACGGCCTCACCGAACCCTGACCGTGGAATTGGTTTAGCTTTAACAGCTATGGTTGGGGCACATTACGATTACGCGCTGACCATAACTGGCCATAGCTGTTATCGTTGTAAAGGTGTATTTTGAAATTGATGGGGGGTAAATAAAAGGGGAATCACCAAACTATGGAACAGCGGCTGCCACTCTGTTCGAGAAGGAACAGCAGAGCCAGGTGGTAGATCCGTTTAAGGGTGCATGATTTTATAACAAGAACATGATGATGTTCACCAATTTAAACTTAACAGCGGAAGCAGAGACACGGAGAGGTAAAACCCTGCTCCAAAATATACCGTCTCTGTGGAAGCGAAAGGGCGAGACAGTCCTACATAATCTGAAATAGTGTGTGTGGCTGGGAGGTGACGTAAAGGAGTCACGAATTTAAAATTTTATGACGTAAAAGTTTTGCTTATTCAAGGTTTAATCCAATCAAAAATGCTTGTGCTCTGTCCACATAATTATATGCTCAGACTCGTAAAATAAGGTTCATACTATAATTTTAAAGGTATCATTTTATTGTTGTGTGTTAGATATAGTTGTTGATAAAATGTATTTTCATTATGTGTGTAATTTTTTTTCTAAGCCAATCATTAGACGCCTGGCAGGCAATCAACATAATAGAAGTAAGTGTTGATAATGTATTACATGTAATTGTTCAATTTTGAAAGGTATTCATGGTGTTTTAATTATGTTAGGATATCAGCTGATCAGCAATAATGTCACTGGTGTATTGGTTTGTAAATGTTACAAGTAATTAATGTTCGATGTACTACAGATATTTTGAAGTAAAGACAAAAAGAATATGAGAAATAAAATAATTTATGCAAATTAATAAAAGATAATTCATGGGTGATAAATGTTTTATGGGACATGCAGACCTGTCCAAGTTGAATTGAAAGTTGAATATGAAAGGATGGAGATGAATATAATGTAATGTTGTTTTTGAGTTAATGTATGTTATAGAATTTGGTGAAATATTGATGTTGACACAGTGGTAATGGAGATTTTATGTAGATTTTGAATGATATATTGTTGTTTTTATAGTTAATGAGGTTATTTTGTGTATTTGTAGTAATGTAATGAGATTGAGATTTTTTGGGGATGGCAATTTTGTATTAGGGGGTAGTGTCATGTAGGAGTCCGCAACAAGGGTTGGGACGGGATAGGAATAGATTTTAGTGAGGAGGGGCCGCCTTAGGTAAAATCCGGGGGCCAAATAAGGGAAATGAGTTTTGGGAAGGAAACACGTATCCTATGTACAAAGGGTTAGAGAGTATTTTTTCATATATGTAGAGAAGGCGGCGAATTGTGTTAAATGATAAGTTGGGGTTTAGAATGTCCTGATTAGTAGATATTTTTGATAGAGTTGGGTGTCATAGGAGTGGGAGTTGAGTGATGTTAGAGTCAGGGGGAGAAAGTTTATATATGTATAGAAATCTAATACAGAAAAACGAGAATAAATAATTTACATCACCCCCAGTAAGGTAGAATTAACTATCAACTAAAGAGAGGAATTTATAATAAAGAATGTACAATTGTTTTTTAAACCAGTGACAGAATTTTGATAGAAGTGAAAATAATGTAAAGTCAAGAAGTGTTTAATTTAAATGATTTAAATGCCAATTTGATTATTATTTATATTAATATTTTGTTTATTATAAATATTCTATGTTACTATGTTTTGTATTTCAAGGTAGGATATTACAGATATTTAAAGTGTTTTCAGAAATCATACATAACATATGTAGGTCAAGGGTTTTGTACTTGACCTAGTTTTGATCAGCTGATGAGTTCATACACCTACTAAGCTTGTAGAGTAGGAATTCAATTTTAATTTGTTTGTTTGATTAATTCAAACTAATCTTTGAATAATTTTAATAAATGTTATTTAATAAATAAATTTAATAAATATTTAATGAATAATTTTTTTTGAATTTTAAAATTTTGAAAATTTTAAAATTTTTTGAAGAAAAAAAAACTTGATTTGTCGCCTGCCAGCGAGTGAATATGTTAGATAATTATTATTTTGTTGTGTATGTATTAATGATGTTTATTTTATTGTATTACATTTTATTGGTAGACTATAAGTGATTCTCCATGTTAGAATAGAAATGTTTATATTAGTAGAAATGTCTAGGTTAAGTCAATTGTAACAAAAATTAGAAAAAAGAGGAAGAGAATTTTTTGATAAACGATTTTTTCTTGAATATTGAATGTTTTGAATTTATAATAAATTTTAAAAGGAAGTTTTATTTTAATGTGTTATGATAATATGTAATGTTAATGTGTGTGAGCCCAGTATCTGCTAAAGGCAGCCCAGCTTGCAAAAAGGGGAAACATATCGGCGGAGGAGCTGGAGTAATTTTAGCCAGGGGTTGAGGATTTGTGGGGGTAGCATGTTAGAAGGCAAGGTGGGCTGTGGTGCGAGTCTGATCGATTTCTCGGTGTTGGGATCTCTAACGGAGAAGTCCAGTGATCTCGTTCAGATGAGTCCATGGTCGCTGAGCCAGGGGGGTCGTGTACCCATGCAGATTATGAACCAGGGGGTTGTTGGCACCAGTTCCTCACCGGTCCTCTTCGGGTTTATCGATGAGATTTCTTCTGTCATGGACAGCAGAATTCTCATCGAGGGGGTATTGTAGCGGGTCAAATTTTGGGTGTTTTTGTTTTAACCGTTTGGGGCATATATTTATGTTTTTATTTATTTCGTTTTCGGGCGGACTGGTATAAAGTATGGTAAAGCTGCATTATTGTGCAACATAACAGAACAGTGAAACAACGCAATAGGACGCAGTTGTTGAGGAATGCAGTGGAGCATTTGCACCTCCACAAAATTCTGAGAACTTTGTACCTGTGTGTGGCAGCGCACATACGCAACTGCTCAATCACGCTCCAAGTGACGCTCTGACAAAAAACTAAGATGGCCAGAGAGTGAAATTTTCATCGTTCTGTTGGGTTCACGACGGAAGTGTCGTTTAGACCACGCCCACTTAAATGACATCGGCAGAGCCAAGCCCAATATTAAGCTCTGGACATCCACATATGTCAGCTCCATTCCCTATATAAAATGGTTACACGACAGCAAAGGAACAAGGAGCGGCGACGAAATAATCGTGTCAGTGACCAACAGCTTCTCTCAAAAGCAACATGTACCTGTTACGTTCTACGTGACAGTCTACATTAGTCAGAGACGCCATACAGTCAACCAGAACCCGACCCCAACTACAGACGCTTACCGTTTCGTTTAGGCCCCGGTCGGTGGTGTTATAAAATGTAATTAACCCAGTAAGACCGACCGGGACCCAAGAAGTTAATAACCATATTACCGTGATTGGCGGGCAGTTGGTGCAGTGACATAGAGTGATTAACTAAATACGTAATCTTTAAAAGAGGAATCGGATAACAGAAACACGTGTTCGGTCGGCAGTGAACAGTGAATTAAAATATGAATTAAATACTATTACCGGGAATTCAATATGAAACATCAATGGGTAAAGTGTAAAATGGCATGTGTGTGTGAATGATGCAGAATGGGCTACCTTAATTATTATAATACTTGATAGGTTAGAGGATATTTTATGTTAGTTAAATCTGAGGGATCAATGTATATTTTAAAACCTATTTTTTCAGTGTCTTTTAACATTCATTAAAGTCAGTTGGTTTACCTTGAATATGTGTTAGACTAAGTTATTTCGTCATTACCACTTTCTCATTTCTGTGTTGCGAAATTCGTCTAACGGACCGGAATCTTCTGAGTTATTAATTGGGTGGGTCAGATTGCTAAATTGTCCGTTTTATTTAAGGTGGAGTGTAAAGGTTTTCGATATTTTATCCTATAAAAAATAATCGTGGCGACCTTGGTCTTCTGGTAAAATTTCAATAACAGGTAAGTGTTGTAATTGCGTGCAGGTAAGTTCTGGCAGGGTTTTATTTATTTTATATATTTTAGGCTTCTTTTTTATTGTTACAAAGCGTTCAAACTCTTATTGCCTAAACCTAAGAGGATCAGTGAGGATATGGCGCCGCAACCCCCCTGAACACTACTAAATCATGGGTTCTTACCCCCCTAGTCTGGCGACTGCGACAGCACCCATCCGATCTTACTGGACTTCTCTGTGCGAGATCCCAACACCGAAAAATCGAACAGATACCCGACCCAGTACCGCCTGACTTTAAAACATGTAATTAAAAATTGACAAACGGCTTTCCATCCCTCCATATCCCACAACTGATTTGTTTCCTCTTAGCCGTACTGGTTCATTGACAACGTACTGGCTCATTTTATATTATAGACCCTAAAGAATAATATTAATAAAACAATATTGGTTTACAATGGTACACATAAATTCCAGTTAAATTGAATAATATTCCCCATACACTATTGCCCTCCAAAATGATACATAGATTATACAAGGTATCCTTAACTACTATATATGTGTAGGATAAAAAATTCATAACATATGAAAAATCTATATGGACAGTAATATACACATCTTATTTTCCAGACACTATCTCATCCTGAACGTTTTCCATTAGTTGTCAGTGTTAAATAAATGTTTTAATCATTATTGGCATCAATTAGTATTTAATTTATAATTCCAATTTGAATTTAAATGAAAATAAAGTTAAGTTCATTGTTAAAAATCATTGTTTCTATTAATTTTATTACTAAATTAATTTAATTGTATTTAATTTACTTTAACTAATTCAATTAATCTCAAAAGTTACAGTAATGGCCTCATTATTATTTGGTCTGTAAAAAAATTTAATTTCAATTCCTTTCTATCACAATAAGGTTTTACTTCAGATACTGATTCAGCAGACTACAACATTCTTTGTTATTGTCACCAAGTATGTCTGTGAACCTTAGTCTCAACATACCACACATGTTTATATAAACACTAGTCTGCAAGACTCACATAGTATAAACATTCTGGTTACATCATGTACTAACACCTGTACTTTTCAGTCTTTATAAATTTTTTAGATAACATATTTATCAATGTCTATTTCTTACAGTTCAACCAAATATACTTTTAATTCACCTTTCAATTATTATTTCTCTTTTAATTACAATTTCTATTTAATGCTATTATCTCAATACCATTATTATTATTATTATTACACTCTTTTCACACCTGTAAACATTTTACTCTATCTGATTAGTATTATGAACTTTATACTTACAATACACATTCCACCTATTGACATGAATACAAAATACGCACCACACACACACACCAATACCTCCGTGTAACCTCTGAAACATTTAGCAATAATGTTATTTCATACAAACAATTTAACCTTTTATAATACATACAATTAATTTCACTACACATGTATTTACAATTCTTCAGCAATAATTATTCAGTTATGTCACACTTCAATATCAAAATTCAGCTAGGTCATTACCATATATTAACATATTTAAAATGTTCATTTATGAATTTCAACCTCCATCGTCAAAAATTAATCGGGGTTTCAAATAACAATTTTCAATTTTATTTACATTCTGTATACGGTTATCTTGTATATAGTAACCATAAAATTTCTGTTTGTTCATTTTACCATAATAATCATATACCAGGTCAACATCGAGTACATCGGTTAAGTCTCCATCAGTAATATTCATTATCAAGTCAGTTATTTTTTCATCATAAGGTAAATTATTATTGTTTGAACATGTATTATCAAAATAATCTTCACTCTCTATTTTAACAGGTAAGTGTTTCGTCTCTTAACATCTCTCTCAACTCATTATAGTCTCTCTTTACTTTGTATAACTCTGTCTCTCTTTCACTACACCGTTCTATATTTAAACTTCTCTCATCATAACACCATATCATACTTTCTCTCTCATTCCATGCAGAGGGTACAAAATTATTCAACAAAATTAAGCAACTCAAATCTTTCACTAATAAGGGTCTCTTGCCCAAAAATAACACTTTTGAACACTCTGGTTCATCACAAATAAGGGGAAAATTTACTCTCTGCCCTACACATTCAACTACTCTCTCTCTCCATTCTTTTTCTAATTCAACAACACTAATTATTACTTCATTACAACTTATCATTTTCTCACTCTCACTTACTGTTTTGCTATCTATTTTCAATGTATCACTTTCTGATACCACCCTTTCAATCACCTTACCATTTTCAATATTATTGTTACTATTTATCTTACTCTCTACTACCACGTTTTTACACATATCATTATAATTATCATCTGTTTTATACTCAAAATTTTCAGTTACCTTTTGTATTTGTTTCTCAATTTGTTCTACCACTTGTTCTTTAAATGTATTGAAACATTCATTCGTCTGTTGTTTCATATCATATAAGCGCTTATCAAATTTTTGGTCAATATTATTTATATCGGCCTTTAACTCATGGAAGTCACTCTTCTGTTCATCAAATTTCGCGTTAAAACTACTCAAGTTATCAGATATTGTTTTCATGAAATTACACATATCTTCCATTGACAACTGTTTAATTCGTGTTGTCGTTGGGGTAGATTGTGCTACTGCATTTTTGTCAGTGAAGCTGACTTCATTATTAATTTTATTTTCCCTATTCAATTTTGGGGTTATTTGGATCCCCGAATCATCTGTATTATTTATTTCATTTGTAATATCTGGTTTTATTTTATTGTCCTGACTCCCATCTGGAGTCGAGTGGACCTCAATATTATGCATAATGGCCGATTCATCAAAATTGTCAACATTAGTTACTTCCTTGGCATCGTCATTATTCGCTGCCATTTTATACAAGTTTATATAATGTTACACAAGAATATTAATCTTATCCACTATTGACTTAACCCTTTTTATATTTAATTTACCAAAGCGTCCTCCCTCTCAAATAACCCTTTCTGCAGCTTAATTAGGTCTGGCGAATATAGGTTGTAACCTATACTCGCGTCGCTGTACGGGGGCCAAATGTAACTCTACGAATTACTTACAAAATTATAATTATATTTATCTCTTACCTTCGGGTTTTTTACTCCAAGGGTCGTTCAGACGAAACTGCTGCAAAAAGGATTACTTGGATTTGATATGTTCAATAATTACGTTAACACCAAAATTTTCAAATTGTAACAAATTATCTTTCTTTTTTATTTAGCACTCATAATACAACAGGTTATTATATTTTTATGACTCTACCTTCTCTTGCTGTTATCAATAAATTGTAAGTAATTATCAATCAGAACGGGTATACATCCAAAAAAAACTTTCCTTAACTGTTTCTAAATAGTACCGTAACGTATAGTAAAGAATTAACTATAATGAATTCTATTTAATGAACCAATACGTAATTTATCTGTTCCCTTAGAGATCTCATTTAAACTGGACATTTTTATTGAAAATAATAGATTTTTTTATTATGGAAAAATTATAATTTGTTTTGGCCATTTAATTATGTGCTTTCACTTTTACTTAACTGCCCATGGTCCGATTCGTAGCACTGCCTGTTGAGACGCTTGCTTGGTTTCGACGCACTCCGACACTAGTTTGCATTGAGTTTAGTTGTTGTTAATTACTTTAAACTTTATGCACTGTAAGGTATATATTTATATAGCTGGCTGGCTTTTAAAATTTGCTCGAGCGCTTGGATGGTAAATAGGCTAGCCACGCGGCCATGAGTTGCAGTAGAACTTTTTATAAATGTTTTAACACTTAACTAGATAGGCCGAATTTATTCTACGGCCTATCTTGTACTCCCGAGGCCACTGTTTTAACGAACTTGTCAAACTGCTCTTTACTGTCCGATGCAAACACTGGTGAAGAAGTGTGCTTACTAATGACACACAGCAGACTGGGTTTCACACACAAGCCTGCTGCTATGTGATTGTGCAATGCGTCTGGCAGTTGTTTTGGCTGGCTGTGTATGTTGCATTGCTGTACTGGAGGCTCCTTACAGGTGAAAGTCTGGCAATTTGGAAAGTGCTTAAAATGATGATTTGAATTAATATGAAATTAAACTGGGGTAGCTCACAAATCCGTACCGTCACAACATCATGTATTTGACTCCGCTAAACTTTTGTAAAATCTCATTTATGGGTTCTGGAGATTCCCTGTCAGGTATAATAATTTGATTAATTTTCCTAGCATCTAAACATAACCTTACCTTGCCATCCTTCTTTATTACTACTACCAAAGGGTTTGAATAAGGTGATACTGAGCGTTCAATTATGCCTCCTTGCATCATCCGGTCCAATTCCTCCTGTACAGCCCTCCTCTTCGAAAACGGCACTGGGTAGCTTCTCTGCATGTATGGTGCGTGGTCCCGAACTTTCAGCTCGCAGATGTAATCCTTTGCTTTCCCTGGTGATTCATCAAACACTCCTCTGTACCGCTCCACCATTGCCCACAGCTCCTCTCGCTGATTATTTCCTACAACTGTATTTTCATTGAAAAATTTGTCGGCTCTATTTGCCCACACACTCTCATTACGCTCATGCATCTCTCTCTCCTCATTTTCTAGACATATATTTATTTTAGTTTCTATCTCTCTATCACTTATCTGTTTATGTAACATTTTTATTCCCGTGACTTTAGCTTCATTTACTACTTTCTTAAACTCTATTCTGACTGGTTTATTCCCCTTCTCAAATTTTACTATTTGTTTATTAAAATCTATCACTGCTCCGTTTCTTTCCAAAAAATCATTTCCCAATATTACATCTAGACTTAACCCTTTAACTACTAGGAAAGTGTTTTCAAATTCAACTCCATTTATTAAAATATTTAATTGTACTTGTCTGGTTATTCTTTTACTTCTCACCCCAGTTACCCCCACTACTGTAACCCCTGCAACTGGTAATGACGGTATATTCTTGTTTAACTCTTTTAATTCACCCATGACATTTTCAGAAATTACTGAGATCTCGCTACCGGTACCAATTAGAGTTTTATAATTCTTACCTTCAAGGTTAATCGTCACCTCAGTTAATCCTGTTCTGCGTTCCATCACCTTGTTCTCCTCTTCTTCTAACAGTTCCTTCGCCATGTCCATCTTGATAACGTTATTATGGTATCTGTTGATTATTTGGACCCTCCTGTTTTCCATAGACAATGGTTCGGCCCGCTTCTCCATTGTCCTCCCTAGTTTTCCGTGGAGGGACCCGCCACAGCTGGATGATTTCCCCCTCTCCCTCTGTTATAATGTCCTCCTCCTCTCGTCGCTCCTCTGTGAAATTCTCCTCCTCTCAACTGCTGATTGGGTGTTGGTTTTGCTCGCTCGTTCCTGGCGCACTTCCTGTTCCGATGACATCTGAAACAGTTTGTTCTATTAGCATAATTGTCGGTTTCACAGGTTCTACACCTCCAACTCTCGCCCCTATTATCGAAACTTCCTCCCCGCGCTCCTCTATGAAAATTCTGTGTACCCCTGTTATGATGGAAATTATTATTATTATTATTATGGTGTGGTACTACTGGTGTGTTTGGACGTCGCCCTATGTCGCGTTCCCCTATATTCTGTAATACATCTAATATGTTTTCTAACTCGCTTATATTTGTAATCTCTCTAGTCATTAACGTAATTTGCACTTCTCTGGGCAGGTGTTTGCTAATATGTCTTACAAATGATCGGAAAGGCAACGGCGGTTCTAGATATTTAGCTTCGTTGTATATGGTCATCACATATATGGTTAGGTGGTTATTAATCCTACCAAAATTCCCGTTACCCATTATTTTACTTCTTAATATTTCTTGGTCTTCTTCTGACCAATATTTGTTTCGAAAAGCTATCTCAAAATCTTCATAACTTTCCCATTCGGCATGGTGTACTTCCGACCATATCTCGGCACTACCTTTAAAACATTTGATAATCTTCAGCAACTTAACCTCCCAGCTACTACTATTAAACCGATTAAACTCCCTAACCCTATTTAAAAATTGCATTGGGTGTACTCTACGATTGTCACAATTGAAAGTTTCTAATTCTATTTCATTATTTGTATCTCGTGTCATAAATATGCGCTCAGCAACATTGTTTACATTTTGATTTTTCACTAAACTTAATTCATCTCGCATACTACTAATATTTTGTTCAAGTGAATATAATTTTTTGTCATTACTATATTCAGACTGTACATTATTTTTTGCTATTACTTCAATAGATTCATTTACTGCTTGTATTTCTGTCTTATAATTACTTTCAATTTCATATATTTTAGAGTCTATCTTATTTTGGTGTTCATCAATATTCTGACTAAATTTTTCAACTGTCATTACTACGCTACTCAACTTACATTCAGTTTCAATATTACATTTAATAATTTTAGATTCTATGTTATTGTTATACTCATTCATTGAATTTATTAATATTTCATTGTTTTCATTGATTTGCTTCTCAACTCTGTCTATCTGGCTATCTATTGTATTAAATTTGATATCTATCTTTTGTATTGAATCATCTAACTTAGTTTCTACTTGCCTGATTTTATTAGTAAATTCTACTTTGGTATTTTCACAATGTTTATTAATTTCTTGTATCTCACTTTTCAACTCGTCTTTCTGTTCATCTAATTTCTTATTTATACTACTTTTGAACTCTTGTATCTCGTTTTTCTGTTCATCGAATTTAATATTGAAATCACTAGTGTTCATGTCAAATTTATTCAACAACAACTGCATCATACTCATCATATCACTATTACTTTCTCTCTTAATTAAGGCCGGCGTTGACTGACTCGTCACACCTTCCATTATTTTCGATTCGGTAAACTGACTCTCTATATTACTATCATTCGTTTGAACTCCCGAATCGCTACTTAACTGACTTTCAGATAAACTGATGTCATTATTATCTGCCATTTTCTTAAAATTTTTAATATATATTTCTTTATAAAATCTTACCATATGTAACGCATACTTATAAAAAAAAAAAAATATTCTACTCACCAATATTAAACATAACCTTTTACGTCTATCTTACGTACATACGTAAATACAAACTCCAAACAACCATTCTGTTCTCCCAAGTAGGCCGTATTTTATATAAATTTATTTATATAAAATTGTCCCTCATCTTCGGGCGCCATTGATACATTTGATATTATTGATATCCAATAAATATAATTTGAACTAATACTACTGTTACTGTATTTACTGTTTACTGTGGTGTGCCATCTCGTTACCAACTACGTATCAAAAATATATGTGTACTTACCATTTTTTTCTCGGGTTCTTTTCGACGAACCCAGGAGATCAGAACTGGTTGTTCCAAATAAAGAAAAACTTTATTTTGTTTCCCAGGAATAGAGTTTTATTGACATTTTTTACTATAATTTTTGTATTATTAACAAACTACCTCCTGCCATCCTCTCTCTACTGGAAATTCACATTTACGAAAGTTATTAATTATATAATCATTCTGCTACAATGAGAATGAAAACATGGTATACAAATTCCAAATAAATTTTAAGAAATTAAGTATGAATTAAATTAAAATACAAACAACGCAAACCAGCCTTCTTTGTCTACACGCTTACTCACGCACACACACACACACAATGATTTTATGATTTTAGAGCTCTCGTGTTACATGTTATTAAAATTTATTTCCCCATTACTTAATTAATTTTAAAAGAAAACCTTTGTTGAAATTTTAATATGGATGCATGGCTACTTAGCTGTTCAGTAAGTTGGTGGCGTCACACTTTTACGCACATTGTCCGTTTTAATGAATAATTGCCGAAAACTGTTTTTATAATGAAGAAACAAAACTGTTAGTTACTTTTGTATTTTTCTAGACTTTACTTCACATTTTTTATATGTTGCGGGCCCGCACTTACTGCCGAAACTTTTTATAACTACCACTCGCGAGTGGTGATGGCTTTATACTGGGAAGAGAAAACAGCGCTATTTTTGTGAAGCGGCTGTTGTTGTGTGCTTGATTCTATTGTTTTTTAGTTTGTATCCTTGCGCCAGCTGCATGTCATCGTTATGTAACTGAATTACTCATCAAGGATAGGCTCTGACGTAACGCTCGCCTGATGCTGGTTATATAATTTGTTTACTGTTGTGTTTGTCCTTGATTTGACTTTTGCACAGTTTGTCGATTATTAATTCTGCGTCTGTTATTAAAACTGTCCACACAATATTATTAAATAAGTCTGCATTCATAAAGTCAACAGCAGTGTAGCCACGGTTGCGATCGCTCCAAAATAACAAATTTACCTCTCGGTTATAAAATTTTTTCCTATCACTCAACAAGTTAATTATTATTTATTTATGAAAAAACACAAATTATGTTATTACCCCAGGTATGCCCAAAAATGCCCCGCTACAGAATGAGGTAATCTATAAGGGTTCTTCCGAATCGGCGGGCTATCTCCCGTATCAATTCGATGTTTTATATCAACACTACATCCCGTATTAACAATTGGTTCTGAAAATAAATGTTTATATTTCAACAAAATAGGTTCAATGATTCCCTTTTCTAGGTCAGACAAATGCGATAACTTACTTTGAATTTCATTATTCAACTCCTCTTTATATAACAATGGGTTAGTACAGCCTCTTTCACTAGTATTCAACGTGAATACTTCACAACTACTTTGCTCATGGTCTTCATCGTTTGTGGGTATGGGCATCACTGACGTTCCGGTGGGTGCCTGATCAAACGTCTCAGCTAACCCCAACAAACTATTCTTTGGGAGAACTAAATCTTCATTACTGAAATTAACAACTTGAACAACAACATCTGAGTATTTCATGGAGTGAAAAACTCTACTTAAACATCGTGCTACTCTAATGCCATGAGTCTGAAACTCTACCGGTTCTACTAAAACTTCGTCGTGTACACGAATAGATCTACCTGATCCCCTGGATCTATTTAACCTGCACAACACCCCCTGATCCTCGCGATCGTGGTTGCGAAAACAAACTACACGAACCGGAAAACTCTTGGGAATTACCTTTTCCCGAAACAACTTTGGATTTACCTAATCCAGACAACATATTAACATGGGCTACACCCTTAAACTCTTTGGATCCACATAACAACTCATCGGATTTATCAAATCCGGATAACTCTTGGGATTTCTCTAATCCCTGCGATCGCAAACTCGCTTGTGTCACCTGCAGGCGTCCCTGCACAAGCATCTCGGACTTTGCTGGTATGGACTGATCCTGGATGGTCACAATACTCCATACTTCAGGTTCTTCTACAGGTGGGTTGAGATGGCCAGTCCCTTCCGTTTCTGTATCAGGTTCCCTGGTCTCTTCACTGTTGGTGACTCGCTCTCCTCCTACGTATATATCATTATTGGAAAAATCAATGTAAACATTTAATTTTTTCAATAAGTCTATTCCGAACAGTCCATCAAAGCCAGTACAAAGGTCTGCTACCATAAAATCGTGATAGACTGTGGTACCTTCAATTATGAAGCCTACCTTCTGTACTCCGAAGACCTTTAGTTCATCCCCAGTAGCACTTTTAGCAACAACTTTAATCTCTCGAATTAACTTTTGGCTGATACCCCTTTTTATAAATGAAACCATAGTCCCAGTGTCAATCAGAAATTTACAAGGTTTACGTCCTACGATAACGTCCACTGACAAAACGTCATCGTAACTAGGGTCGCACGTAACGTCTGTAAGGTGCAGAGTCCGGCTTTGCGGTCACTCCACATGTAGAGTCTGGCTTGGCAGTCGCTCTATCTCCATACTCTCGTCTGTACGCCCATTTACGTCTACCTGTACTTTGATTACACTCTGCTCGACCTCACGTTCGGCGGGGTGGGACCGTTTCCCGTCGAACTTTGCCCGTTTGGGGAAATCGCTAACTTCCTCCTTTGCGGACACTCATTCGCGTAATGCCCTGTTTTACGACAATTATAACATTCAACTTTAGAAATATCTAGACTACCTCCACTCGAATTATGACCCCGGAAATCCCTGTTTCTCTTAATCCCTGTATTAAAATTTGTACTATTGGATTTCTTCACATTAGTACCGAAATTATTTATTCGAGAACGACAATCTCTCGCTACATGACCTTGTTTATTGCAATTAAAACATGTTACAGTAAATATTCGATTGGGACTTTGAAATTTGTTTTGTTGAGTACGTCGGGCTTCCATATTTTCGACTTCTGTAACCGTCGAAGCAATTTGTAATGCCAAAGTAGCAGGCATTCTATAACGTACTTGGGTTCCGACGTTACCCGCTAAACCATTAATATACGCAGCTAACATACGACGTTCCGCTTCTTCATTAATAATGCGTTGTTGTTCAGGGTCAGCGACTTGTCTAACTGTACGCGCACACAAACGCCTACATCTGTCAGCAAACTGTTCTGGTGTTTCCGACTTACGTTGCGTCGCATTTTGCAACTGACTATAATGAAACTGATCAAGATGTTTAATCTTGAATCGTTCAGTAAATATTTCTTTTAAACGATCAAAGGTTATATCCTCACTTGCAACTTCTACATTGCTATTATAAAACAAAGCGGCTGCTCCCGTAAATTTTAATACAGCTACGGTTACTTTGTCAGAGTCTAACCAATTTCCGGTTTTCGCTGCTCTTTCAATTTTCGCGAAAAATTCTGATACTGAAATAGGACCGTCTCCATTCCATGGTTCAATTAAATTTGATACCGACATATCTTTAACACGCGGACATACTAGAAGCTAATGTATCTCCTGATACAATAGGTTTCCCCGTTTTTGGGTCTGTGTTAACCATTTTGGTTTAGATTATTTAAAATATAGTATGATTAGAATTTATTAAACACTTCAAAAATTGAATGTAATCTGTTTTGTTGTACCACAATAAATAAGCAGACTGTATTGCGATACACGAAATAAGTCCTAATAGAAAACAAATAATAAGGTATAATATAGAATTCATATATTTAATTATGAAATTCAATCTCTAATTTCAATATTCGAACCCTATTTACATTTGCTTCGTCTGTATGATTACTATGCCCGTTTATATATCTTTCAATAATCCTTTGTAATAGACTTCTCAATAAGGTTTCACACCCTTCTAACAAAATGTCTGGGTCTGTGATAGGAAGATAATATACAGGTCTACGACTCATGTACTCTTTGGATTGGGTTTTGGTATATCGTATAAAGGTGAAGGTATTGAAAGAGTATTACTTGTACTTGGTCGTGGTTCAATTGACCTTTGTGTACTGCTACTGAAAGTTATGTCAATAGATTTAGACGTTTCAGGTGACTGTAACTTTGGAATACGAACAGGTGGTGTAGGTGGACGCAAACTATGTCCTATAGTAACTACAGATGGAATATGTTCGTAATAAGCAGTTATCGTCCCTACTCTGGTCCCTACTTTCATATATAAATCTGGATTAATTGGTTCACGCTGAGGTTCGATTTGTCCCGCTGTTTGTCCAAAAGATCGTTTATCTGCGGCCATATACCGTTCTTTAAAATTTTTATTCTTAGAAAAGCTACTGCCCATAAATATCTCAAATTAATCTCTCAAAAAAAATCTCAAATAAATTTCACAGTCCCGCGAAAACTTAAATAATACCGAATTCGATAATGATATACCACTTAGAGTTGAGCATCACAAATTACATATCAACATATATTAAACATAACAATAACACAATAATAACATCTTAATGTATCCTTACTAGAATCACATATGTAACTTTGTCATAAAAATCTATTTCAGCTTCAATCATATAGTCTTCTCTATTCAGAAATTTACAAGCAACATAATCCATATATTCTGTACAATTTAAAACATTACTATATTCAATTTCTCTTATTAATCTTATGGGTTTCCCTTTAATTAAGGTAAATTCGTTAGACTTTTGCTGAAAATTTTCATCAAAATAACAAATATATATATACCACTTATCTCCTCTTGACTCTTTTGAATTTAAAATTTTACAAATTGCAGGGTGATTTAAATAATAATCAGCTATTGAGTTATGTATTAACGGCATTGAAAAGTTGTTTATATCTGGAAGTCTAGATTGAAAAGTTGTATATGTATCTAGATTGAAAAGTTGTTTATACCTAGAAACACTTTTATATAAGTTTACATCTGTCTCTAAACCTTAAGCACACCAATTTATCAGCACCGATGCCACCATTTGTCGTGGCCAGCGTCTCCCGAGCGGTAAGGAGGCTTCCAAGTATCATACAATACCTTTTAAGTGATAGTGGTGGCTTGTAGGTGTACAGACAAATGAAACACAAATCTAAGATTAGTAATTCTTACGTTTATTAGTTACTGAACTTCTGTAATAATATTAGTACATTTCAATTAATCAAAGATTTCAATTAAATCTTTATAAAACAATTAGTGAGCATTTAAACATAAAAGCCTTTAGATCTCTAATTCAATGTGATATATATATATATATATATATAAACTCTACATAACTCCAAAATAATTAAAATAATTCAGTTAATTGTTTCAAGATTAAGAAGCGAACATCAAGTTCAATTAACTAGATACTAGAACAAAATAATGTAATATCTCTTTAAAATGTTTATATAACTCAATTTATAACTGTTAACAAAATTTGATTGTTATAAAAATTTTATGTCTCTCTCTTATTGTCTCTTTAATAGAACAGATTATACTTTTATTTGATAATAAGATATTTTATAGTCTTTAAAAAATCTTTAAAGTCTCTCTCTCTTTGGTATTTAAATTACACAAATTTTGATTACTCCCTAGTCATACCTCCCTCTCTGTTTAGAAGTGCCATTCTGTGATATGAGTTGCGACTGAAGAGCAGTTAGCGCGTTTCGCGTACCTAACTTTACACTTTAATAAATTTTATAAAACTTGAATAATTATACTTTAAAAACTTGAGATTCACAGTAGTTGAAGACGAAAACGAAAATTTACAGGACACACGGCTGTGTCGCCCCGGATCACTCGACAGACCAAATGATGCTGGTTTGGGCCTCTGTCAGCTTTTATAGTTTCAGAAGGCTTCAACCTAGTAACTGGGCTACTCCCATGCGTCGGCCAATCAGAGCTCAGATTGCCACGCGCGGTACAAATCCTTGAAAGTCTTCAAAACAGGATATTGGCGGTTGATTTCACAACCACAGAGAACGATTATCATACACTCTTCATTTGAACAGATGCTAAGAAAACCTTTTAAGTAAGTAAATACTTAAAGTATGTAAACACTTTTAATACGTCCAAAATCGCTTCTGACACATCTCAACAAAAATAGAAAGTACGGTCAGACAATTGTGAGTAACCGATTTAAAGGTAGAGGAACGTACAACTAATGAATAGTTCCAACGAGAAGATAAAATGTTTTAAAACTTTAAATAGAAAGGCAGAGTGTGTCATTGTTAATGGTAAAATAACCATCACTTACACCATCCTATGAAATATGGACAATGAGCCCCTGGGGGATATCGCGGCACTACAGTTTCAACATCTAAACCCCACTATTTTCAGGATTTGCGAATAGATATTTGTGAGATTAGTAATATAGATGAAGGATTTGAGAAATATTTTCATACAGAAAGTCTAGAGTACACATGTGAACAGTGTCATGAGAAAAAAGAGGCTACTAAACAGTTTTTTCTGGAGAAACCACCCAACATACTTTGTGTTCAGCTGAACAGGTGCAAATTATAAACAGTTTGTAATTCCTAAAAAAGTAAATTTCTATCAAAAATTATGTTTATTTCATTCTAGTTTAATTAAGCCTTGAGTATTTCACAAGGTACTGATAAATAAAGTAACAATTTTGTTTTAACTTTCTGGGCACAAATGGTATGCAGATACTTGTAGTTAAACGCTGCAATAATAGACAACACATTGTATAGTAGTAATTGTGCGATTTGAACATAATTACTTCACTTTTTGTGTACCAGATAGCAGCAATTACATTTTTTTTTACATAAGTGTTTATAGTAAGGTATATTTTCCAAAACATAGTATCTGCATTTATATTATTTGTGTAGGACACTTGAGAGGCTTATGTTCATGCCATATGATATGATAACAAACATATGAGGTCTGACACAAAAATAACAAGACTGATGCTGTAATTTTTTTATTTACCTGATATGTACAATTACTGGTGGTCGCCTTCAAACTTCCACAATTCAGGGCGCTTCTTTCTAACATGTTCACGCAATTTTGCCAAAACTTGTTTATAATATTGTTGGGTAACTGTTTGACTACTGGGTACCCATTCTGCCATAACAATGCCCTGGATATCGAAGAAAACGATAAGCATTGCCTTGAACTTCGAACGACTCATGCGTGCTTTTTTTCTCTTGGGGAAGATGGTGTTTTCCAATGCATTGATTGCCACTTTGTTTCTGGATTGTACGTAAATATCCACGTCTCATCAGCTGTAATAACACTTTAAAAAACTGGGCTCTCCATCAATCCGTTCCAAAAGGTCACAACAAAGTTCCGTTCTCCTTTCCTTCTGTTCATCTGACAAAATTTTCAGCAGCATTTTTGCACACACCTTCCTCATTTTCAACTCTTCTGTTAAAATGCGTTGAATACTCTCTCTGTTCATATGCAACATTTCAGCAACAGCACGGACACTCAGTCTTCAGTCTTTTCGTATTGTGTCTCAAACTTTTATGTTTTTGTCGATTGTTGACGACGTCATCTTTCACGGAGTCCCCTGCCTTCTAAAAATATCTTATGCCATTCAAAGACACGTGCACGCGACAAACATTTATCGCCATAAGCTTCCAACAACATTTGGTAAGCCTCTGTTGCCGACTTTTTAAGTTTCACGAGAAACCTGATGTTAATGCACTGATCACTTTTCGTATCCGACATTTTCCAGTGAAGCATAAAAACACGACTGTATTCAATTGCTCTCTCACTGCGACTGAGTCAACCGAGCAACTTGTAACTTGTCACCGCGTAAGAATACAGTTGAAGGTCGAACACAGTGCACGCACAATACAACACGTTAAGTAGTTCCTTAGTAATGCTAACAGTCTCGTTATTTTTGTGTCACACCTCGTATGATCGCGCATGTAATAAGATTCTGCATATTGATTTGTTCACTAGACAAAGATTCCAAGAAATGGTAATTCTCAAATCAGATTGTAAAACATTATGTAATAGACTGTAAATCTTTATTTCATTTAAGTTGTGCAAAATGAACCCCACAAAAAGAAAACAGTCTTTTTATAAGCCTCACAACGAGAAATATGTGATATATAACATGCTTTGGATTACTATGATTACAAAGTGATCTAATTTTGGTGACTGTATCACCTAGGTGGATGTAGTGATGCACAGGAAAATTGCAAATTGCTAATGAACTTTCCACTTGCCATAACCATAAAACCATGTTTAATTGTATTGTGTATTACCTAAATGAGTAAAAAAAATCGTAAAGGAGCATGTATTTTTATACCTACTACCAGACATTTCACATGCACACACACACAAACATTTCTTCATCTAATTAGAATTATCAGGAAAATTTTGTCAAAGTTAAGTATCCTACCATACTGATCGTGGTGTGTGTGTGAACCAAAGATGACACATCGTATTACGAACAAAAATTGGGCCATAATTATGCAAATAAAGGTGTACAGTCATAACCAGAGTTGCTTCATAAATGGTTCCCAAAGTTCTGATGTAAGTCAGGAAACATGGATAATTTTTGTTATGTTAAAATTACACATTGTGTTTGTCATATCTGATAAAACAGAAAACATTACTTCATCTAATTAGAATTGTAACTTTACAGAATTGTCAAGAAAAATTTTAAAAGGCTAAGTATCTTACCATACTTCTCATGGTGGATTACTTTATTTTATTTATTTAAATTAAATTAATTACTGGTAGTAAGTCTTGTGTTTAACAAAACAATTATCAGCATTCTTTTTCTAACATAGTTCCCGTACTAAAAATGTCTGTTTTTGTAATAATTCACGCAGTAAATGTTAGTGACTTCTTACAATGATAGTCCTTTTTCTGAAAATCTGTTTTCTTGCTCTCAGCTGAATATCCATTTTATTCAGCAGTAAAAAAGGTTTCCAGCATAGTGTGGTATTGTAATAATCTCTTCTGTCTCAAAATTTCAGATCATTTGTATGCAAATTGTCTGCTGTCTTGGGGTTGTTAACTAATAAACTTTTATAACTTTATAGTTATAAATTCACTCATATGTTTTGTTTATGTTAGACACTTAAGGCTAGTGCCTTGTTGTCATGTACCAACTCAACATTTTTTTTACTTACCGTATATAGGATCTCGTTAGACGAGCTGAAAAGTAACAAGATGGTTGCTTGGAATAACTGATAATTCATAGTTAAATATTCAAATTAAGCTTACTTTATTAAATCCCAAAAATACATTTAAGTTTATCTTTCTCCGGTCAAAATGAACAAAACTTTATACATTCCTTCCAACCCCATCATTACATCCCAAATTTTTCTTCTCTCTCTCTTACTTACATTTTAATTTGCATAATTTTCAAAAAAAATATTAACTCAAAATAGAAACAATTAGCTACAATCTTAACTTTATATATATAACGGAATCCAGCGCTTACATTCACTCTCACACACACATTTTCTTATTCCCTTAGAGATCTCATATTTTTACTTACAATTTCATTTTTATTTCATTTTGATTAGCCCTTGTAAAATTTGTATTTAATTGTTACTTAGCTGACGAGTTTTGAAGACGTCGCATTGTTCCGTGCACCACATCGATCGTATTTAAATTTCACTGAATTTAACTATTTTCAAAAAGCAATTTTACTGTTCTTTAACTCTGACTACTATTTTTGAATTCTGTGTTTCACATTTAAAACTGTTATTCACATTTTTGTTGATTTGCGGGTGCGACTGAAATTACGCCCAGCCGGTGGACGCGACGATTACATGTGTCCGTAGATGTTAGTTGTTTCTTGCCGACTGCTGAGACGAACGGCCCTATTTTGTATAATCGCCGCGACTGTTTACCAACTTTTCCATTGTTTTAAGTTTGTATTCCTACGCCAGTAGTAGTTTCATCTAACACACCCACATTCCAAAGTTATGTAAGGCACTGACGTAATATCGTGCGATGTTGTTACATAATTCGTTACACAATTTGCAAGTCACTGGAGCTGACCTTGACACATTCTCGCTTGTTGTTTACTACGTCTTTATAATATTCATGCATAATACGTATTTCCAATCACTCCTGCCACTTTCGTTACCCATAAAATTTACCTTTTCTCATCGATTTATGTTTATGTCTCTCAAAATTATTATTATTATTTTATTTCATTTTCTATTAAACACAAATTTATTTATTACCCCGGGTAGGTCAAAATGTCCCGTTACAATACCCCCTAAATGAGAGGTTTTATGCCGAAGCATAAAAACTCTCATTGACACACTCATACTTGCTAAAGGGGTCAGCCAGAATATGTCGCCACAACCCCCTTTACAGTTTACAAAAAAAAAATATAATTAACTCGCCCTTGGTCCAGTGACTGTGACCGCACCTGAATGACCTTACTGGACTTCTCTCTCGACATCCCAACACCATAAAGTCAGCCAGGTACTTAACGCTCCTGCTCTGACGTACTGGCCAGCTCAGGACCGCCGCCACAGCATCACCAAACTCTGAAACAACAAATCAAAATATCAACTAGTGGCCTTGTACAATACTAAATCCCTAACTGATCTGTTTCCCCTTAGCGGTGCTGGTTTGCGTTAAGAAGCACTGGTTTTGTTTTCTTTTAACCTCTAACATATATATGAACACATAACCTAACATGAACATGATACATATTGTTACGACGGTCTACTCGATCGTCGTAGGTACAGTGGAAACAAAATAAGTACAAGACACCAATGAAGTCACTAATCACACCTTTAATTGTTATAGTAAAACAGGTCGTAATTAACAACACAGTGTCTACAACAAATCAAATGAAATTGTTCATACGCAATAAAATGTCCACTAATATTAAAACACAACTGTATTACAATTATACCGTCCGAATATAAAACCCACACTTCACTAATAACTACTTGAACGTACACCGTAATAACCCGAACCGCTCTGTAAAATATATCGCACTAATACTCTCGAACCGCACAGTCAAAAATCTCGCATTGAACTGAAAACTAAGGCCGCGACGCGATGTATTTATAGTTACGCTCACACCCAGAAGCTTCCAAACTGCGTTTTATCTCTCGCGGACTACGTAATTGCTGCGGCCTTGACACAGTCCGAGCGCCCGAGCGAAGGCTGGCAAAGTCGAGAATTTTCTCGCAACATGCGTTTAGTAGCACGTACACCACACGCTTACGTCGAGATCTTTCTGGCACATTCGATAAACGCCTAGATTGTTCTATGCTGTCGTAGCACTGCCCCCTCCTTAAGCCTGTTCGTCCCGAACTGGCAAAGCGTCTCTAAATTTGTATTTAGCCAGGCGATCTAGGTGGACGACCTTGAACTTTCGCTGTCCTTCCTGTTGAATCCGATAAACATCGTTAATCCTTTTTTTTACAGTGTAGGGTCCTTCCCAGTTAGACTGAAGCTTAGGTGAGCGACCACGACGGCGCTTTGGATTGAACAACCAGACCTGATCTCCTTCTTGGAAACCCACACTATTGCTGCGAATGTCATACCAAGATTTCATTTTATCACTGGCAATCTTGAGCCGTCCTCTTACCAAGCGATTCATTTCTCGCAGTTGGTTTTCTAATTGCGAGGAATAGTTCTTTGGCTCTTGGGACTGAGTCTCAGGTGATCCAAACATCAAGTCCCCAGGAAGACGAATCTCCCGCCCAAACACCAATTTTGCTGGAGTCATGCCGGTTGTGTCATGTACTGATGACCTATACGCCATAAGGAATAGTGGTATACGTTGGTCCCAGTCTGTTTGGTTCTCGTCAACAACTTTCGAAAGATGCTGCTCAAGTGTCCTGTTGAATCTCTCAACCATCCCGTCCGACTGAGGATGCAGAGGCGTTGTCCTGGTCTTTCGAATTCCCAGTAGACGGCATAATTCTTTAAACACTCCTGATTCGAAATTTCTCCCTTGATCCGTATGGATTTCCATAGGGGCTCCATAACGGCAACAGAAGTTGTGAACTAACTGCTTTGCCACAGTGGTAACCTCCTGATTTGGAATTGCGTATGCTTCCACCCACTTAGTAAAGTAGTCGCCTACAACCATGATGTACCGGTTTCCATTGTCAGTAACTGGGAATGGTCCAGCAATGTCTATGGCAATTCTCTCGAAAGGTTGTCCAACGTTATACTGTCTCATTTTTCCCCTGCTTCTGGTTTGTGGGCCCTTGCTTGCAGCACATATTTCACACGTCCGAACCCATTCCTCTACGTCGTGGCGAAGATGAAGCCAATAGAATCGCTTCCGTATTTTGTCAAGGGTTTTGTTAACGCCAAGATGGCCTCCAGATGTTCCATCATGCATCTCCTTCAAAACAGACTGCACTTTACTTCGGGAAACTATCAACTGCATGACCACGTCTCGTCCATCTGCACTTTCCCAAGCCCTTTTCAGCAATCCGTTTTCTAAGGTGAGAGATTCCCATTGTGCCCAGTAGCCCTTCAGCACTTCGGAACCATGGGAGATATCTTGCCAATCCGGGCGGCGACCTTCCTCTTTTGCTGTCAAGATCAGTCCAATGTCTTCATCAGTCATCTGTTCTTGTCGACAGTCTTGTGTTGCCCAGCCATCAGCCAGGAAATCTACAGTGATGGCTTGAACATGTTCGCTTGAGTTTTGTTCTTCCTTTCTGTGGCAATGTCGGCAGTCTTCCGGGCACGGTCTTCGTGATAAGCCATCTGCATTACCGTGCAGGCGCCCCCGCCGATGTTGTACCTTGAAGTTGTACTCTTGCAGACGTTCGAGCCACCTTGCCAACTGTCCTTCCGGATTTTTAAATCTCAAGAGCCATGCAAGTGCAGCATGGTCGGTACGTAGTGAAAACTCTCTCCCATAGAGGTATTTATGGAAGTGCTCCAAAGCTCTGACAATTGCCAACAACTCTCTTCTTGTAACACAATAATTTCTCTCTGGTTTAGAAAGCGTCTTGCTGTAATACGCTATTACTCGTTCTTCACCGTTCTGCACTTGAGACAAAACTGCTCCTAGACCAGTATTGCTTGCGTCTGTGTCTACGATGTACTTCCCTTCGGAAGCTGGAAAAGCGAGAATTGGCTGCGAACATAATGCAATCTTCAACGTTCTAAATGCTTGTTCACAATCTCTCAACCATTGGAAGTTTCGTTTATTTTCCGTTAGCTCATGTAGTGGTTTAGCAATAGTAGCGAAGCCTTTCACAAAACGTCGGTAATATGAGCATAACCCCAGGAAACTCCGAACTTCGTGTTTATTCTTCGGAACTGGCCAGTCTCTTACGGTGTATACTTTATTAGGATCCATGCTAACGCCCGCTGCCGAAACCAGATGGCCCAAATACTGTACTTCCTTCTGGAATAGAGAACACTTCTTCGGGCTCAGCTTCAGTTGTGCACCGTGAATTCTAGTTAGAACTTCCTTAAGGTTTTCCAAATGATCTTCGAAAGTCTTCCCGATCACTATGACATCGTCTAAGTAAACAAGGCAAGTTTTCCACGTCAGGCCTCGGAGTATCAGGTCCATCAATCTCTCAAATGTTGCCGGTGCATTACAGAGTCCAAATGGCATGACGTTAAATTGGAATAAGCCACTTGGGGTCGAGAATGCGGTCTTTTCCTTGTCTTCTTGATGAAGACCCACTTGCCAATATCCACTCTTCAGGTCCAATGTGGAAAACCACTGTGCTCCGGACAACGTGTCGAGTGTATCGTCAACGCGAGGTAATGGATAGCAGTCTTTCTTTGTAACGTCATTTAACCTCCGGTAGTCTACGCAGAAACGCAATCCACCATCCTTCTTCGCTACCAGCACTACAGGGGAAGACCAAGCACTTGACGAAGGTTCAATTACTCCCTCTGTTAACATGTCCTGTACTAACCGAGACATCTCCTCTTGTTTAGATAATGGAGGCCTTCGAGGAGGTTGGCATATCGGTGTTGTGTCCCCGGTATTGATGCGATGTTGCACAAGAGAGGTTCTTCCCAGTGACTGTCCCCGAACTGCAAAACAATCTTTGAATTCGTGTAAAAACTGTCCGAGTTCTTTTACCTCACCACTTGAGAGGTCGTTAGAAGATCTGTTCAATAATTCTTGCAGTTCCTCTGGTAATTTAGAAGTATCCGAAGAACTGGGTCTTCGTTGCGTTATTCCGGCTACCCAGGCCACAGGAGTCAATTTGCCTAGGAGCGTATTGCTTTGTAAAGTGATAGCTTGATCCAAAATATTCGCCACTCTAATAGGTACATTTCCGGTTTCGTCAGGTTTTACTAAACTTCTGGCAATTGGTATGCCCAGTGTGCTGACTACCTGGGGTTCCAATATAGAGCACTGATTGCCCCTAGTATCTACCGCAGTTCTAACCATGATGATCTTTTCGGAGTTTGGCGGAACAGTTACGGCCACTTGGTTTATGACGTCCATCGATTTTTCTGCTGTCTTCATTGTTGACAGCATTACCTCTTCGCCTCCGATTCTCAAGACATTGTTTTTGAAGTCGACTATAAATCCGTATGCGTTCATAACGTCCACACCAAGAATTGCTTCATCCACAATGTCTGCAACCAGTACTTGATGATTAAACTCAAGTCTACCGAGGCGTAGGTGTATCTCCACTTTTCCATACACTTTTACAGGCCGTCCAGTAGCTGTTCGCAAGCTGCAAGAGCACCAGATTGGCTTGAGATCTTTCACCACGTCGGGGCGCACAATAGAAACTGTTGCGCCTGTGTCAACTGTAATCGAGGTTGGCCTTTCTTGAACAAATCCGGTAACTACCAAGCTCCCGGTGTTTTTCTGAAGCGTAGAAATTGCGTATTCTCTAGGGGCTTCGTTCCTCCAGTTAGTCAGCACACGCCCCGTTGCACCGACTATTGCTCGTTTCCCTGCTGCTGAATTCTAACCCGACAATCTCGTTGTAGATGTCCAGGTTTCCCACATCGATAACACTTCGGTCTTCCATCCTTTCTCATTTTATTCTATGGCGCCGACCGTCGAGTCTGTTCCTTGTTCTTCTTCCTCATCGTCTGTGCCGTCGCGATCTTTTAGCTCGCGCACTTTATGACTTGTCCAACCAGACGCTGATTTGGCGGCCTCAAATTGCAAAGCATGTACCAGGGCGTCCGCACTGTTCTGGTGTCTTGCCATTCGTAACACTTGCTGTAGTTCGTTATCTCGGACACCGGCAGTAAATGTCTGCATCGCAAAACGCGTTCGAAAATCTTCTGGCGCTTCAGGATAGGCCAGTCTAATTAGTCTGTCGATACTTGCTTCAAACTCTTGAAGACTTTCCCCGGAATGCTGTCGCCTTGCTCTCAACTGGGTGCAGTACACATCTCGCAAATGTTTATCACCATACCGTAATTCCAGAGCTTTTATCAACTCGGCATAGGTGTTCTGGCTGTCAGGTGGCACTTTCTGTAGTAGTTCTGCCGCGGGTCCTTTTAATGCAAGAACAAGTGAAACAGCCTTGTCTTTTCTGTCCAATTATTTGCGCATGCAGCAGCTTCAAATTGGCGGAGGTACGTTGCCCAGTGAGTGCTTCCGTCAAAGGTTGGAGCTTTGACATGAACTGTCCCTACTGCAGGCAAAGTGACTTTCTCTGTTAACTTATTTTCTGTCTTGATCACTGGTACAGTCTGTTCAGAAATTTGTTTTGGTTGAATCTTCATGCACTGTTCGACTTCACTTTTAATTTGTTCTCTTATGTTTGCCATTGAGTTTTCTACTGCAGATATTTTATTTGAAACAGATTCTTCTATAACAGATATTTTTGTAGACATCGATTCTTCAACAGTCAAGACAGATTTTTCTACTTCAGCTATTTTTAATGTCATTGATTCTTGTACCTCCGATATTTTAGTAACTTGTTTATTAAGCTCACCTCGTAGGATACCCAATTCTGTGGTACTGTGTTCTTGCAACTGTTTCTGCATAACTTCAAAGAGAGCTTCCGTTTTATCTGCTTCTTGCTTACGTTTTTCATCCTGTCTTTCTTCTGTTTCTAGCATTAGTGCTTTCTGACGTTCCTCAGCTTCTTCTCTTTCCTGCCTGCGTTTTTCTTTTTGTCGTCTTTCTGCTTCTAGCAGGAGGGTTTTCTGTCTCTCTTCCGCTTTCTCTGCATCCTGTCGTCGTCGTCCTTCTGTCTGCAACAACAGCGCCTGGAAATTTTCCATCATCTGACTGGCATCCATCGTTTTTCGATTAATTACGAATTACACTCGTCTTGTACAAAGTATCCACTGTTAACCGTTCTATCCCAGTTCTGACACCACTGTTACGACGGTCTACTCGATCGTCATAGGTACAGTGGAAACAAAATAAGTACAAGACACCAATCAAATCACTAATCACACCTTTAATTGTTATAGTAAAACAGTTCGTAATTAACAACACAGTGTCTACAACAAATCAAATGAAATTGTTCATACGCAATAAAATGTCCACTAATATTAAAACACAACTGTATTACAATTATACCGTCCGAATATAAAACCCACACTTCACTAATAACTACTTGAACGTACACCGTAATAACCCGAACCGCTCTGTAAAATATATCGCACTAATACTCTCGAACCGCACAGTCAAAAATCTCGCATTGAACTGAAAACTAAGGCCGCGACGCGATGTATTTATAGTTACGCTCACACCCAGAAGCTTCCAAACTGTGTTTTATGTCTCGCGGACTACGTAATTGCTGCGGCCTTGACACAGTCCGAGCGCCCGAGCGAAGGCTGGCAAAGTCGAGAATTTTCTCGCAACATGCGTTTAGTAGCACGTACACCACACGCTTACGTCGAGATCTTTCTGGCACATTCGATAAACGCCTAGATTGTTCTATGCTGTCGTAGCAATATTTTAAATCTCATTCTATCTACTTTTTCTTGTTAACTTTTATCCCAAAATTCAAAATTATTGCCCTGATTCCCATCAGAATTTAAATAAACATTTCCCATTACCATATTACACATCTCTCTCATCCCCAATTTATATCTAAAATATTTAAATTCATAAAATTCTCTTAAACGCTAACAAACATAATACAACATAATAAAACATAGTATATTCATGATTCACCTTGTCATTATTACCCTAACATAAACAATTCACATTTAAGTTTGACCAAAATTTACACACTTTACATCTAAAATTTGCATATAAAATTATAAAATTTACATTTTAATCTCAATTGAACTTTTATTAATTCATTTCCCCAAATTTTTTGTTTGTTTTTCAATCTTCATTTTACATAACATTTCATTTATTATTCCATTTTATTAATTTGGGTGATTCTCAGTTATTCATAAAAATTCACTTTATCAACTTGGCATTTACCTATAATCTTACCACTTTTATGACTCTAACGCTCACTTACAAATTCTTTATCTAGAATGACACCCATCTACCAACCCCTCTCTACTTCTAACTTACTACTCTAACTGATTTCTCATCATTCTACCCTTATAACAAAATACTCTCTACATCTTTGTACTCAGGATGTGTGTTCCCCTCCCAATGCTCACTCCCTTATCTGGTTCCTGGACTCCCCTAGGTAACCCTTTCCGGCGCATAACGGTTCACCTCCCGCCACAACGCTTTTCGTTGAGGACTCCTTATCACACCACCCCCTTACAAAATTCCTCTATCAACTAATTACTCTCCCATTACATCACTTTCATCTAGAAAATATCTCCATTATTTTTTTTTTTTATTACCTCAATATAACAATCATTATTCTACATATTTCCCCATAGCTACTGTGTCCCTATCAATATTCACATTCTACATTACTTTTACTCACAACAATCTTACTTGTATTTCACCTCTTATTTTCTCTTAACACCCATCTATACTCAACTTGGACTGACTCAATTGTCTTACTTAAATAATCATCTTACCCAAATTCTCTCTTTTACAACCCATTGAAAATTTTACCTATCTCAAATTTATTTCATTATTTATTTAAAATCTTTAAACACATTGAAAACTTATTCTATAAAATATTATTACATTTTTATAATCCTTATCCCTAACATACTACATGCAATTAACACAATAAAACATAATAAACACAATATAAGAAATATCTAGTGCACCCATTTCTCAAATCAAAACAAAATTATTTAGTCAGCTCAGTAGCGAGTCATCATTATTAAGTTACAGCAAATTTTTTAATTCGTTACTCCCCTTAGTAACCTCCTTTACCACACACACAATGACCCCTCCTGGACTGTGGCGTCCAGTTGCGTCCACAAGGACTGAAGTTTTGGAGGAATTTTGTCATCTCCTTGTCCTTGCTTCTGCGTTACATTTTTAAAAAACTAAATGTCATCATATCTAAAGTTACAGATTATATGCCCTTAATGCGGGTCTATCACCTGGTTTACTGTTCCCACGCGAACAGAGTGATAGCCGCTCGTCCATAGTTCCGGGGATTTCCCCTAAGTCACCCCCCATTAATTTCAAATCTATACCAATTTCAAGCCAACTATGGTCAGTTTACAATTGCTGCCCATAGCTGGTTGTCGTCTAAAACCACGATTTGTGCTGGTAAGGCAGTAATCGCCCGAAAAGGCGGGGAAATCATCTTTCATTTCAGGCATGTTCTCTCATCATCATAATACACTGCACGGCAATAAATCAATATATAATATAAAATTACATAAAAGTTGTGCAGTGTATATTATGCCATTTTGGCCTCCGATGATGGTAACATACCTTGATGTTACCACCAACACTCATCGCTATCTACAGTGGCACATGCCACCACTGTAATAGCCTACCTATAGCTAAACTTAATGTCCTTCTACAGTTGCAGTCTCTACTTTCCATAATTATTTCACTTCTTTGAACACCAAACAACCCCCCAAAATTACCCACACATCTTGTATAATAACAAGTTTTTTTTTTTTTACCCAGACACTTCTGCAAGTCCCACTTTTCATGTACTACAAACTTTACAATCATATTTGGTCACTTATTTACTAAAATAAAATTTAAAATTATAAACATTCCAAATTATATAGATTAATAAATACTAGTGGTCGCCCAGTGGTCGAAATTCGACCGTAATTCATTAACTTTTTAAGTTTGAACGTTATTGAGGTTCTTTTGTCAAAGAGAATACCTCTATAATCATTGCATTTAATTTTTTTGAATTTTGTTCTATTACGTCAGCTGCGAGCGTGTACAAATACGTCATTAGCGTGTGTTGTTTGCGTAATTCCCTGCAATACCTATGAAATTTAAAATTTAATGTTAGTAACAGTTGAAAAAAAAAACACAATTACAGCTTGTATTTGTATTAATTTTTTGATATAATTCATTTTCAGTTTTAATTTTTTCATGTTATTATTGAATCAAATAAACGCTAATAAAATTGAGACTTGACATTCATAGAAGTATAAGATACATTGTTTTCAATTCCAGTGGATTACATTTCATTTTTGGTAAGGTACAAAATTCGAAAACAGTTTGAAGATTATCTGCTACAAAGCTTATATAATTTTTTAATTTTTTTTCTATGCATTAATTTTCGAGTTATTTGAAAAATATGAAAGATAGGAAAAATGAGGTTTAGCTTGGCTAAGCCATATTTAAAAAGCAATAACGCGTTTTTTGACATTCCTTGGGTTTTTTTTATTGCCATAGTGACCAGGTTTCGCCAAGGCTACACAGTTATTTTGCCTATCTTTTTCGAATTATATAAAATTTAAATAAAAAATTAATACAAAATAAAAAATGAAATAAAAAATATGTGCCTCTTTTTTTTTCATATATTTTTCATTAAATCAAAAAAACCGGGCGGTTAAAAAAATAAATGTTGTCCATTGAACTTAAAATAGTTTGAAAGTGAATTTAATGATTCAGAACTTCTGTGTAAACGATGTTTTTTGTAAAAACTCTTTCATCATTTGCTAAATGCCCTTGGCCATTATATTCGGAAATATAAAATCTCAAACCATCGAATGCTCGAACTCTACTTGCTGCGACGTACAATTGACCATGTGTAAAAACTGGCTGCCTCAATAAAATTCCAATTTTTTTGAATGTTTGTCCTTCAGACTTACTTTTTGTCATCGCAAATGCAGGTATAATATGAAATTGAGTTCTTTGAAATTTAAATGGTAAAACAGTACCGGAATATGTTAAATTTATACGTGGAATCAAAATTCTCTTATTGCGTGCGGTTCCAGTTAAAACTTCGCAATCAATAGCATTACGATGCATACACTTGATGCGCATTCTTGTTCCATTGACTAATGCTTCCTTTGTATTTAAGTTTCTGATCAGTAAAACGATGCAATTAACTTTCAATACTAACTTATGTGGTGGCAAACCACTAATAGTCAAAGAATTCAAAAACTCTACTGGATAGTTATTGATTTCATTGTCATCATCACAAATTATTTTATCGTAGCTATGATATGTTTTCTGTTCACCTGGTATTCGATTAAGTATATCAGTATTAATAAAAGTACAATCATCATTTTTAGGTGCTAAAATAACTGACTTCAATATGTTATCTGAGAGTATGTTTTCGGAAATATTTCCATACACCTCATTAATAATATTATTTTCATCTCCTATTAATTGCTGAGGTATTTCAATAATATT
The DNA here is from genome assembly GCA_034769895.1 of Magicicada septendecula. NCBI lineage: Eukaryota > Metazoa > Arthropoda > Insecta > Hemiptera > Cicadidae > Magicicada > Magicicada septendecula. Next base: position 15,244,273 of record CM068373.1, on the reverse strand, counting down.
TTCACCAAACTGAGGGAATTGTGGGGCTTCATCATTACCAAATTTTTTCAAGAATTCGACAAATTCTATTTCACTTGGTAAGGCTCTCATATTTTGAGTAAACGTTACTTTATGAAAATAAACAAATTATGCCAACTCGTGACACAATTTCAAATTAAAGTTGCACGTGATCCATGTGGGACAACTGGTAATATTTGCCGAAAATCACCGCACAGAAGTATCGTTTTCACTCCAAATGGTTTATGTTTATCATTGTCATCGCATAGATCCTGCAATAATCTATCTATGATTTTCAACACTTGCAGTGGGCACATAGAAATTTCATCAATAATTATCAATGATGATGAATTTATGTAACGTCCATAGCTACTATTTGCGGTAATATTCGCTACAGAATTTTCCAAAATGGGTATAGGCAATTTAAACACATTGTGTAAAGTTCTACCTCCAAGTAATGGAGCTGAAGCTATGCCACTGAACGCTGTTGCAATGCAACTAAGATTAAGCGAATTTTATTTGTGAATGATTGCTGTTTGTGTGAATGTTTTTCCACAACCTGCATGAGCGGTTAAACAAAAAACATTAGATCCAGTATCATGGTGCAAAACTTCACGAATCACACGATCAATTAGATTACGCTGTTCAATATTTGCAGTTTCATAATGCTCACAAAACAGAAACTCTTGTTCTATTGGATCAATAGCATTTGTTTCGTCTGTTCTCTGCGAATACGTGGGAACTGGTAAACCAAGTTCTTGATATGACAAATTATGAACATTCAAAATATCTTCAATTTCTAATAGAGCTGTGTTAAAGGATACTTCTTCGTTGCAATCTCTCAAAAAATCTTCACTAAGATATACTTTAAATTCATTCCATAACGCCAATGCATTGGCTGGCACATTTAATGCACAAATGTAACCAAATAAATTTTGCATTTGTTTTGGTGAATGTAATTCTTTTGCTTCATTTAAACATTCGCGCCATTCATTATCATTTGAAGCAATGCCGCGAGCATGGCACGCTTCAACAAAAGAAGTGTGTATAATTCCATTGTACAAAAGTTCGATGTCTTTTGGTGATACTACATATATGCGTGTAATGATTTTATCACCTCCACGCCTTCTCTTCTTCCATTTTTTCGGGAATCTTGAATTAGATGTAGTTGGTACATTATGAGAAATATTGATCTGCCACCCAGTATCACCATTTGGAAAAAATAATGGATACGCTAAAGGGTCCAATGATGAATCCAAAACAGAGATATTTTAATGGTACCATTAACTTTTGAAAACGAAACCATATTTCGTTCAAAGGGTGGCTCACCATCAACTGTACTAAATATTACTGCTACATCAGTTTGAACTGCATCATTATAACGGCGTAGATCTAAATCACGATTTACTTTAATGAGCATACAAATTTCTTTATTTTGATTTTCAACTCTCTGACAATGATTTTTCATTGCAATGAATGACCGAACAAAAGGATTAATGCGTTCCAATTCCAATTCGCGCATTATATTGTTATTGCATGTTTGATTGTAGTGTTCACGTAATCTATAATTTACAGCAGTATCAACATCATAAAAATATAATTGCGCATAACATGGTGAGCGACCATATTCAGCAGTCATTGGACCTGATCTGTGATAAAAAACATCATGTATTTTAAAATGATACACTCCATGTTTCGTAACTGTACCCGAAATTTTAGCTTCTGAGCTAACCATAGCAAATGATGAATTGTATTTACGAATGTTTTCAAAATAATTTTTTGACTTTCTTTTTATTGAAGGTTCATTTGAAGTAAGTCCATCATACAATGATTTAAAGTATTCATTTTGACTTAAGGCCGGTAATATTGCTTTACCCTTATGACAACATGAAGTGAATGCAGTCCTTTCACCTAAAGTGACCTCAGATTCGAAATGTTTTGCATTGCAAATGCATTAATCCACAATCAAAAGTATTAAAATTTCTTGGAATGACATTCAGTGCGCATTTAAATGTATCCCTCAAAATAATTTCATCATTTTGTATACTATTTACACTATTTAAATTTGCATTTGGTCTATTATTTTGACTTTCACGTGAATATATATTCTTTCTTCTTTGTCTCTCAGTCCAACCCTTCAATGTTCTATGTCGAGGCATAATGGAAGTAGGTGCGAATATCTGAATGTAAAAAAAAAAACGTAATGAAATTACTGAAACTAAGATTATACAGGGTTTAATTTAAAAATAATAAAATGTACTCACTTTTTTGAAACCACCAATAATAATTAGGCGAGAGTAAGTCAAATTGCTTCTACAAAATTTTCCTTTTGCAACAGGTGTATATTAAGCAAGCTGTATTTCACTTTCAACTGCACATTAATATATAAAACACAGATATCTAATATACAAAATATAAAATAAACGCTTTTTTGCCGTGACATACACTCCACAGACTATTGAAAAAGGAACATTTGAAATCACACAAAGTTCACAGCTCATTCAGTCAATCTGTCAGTAATTATTTGTTGGCAACATTTTAAAATTCTTTGGCGACAATCTCTACTCTGTGCGACTTTTGACATTGGCAGTATGAACGTAAACAAACGACAGACTATTATGTGTTTGACATTGGCAGTATGAACGTACTCTAAAATGAATGAACGTAACACATATTATATATAAATTTTAGCTTTCTGCACTCCTTCTCCATATAAACTTTAACTATGCCAAATCTCACACTCCTCCGTGCGCGCAATATGCTTAAAAAGGGGTACAAAGTTTTCTCTTCACGTATTAATATATAGATTATTCCCTGGCAACAAAATTATTTTATTTTTAACAATTACCATTGTTTGAAAAAGTTTAAATGAATTTTCAAGTGCAAATGAATGTTTTATTTAATTTAATTTAATGTATTTGTAACACATATTATATACAAATTTTAGCTTTCTGCACTCCTTCTCCATATAAACTTTAACTATGCCAAATCTCACACTCCTCCATGCGCGCAATATGTTTAAAAAGGGGTACAAAGTTTTCTCTTAATCAAGAGTGGCAAGTTCGTAGCCGCCCGAAAAGACGGGGTTTTGCCGCAAAAAGAATCGGAACTAGGTAGACATACTACGTGAATTCACGTACCCTTATTACTGCCTTTAATATCATATTTATTCCTTTTATTCTCCCATTTATTCTAACCCGCCGTCTACCTCACTCCTATCCCTTTTGCAACAAAATTCGTCTTTTCCAAACTATACTGTAACTACAGCCATTGGCTCAATTTATTTTTACCAATAACACTAGAAAATTTATGTGAATGCACTGCCTTGTAAAATATAGCCTCCTTAATTATTTACAATCACTCTAAAGCAGTACTGGTACGTGATATGGTACACCTAGCCGCTACACCTTGAGTGTAAAAACTTTTATATCACGTACCTTTAGGGGTCCCCCTCCCCGTTCAATGAGATGCTGAAATTTCTAGTCTATACCAATTTTGGTGGAGCCGGACCATCGTCGTTTCACTACCCAAAGGAAGTTCTGCCAACCATGGTCCGCCTCCCAGTGCCGAAACCCACGGTCAGGACTGGTAAGATCGTGACCACCCGAAAATGGGGGAGAGTCCCTTCTGAAACATAAAACAATATATTAAAATTCAATTATTTATTGTGACCGATACAACTTCAAGTTCATCACATTTTGTGTACTTACTATCTCCTGCGTTGCTGGGTTGCGTAACACGTACGCATTACTCATCTTTACTTCTACAATTTCATATGGTCCCTCATATAATAGAAAAAACTTCTTTATCTCTTTATCTTGTGCACTAGACAAATCGTGTCTCCTTACTAGTACTAATTGCCCTACCTCATATTTAGTCCACTTACCTTTAGCATCATGTCTCTGCTTTCTCCTTTCTCCTTTTGTCAGTAAATTTTCATTCGCTAGTCGGATCTTCATATTCACGTCTATAGGTTGATTTTCTGGTGGGTAGTCAAAAAGTTGTTCCAATATCCTAGGTGGCCTTGTTCCCTTTATTAATTCATACGGCGTAAACCCGGTGGATTCATGGGTGGTACTATTCAACCATTCTTCTACTTTCTTAACGTAGAATGGCCATTCTGTATGCTTGGCGTGACAATACGCCCGAAATATCCTACCAATCTCTCTCATCACCCATTCTGCCTGGTTTGACTGTGGATGGTAAACTGCCGTATGCTTGGGTATGATGCCTTCCCATGCAAGAGTTTGTCTCCACCTACCACTTATAAACTGGGGTCCATGGTCGGATAAAATGATCTTCGGCTTACCTATATTCACCATATAATCTCTCGTTATCTTCTCGCTCAGCACTCTGCTTGTCGCTCTCTTGATACTATATAATCTAACATACTTAGAAAATGTGTCTAAAACAACAAAAACATACATTACTCCACCCCTACCTTTGGGTAATGGCCCGTACAAATCTACAGCAACTAAATCAAACGGTCTCTCTACCTTAATATAATTCAATTCCCCTTCTACTCTATAATTCACTACCTTAGACCTCTGACATAAATCACACACCCGTAACAACATCCGTACTCGCCTCTCCATATTCTTAAAGACACATGATTCTTTTAAAACACTCGTACACTTTTTCGCCACAAAATGCCCATACCTTATATGGCAATCCCAAATAATTTTATCTATCAACCCTTCTGGTACAACTAATCTCCAATCACGCTCACCCCTTCTACTTTTTTGAATAAAATTCCCTGATATACTTGGAAACGTGCATTATATTCCGACCCATCTACATCCGCTTCTAAACTAGCAATTATTTTACCAGATTTATTTTCAGATCTTTGCATTGTTTTAATGTCCCTTAACTCCTCACCAAAAATTCTATCTTCCCTGGTTAATCGAAAAATTTCTATCTCCTTAAGATCCCTCCCTGTTTTATTTTCTATGTTATCTACCCTGGAAAGAGTGTCTGGTACTTTATTGTCTGTCCCCTTAATATATTTCCAAGAAAAATTGTATTCTTGTAAGGTTAGCACCCACCTGGTTAGACGACTATGTGTTAATCTGCAAGAGTTCAAAAATGACAGAGCCTTGTAGTCCGTCCTGATAACTGTCTTGTTCCCCAAGATGTAGGTGCGGAACTTTCCTACTGCAAACACGATACTCAGCAACTCCTTCTCCGTAGTGGTATAGTTTCTTTCAGCTGCCAAAAGAGATCTGCTGGCAAAAGCTATCGTGTGGTGTTCTTTGTCGCTATCCTCCTGATGCAACTCCGCTCCCAGGGCGACGTTACTGGCGTCAGTCTGTAAGTAAAATTTTTTTAAGAAATCAGGGTGGTTCATGATTATCATATTTGAAAATTTGCTCTTTATCTCCTCGAAAGCATCCCTTTCCTTCTCTCCCCATTTCCATTGTTTATTTTTCTGTAGTACAGCACTTTACCTTGCTGTTGTCTGCGCATAATTTTTCTGGAATTTTCTATAGAAATTGCACAAACCCAAAAAACTTTGTAACTGTTTAATATTCTTAGGTTCGGGAAAGCGCATTATAGCTTCTACTTTATCAGGGTTAGCTAAAATTCCCTCTGGAGTTATTATAAAACCCAAAAAATGTATTTCAGTTTGTAAAAATTTCGACTTCTCCCAATTAACAGTTAAACCCCCATTCTGTAATTTATCCAACACATACTCAATATGTTCTAAATGTTCCGCGAATGTTCTGGACGCTATTAATATATCATCAACGTATACAGTAAGAAAATCTAAGTCTTTTGGTTGTAATATCATGTCTAAACACTTAATAAAACTCGCTACACTAGTATTAAGTCCAAATGGCAAACGTTTAAACTGATAATTCTTACCATTGAAGAGAAATGCAGTATACCTCCGACTCTCTGCTGCTAACGGCACCTGCCAGTATCCTGCGGTTAGATCCAACGATGTCATGTACTTGACCCGCTGAATTTCTGAAAAATCTCATTAATAGGTTCTGGTGACTCCCGGTCAGGTATTATAATCTGATTTATTTTCCTTGTATCTAAGCATAATCTTACCTTTCCGTCCTTCTTTATCACCACCACTAATGGGTTCGAGTAAGGCGATATTGATCTTTCAATTATGTCTCCCTCCATCATTCGATCCAATTCCTCTTGTACTGCTCTCCTCTTTGAAAATGGTACTGGATAACTCCTCTGCATGTAGGGTGAGTGTTCTCGAACCTTCAGCTCACATACATAGTCCCTGGCTTTTCCAGGCAACTCCGCAAACACATCTCTAAAACGTTCAACAACTGCCCACAACTCCTGTCATTGAGGACTCCCTACAACTCCACCCTCATTAAAAAATTTATCAGCCCTATTTTCCCATACTCTCTCAACATTTACATGCATCTCTCCCTCCACACTTTCTACAATCTCACTCTCTCGACATATATTTACTTTAGTTTCTATATCCCCATCGCCTACTTGCTTTTGTATCAATTTTACCCCTGTAACTCTAACTTCATCTAACACCCTCTTAAAATTAACCCTGACTGGTTCACCCCCTCTAGTAAATTCTACTATCCGTTTGTTAAAATCTATTACTGCCCCATTTCTCTCCAAAAAATCATTTCCCAATATTACATCTAAACTCAGTCCCTTAACTACTAGAAAGGTATTTTCAAATTCAGTTTCATTAAGGAATATATTTAACTGTACTTGTTTAGTAACTCTTTTACTTCGTACTCCAGTTACCCCCACTACTGTTACACCCACAACTGGTAATGATGGTATATTTTTATTTATTTCTTTTAATTCTCCCAGTACATTTTCTGAAACTACTGATATTTCACCCCCTGTGTCAATTAATGTTTTAAAATTCTTACCGTCTATGGTGACGATTACCTCCGTCAATCCGGTTTTGTTTTCTATAACTTTCGTGTCACCTTCCTCCAACAACTCCTTCGTCATGTCCATTTGTATTACATTATTATGATATTCGTCGGTTATCTGGACCCTCTTGTTCTCCGTGGACAATGGTGGGGTCCTCGCTTCCATTGTCAGCCTCAGTTTTCCGTTGACATCCCCGCCATGGCTTGGTTATATCCTCCTTTCCCTCTCGTCGCAGTTCCACCTCCTCTGTCGTTACCTCTTCCTCGTTGTTGTTGATGATGTTGATTCGGTGCCATGTTGCTCCATTGGCAATCTCATGCTTTGTTGCATCTGTAACATACTGTTCGGATAGCATAATTCTCATATTCACAACTTACACATTTCCATATTCTGCCTCTAAAATTAGGGTTATTATTTCCCCTTATTCCTCTATAAGGGTTTGGTGTTCCCCTATATTGATGATAATTTTCGTTATTTAGTACCGCTGGTGGATTTGGACGCCTCCCTACTTCGCGTTCCCCAATATTTTGTAACACATCTAACATATTTTCTAGTTCATTTATATCCACTATCTCTCGTCATTAAAGTTATCTGTACCTCTCTGGGCAGGTGTTTACTAATATGTCTAACGAACGACCGGAACGGCAACGGCGGTTCTAGGTACTTTGCTTCATTAAATATTTTCATGACGTACATGGTCAGGTGGTTGTTTATTCTCCCAAAATTCCCAGTTCCCATGATCTTACTACGTAAAATTTCCTGCTCCTCTCCTGACCAATACTTGTTTCGGAATGCTAACTCGAATTTTTCATAACTACTCCACTCTGTATTATGTACTTCCGCCCATATTTCGGAATTACTACCCTTAAAACACTTTAAAATTTTTAACAATTTAATCTCCCAACTACTACTATTAATTCGGTTAAATTCCCTTACCCTACTCAAAAATTGCATCGGGTGTACTCTGCGGTTGTCACAATTAAATTGCTCGAGTTCTATGTCATCTTTTGCTTCGTGAGTATACAACACTCGCTCCGCAACACTATTTAAATTCTGGCTTATGGCCACATGTAATTCGTCTTTGATTTCTATGGTGTCTCGCTCAATTACTTTTCATTTATTATCATTTATAATTTCATATTGGAGGTTATGTTTACTCATAGCCCCCACACTCTCTTGCACAGATTGTTTACACACACTCTCTATCTCCATTATTTTATTTTTTACGTCAACATCAATCTTATTAATACACTTACTTTCTATCTCTACACACTGTTCTTTAACTTGAGTTTTAATTTCGTTTGTCATCTGCTCATTTACATTACTGACTTTCAATATTTTCTGTGATTTCACAAATTTTTTCATTTAACTTACCATCTACTGATTCTAATATCTGCTCTCTAATATTACCACAATCTGTATGAATTTCATTCACTTGCCCACTAAACTTGAAATTCTGTTGCTTAATTTCGTTTCTGATTTCATCAGATTTTTCATTAAAATCACTACTTTGTTTCTCAAATTTAGCATCTATTTTGTCATATTTAACATTGGAATCGCTTTTTTGTTCCTCAAACTCTTTACTGACTTTTTCAAATTTTGCATTTAAGTTGCTATTTATATTTTCAGACATTGTTCTTATTAAGTTAAACATATCGTCCATCGACAACTCTTTGACTCTTGTTGTCATTGGAGTAGATTGTGCTTCTATCATTGACTCTGTAAGAGTGTTTTCTAAATTTAATTCTTTATTCTCCATTTTGTAATTGTAAAATTATTACTTTTATCAAAATACTAACATAGTATCACACAATTCTTTCTCTAATAAAGGATTATACTCACTTATATTATATATACTCGTAACATAACCTCGTCTTTTATTTTCTATGTTTCTAATTATATATTAGTTCCCCGCAACCATATTGTTCTTTCAACAGGTCCACATTTGCATAATTATATTTATGCAAACGGTCCAGCTGCTTCGGGCACCATTGTTAACTAATAAACTTTTATAACTTTATAGTTATAAATTCACTCATATGTTGTGTTTATGTTAGACACTTAAGGCTAGTGCCGCCATGTTGTCATGTACCAACTCAACATTTTTTTTTACTTACCGTATACAGGATCTCATTAGACGAGCTGAAAAGTAACAAGATGGTTGCTTGGAATAACTGATAATTCATAGTTAAATATTGTAACGTTCAGTTAATATAATCCTCCTTATGTATCCAGTGAATGTGGAAGGCCCCACTTCTGAGTGTCAATATGTAATATCAAAACAAATTAGTATCTCTTACTAATAAAGTATAACCTGTTTTATTTTTTAAATAGAGGATTATTCATCTGAACCTCAGGGTCAACATACACATACAATTTACATATAGAACAAACAATACAACTTTGATGCATGAGACTCGGTATTACAGTGTTGTTAATGTCTGTTGAATGTTTGTTGGTCCTTTTAAACTACTATTAACTACAACAAAAAAACTCTTATAATTAACAACCATTTTCATAATAGTGCACTAACGCAAGTCACAATTATTATTATTAAATATCACATTAATTTCATTAGTTAAAGGCCATGGCTATATTTTTTATGGGTCACAGGTTCGGTGTACCATTTCTAATTAGTAATATTCTGTTGACCTTTACTTTATTTTTCCTTCGTAACTATATTATTATAAGTTTTGAGTGAAGAAGATTATGGTTGTTAAAAAAATTATGAATTGCAAGAGAACGTTTAAGATAAGTGACTGCTGAGTGGATAGAAATTGAGGACCGGTGGAAGCTGAGATGACCAGGAGAACCAACCCGGGACCTGGAGGAGTGATGTTTTGATAGAGAGAGAGCGAAAAGCCTGGTGTCCAGGAGCGGAATCAACGAATGAATCCATTGTGAAACCTGCAAAGTTGGTGAGATCATACCACAAAAACAATAACTGAATAAACAATAAACAAATAAATAATAATAATAATTGTGACTTGCGTTAGTGCACTATTATGAAAATGGTTGTTAATTATAAGAGTTTTGTTGTTGTAGTTAATAGTAGTTTAAAAGGACCCACAAACATTCAACAGACATTAACAACACTGTAATACCGAGTCTCATGCATCAAAGTTGTATTGTTTGTTCTATATGTAAATTGTATGTTGACCCTGAGGTTCAGATGAATAATCCTCTATTTAAAAAATAAAACAGGTTATACTTTATTAGTAAGAGATACTAATTGTTTTTGATATTACATATTGACACTCAGAAGTGGGGCCTTCCACATTCACTGGATACATAAGGAGGATTATATTAACTGAACGTTACAAATTGGCGCCCAACCGGTAGAGCTGAAATTAGGCAAACCAACTAACCGCAACACAATTAGTGAAATAACGACTGACCTAATTTTAGCTGGCAACTGCTAGAAGACTAAAAAATGCGACGACGAGAAGCTTCTCAGAAGAGAGGACAAAAGCCAGAGACAGAAGAAGGTAGGCGGGAACAAGAAGAAGAAACAGTCAAAGACAGCGAAATGGAAGAACAGGCGGGTGACAATGAAGAAGCCAGAGGAGGCCTGGATTTACAAAAATTATGGAAATTAATTAAAGAAAATTCCAAGAAACAGGAGGAAAAAATAACCAAAAGATTGGATAGGAATAAAGATGAAACTAATGACAGTTTAAGACAAATGAAGGAGGATATTGAAAAAATAGATAAATATAATGAAAAGAATATTGAAACACTTAACAAGAAAATGGATAGTAACCAAGAAGTGTTTAAACAAATGAATGAACGATTGGACAGGAATGATGAGAGTTTAAGACAAATGAATGAAGAAAATAATGAGAACTTTAGAAAACAAAACGAAATGAAGAAAGTTTAAGACAGATGAATGAAAAGCTAGACAGCATTAAAGAGGGTACTAAGGAAGATTTTAGGCAAATTAATAAGAAAATTGAGAACTCTAACAAGGAGTTAAGGGAAACTCTCAATGAAAAAATAGAACACATTGATAAACTTGACCAAAAAAGTGACCAGCGCAATGAAGCTGTAACACAGCCAACTGCAGAGACAATTGAATGCATTGATGGGACTTTAAAAAGGGCCAATGAACATTTAGAAAATAAAATTGATGTTTTAAGAGAGCAAAATGACAGTAGTGTAAGCCAGAAAATAGAAGGTAGTAAAGAAATTGAAAATAAAAAATGTTATTAATATCGCCACAAGAAAATAAACATCTGAAAGAATCAATGGAAAGAAATATTTAGATCTGAGAAGTTAAACTGAATGAACCATCCCAAGAATATATTATTATATTATTTTTATTTGATTTAGTTGTGAATAGACTAGTGATTATTAAATGTGATTGACTGATGAAATAGCTCCAGCAATCGATATTATTTATGTATTATGTATTATAAGGACAGCGGGGTATTAGGTCAAGAGAGCCCCCCGACTGGTTCCAAAATATATGTGATGGTGATTAATTTGTTAGGGAGGTAACATGTTCCAGGGATAGAACACTTATAATTAAAGACAAGTATACCAGATCATAAAAAGGATAACAAGTGATAATATGAAAGATAAGATAATTGATAATTTCAACAAAATATACTATTTTATTAAAATAATCAAATTTGGTGGCAGGGTAGTATGTAACATTATTTATTTTCAATTGGTACTATCTTCTTTCCTTCTTTATCAGTACTGCTTTATCTTCATTTTTCATTCACGATCTTTATTCAATTAAAACATAACAAGTATCTGTATCTATAGTTGTTGATTCTCTCACAATCATGATAGGTTATTTGTAGTAAATTCGTTTCTAGTTTTGTCTTATTTTCATCGTCGATTGTCTACATTTGTCTTTTCTTATTCATTTATAGCACTATGGTTTCTTCTGATTCATGGATGTTGTCTCTTTCTTTTGTATTCCAATAATAAGTTCATAATTATATTTAATAAGGGGTGCTTATTTTGTTTAGAATTTTGAAATTTATTCAAATTTGTTTATTCACTTGGTTCAAAATAACATTATCAAAATGTACTGTAAATTGTCCTTACTATTTATTTGAATTTTGAGATGTGTTATTTTGAACCAAGTGAATAAACAAATTTGAATAAATTTCAAAATTCTAAACAAAATAACCACCCCTTATTAAATATAATTATGAACTTATTATTGGAATACAAAAGAAAGAGACAACATCCATGAATCAGAAGAAACCATAGTGCTATAAAATGAATAAGAAAAGACAAATGTAGACAATCGATGATGAAAATAAGACAAAACTAGAAACGAATTTACTACAAATAACCTATCATGATTGTGAGAGAATCAACAACAACTATAGATACAGATACTTGTTATGTTTTAATTAAATAAAGATAGTGAATGAAAAATGAAGATAAAGCAGTACTGATAAAGAAGGAAAGAAGATAGTACATTATCAAAATGTACTGCAAGTTGTCCTTACTATTTATTTGAATTTTGAGATGTGTTATTTTGAACCAAGTGGATAAACAAATTTGAATAAATTTCAAAATTCTAAACAAAATAAGCACCCCTTATTAAATATAATTATGAACTTATTATTGGAATACAAAAGAAAGAGACAACATCCATGAATCAGAAGAAACCATAGTGCTATAAAATGAATAAGAAAAGACAAATGTAGACAATCAACGATGAAAATAAGACAAAACTAGAAACGAATTTACTACAAATAACCTATCATGATTGTGAGAGAATCAACAACAACTATAGATACAGATACTTGTTATGTTTTAATTGTATAAAGATAGTGGATGAAAAATGAAGATAAAGCAGTACTGATAAAGAAGGAAAGAAGATAGTACCAATTGAAAATAAATAATGTTACAATATTCAAATTAAGCTTACTTTATTAAATCCCAAAAATACAATTAAGTTTATCTTTCTCCGGTCAAAATGAACAAAACTTTATACATTCCTTCTAACCCCATCATTACATCCCAAATTTTTCTTCTCTCTCTCTTACTTACATTTTAATTTGCATAATTTTCAAAAAAAAATATTAACTCAAAATAGAAACAATTAGCTACAATCTTAATTTTATATATATAACGGAAACCAGCGCTTACATTCACTCTCACACACACATTTTCTTATTCCCTTAGAGATCTCATATTTTTACTTGAAATTTCATTTTTATTTCATTCTGATTAGCCCTTGTAAAATTTGTATTATTTAATTTTTACTTAGCTGACGAGTTTTGAAGACGTCGCATTGTTCCGTGCACCACATCGATCGTATTTAAATTTCACTGAATTTAACTATTTTCAAAAAGCAATTTTACTGTTCTTTAACTCTGACTACTATTTTTGAATTCTGTGTTTCACATTTAAAACTGTTATTCACATTTTTGTTGATTTGCGGGCGCGACTGAAATTACACCCAGCCGGCGGACGCGACGATTACATGTGTCCGTAGATGTTAGTTGTTTCTTGCCGACTGCTGAAACGAACGGTCCTATTTTATATAACGGCCGCGACTGTTTACCAACTTTTCCATTGTGTTAAGTTTGTATTCCTACGCCAGTAGTAGTTTCGTCTAACGCACCCACATTCCAAAGTTATGTAAGGCACTGACGTAATATCGTGCGATGTAGTTACATAATTCGTTACACAATTTGCAAGTCACTGGAGCTGACCTTGACACATTCTCGCTTGTTGTTTACTACGTCTTTATAATATTCATGCATAATAAGTATTTCCAATCACTCCTGCCACTTTCGTTACCCATAAAATTTACCTTTTCTCATCAATTTATGTTTATGTCTCTCAAAATCTATATATTAATACGTGAAGAGAAAACTTTGTACCCCTTTTTAAGCATTTTGCGCGCACGGAGGAGTGTGAGATTTGGCATAGTTAAAGTTTATATGGAGAAGGAGTGCAGAATGCTAAAATTTATATATAATATGTGTTACAAATACATTAAATTAAATAAAACAAAACATTCATTTGTACTTGAAAATTCATTTGAACTTTTTCAAACAATGGTAATTGTTAAAAATAAAATAATTTTGTTGCCAGGCAACAATAGTCTGTGGAGTGTATGTCAAGGCAAAAAAGCGTTTATTTTATATTTCGTATATTAGATATCTGTGTTTTATATATTAATGTGCAGTTGAAAGTGAAATACAGCTTGCTTAATACTGACAGATTGACTGAATGAGCTGTGAATTTTGTGTGATTTCAAATGTTCCTTTTTCAATAGTCTGTGGAGTGTATGTCAAGGCAAAAAAGCGTTTATTTTATATTTTGTATATTAGATATCTGTGTTTTATATATTAATGTGCAGTTGAAAGTGAAATACAGATTGCTTAATATACACCTGTTGCAAAAGGAAAATTTTGTAGAAGCAATTTGAATTGACTTACTCTTGCCTAATTATTATTGGTGGTTTCAAAAAAATGAGTACATTTTATTATTTTTAAATTAAACCCTGTCTAATCTTAGTTTCAGTAATTTCATTACATGTTTTTTTTTACATTCAGATATTCGCACCTACTTCCATTATGCCTTGACATAGAACATTGACGGGTCGGAGTGAGAGACAAAGAAGAAGGAATATATATTCACGTGAAAGTCAAAATAATAGACCAAATGCAAATTTAAATAGTGTAAATAGTATACAAAATGATGAAATTATTTTGAGGGATACATTTAAATGCGCACTGAATGTCATTCCAAGAAATTTTAAAATATTTGATTGTGGATTAATGCATTTACAATGCAGGTTTTGCAATGCAAAACATTTCGAATCTGAGGTCACTTTAGGTGAAAGCGACTGCATTCACTTCATGTTGTCATAAGGGTAAAGCAATATTACCGGCCGTAAGTCAAAATGAATACTTTAAATCATTGTATGATGGACTTACTTCAAATGAACCTTCAATAAAAAGAAAGCCAAAAAATTATTTTGAAAACATTCGTAAATACAATTCATCATTTGCTATGGTTAGCTCAGAAGCTAAAATTTCGGATACAGTTACGCGTGGAGTGTATCATTTTAAAATACATGATGTTTTTTATCACAGATCAGGTCCAATGACTGCTGGATATGGTCGCTCACCATCTTATGCGCAATTATATTTTTATGATGTTGATACTGCTGTAAATTATAGATTACGTGAACACTATAATCAAACATGCAATAACAATATAATGCGCGAATTGGAATTGGAACGCATTAATCCTTTTGTTCGGTCATTCATTGCAATGAAAGATCATTGTCAGAGAGTTGAAAATCAAAATAAAGAAATTTGTATGCTCAATAAAGTAAATCGTGATTTAGATCTACGCCGTTATAATGATGCAGTTCAAACTGATGTAGCAGTAATATTTAGTACAGTTGATGGTGAGCCACCCTTTGAACGAAATATGGTTTCGTTTTCAAAAGTTAATGGTACCATTAAAAATATCTCTGTTTTGGATTCATCATTGGACCCTTTAGTGTATCCATTACTTTTTCCAAATGGTGATACTGGGTGGCATATCAATATTTCTCATAATGTACCAACTACATCTAATTCAAGAGCGCCCAGAAATAAATTAACCTTGCTTCAGTATGCAGCCTATCGACTTGCAATTAGAGAAGATTTTAGCATGTTGCACCATTCACAAAAATTATTTCTGCAGTGGATAGTTGATATGTATGTGAGAATAGAGGGCACAAGGTTACATTTCATTCGACAAAATCAAACAAGTCTTAGGTCTGAAGTTTACAACAATTTAACAGATTATTTAGAATTGAACCCCAATGCCAATAATGTTGGCCGTAGAGTAATTTTACCATCTTCATTCAATGGATCTCCAAGAAATATGTATCAGAATTATTTAGATGCAATGTCAAGTGTACAACATTTCGGAAACCCTTCTTTGTGTATTACAATGACTTGCAATCCAATTTGGCCTGAAATAGTTAGCAATATTGGTGTAGGTGAGTCAGCTAATTTTCGACCTGATATTGTTGTGCGTGTATTCAAGTCCAAACTGAAAGCATTAATTGAGGGCCTTACACTAAAAAAATCTTCGGTAATGTTGAAGCACTCATTTATACAATTGAGTTTCAAAAGAGAGGATTGCTTCATGCTCACATTTTACTCTCTTTAAATGAGCAAGATAAAACAATTAAAATTGTTAACGCTACCAATATTGATAAAGTTGTATCTGCGGAGATTCCTAACATTCAAACACATCCTACATTACATCAATGTGTTGTAAAATACATGATTCATGGTCCATGTGGTGTACTTAATCCAAATTCTGTATGTATGAGAGATGGAAAATGCACAAAAAATTATCCAAAACGATTTAATGAACTTACATGTTAATCATTAAATGGATATCCATTATACAGAAGGCGTGATAATGGTATTAATGCTGAAGTTCGCGGTATTTCCCTCGACAATCGTTATGTAGTACCATACAATCCGTATTTACTTGCCAAATTTAATTGCCGTATAAATGTTGAAGTATGCACTACAGTTAAAAGTGTTAAATACATTTATAAATACGTGTATAAAGGCTATGACAGTGCATCTGTTGAATTAGGTTCAGAGAGAAATGAACCAGGTCAAGAAATACAAATTGACGAAGTTAAAAATTTTTTAAATGGCCGTTATGTCGGATCAACTGAAGCTGTATGGCGCATCTATGAATTACCAATGCATTTTCAATCACATGTCATCGTTAGACTTGACATTCATTTACCGTGTAGACAGAATGTTTACTTTCGAGAAGGGCAAGAACGTCAAGCAATTGAAAATGCAAGACAAACAAAATTATTAGCATTTTTTGAATTGAATCGATCAGATCCATCAGCGCATGAATATAAGTATATTGAAATTCCTTTGCATTATGTGTGGGAAGATTCCCGAAAAAAATGGAAGAAGAGAAGGCGTGGAGGTGATAAAATCATTACACGCATATATGTAGTATCACCAAAAGACATCGAACTTTTCCATTTACGATTGCTTTTATTACATGTCTGTGGTCCAAAATCATTTGAAGATGTTAGAACATACAATGGAATTATACACACTTCTTTTGTTGAAGCGTGCCATGCTCGTGGCATTGCTTCAAATGATAATGAATGGCGCGACTGTTTAAATGAAGCAAAAGAATTACATTCACAAAAACAAATGCGAAATTTATTTGGTTACATTTGTGCATTAAATGTGTCAGCCAAAGCATTGGCGTTATGGAATGAATTTAAAGTATATCTTAGTGAAGATTTTTTGAGAGATTACAACGAAGAAGTATCCTTCAATACAGCTCTATTAGAAATTGAAGATATTTTGAATGTTCATAATTTGTCATGTCAAGAACTTGGTTTACCAGTTCCCACGTATTCACAGAGAACAGACGAAGCAAATGCTATTGATCCAATAGAACAAGAGTTTCTGTTTTCAGAGCATTATGAAACTGCAAATATTGAACAGCGTAATCTAATTGATCGTGTGATTCGTGAAGTTTTGCATCATGATACTGGATCAAATGTTTTTTGTTTAACCGCTCATGCAAGTTGTGGAAAAACATTCACACAAACAGCAATCATTCACAAATTAAATTCGCTTAATCTTAGTTGCATTGCATCAGCGTTCAGTGGCATAGCTTCAACTCTATTACTTGGAGGTAGAACTTTACACAATATGTTTAAATTGCCTATACCCATTTTGGAAAATTCTGTAGCGAATATTATCGCAAATAGTAGCTATGGACGTTACATAAATTCATCCTTTTTGATAATTATTGATGAAATTCCTATGTGCCCACTGCAAGTGTTGAAAATCATAGATAGATTATTGCAGGATCTATGCGATGACAATGATAAACATAAACCATTTGGAGTGAAAACGATACTTCTGTGCGGTGATTTTCGGCAAATCTTACCAGTTGTCCCACATGGATCACGTGCAACTTTAATTGAAAATTGTGTCACGAGTTGGCATAAATTTGTTTATTTTCATAAAGTAACGTTTACTCAAAATATGAGAGCCTTACCAAGTGAAATAGAATTTGTCGAATTCTTGAAAAAAATTGGTAATGATGAAGCCCCACAATTCCCTCAGTTTGGTGAAAATATTATTGAAATACCTCCGCAATTAATAGGAGATGAAAATAATATTATTAATGAGGTGTATGGAAATATTTCCAAAAACATACTCTCAGATAACATATTGAAGTCAGTTATTTTAGCACCTAAAAATGATGATTGTACTTTTATTAATACTGATATACTTAATCGAATACCAGGTGAACAGAAAAATATCATAGCTACGATAAAATAATTTGTGATGATGACAATGAAATCAATAACTATCCAGTAGAGTTTTTGAATTCTTTGACTATTAGTGGTTTGTCACCACATAAGTTAGTATTGAAAGTTAATTGCATCGTTTTACTGATCAGAAACTTAAATACAAAGGAAGCATTAGTCAATGGAACAAGAATGCGCATCAAGTGTATGCATCGTAATGCTATTGATTGCGAAGTTTTAACTGGAACCGCACGCAATAAGAGAATTTTGATTCCACGTATAAATTTAACATATTCCGGTACTGTTTTACCATTTAACTTTCAAAGAACTCAATTTCCAATTATACCTGCATTTGCGATGACAAAAAATAAGTCTGAAGGACAAACATTCGAAAAAATTGGAATTTTATTGAAGCAGCCAGTTTTTACACATGGTCAATTGTACGTCGCAGCAAGTAGAGTTCGATCATTCGATGGTTTGAGATTTTATATTTCCGAATATAATGGCCAAGGGCATTTATCAAATGATGAAAGAGTTTTTACAAAAAATATCGCTTACACAGAAGTTCTGAATCATTAAATTCACTTTCAAACTATTTTAAGTTCAATGGACAACATTTATTTTTTTAACCGCCCGGTTTTTTTGATTTAATGAAAAATATATGAAAAAATACGAGGCACGTATTTTTTATTTTTTATTAATTTTTTATTTAAATTTTATATAATTCGAAAAAGATAGGCAAAATAACTGTGTAGCCTTGGCAAAACTTGGTCAGTATGGCAATAAAAAAAACCCAAGGAAATGTCAAAAAATGCGTTATTGCTTTTTAAATATGGCTTAGCCAAGCTAAACCTCATTTTTCCTATCTTTCATATTTTTCAAATAACTCGAAAATTAATGCATAGAAAAAAAATTAAAAAATTATATAAGCTTTGTAGCAGATAATCTTCAAACTGTTTTCGAATTTTGTACCTTACCAAAAATGAAATGTAATCCACTGGAATTGAAAACAATGTATCTTATACTTCTATGAATGTCAAGTCTCATTTTTATTAGCGTTTATTTGATTCAATAATAACATGAAAAAATTAAAACTGTCAATGAATTATATCAAAAAATAAATACGAATTCAAGCTGTAATTGTTTTTTTTTTCAACTGTTACTAACATTAAATTTTAAATTTCGTAGTTATTGCAGGGAATTAAGGTAAACAACACACGCTAATGACGTATTTGTACACGCTCGCAGCTGACGTAATAGAACAAAATTCAAAAAAATTATATGCAATGATTATAGAGGTATACTCTTTGACAAAAGAACCTCAATAATGTTCAAACTTAAAAATTTAATGAATTACGGTCGAATTTCGACCACTGGGCGACCATTAGTTATTATTATTATTTTATTTCCTTTTCTATTAAACACAAATTTATTTATTACCCCGGGTAGGTCAAAATGTCCCGTTACAGGGTCATTGATGAAAATAGTTTTTCCTTCCAAGTTGATACAATAGTTTTTCTTAAATTCCAGCCCACAGGTTCACCTATGGTCTTTAAGGAATCAAAGGTATTAAATTGCATCTAAAAATATCTGTCAGATAATTATTTTCATTCATTTCTTAATGTAAAAAATGAAAAGCATCATGTAGTATGCCTTTAACATTTTAATGGAATTTTGATCCATTTGATTAAAGTATTGTTGTCAGTCAGAATAGATTGTAGAAAGACCGCTTTCACTCTTGGATCTAAATCAGTGGGAATTAGTGGATGACACAGAACATTGTCACATCCTTCGGTAACGACTTGGTAGAATTCGGTCGCTCTCAATCTAACTTCCTCCTCAACATTGCTTATTTTATTGTTCAATTCTTCCCGGACTTGTATCACTGTTTCGTTGGTCTCCGTTACCGTTTGCCTGATCTCCTCTCGACATTCGACCAGTTGTTGCTTCCATTCCTTGTTATATTAATAATTAATTGTCTTTTTATTTAAATTTATTATTACACTTTGTAAAACTTTTTATACTTTAGGCTAGAGTAGCAGCCATATTGTTGAGTACCAACTTAAACTCATCATGTCCAGGATCTCGTTAGACGTGTTGGAAACCACATGGTTGTCTGAAATAACTATTACTTCACATTAAATGTTATAATCACTATTACTTTATTAATTTCAAAAAAGAAAAGAAAACATCATCAAGTTATATTGTTGATACAAAACACCAAATTTCCTCTCTCCCTCATACATTTTGACTTTCGCAATTTTAGTATGTTTAAGTATTCGTAAAATGATCATTTTGCTTAAGCAGTTTCAAACTAGAATATAACATAAATATAGACCATTCTCTACAACTACGACATAACGAAAACCAGCGCTTTCACACACACACACTCACGCTATTTCATACAGTACATTTTTATTTTATTGAGCTCAATTTTAAAAGTGTCAGTATTTAAATAATTTTGAATGTCTACTTCCCTGCTGTTGTGTAGAACTGGGGCGTCAAATCGTGGTTCATTGTTTGCTGTTTCTCGTATTTCTCACTTTTACACTTCATGGCTGAACGGTTAATCTATCGCAATTTTTCTCACTGTCTCTACTTGTTTTGTAATAATACTGTTAGATCAAAATATATGTCTTAAAATTTTCACATTTTACTTGCTTTGCGGGCCCGCACAAATACGTTCCGGAACTTAACAGGTGTTGCTCGCGCGAGCATTGAATTTAGACTGAGAACGAACTACTTGCGCTAATTTGTGAAGCGGCGGTTGTTCGCCCAACTCTTATTGGTTTACAGTTTGTATTCGTTCGCCAGTGGACTGTTTATGTTTATGTTTATTTGAAATTAAATTCAAATTCTGTTATTACCCCAGGTATGCCCAAAAATGCCCCGCTACATCCTCCTTGGTTTTCTCACTTTCTTCCTCTATTTTCCGTTGGAGAATAACATTATTATTTTCCATCTTTTTATTTACTATTTCCAGATCCTTCTTGATCTGTTTCTTCAGCTCTTCGCTCTTCTTTTCCAATGCCTCCTGACTTCCATGTATCACCTTCATTTGCTTCTTCAATTCTTCACTGTTTTGGTCCAGTTTTTTATTCATTCCCATTTGTAGTGATTCCAATTTTTTATTCAAATCTTCCTTGTCCTGTCTTCTCTCTTCCATTTGTTCCATCATCATTCTCATCAAACTATCTAATTTCGTCTCTTCGGTTGGGTTGATTGGTTGGTCGTTTACCATTATTTCTGCTTCTATCTCTGGTTCAGGTGGATTTGGATTTTCCAGTTGGTCCTCCTGTGGATTATCTTCCAACAATTCTCCAATCGTTTCCTCAACTTCTTCCATTTCTTCTTGGTTTTCTTCTTGGTTTAATGCTTCCTTACCTTTGAGCCTCGTAACCATACCGTGTCCATTCATAACCGCCGCTAGTTATCCTTTCTAGCCCCACGTTGGGCGCCAATATGTAACGAAAGAATGGGAGGTGACTTCCTTTTCACTTAAAGCCCCGCGTTGGGTTCGTCAATATGTAACGAAAGAAATTGGGGTGGTGTACCTGTTATAATGTGTTCACACTTGTTTATTATGTGTATTAGTATTAATGTGGTGTGTTTGCCTCACACCGGTCGTTACAATAATAGTAGTCACTACTGAAGTCTGTAGCGTTGTCAAAATTACCAGTACAACCTACCTGTTAAATCATAGGGGTTGCGAATCCCGGGTGGCGCCAAATTGTTTCTATTAAAACAATTAAATCTGTAAAATTACTAGTTGATAAGCGTTGACAGCTGGAGCGTTCAAATGGTTCCCGCCGCTATACAGGTTGCCGTATTGTCCACTCGTGACGAGCGCTAGTTGGTTACTGAATAAAAATTGCTAACACACATATATTCTACAACATCCTATGAAATAAAACGATAGTAATACTCTGTACTATAATTTTAATACAAATTCAGTCATTAATTAATATGACAAAAGGATTATAAATGGTTTGATAACAAATTGCTCCGGCTTAGAACATGAGACACCAATATTTCAAGGTTGGCAAATCGGTTTTAAAACAAATTATTTCGATGCCGTGATGGCTACTGTTTACATACAAAATATTAATCTGTTCAAAATCTGGGGTCCTTTGGATTATGAAATAAGACATAAACGTTGGTTACATTAAAAAAGTACACTACCATACCTTATATGTACTTAGAGAGTATAATGTGTTTTTACAAATTGTTCGGTAGTGTCATATTTTTTGTTACAAAGTTCGCACACTAATGCGAGGTTATATTTTAATTAACAAAATGTTTTTACGTAAGTAGATGATGCGTTAAACCTTTGAAAGAAAATTAACTTTGTATAATAGTGAGAAATTTTGCTTGTTTGAGAAATATTTAAAGTAATTTAGTTTCTGGGAGAAAGGAATTTATTTGATACTTATCAGTTCAGACAGTGTTGATATGTTGTCATCTGGGGTAGTGGAAATTCTGCAAATTTGGACTGGTTTTAGGCTTCAGGCATCTTCTTCAATCTTGTCTTGGGATTTCTGCTAATTAATTTATTGTTATTTGGTTCCAGGACATCGTTAATCTTGGTAGTTATGCATCTATTCGTCTTTGGTTTTGATTGTCATCTTCCGAACGTCTTTTGAACTATTTAATTGAAAATTTCCGTCATCACAATTTTGCGTGTCGCTTACCCACACGTCATTTCTTCAAGTCCCATAAATTTAACGGAAAATTAGTATTCAACGGCCCGTTACTATGGTAACAGTAACCCTTTGATTGGTTAAGGTCTCTTTCAAAAGCATTGTTAAGAGATTTGAATTTTTATTCAAATTTATTATGTATTTTCTTAATGATTTTATTCCTTTATCGTTCCTTTGGGGTAATAAATAATATCACTATTATATTTCTTTCCTTTCAAAGTTTAAAATGATACCTCATAAGGTCATATTCTATTATACATTAACTTTAGTCTAAATATGTGACATTTGATAAATTACATATCTTTCTTAAATTAAACTTTTAGAATAACATTTTTCTTTTAAAATGGTTTACATATAATTACTGGCCATTTTCTGGTCTTAGATTAGTAAAGTTCCTCGTGAAATTGTTACAATTGACATTTGTGTGTGTCTGACAGTTAGACGTTTTCATAGCCAAACGTAGCCATGATGGTATTTTGTTTATTTCTTTTAAATTACATTTTAATTCAGCCTGATGGGCTTCACTTTGTTATCATATTTGTTTGTGTTGTGTGTTGATTCTGTTTGCGTTTTAATTACTATTCAATACAGTTTTCATTATCCATATTTTAAAATATAACAATTAGGCTTATAGACTGCAAGTTCCCTTCAGCCATATCCTCTTCATAACATTGAAACAAACAATTCTTTATAAGTTATTAGTTACTGTTGGTTTTAACATTAATTTCATTCTTTTGCTACTACTTTGAGTGATAAACATCATTACTTCTTGTAAATTTATTAAAGTTATTTCCCCTTTTAACATGGGGTGTTTTATTCATTGTATTCTTAATTTTAAAACAAAACCTTATTTCAATATTACTATCTCCTCCATTCCATGTTAATACAAACTGTTTTTATCTGGGCTTTCTCCCTGAATAATATCACATGTTTTACTTATATTTATTTGAAATACTACTTTTAATTATTCGCAATTATGTGAATGTTCACAAGATCACTCAAATCATTGACTGTTTATCAATGCTTTATAAAGTGTTTTCTTATTTATTATTACATCTTTATTACTTAAAATATCTATTTTCACGCATCACCTTCACCTTTAATTAACAGAGGTTTATCACTGATACACTCTCACTATTTTTAGGGTATTTACACTTTCACTATTGCACTTTATTTTGGTTCACTGTTTGTATTAAGTGTTACTTAATGGGTAATCCCTATACTTATTTCTCCTATTATTTCTCACTATTTCTTTACAACATAATTCTTATTCTTAATGACATTTGGTTATTTACCTTTCATTAAATTTAACCTTAATAATTGTGTTAGTGTACTTTTCTACACTACGTTACTTTATAATTGTCTTTTGTTTTAAAATAGGTATATAAGTTATTTCAATTACAACAATACTATTTGTTTCATTAGTGGATAATTATTTGGGGTTTATTTACAGTATTCTATCCTTGAGTCTACCATTTCTCCCCTTTATATGTGGTGTTAGTTCCTAATTGTTTCAACTTGTCTCCTCTTCATTCTTCCTCTCCTTCTTCTTCTTCAACTTCAATTGTCTTCATTTTGGTTCGGTTCTCCTCTTCTCATCTGGTTTAATTTCCATATAGTTGTAGGAATTTGTTCACTTCCTTTGATTCTTCTTTGGTTCTGGTTTCTTATCTTCTTTTGTTTGTTCATAATTGTTTGGTCAATCACCTTTTTTCTTGTGTATGTTTCGTGGTTCCCTTCTTTTGTTTTTCTGTTGTTGGGTCAATCACTTGGGTTGGGTAATATCGTCGTTCGTCGTGTCATAATATTTATATTTTATTCATTTTTAAACATTTTATTTTATATGAAGTATTTTTACATTGAGAATTATCTTTTTTATCCCTGGTACTGGGGTGGCTTATTTGTGTTGTAACAATATTAACTAATTTTTCCGGTGAAGAGTTTGTGAGGATCAGTCAAAAAATATAACAAAAAATTTTAAATTATTTGTGTTGACGTTTTCGACAATATTTATTGTCATCATCAGGACCTGTGTATGAATACAAAAGAAATGTCAAACACAACAGAACAATTATTTGAGGGAACATGTTTGTGTTTGTAAGTGTGTGTGTGCATGCATGCACGTGCGTGTGCATGCATATGTGTGTATCCTTGTATACATGAAGGAGTTGAGATAGTTTGTTTTACATCATCAAATGTTTTTTTAAATACAACGAGAAAATTATAATATCCCAGAACTTAATTTATACAATATTACAATTTAAATTACTCGTAATGAATTATAAAAGCAGTAATCAACAATTAAATATTAGAATTGGTACAGAAAACATTTATATATATACCTGTCCACATATAGCATAGTAAAACATATTATAGCTAAATACAGATTATAAGGATGTTCAATTATGTAATTATTAAATACATTCATTTTTGTTTGCATTGTTAGTTCCTTAGATTTCCATATAAATTTTAAGCTGTTATTATAATATATAATTTGTTTATTTAATTTGTGATTTTCTCCTTTGTCTACTAGCACACTTTTGAAGGAGCTATTTTTTATCATTCTCTATTTCTCTTCCATCCACATATATTTCCATTTTCTTGGATTCCCTTACCTATGGTTCCCCATTGTTCTACACTCAGTATAGTCACAAACATACTGAATCACTGATATTTCTACTGCAGGTGTCATTTGGCCAGTAGAGGGAATGCCAGTCATTTTGCGTTACATCAGTGCGTGTTTACCACTGACGATGGCAACCACATCATTACGAAGTATGTTGACACGAGGGTGGTACATTACGGAACCTGATGTATATCTTGGATTCATTTCCACAGTAATATGGATTGTTTTATTCCTCTCTATCAGTTTGATCGTACTGAAAGTAAAGCGTGGTTAATACATGCGGAGAAGAAACAAAGACAGAAAAAACGGAAAGAGTAAGATAAAACAACATTCAAATACACTAAAAGCAAGTAATATCAGCAGTATCATCATCATCAAATGGTGCCAAAAACGTTGACTGTGTATGGACGGTGTGTAACGGATCGGTGCACCTCGCCAGTCTGTATGTCTGTACGTATGTTTGTATGGTATGCCTCTGTTCGTTTGTTTGTGGTAGGCGTGAGTACGAAGTATCAAAAATAACAAACACACACAACTACGTAGTGACCTAGCAAATCTCTGTTGTATTTAAACAAAGATCTTTTTTTTTAATAAAAAGAAGAAAAATTATATACAAATTGATAAAAAACATACGGTGTTGCTTAATAATATTTTTATTATTCACTTTGATTATATATTTTTTAACATTTTAAGGACAATTTTTATTATAATTATTTTATTCTATTTTATTGGTTATTATAGGATGTCATGCTACTTTGTATTCTTACGATATATGTTTGAACACCTTTTTTTAGTAATGTGTAAAATGTTGAACAGACAAAATTACACTGGAGAAAAGAAAATTATGTATTTAATTTAAATTAGCAATGATAAATTAAAATATATTGAAATGAAAAATGTAATTGCTCAAACTGTCATTCTTACATAATAAAAATTAGTCGTCGATTATATTTTAATTACTTTAACAAATAAAAATCTTTTGTTATTTTTAATTTTTGCTTGTTTGTTTGACCAGTTCTCTTCTCCTTGTTCACTTATTTTTTCCTAATTCTTGACTCTGTTACCTTTCTGTATTACATGTACCATTATAAATGAATGTGAATGCACGAACAAATTCACCTGGCTGAATGTCGGACTCTGAATGAATGTTTTACCATTGAAACATGCGCATTTACTTTCACAGATCACCTGTCCACAATGTTCAACTCTGTGCAGGTTACTGTACCAGGGATCATACAAAAAGAACAGGTCCTAAGTCATAACAGCCGACTGAATTAATGTTTGATAGGTTGACAATGATGGCTAGGGGGCTGGATTTATATCACCTAAGCTTGTATAATATACCCCATAGAAACAAAGAACGTATCAGAGTTAAATTTGAGAGTCTATACTGCAACACTGCAGTGGAATATTTAAATCTGCAGTAACATAATCAATGGGGGGGGGGGGTTTAGGCTTTAGTTTACAGACTCCTGCTATAGTGTGTAATAATTGATACAATTTTCAATTTTCAGAGTGTTCAAAATGTACTTTACTGCAAACATGTTTACTTACATAACTCCATTTCATTCTTATAATCTAAAATTTGATATCTACCCCCTTGTACTGCAGCACTACTACACCCCTTCACTGTGTTGTACATTCTTACAGAATGTTGTGTATTTGCTTTACACCAAGTACCCACTAGAACAGATATATAACATTTATTTGAAATCATCATCATCTTCGTCTTCTTCAAAAAGGATTAAACCACAAATGGTTTCTTCTGGTCCCAAGCAGACAGACTAGAGCTGATCGCTCTAGCACTTCCTCGAACATTCCACACCTCTCTGTCCCCTTCACCTTTTTAATCCAATAGTTATTTGGTGATGCAGCAGTCATCCACTTGGTCAAGATGTTTCAACCATTTCAGCTGATATTGGGCAATTCTATTGAGTATATTCGTAGATACTCGATAATCCATACATCTGCATTTCTTCTACAATCTTGAAGAGAAATCACTACCATGTGCCTGAGAAATTTCATTTCAGCTGTTTGAATACGATTGGCCTGGGATTTGTTTGAAATAAAACTAAATGAAATTATGTCTTTAAAAGTTTATTACCAACAAAAAGACTTATTTTTATAACAAAAATAATTTAATTTTCTATTGTACAGTATAACATTATCACAGATCAGTACAGTTCAGTATACGTACAATGTGCATTTACATTTTGCTTAATATAATCCATTATTAGATATAACACAATAAACCCTCCACTGACCAAACTACCATTTAACCATAATGCTGCTTTTCTGAGAGTAGAGTATTTGAGAAAGAAGAGGATCTACAGACCGTTTTACAAAAACTTAAGGTTATGAAGATATATTGAGTAAGTGAAATTAGTGAGTCATTAAACGATAATGATCCTCAACTAGAACAGCGGTGAAGATACCACTATACGGTTGTATACAACAACCACGTCACTGCCGTCAATGGGTTTAGTGCATTACAGGTGAGTGTTTTTCCTGGAAAATACATGGAAATACTACACTACTTACCTAAAAGTAGAAAACTAAACACAGCAGAACAATTTGAAATATACAGATATCACACACTACAACCAAACAACATATTAAATGAACAATTACATTATAGATTACACATACTTTTCGATCCACTAATTCAAACGCACACTTTGAATCCCAGCACCAATTCCCTCCCACCAGCAACCCCCACCACACACACCTACAACCCATAACCGTTACTATGTACAGAATTCAGTATTTCAAATCCCACTGAGGAAGACGAACACCACGTTGAAACGTTTGGGAAACAAAACCAAAAAGTAAGTGTTCACAGTGAAAGTTTAATATATATATATATATATATATATATATATATATATATATAATATTTAAAAAAGTGAATGAAGAGGATGTACCAACAAGATAATTTTAATATATACGCTAACTTTTTCAGTCCGCCTTCTAACTACTTGTTTATAGTTGGTGGCACGTTTCAAAGCATATGTTTCATCATCAGATCTTTAAAAAAGTCTCTCAAATGATGTCAATTAAAATTAAAATTCCAATTAATTAAAATTCCAATTGCATATGCACTGTATGTATTAGTAGGTGTGCACCTATGTTTGTTTGACCACTTAGCGATTGTTCATTTTATCTGATAAAGCAGGTTCAAGGCAGTATCGTATAGTGAGCTGGATTTAGAATTCAGCTCGTCATTCAGTATGAAAATGCAACTGCTTATGTTTATGTATGCTCTACAAATTTCAAACTCCTTCATGGCATTCATGATTCAGGCCTTTCCACAAATGTCTAGTGGTTCCAAGTTAGACTTGAAATCCATGTAATTGTAGTCATGTAAGACCAAGTGATAAGCATAGTTGAACTTTGTTTACGAAGTTAACACTGTTTAGTTGCTTATGTGTATGTTCGAGGAAATGTTTAAGAAAACCCCTGTTCCCTGTTTGACCAATATTAAAACAATACAGTCATTACATGACAGTTTGTATAGACCCCTGTTTCTTTTTAAAAGGCATATGTTTGTTCTCCCTAAATGTTTTTAATATTTATGGTCGATATGAAGGTTTTTGTTTGTCACTATTTTTTACTTGGGGATTGCGTTTTTTTTTAACTTTATGTTTCCTCAGCAGTTGATCAGTGGTTGAGCTCTTGTAAGGATTTTGGCAACAGCGATATATTTTATACTATTCAACTCCTCACGGAAATCATTTTCATCAGAGGAACCTTTAGTAATATAAGCTACTATAAGCTGCAATTTTTGTAGGAAGGGGTGATGGGATCATGAATGGTTGAATCAGCAGTTGTTGGCGTCCTATAAGTTTTGAACTTCAAACCATCCAATTCCCTAGCAATAGTTACATCTAAATAGTTTAAATTCTTATCAATTAAAATTTTTATTTTGATCAAGAGTATACTGGATGTTTTTTATTGAACCTGTTTAAAAGGTATTTTTTAAAGATCTAATAATGAAGCATATGCTTTAAAACGCGTCATCAACTATAAACAAGAAGTTACAAAGTGGATTGGAAAGGTTACTTTATCGATTCATACAAGTGCCTTGGATACAATGGAAAACATGCATGCTAAGTGATTTTAAACCTTTTGATATAAATACCAGTATTTATCTATTATCTGAAACTTTTGTTTTCTGAAACTGCATTCTCTCCCCCATTATTTTGGTCAATGAAGGTTTTACTGTAATTACTTTTATAAACATTTAGTTTGTACTCTGATAAATGGGCAGTATTTAAATGACAATAATACTTTTAATACATTTGTCTATATTTAGTTTCAAACACTGGATGGAATCCACAAAGTTTTAAAAACAAAATTCTCAACAATCTTTGACTCTCACTAGATGTTTGATGGAAACGTTGCTTTAAATAATAAATCACATGATACGAGAATATCATTTCTTTATAATGTTTCCAATCATAACAAAACACGAAGATTAACAGATAAAATTAGTTTCAGATCCAAACCTCAAATGTTTGTGAATGTTGTATCTCCTAAAATGATTAGATACCAGCTTTGTGCTAGGAACACAAACTTCTAACTTCATTCACACTTATAACATTTGTCTTGAGCAATTCTGACATAAGGTCTTTGCACTTATGTGTACACATATAAAATGAACAAACCATAATTATCTTAACAAAAACAAAAATCACAAATGCAGAAATAATATATGTTAGTATAGGAGGCAATGGCCAGTTTTATAAAGAAACCTTTAAAATGTACTCAGTTGTTAAATGTTAATCAGTATAACAAATATTAATCAGAGTTAAACAAAACAGAGACAATTTAATATTTGTTTCACTAAAACATTTGTCATATGTGTTTGTGTGCCAATCCCGATACAAATCTTTTATATATTTGTTCTTTGCATGATCTGTGTGGAAATCATTCACAGAGCTCACCAGCTGGGCTAAGAAGTGTGTGTGTGTGTTCAAATGTAGGAAGTGCTACTGTTAATAACTTGAATCGCTGAGCTCAGCTATACTATTGTATTACAGCCCCCAGCAAAAGAGTGGTGGAGTTGAGTTGCTGTGGCACTGAGTTAATCTACAACAGATCCACATCAATGAACACTCTTAAGCATCAAGGGATATCACTATGCTATTTCGCTGCTTGTTTCATTACAACTGATCAAAGGGTTCTGAAGATGTAAAGATTTAAACATATTTTCACTTAAAATAATAGATGTTCAAAAAGTCACTCAATTCAGAATCTCTATTTATTCTCAACAGTAGGGATTAGGCAAATTAACAGTTATGTTGGTGACAATGAATGTTTTTCTTAATGTGGCGCATGTTTCCAACACAGGGTTACATTAGTTATATAACCAGCTAATTATTTTGTAGAGCATATGTTATTTACATTGTGCTTTTTGCACATAAAAAGTGTGTTTAATGAAAATATTATCTCATAATGAATGCTTATATGCAGAAGCAAAAAAATATATAAAAATACATTTTCTGGTTTCTATCGGTTCCTATTTACTGAGGAAGGTAAGAATAGAATATTTTCATTTATTTATCGTTTTAAATTTATTTATTTATATTATGAATTTGGGTTGCATGATTTTCGACCACACATATATCATTTTTGAATCAGAATGACTTGAATTGATTTGGATGAAGTGCATTTCAAATATTTGCTTTTACTGAGTTTTTCTGCCAAAGAATATTTAAAATTAAATAACAAAATAAAAATAGCAGACCATATGTAACTCTAGACATGGCAACTATAATTTCTGTAGAAGCAAGAGACTTTTTACTATTATGCATGTTTAACATAAAAAGTTTGTAAAATTTTCTTTGTAGTCAGAATATGCCTCATTATATATCAAGTTAAAGGTAACATTCAGGAGAATACATTATAGGACATAAATATACACATTCCAGATGCTACAAAAAATTATGACCTGTAAAAACTTTTTTTTTGTGAAAGGAAAAAATATTTGAAAAAAATGCCCATCTTAAAAAAATATTTGACATCACTGGTTACCTATAAACAAACAAAAAGAATGAAATACTGAGATGGGAAAACAAATTTGATTTCGATATGCTGGAACTCTATTGTTAGGCAACAATGTCTCAAAATCGACATTTGCGGCTTCAAGGGTTAATATTTTTGGTTAGCCATCAAAATTTTGGATTGGCATGAAAATTATAATAGTCCTGCATCTGCCACATGGTTTTTCCAAATTGTTACTTGCACAGTAGTATTATATAAGTAGAAACAGAATTGGGTTTTGCAGTTCATGACATGTCCGAGCTTCGCTAATGATACACTCTTCCATCATGGAATTTTTATTGTGTATATAAAAACGGACATTTTTATCTACAATATTAATGTTTCATTAACAATATTTCAATAACAAATTTTCATGGCAGAATAGCATTCAGGGGTGTATTCACAGAATCAGACCCCTCTCAGAGGGTCGAACGTTGACGAGAAACTTTGCTACTCTATTAATTTTTAAGCTGTTTATCAATTTCTGAGCTGTTTATGCTAATACAGTAATAAATATGTTTTAAATATAGGTCTACAAACAAGTTTATTACACAGAATTTGCATTAGTCTTAATTTGTTTTATATTTTAAATGAAGCCGACTGGACCGGACTCCCCCCCCCCAGACCAAATTCTAGGTACGATACTGATGGTGTTTGCAGATCATTAAGAACAGACATTCCAATGTTTGTTTCGCTGATACTGATAATTTGTTCTAAACATATAGATACCGAACAAACATCTCAATACTGAAAAACATTACTGTCTTGTTATGCAGTCAAGTATTCACCGAGTCTTCATTTACTTGAAGACACATTAAACTTGGAGTATTTAAAAATAACAAGATTCACTTAGAAATGTTTAACAAATTAAACACATTTTTGAGAATTGCTTAATACATTTTTAGGCAAGCTTAACTTAAGAACTAAAATACATTTATCTTGCAACTTGAGCAAACACTTAGGAGAAAAGTTGTGTACATTCAACAACATTCAGTATACCAGTATGGCACTCTAAGAGTGTACATCTGTTTTCAAACAGCATGAGAGCACTAACAGTAGTGTTGTATATAGATAAAAATTCTCTTTGCTTCAGAGACAAAAGGAATTCCTGGAACAGGTAGAACAATTCATTAATAATTTTCTCCGTTATTACAACTGACGACTGCCATTTAAGGTCAAGTCTTACTTGTGTTTGTTCACTAATTCATTTTTGCATCAAACCATTCAGTACACAACATTGTTAGTAGCAAAAAATTAAATTCCATATTCTGGTAACACTGCCAAAACCATTTATCCATACCATAACTGCTCGCATGCTGTTTGGGAACAAATGTACATTATTATACTGTAAAATATCAAGAGCATTATTTTTAAACTTACAAAATTACCTTCGAGTTTTTCTCATTAAATACAAATGAAACTGACAAATACAGATTTTTTTTAAGTTACAGTCTTCTTTTCTATTATTAAAGAAAGGGGATTCGCTACAGGAAAATGAATATTAATTGTTAAACTTTCACTTGTGAACTTACTTTTTTTTTTCCCGTACGTGTTTTGGCGTGATGTGCGCCTTCTTCAGCGGTGTGATACAGAATGTCCGGAACGCGTACAGGAAAAAACAAAGTAAGTTCACAAGTGAAAGTTTAACAATTAATATTGAAAGTTTAACAATTAATATTCATTAAGTGCTGCGAATGAAGATGAACATTCAAAATAACAGGAAAATGGTCAAAAATGTAATTTTTTGACATTTTTTTTTTATTATTTAATAATGTTTCCCATTATTTTCTGAACACAAGTATATATAATTTTCCCTATTTGTCACTGTTTTTATGGGGTAAAAATAATTTTTTTCGCGAGCATGCAATGTTAATGAAGCGCTGCACAGTCTAATTTGGTCTAAATGCCCCAAAACCTTATTCTATTTAAAAGTACCCTCACAATGAAAATAAGTGAAGGGATTTGTGAGTATAATACTGGTTATTTAAAAACAATTTATGAAACTCAACAAGCCTGTGGCCTTATTACAATTCCAGGAACTAACACAACAAAAATAGCCAATAGATTTGACAAAATTAGATTGCAGATTGCAGAGAAAGGAGGGACAAAAAATATCAACTATTTCTGAAAAAGAAAAAGATTGCAGTACTACAACAAGAAGAAAGAAAGAATGAAAGAAAAAGAAGGAACTACTTATGCACCCGGACAATTTTGAAAGAAATGTAAATATTAGTTTCTTGCATACTACGGTAATACATTCAATAGTTATCATAGACCAATATTTGCAATCAGATATAATTTTTACAAATTTTTCTTGGCCAAGTTCAACAGCAAATAGTTATTTATTCATATAAAACAGAGTTGTTACTAAGAAACGTGGAGAGTTGTTTCGTTATGAAGTTATTCTGCTTTAGAACTGTTGTAAAACTTTGGCGGCCATTTACAGAAAGTACGGTAATGAATTTGTGTGTTTTCAGGTACACAATTTGATATAACTCCAGAAGTAGGAGCCCCAGGATGCTGATTTTTTTTGTGCTTGTTCTCTATTGTATTATTTAAATTCTCATGTATTTTGAAGTGATTACAAACAAAAGATTGTCTGTGAAAAAAAATTGTAATAAATATTTTTATTTGCAAAATTTTTTTTACATAACTTTTTGTCATAGATCCCCTTTATGTATATACGTGGTTATACAAGAGATTTTAGAACATCTCTTTAGCTTTCATTCAAGACCAAGTTTACAAAAATTGGACCTATAGTTTTTGAGGAATATCAAATTAAGAAACTTTAATATTTTTCAACAAAACAAAAATTTATTACATATATACAATGAGAAAAAATTATTTAAAAAATATGTTTGTTTAAGTTAGACTAATACAAGCTTACAAAAAAAAAATCAAGTGAATATTCCAATTATTAAAGATTTTTATATGTTCCAGTAGTGAATCCCCTTACAGAAATAACGAATTTCCAATATTTTTTTTAAATGAAGAATAACTTACCCAATTTTAAAGTAATATAAATTACACTTAATAATACCATAAAAATTGTTAACATTCAACAATTTAAAATAGAAATTAAACTGTTGCCCACCACTATATTAGGCGATTCTCAGTTAGTGCTTTCAAGCCTTTCAGCTCATTATCATCAGATCGGAAATATGATGGAAGTTCAATTCTGACAATGAGATGAAAGGGTCAAAAGTGCTAATCATGTATTATCTAGTTAATGGTTTCCAACAGTTCAAATTTCTGCTTGTGATTATAATTACTAACACAACTTTGTTATTTCAAAAATGTAACAATTTGTTTAAACACAGTACTAATAAAAGGTTGTAAATAAAATATATACTTGTAGTTTGAAAATAAATTTTGAGGGATTAAAAAATTATATATTCTTGGATTTCGTTGTCCATGGCGTGTCCGTTACTTAACTAAATATAATTAAATCACTACCGACTTGGAACACAAAGTTTTTTATGGGTACAAACGTAAAAGTTTTACTTTATAGCCTGAACAAGGTTTCATTTTTAAAAAGCTTCTTCAGAGGCTGTGTGACAGTACAAAAAGTCTGATATAAAAGTATGGTATGCAAGGTAGTAAATTATGGTATTTCGATGTTTTTAAAGTCATTTCTATGGGTAATACGATTTCCCTTGGTTTTTGCCTACAACGACGCAGATCCAAGACAACAAAATAATTTCAAGGACAGCAGTGTATGTGCAGATAAAAAGACTTATAATGGTTACAGCCGCCAGTAACGGCGCTACATGCTCCCGTTTCATTGGCCAACAACGCCAAACGTCATTAAAACAACAATGACGTGATTAAAATACGTAACTAACAAGGCGATTATGTAACAAAAGACAAAAAACGGTGACGTTTACTCACACACACACACATACGTAAAATTTGCATAATATTCGTCCAGTCTACAGAAGTTCATCATGGCGACAACACGCTAACAATTGTGTTGGCTTGAAATAGTCAGTTTCAAGTGCTTTAAAGTATTAACAATGTAATCAAAAGTAAAACAGTGTTAACTACATTCAAAGTCTAGACAGTGTGAAGTCATATTTGCTAAATTAAATGTAAAATCAGTGCACTTAAAAAGATGTAACCACTCCGTTTTGGAATCAACATGTGAACCGCTACCAGAACTTCTAGTCTACTTACAAGGGAAGTGGCAACCCAATTTTTTTATTTAAAGAGCTCTTTCAGTCAAAATTGCAATTATTATGTGTACACACTCAAAAGTAAATTGGAAATTGTTTGTATGGATGTGAGAGAGATAGCGGTGCGTGAACGTTAAATGTCGACCTTTAATTGGGGGTTGGTTTGCGTTAGTGATAAGTAAATAGCATACAGGTCAATTAATCATGAAACTACTACGTATACGTAAATAAAGTTTGATAAATTAATGTTTTGATAGCACATAAAGAAGTTTGATAAACAAGAGCCAGTATGAGTAATGGCCGCCATGTTTAAATGTTATACTGTGTACACGCTTAACGGAATTACAAAATAAATTAAGATCAATGGTAACTGCTGCAAATAAACGTGTTCTCATTTCTATGACCATCTCTGTCAGCAATCTCGCTGAGTTGAATCCTTGGACCCTAGGTAATAATAAAAATAATAAGACTGAAACAACCAGATTGGCAAGGTATGGTAAGCACCATAATTATGGGGTGCGTGACATACGTGTCAGATAGAGATAATGTAAACAAACCCAAATATAGGTCATTGTTTGTTTCCGCATACAGATACATTTATATTTTATTTATATATGTGTGTAAAGTCACAAATGGCTGCCCGAACTGGTGACTATATAAAATATATTGACGTATTTTATATAAGCCTGAATGGTGGCAGGGTGGACATTGAAAATGAGAATACGGTTGTAGGTTAGGTGGTAACGATAATAAAGCGACAAACCATTAACAAATTTTTTATAATGGCAGAAAATAAAGAAAATAGTTCTTTATTAAGCATAACCGACAGTACGAGTAACAGTCAAATAAGTATGACAGAATCAATAGTAATGAGTGAAGGAATAGTTCACTCAACACCAGACCCAAATAACAGGGCTGAAAATAACGAAATTATGAAAATGATGCAAATGCTGTTTAGTGAACAAAAAAGCAAAATTAGAGGAATACAGAATAATTTTAATGTAAAATTTGACGAAATAAAAAACGAAATCAAAAAGCAAAATCTTAATTTTGATAGTCGAATAACTGAAATAGATGTACGTTGCACAAATATGCCAGAACAAGTGGTAGAAATAATTAGCGAGAAATACGATGACAAAATAAATAATTTAAATGGTAGAATCAGTATAAATAACGAAACAGTAATTAGTAAAGTACGAAACCCAATATGAACAATTAGAAAACAAATGCTTAACCACAATTAGTGAGCAAATAGAAAGTAGAACCAATTGTGAAACAAGTAGACAAATAGATATGAAAACTAGTATTTTGCAGAACAAAATAGAGAAATGTGAATTCGATGTAATAGACATAACCAAACATTTTGAAACAGTAGACAGAACAGTATTAAAAAATGAGAGTAACACCAATGAGAGAATGAGCCTGTTACAAAATAAAATTAAAAGAAATAGATAACCTAGTTATACAAAATGACAATAATGTGCATGTTAAATGTAATGTAATTGAAAATGAGTTACGGGGGGAGATCCAAAGAAATTGTACCGGTACGACGGAAAGAATAATCGTAACCAGGGACGCGTACGGGGAAATCGAGTTAGAAAATTTTAACTATGAAAATAGAATAATACACCCCATGAGATTTTTAAATCAAGCGCGTGAGTACAGTCGTTTTAGTAACCAAAATTGGGAGATACAGCTAATGAAAATTGTCAGATGTTTTAAGGGTAATTCTATTATATGGGTAGAAGCACACAGGGTAGATTGGGATAGTTTTGAAACATTTGAGAGGGCGTTTAAAAATAAATTTTGGCCGGAAGAGGAACAAGAGAGTTTGCGAAGTCGTATTATGGGTGTAGGCAATTTTGTGGGACAAAACATAACCATGTACATGACAAAGTTGTATAATGAGGCGAAATACCTCGAACCGCCGATACCATTTAAATCGTTTGTCAGATACGTAAGCAAACATCTACCCAGAGAAGCGCAAGTGACTTTAATGACAAAGGAGATTGAGAACTTAAGTGAATTGGAACGGATTTTGGACGTTTTACAGAGCATTAGGGACCGCGAAATCATTAGGCGACCTATACAGACAAATCAGCAGAATAATAACATAGAATTTAGTCGACATCGGAGTGGATATCAAGGAAATGGTGAGTATAATAACAGTTACCGACCCAGAAATCAGTTTCAGCAGACAGGCGAGTGGAACTGTTCCAGATGCGGAGGAGAGAACTATGCTAACAGATGACAGTGTTTCCGATGTAGACAACCTAAAGAAGAACAGAGGAGAAGAGAACAGATGAAACAACAAATACCGAACGATAGAGGAGGACCAGGTACAAGTGGGACATCCAACCACCGGCAAGGACGACCAAATGGTCAACAACAACAGGAAATGAGCAACGGTAGACGACAGCAGGAAAACTAGAAGCGACAGTGGTAGCCAGGACCCGACCACTGTTCAGAGAAGCGCATGAGGTCCAACGCACAGTGGACATCCACAGCAACGTAATCCAAGCAGACATAATAAAGGATTTATTAGAAGAGGAGAACAACACTTTAACGGAAGGGAGAGCAGGAGTAACAGAAGTCCAGATAAATATAGAAGGTAAGCGTTACAGAACACTGGTAGATACAGGGAGCGAGATTTCAGTGATAGCAGAAAATATTTTAACGGAGTTGAGAGAATTAAATAAAAATATTCCAGTTTTGCCAGTAGCAGGGGTTACGGTGATAGGAGTTACCGGGGTAAGGAGTAAGCGAGTGACCAAACAAATACATTTGAACTTTCGGATAAATGGTATAGATTTTGATAGTACATTCTTGGTAGTTAAAGGTTTGAGTTTGGACATTATTTTAGGTAACGATTTTTTACAAAGGAATAGAGCGGTGATAAATTTCAAGGAACAGGTGATAGAGTTAGACGGGGGTGACCGGTCGGTAAGAGTTAATTTCGAACGGGTGATAGATAAAATTAAAACAAAGGGTGTAAAGTTATTAAAGAAACGAGTAGATGAGGAAAATAGCGATACGAGGATCAATTGGTGTAGAGAGGCAGAGTATATTTATGATGATGATAACGACATGAGAAATATTAATGATGCAGTATGGGAGATAAGGGCCGATAAGTTCCGGAGTGAAGGGTACGATGTCGGGAGTGGCCAGCGTGCAGCGTTGTGGCAGGTGATAGAGAGGTATCGAGGAGTGTTTGCCGATGTACCGGGAAGGGCAAAAAACTACGAGTGTGTATTACAGATTAGAGAACATACCCCTTTCATGCAACGGAGTTATCCTGTGCCTTATTCCAAGAGACGAGCGGTGCAAGTGGAGTTAGACAAAATGTTGGAAGGTAAAATTATAGAGAGATCAGTATCGCCCTACTCGAATCCCTTAGTGGTAGTGATCAAGAAGGACTGCAGAGTCAGGTTATGTTTGGACGCCAGAAGAATCAACCAGATAATTATACCCGACCAAGAGTCACCAGAAGCGATAAACGAAATACTCCAGAAATTTAGTGGCGTAAAGTACATGACATCGTTGGACCTTACTGCAGGATATTGGCAGGTATCATTAGCAGAAGAAAGCAGGAAATATACAGCATTTTTGTTCAATGGAAAAAACTACCAGTTCAGGAGATTACCTTTCGGATTGAATACCAGTGTGGCAAGTTTCATAAAGTGTTTAGACAAAATCTTGCGACCTAAGGATCTGGATTTCTTAACTGTTTACGTGGACGACATCTTAATCGCATCCAGGACTTTTGAGGATCATTTGGAACACTTAAATTATGTATTAACGAAATTGGAAACAGGAGGACTTACAATAAATTGGGATAAATCAGAATTTTTGCGAACGGAGATTAAATTTTTAGGTTTTATTATTACACCGCAAGGGATATCAGCAAATCCAGAAAAAGTTGAATCAATCATGCGCTTCCCTGAACCGAGGAACATAAAACAACTGCAAAGTTTTCTAGGACTGTGTAACTTCTACCGAAAATTTCGAAGGAACTACGCCCACGTGACAGCAAGGCTAAGCGCAGTGCTACAGAAAAATCATCAGTGGAAATGGAGCGAAGTAGAGCGTGGGGCTTTTGAGGAAATTAAAAGGAAATTTAGTGAGATGATCATGATGAACCACCCGGATTTTGAGAAAGTGTTCTATCTACAAACAGACGCCAGTAATATAGCCGTAGGGGCGGAGCTGTACCAGGAGGATGAGAGGAAGGAGCACCTCGCTATAGCTTTCGCGAGTAGATCCTTGCTGCCAGCGGAGAAGAATTATACGACGACGGAAAAGGAGTTGTTGAGTATTGTATTCGCCGTTGGGAAATTTCGAACATATATTTTAGGAAACAGAACAATCATACAAACGGACCACAAGGCGTTATCCTTTTTGAACACTTGCAAGCTTGCTCACAGCCGTCTTACAAGATGGGTGCTCGTGCTACAGGAATACAACTTTGAGTGGGAATACATCCGAGGAAAAGAAAACAAGGTACCCGACACTCTCTCCAGAGTAGACAGCGAAAATAACAGGACAGGTAGGGATCTAAAGGAGATCGACATTTTCAAGATAACAAGGGAGGATAAAATATTTGGAGAAGAGTTAAAAGACATCAGCACCATGCAAAGAGCAGATGGTAAGTCAGGAAGGATAATCAACAGCTTGGAAACGGAATTGGAGGAATCAGAGTACAACCAGTTTTTCCAAATTTACAAAGGATTGTTGTTTAAAAGGGTAGTAGGGGGTGAGCGTGATTGGAAGTTAGTGATACCAGAAGGATTAGAAGAGAGAATCATTTGGGATTGTCATTTTAGATACGGTCATTTTGGTGCGAAGAAGTGTGTCAGTGTGTTGAAGGAGTCATGTGTTTTCAGGAATATGGAGAGAAGAGTGAGGAGATTACTGAGGAGTTGTGATTTATGTCAGAAATCGAAAGTGGTCAATTATAGGGTCGAAGGTGAGTTGAATTTTATAAGGGTAGAGAGACCATTTGATTTAGTTGCGGTAGATTTGTTTGGACCATTGCCGAGGGGTAGAGGCGGAGTTGTGTATATTTTTGTATTACTTGACACTTTTTCGAAGTACGTGAAATTGTATAGCGTAAAGAGAGCTACCAGTAAGGTATTGAGTGAGAGAGTGACTAAGGACTACATGATTAACGTGGGTAAGCCGAAGGTAATTTTATCGGACCACGGGCCACAGTTCATCAGTGGGAAATGGCGCCAGACCTTAGGATGGGAAGGAATCCTCACGAAGCATACGGCTGTGTATCATCCCCAGTCAAACCAGGCTGAGCGTGTAATGAGAGAGATAGGCAGGACCTTTAGAGCCTATTGTCACGCTAAACACAGCGAGTGGCCGTCATACGTAAGGAAGGTAGAAGATTGGCTGAACAGTACCACCCA
Organism: Magicicada septendecula; assembly: GCA_034769895.1. NCBI lineage: Eukaryota > Metazoa > Arthropoda > Insecta > Hemiptera > Cicadidae > Magicicada > Magicicada septendecula. The sequence continues at coordinate 15,203,135 of CM068373.1, read as the reverse complement.
CGAGTCCACCGGCTATACACCTCACGAGTTAGTAAAGGGAACACGCCCCCCGAGAATATTAGAGCAGTTGTTTGATTACCCAAAGGAGAGCGAGCGGACGGATGTGAGCATTAAGATCCGGTTGGCCAACGAGAATTTGTTAAACAAGGGTGAACGTAGGAAACATAGACATGACACAAGAGGTAAGTGGGTCAAGTATGAAATCGGGCAGTTGGTATTAGTAAGGAGGCACGACCTGTCGAGTGCTCAGGAGAAGGAGATAAAGAAGTTCTTCCTAGTTTATGAAGGACCTTACAAAATAGTAGGGATAAAGATGGAAAATGCGTATGTATTGCAGGACATGAATACGGGGAAGGTGATAGGAACGCACAATGCCACGAATTTAAAACGATATTGGTTTTCTTAGAGTTTAAATGAGATTTGCATATTAATGAGAGTGAATGAATAAAAAAAATGATGTTTGAAAAAAAAAAAAAGAAGAAAGAGAAAGAAATTAAGAGAATATGTTTGTTTTATGTAATCTTATCAAGTGATCCATTGTTGTAGTTCCTAAGCCACCGTAAAAGAAGTTGTCAGTGGAAGTGAAAGCTAGAACTTGTAAAGTGTCTATATAAAAATTGTTTTAAATAATTAACGAACTTGTTTTTGAGCAAGGGTGTTTTATAGTTGTCTGATGTTAGAAAAACGTAAGTCAAAATGGACTGTATGAACAGTATATGTAGGTGGAATTAAGTTAGAAGTAAGCGGACCAGTGCAATAGTGGCATGTGCTATTGTAGTTGGCGATTTGGGTTGATGAGTGACGCACAGACCGTTGCCATCATCGGAGGCCTAACTAAGGCGTAAAGTACACTGCACAAAATTTATATAATTTTGTGTTATATGTGATTATTGACCGTGCAGTGTATGATTAAATGATGTAGAACATGTTTGAAGGTGAAGTAGATTTCCCCGACTTTTTAGGCGATTACTGCCTTACCAGCACTAATCGTGGCTTTGGCTCGCGGTTAGCTATGGTCATACCAAGTCCCTTGACCATAGCTGACTTGAAATTGGTCTATATTAGAAATTAATGGGGGGTGAAGCTAGGGGAAATCCCCCGGAACTATGGAACAGCGGCTGCCACTCTGTTCGAGGAGGAACAGCAAAGTCAGGTGGCAGACCCGCATTAAGGGTGTGTAACTATAAACAGAGGTATGTTGATACCTAGCTTTTCAATGTAACGCCAAAACAAGAACACAGAGGCGATAGATTCCTCTAAAATAATACAGTTCTTGCGGAGGCAAATGGGCGTCACAGTCCATCCTTAATGAAAACAATAGTGTGTGTGGATAGGAGGTTACTACCAGGAGAGTAACGATTATAATATTAAAATTTTGTAAAGTTTGTCCGTTCTCTAGAAATGATTCTGTTATAAAGAAAGTTAAACATAAGAAAAGGTCGTAAAGAAATTATAAAGCTTTAAAATTGTTTGCCATGATATAGATATTGTAAGATTATATGAAGTAAAATAGTAGGGTTAATGGTTGTTGCTAAAGCAGTAAAGTACATTTTGTTTAGGTTAAGAGCAATTGTTTTCATGTGATAAAGAGAGTGAATATAATTGACAGAAGTCAGAAATGTGTACTAGATACCGGATTGTTAAAGGAGCAGGAATTTTCTGTCTTAATTCTTGATATACAATGTTTGAAATTTGTAGAATTAAGCAAACCAATGCCCCAAAACGCAAACAAACGTACTAAGAGGAAACATATCAGTTATGGATATGGATATAGAGAAGGCCACTATTTTAAAATTTTGTATTGGATGTTTCAGAGTTTTATGGTGTGGTGACTGCGGTCCTGAGCTGGCCGGTGCGTCAGAACAGGAGCGTATAGTGCCTCATGGCCTTATGGTGTAGGGATCTCTCTGGAGAAGTCCAGTAAGGTCAGAAGGTGCGAACCTCATCATTGGACCAAGGGTAAGTGATTGAAAATTTTTATAGTAACACTACAGGGGGTTGTGGCTCCATATCTGAGCTGATCCTTTTAGAGAGGTGTGAATGAGTCAATGAAAGTTTTTGTGTCTCGACACAAAACCTTTCATTGAGGGGGTTTTGTGACAGTACAAAAAGTCTGATATAAAAGTATGGTATGCAAGGTAGTAAATTATGGTATTTCGATGTTTTTAAAGTCATTTCTATGGGTAATACGATTTCCCTTGGTTTTTGCCTACAATGACGCAGATCCAAGACAACAAAATAATTTCAAGGACAGCAGTGTACGTGCAGATAAAAAGACTTATAATGGTTACAGCCGCCAGTAACGACGCTACATGCTCCCGTTTCATTGGCCAACAACGCCAAACGTCATTAAAACAACAATGACGTGATTAAAATACGTAACTAACAAGGCGATTATGTAACAAAAGACAAAAAACGGTGACGTTTACTCACACACACACACATACGTAAAATTTGCATAATATTCGTCCAGTCTACAGAAGTTCATCATGGCGACAACACGCTAACAATTGTGTTGGCTTGAAATAGTCAGTTTCAAGTGCTTTAGAGTATTAACAATGTAATCAAAAGTAAAACAGTGTTAACTACATTCAAAGTCTAGACAGTGTGAAGTCATATTTGCTAAATTAAATGTAAAATCAGTGCACTTAAAAAGATGTACCCACTCCGTTTTGGAATCAACATGTGAACCGCTACCAGAACTTCTAGTCTACTTACAAGGGAAGTGGCAACCCCATTTTTTATTTAAAGAGCTCTTTCAGTCAAAATTGCAATTATTATGTGTACACACTCAAAAGTAAATTGGAAATTGTTTGTATGGATGCGAGAGAGATAGCGGTGCGTGAACGTTAAATGTCGACCTTTAATTGGGGGTTGGTTTGCGTTAGTGATAAGTAAATAGCATACAGGTCAATTAATCATGAAACTACTACGTATACGTAAATAAAGTTTGATAAATTAATGTTTTGATAGCACATAAAGAAGTTTGATAAACAAGAGCCAGTATGAGTAATGGCCGCCATGTTTAAATGTTATACTGTGTACACGCTTAACGGAATTACAAAATAAATTAAGATCAATGGTAACTGCTGCAAATAAACGTGTTCTCATTTCTATGACCATCTCTGTCAGCAATCTCGCTGAGTTGAATCCTTGGACCCTAGGTAATAATAAAAATAATAACAAGACTGAAACAACCAGATTGGCAAGGTATGGTAAGTACCATAATTATGGGGTGCATGACATACGTGTCAGATAGAGATAATGTAAACAAACCCAAATATAGGTCATTGTTTGTTTCCGCATACAGATACATTTATATTTTATTTATATATGTGTGTAAAGTCACAGCTGCTGCTGGGAGCACTGTCTGTCTTGTTCTTGGCAACGGTATCGACTTTTGAAGGATTGATGTTGTGTGTGTGGGGTGTGATATGTTCAAATAATGCTTATGATTTGAACAATTGGAAATATACAAAAACATGAAAACACATAAAACGACATCCTAAACGACCAGACACAAATAGTTTTTATGTGTTTTCGTGTATTTGTATATTTCCAATTGTTCAAATCATAAGCATTATTCGAACATATCACACCCCACACACACAACATCGTTCCTTCAAAAGTCAATATCGCTGTCAAGAACAAGACGGACAGTGCTCCCAGTGGCAGCCTCTGAAGAAGCTTTTTAAATGCGAAAACTGGTTCAGGCTATAAGGTAAAACTTTTATGTTTTTACCCATAAAAAACCTTGTATTTCGAGTCGGTAGTGATTTAATTATATTTATTTACATTATATATAAAGTACATTTATACTTTCTCACACTATTCATTGTGTGTGGTCTCCAAGTTGCATTAATTAACTGAGAACAGGTTACATACCTGATTATATTTTAATTCATGAACATTCCTTTGGTCATTAGGTATGGCATGTTTCGGGTTCACAGTCCCATCTTCAAGAGAAAATCACTCAAGGTGAGCTCGTCAGTAAATAACAATTAACACTCACATAAAAACAATGAATTCATTATATACTCGTATCGCACAAGGACACGATGCGCATCGTTGAGAAAATAAAAGCGTACTGACTGTATAAAGTCCAATGCAGAGATATGCCGGTAATATTCCTCATGTCTGTGCTAGCTTGTGTATTATAGCATCAAAGAGCGCGTTAGATTTGAATGAGACCATATCGTTCAAAAGGCACTCCTTCTGTATTCTTGCCACTTTGTATATCTAGTATTCTTCCAATGCATCCATATAACGGCCTTTTTTACAATAATGTATGGGCTTAAAATTAAAGGAGAAGTCAGTGTAACTATGATTACAATCAATTGATGTAATGTAGACATACGCGCAACATCTTGCGCACACTATAGTTGCTTAATTATTTTAGTAAATAAATAAATAACATTTGTTTATAAAAGAAATGTTTGTATTTTTTATATAAAAATTTACAGTGTTTCAACAGTACAAACTTTCATCTTCTGAATATATATACAAATTTATGAGAATCTAACAAATTATGTATATACTTTGTATATACATTCTAAAGATGTCAGTTTATAGTGTTGAAACACTGTTAGTATTTTTAAAATTCAAATATATTCTTGTAGAAACAAACATTATTTATCACACACACACACACATCATCATCATCATCTCCACTTTACAAATTAGGCTGCACTGCCTGTTCTGGAAACCACTCGTTCTCGGACGCCCCATACTATGAAACCTTGTGGCAAGGCAAGTTTATGAAACCTGTGTGGTATAATTCAAGTCAAGTTTGGGAAGGTGATCTTGCTACATTCTTCCCAAATGCTTACAACAGTTGGCCTTGTATTCCGTAATTCTATCCTGTAATTTAAAAATTTGTAATTCTCACCTCATCTGTGAATTATTTATTCTGTCTTGTAACGTGCACCCTTTGACCAACCTGAGAAATTTCATTTCTACTGATGTAACCTTCCCTCTGTCTCTCTGTGAAAGTACCCATGTCTCACTTCCATACAGCGCCACCGGTACTGCCATAGTCTTATAAAACTTAAGCTTAGTGTCTTTCCTAGTTTTGTTTTCTTAACACACACACACACACACTATTGAACTCTTCACTAAAAGATTTATCAAAAATAAAGATCACAGTATGTTAATAAGCTAATTAACAATATTTGATTTTTCACAAACACTCTGCATCCTCAACTGGGTGGCAAACAGACTAACAAGTGATCCATGAGGATAACATGATATGTTAGTATAAAACATATTCATCTAGTCTGGCATGAAAATTCCAGTACACCTAAGAAATCAGCTGGCAATATACGGTTAGCTTTGAGCATCAACACAAGCCCAAAACTCCACAGCTGTGTGAAACAAAGGCTAACACTCAAATGTCTTTTAGTTAATTAAAATAAATTACTTTGAATTACATAGAACACATTTTAGTTGATGCGTATAGATATTTTTAAAAAACTGTATTTTCCTTAGTAGCATGAAGTCCTTGGAAAGAGCTCCGAGCTTTATCTATGTTATGCAGGGCGGATTAACCATTAGGCTGACTAGGCTGTAGCCTAGGGGGTGGCACTTTAGGGAGCGCAAAATTTTAGCTAAAAAATAATAATATTTTACAGCTAAATCTAAAATTGGTAATAAATTACAAGGATAAAAATTTGAGTTCATTTTGAACACAGGCGCCTGTTTGTGAGAAATTATGGTAAAACTGTTCATAAATAATAGACGTTCTTTCCAAACTGTTTTCCCCGGTTATGAGTCATCGGTGTAGCCCTTTTGTTCATTGAAAGTGACTTTCTGCAAGGACTTGATTTCAGTGAGGTGATTAAAACACTTGTTCAATCTAAAGCGAGAAAAAAGAATCTAGTTTGAAGTTTACATGAGTCTTAACAAATCCACAAGATATTTAACTGATTGTTTTCTTTGTGTAAATTATGTTAAATGTACCCTTAATAAAACTGTTATAATTCTGTAACTACTTAGTTAATTTTTTCCTTATAAAACCCATGCAAACTACAAATGGTTGAAGGTGTAACTCTAAAACAATCTCTGAAAAATAGCCTGTTTTAATTCTTGAGACTATTTCCAAAAACAGTAAGATATTTGAAATATTCCTAACTACGAAGTATACTGTAGGGTGTTTAAAGCTTTATTCAGCCTCTTGGAAATAAACGTAAGATTAGCCTGTCGGAGGTGAGGGGGGGATAAAATATAATTAGCGTAGGGCACCAAAATACCTTGATGTTATGACTCAATAGTTGATGGCCATCTTAAGGTTCAGAACATCTGTTGAACATATTTCCAGTCATACTCTTACATATTTCCAGTTACTTTCTCTTGTAAAGACATACTACAGTTCTCAATATAAAGTAAATTGAATACAAAATATGGCTCACCATTTTGTTTATTAGAGTATAAAATGGAGATATTTGACAAGTCACTGACCTGCTTCACTTGTTTACATTTTCATGACTCTCTATTTTGTTTAGTAAAGAACAGAAATGAAAGCAAGGAAAGCGATTCGATTCAACTACAATTCTATAAGGTAACGGTGGTGCCACTGTTCTTGTATGGTTCTGAAATTTGGGATTTAGCGAAAAAACATTTGATTAGGCTACAGGCATCGAAGATGAGATTCTTGCGGTCTGTTAAAGGATGCACATGAAGAGAGTCTCAACAAATACATTCACAAAGAGTTGAACATTTTTAATATCCGAGATCGTATTGCAGAAAACAAATACAGACGGATTGATCATCTGAATGCCAAATGGCAGGTTACCTAAGGAAGCATGGCAATACAATCCTGTTGAACAAAGAAGTATAGGAAGACCTAGGAAGCATTGGTGAAGTGGATGTACTGCTTTGGGACTGTAACAGGTAATTTGCCTAGTCCCTGATAGAAGAAGAAAAAGAATAAGTCTGGAAACAGTGCATGAGTCTGTTTTCTTAAAGTATTAAACAAGTGAATTCATATAATTTTGCCTCATATAACAACGTGACAAAACTCAAGTTATAGGTAATTTTATAAACTTTAAAATGACTGCTCTTTATTAACAAAAAACATGAGTGTTATTATGTTAAAACTTATTAACAAAACCATTTTTCACCGCATTTCAATCTTTATGTCCGGATAGTTATGTCCAGTCCGGTGATTCATTGATTTCTTTAACACAAAGATCACAGAATATAACTTACATAAGTTACATAGTTTTAACAGTTTATATAACAGATTAGTTTTGTATTTTTTATTTTACGTATCTTCTGTTTTAACATTTGGGAACATTAGGAGTGGAGGGACATGGAGTTCTTTAAACTAGCCACTCATTGCACATGTTTACGACATCCCTCCTCATAAACTATGCCAGTTTGTGTTCCCAAAAACCATGCCTTTGGTTACATTCCAATTTTGATCTCAGACATGTGGTTTTGTAGCACAGTCTGCCAACACCGTTACATTTAGTACTCCAACTGTCAATACAGAAGTTACAAAAAAAAAAACAAAATATAAATATAACTGTGAACAAATATCGCTCTTAACAATTTACTGTTTTCATTATATTCTGTTTCTCAAATTAATTTGACGATATGAGCAGTGCAGTTACATTCTGTATTTATCAAAAATACATAACCTGAGCGGTTAATAAAATGTGGAGTACACTTTTTTACTCAACATCACTGTGTGTGTGTGCACGCACGCGTGCACACACACACACACAAGTCTAATTTTAACTATGCAAGTTAAACTTGTTTATTAGCATGATAGGTAAATCCTAAAGACAAGAGAGCAGCAATTCCAGCAAATATCAATGACACAAATGGCACGTAGCTAGGACCGAATTTGTCCATTGTCAGACCAGCTATCAGAGGCGAGAGCAGTCTTGCCATTGAATTGACACTATTGCTTGCTCCAATCATTGAACCTCTATGCTCGGCTGTAGTACGCTCAAACAGAACTTCAGTTGTGACAATACGCAGCAAAGTACTACATAGTGTCAGTGGTATAATGAACACTATGTAAAACACAAAATTTGGTACAACAACCAACAACATAAATGATACAGTAAATCCAATGAATGAGTGGAGTATTATTTTCTGTTGAGATGTATTCTGGGAATAGAATTGCTTCAGTCTTCCGACTACGAACCCCAGCATTACAGCAATGACACCTTTGAATGAAATCGTGTAACCTATGTACTTATGAGATAAATTAAATCTTTCTTCAAGTAATAAAGAATAATTTGAAAAAAACACAAACATCGCTATAGTGAACACAAATTTTAATACAAATATGTCCCAGAAATATTTCCAGTCTATACTCAATAAATCCTTGAAAATTAATTTAAATTTTAAATAATTATGTGTACTATCTGCTTCATCACTTTTTACAATATTCAACTCTGGAATGTAATAGTATGCAATTAACGAGTTTATAACAAACACAAAACTTGTTAAGATTGCCTACAATAGGTCCAGACAGCAGCTGAATGGCAGAATATGATGACATCAGGAGATTTATTTGAAAGTGTGACATTCCTAGAGTGCGTAAATGTGAACCATATACAGGTACTATCAGGCTGGCACCAATGAAATCGAGGAAGGCAATTATGTACAACCAGTTCCCCATTGAACGTCCTGTCATTTTGTCTAGTGAATTGATTCACGTGGCGGTATCTCTTATATTTGTCTGTCTTCTTCACCTATAACAAAAATAACATCATATATAATACATATGCCAAGACATTTGTACACAGCCTATCCAATGGCAAAGATGACTCATTTTATTTTTGCGTAACCACCAGCACCATCTGTACATGAAGGGTTATGGAAACCTGACAGGGCCATCTTGTCGGACTGCCTGCTCTAGTTGTAAATGAGTCCATTTACGACCTTAAAAGGTCACTTGTGTTCCACAATGCAATGACTACAGGTATAACAGGTAAAATTTAGATGGCCTCGTGAAATTGTTTGAGGTACATTTTAAAATAAAATGAGCGTAATTGGATTCTATGAGCATAACTATTCTGTTACTGTTATTGTTAACAAAATAAGACTAATTTCTTTAACCATATATTTTTTTTAACCGCTTCTACAGAATCTATCTCTAGCCGCTTAAGATAATATGGAAAGATTATTTTTAACAATATCTTCCTTATTTAGCAAAATCGGTCTGAGAAGGCCTTGTTTTCTGTCTAGATGACAAATATAATTAGCGATAATATATTGCAAAATATATATAGTAATGTATTTTTTAGTTTTTAGGCTTTTCAGTTTTAGATTTGTTTTGTTTTTAGGTTTTTAATTTTGTTAGTTTAGTTGTTAGTTTTATTTTAATTTTTTAGTTTTCATGTTATGTTGAATATATACAGATTATTTAATTGGTTTATTGTTGAATTGTTATAATAAGTTTTCTACTGCTGATAAAAGTAATTTATTGCACAAAGAAAATCCTCAAATAATTCCTACAGACAATGTACTCCTACAGACGTATTCCACGAGATAACTTTCGAATGTACTTATAGTCATTTCGACCTATTCAACGCCGCGTGCAGTGCTGCATTTACCAATAGGCAGACTAGGCACGTGCCTAGACGGCAAAATTTTGAGGGGCGCAAAATCTTGAAAGAGGAAAAATATTGAGAGAAGCTAAGTTTTGAGAACTGTATAAAAAAAAAACAGAAAAATAATCGAAAAAATTAAATCACAATTTTAAAGACAAATACTTTCGAATATATAATTTTAAATAGGTATTTAAAACGCTGTTTTATAAAGTTTCTAGTTGCATTTAAGAAAATGATAGAATGGAAACCCAGAGACGCTGTCTTTCTTTCAGCAAAAGCGCCTGCTCTGCGAACCGACGCAACGGCACTACGCGCCTCCGTAATAGCACTTGCGACTTGCCCTCCCCACATTATGACCAATATGGACTCGCCCAGTCTCCTGATGAGTGACATCAAGACTAGAGTGAGACATAAACAGTAAGATAACCTATTAGTTACAGTTGGCGCGACGAAAGGTTCTGTTATTGCTGAACGAGTAGTTATTTGTCTGTGCAAGTGAAAGTGAAATAGAGTATCGTAAATATATTTTACTTCATTCGTGCCCCAAAACGCCATCAGAGTTTCTCATCTCTCGCCTACAGCCGCGCCTACCGTGAAATGTTCGTTTTCCCGGCCTTGTAACGTAAATAACTATAGTGAAATAAATTTTATTTTATGTTTAGTGAAGTGAGCTCAAGAGGTAATAATTATCATGTTTAAAAAACCAAGTGGAGCTGAATTCAAGAAAAGGGCAAAAGAAAAAGATGAGAAGGAGGAAAAGGTTTTAGCAAAAGTCCCTAAAATAAGTAACTTTTTTCAACCCAGCACACGTGGAATTAAAGGGAATGTTAGTGAAGTGAAGAGTGTGGACCAATGTGTAAACAAAGACCATGATAGGCCTACAGATGCTTCTGATGTTTCAGTTGACATCGAAAATGAACCCTCAGTGACCTCTGAACTTGAAAATTCACCAAGGAAAGAAGATCAGCAAAGTGTCTCAAACGATCCAGCCTTTTGGAGAAAAGATGAGTTCACACGTGAGTACATTGCACAACATGGTTTTAAACAAAACACTGAAAGTGGCTTTTCTGGGTCTGAGCATGACTACGGGTACGGGGATGTTAAAAGATATTGTAATGAAGGGTTTTTCAAAAAACTCCTTCAAAATGGAGAACTGAGGAATCGTGAATATCTCGTTTATTCACCTTCAAAAGGTTTTGTAATTTGTGCTTATTGTAAACTGTATTCAAACACATCATCCAACTTCACTGAGGGATTTAACGACTGGAAGAATGCCAGTAGCTTCTCTAATCCCATGAAAATTCTGCTACACATAGAAAGGCCATATTAGCTTATATTAGTCGAACTAATTCTGAGACCTGCATTGACAACAAAGTAATTGAAGCTCGCCAGACTGAAGATCAGTACTGGAAAGAAGTTTTCAAGCATGTAATTGCCACAGTAAAATATCTGTCAACAAGAGGGTACCCTGTTCGTGGGACGGATCACCTTTTTCGTTCTTCACGAAATGGAGCTTATCTAGGAGCCTTGGAATTGATAGCTCAGTTTGACCCTTTTTTCTCTCAACACATAGCTAGATTTGGGAACAAAGGGCAAGGAAGTACGTCATACCTTTCACACTTCACATGTGATGAGTTTATCGTGATTATCGGAGACACTGTTTTACAAAAAGTTATTGAGGAGACTAAAGAATCCAAGTACTATTCTCTAGTTATTGATTCAACCCCTGACATAGCGCATGTTGATCAGCTGACTCTAATCGTACGCTATGTAAAAAAAGACGGTGAACCTGTGGAGAGATTTTTAAAATTCCTACCAAATACAGGACATAAATCAGAAGAGTTGACAACGGCTGTCTTGAAAACGCTGGAAACTTTTGGCCTCAACATTAAAGACTGTAGAGGTCAAAGCTATGACAATGCTGCCAACATGTCTGGAATATATTCTGGTCTTCAGGCAAAAATCAAGGAACACAATGAACTGGCAGAATATATTCCCTGTTCCGTCCACTCACTAAACCTAGTTGGGGTAACAGCAACCGAAGCCTGTGACAATGCTTTAGCATTTTTTGACCTTGTTCAGGCCGTGTACAACTTTTTTCTGCTCCACCCATCGTTGGGCTGTTTTGAAAGAAATTCTTAAAGATGGTTGTCCTGTGGTAAAATCACTGTCAGTTACAAGATGGTCAGCCCGAGCTGATGCTTTGAAGGCTTTGCTTAAATCTCTGCCCGAAATAACGGAATCATTGAAGAAAATATCTGAGGATGTTGATGAAAAGCCTGCCTGTCGCCAACAGTCAAAATGCTTAGCACGAAAACTGCAGAAACCAGAAAATGTGTTTTTGCTGGTATTCTAGGAAGAAGCTATGAATAAATTTCACAAAGTTAGTAAAGCTTTACAAAGCGAAAATGTTGACATTGGGAATGTTGTTGCTCTGTTCACATCATTGGAAAATTACACGGTTTTATGTAGAGACAAGTTTTCTCTATACTTACAGAAGACTGATATTATAACAAAATCCAGTGAATGGAGTTGTGAAGCTCGAAAACGAAAACCCAAACTGTACTTTGACGAAAAACAAGAATCATCTGATTCTGACTCTAATCTTGATGCTAAAGAGTATTTCAGGACAGGAACTTATCTTGTAATAATTGACAGGTTAATTGCAGAGCTGCAAAGAAGAGTGGTAGCATATGAAATGATCTTCAAGAGATTTGGTTTTATTTTAAACCTGCTAACACTTGACGATAAAAATATCCTTTCTTGCTGCAGGGAGCTTGTGAAAATATATAGCAAAGATTTGCAGGATACTTTTCCTGATGAATGTGTACAGTTTAAATACTTCCTGAAGAACACACCTCATGTGACTTTTTTTGAGCCAAGTTCAGGAACTGACGACAAAGAAGAGAAAGAGAAGAAAGAAAAGAAAAAAAGATCATTCTCATATCTTCTGCATACAGTTAGGGAAGGAAACTTACAAAACTTTTTCCCGAACGTAGAAATTATCCTTAGAATTATTCTAAGTATGGCCGTGACAAATTGCGCTGGTGAACGAGTTCTACAATGGAACGTGTTAAGAACTATTTGCGAAACTCAATGGGAGAAATTAAACTGAATGCTCTAGCCATCATGGCGACTGAAAGTGACATGACTGAAGCGCTGGATTTCCAAGAAGTTATAGAGAAATTTGTTAAAATCAAGCAGCGGAGAAAAGTGATCACAGTATAAAAATTGAAAAAGTAAAGACTTTACTGTGCATTAGAAACCACCAATGGACTTGTTGAACGTAAACGTTAAAAAGTCATGTAGATATTCGTGGACTTTCTACTCGATAAGATTGGAATGCTGTGACTAAAAAATTTTGATAATGAATTAATAGACTTAGTAGTTTTTTTGTAGATTTTTAAACAATTAATTACTATGTATTGTAGTTTGTAATAGATCACTGTTCAAAATATAATTAAAAATGATTATTACTCAAAGACAATTCTATTACTTATTTATAGGTCTAATCCTAATGACAGTCCTCATTTAAGTCTAAAAAACGCGTGTAATGTGAGAATAGGCAATAAATATCGACGATGACAATTAATTGGGAGTGGGGGGCACCGGCCCTTGAAGTGCCTAGGGGCGCCTAAATCCTAAATGCGGCCCTGGCCGCGTGTCATGTTTAGTTTTTGCCCAGTGACTTTTAATTGTCTGTGTGTGGATATTGCGATCATTTGGGCACACAAAATTTAATGAATGGTTAACGGTTTTATGCATGAACCCATTTTGTCCAAGAAAATTGTATCCCCTCCACATGTCAATAATGACCGTCGTTCCAGGCTACATTTTCAGTTATAACTGATAATAATGTTTGTAATCTTTTTTATATGCTACTTTTAAGAAACACTTTTTATTTTGTCTGTCTACTCCACCAAATGCAGTTTCATCAACTTTGACAGTTTGCACTACACCCCCAATTTTATAAGAATTTTCAATCAGCCAAACTACAAGAATTTCTCTGAAAGAATTTATTAATTTTCTTTCCGTTGGTTGCCCATGCCCATAAGAAATATACATGTTTCCTCTACACTTTACGCAGTCAGTTGATTTTTTCACAAGCTTCCAGTCGTCAGCACAGTTTTTAGGGCCTCTCTTCAGTATATAATTTTTCAATGAATCTATACTGTTGAAATCCATCTCGCTGTTCAATTTACCGCTTAAAATTTTATGTAACAAAATGCACTGGCACTGGATTACACACTGCAGTTTCAATGCTCTACTCTTCAAGACAACACGATGTTGACAGAACACTGTACACCGACTAAATGAAATGGCCTTAAAGAAACTAGATGGGACCACGTTGGGTGGGGATTTCCTTAAATATGTATGAATAGACGACTTGCTTAGGTGCAATGAAAGTAAACAATAGGCGACATTTTGAACGTTGTTAACGTAGTAGACAGGTAGTCTGATACGACAACCCCATCAGGTTTCCATAACCCTGCATGAATAAATGAGTTAACTACCAACACATTTCGACTATCTTCCATAAAAGTTTCAGAGCACTGGCATTTCCAGTACATTCATAATGACATAACAGTTGACAGTACCTTCTGAACCTTGGTCAGAAAAAGAACAATGGAGCAATGTGCTAACATTAAATTTTGTTTTAAATTGAGTAAAAGTACCACAGAAACTTTTAAAATAATTTAAACTGTTTATGGTAGTAAATCAATGAGTCATCAGAACATTTTAAAATGGTATTCATGATGGTAGAGAGAGCATTAAACACGGCCATTGACAATTCAAACTGAAGAAAATGTTCAAAAAGTAGCTAAAATTCTTCAAAATGATTGTTTTGCATCTACCAGGCTCATCAAGAAGCTCACTGGAATTCCTAAATCCACTGTCCATCTTACTTTAATAGAAAATTTTGGGAACTGGAAGGTCTGTTCTCACTTTGTACACACACGATGATGGACGATCAAAAAGGTTGCACAGTGGAGCACCGCAGCGACATGAAAAGAGTGGCTGATATGGATCCAGACTTCATGTCAAGCATTGTAACAGATGATGAAACATGGTGCTTTCACTATGAGCCACTTACAATCAAGTAACTGGAGGTTGGGCAACAAAGTTGGAAGTGCTACAAAATTAACCTGACTGTGTACAATTTTATTCTAATTACACTATTTTCATCTAGAGTTACCATACTTTTTCTTTTTCCTGGACATGTCATCTTTTTTAACCATAATATGCCAGTCCTGCAAAACATTGAAAACATTCAGGATTTTAAATTTTAATATATTTTTAATATTTTGTGATTTTATTTTTTTTGTATTTTGAAATTAAATAATTCTTTAATAATTCATAGTTCTGTAGATAGATATTTACTGTGGATTCCTACATACATACATGGTATTTCTTGAGATATTACTTTGTAAATTGTTAATTTGCTATGGAAGAAGGACTGTGAGTCTGTTTATACATGAGAAGTGGAAAAATATTTTCTAAAAATGTAACATGCCATTCACAACTGTGAAAATTAGCTCAGTTAATTTGCTGTCTGCACATATATTGCAAATGTAGGATATACTTTCAACTAATGGAACTTATAAAAATATGACTTATAACATATAACGTGTTATGTTCTTTTGTGCTGAACTACAAAACTGAAGCATGGATGATGAAGAAGGCATATATCAGGAAAATGAAGCATTTGAGCTGCAGATGTATCAAAGCATATTGACAATATCATGGGTAAAGAAATGTGTATTTTCTGTAGCCACTTATTTTCATCATATTACAAGACCCAGTCTACTTCCTTTCATATCTTGGCTTTTATGTACAATCAAATAATGCTTTTTTTTCACTTTTTATATTTCTTGTCGAAAATTGATCGTTCAGGGTGCAGCCTGCTGGTAGGTTCCTGAGTTTAATTGTGATTTCAAATTGGAAACCACTGGTCTAGACCATATAATATGGCTTCTCCTCCAAGCTGTGCTGCAAAGAAAATCTATAGCCTTGATGACTGCCAACCATTGAAACGAAGACAGCACTTACAGAAGAGTGTGTAAACCGGAGACTCACAGAACCAAAGAAACCATTGGATACCATAACAAACAATTTAAGTGGTACAAGAAATGGGAGAAAAGTTTACAGCTGTAAAAATGTTCAACATTTCACTAACATCTTGATCCATTGGCTGGGTACGTGCTGTATTGTTCAGAAAATTAGAAAGAAAAAATAATAGTAGACTACGAATAATTGAAAGATTCGGGACATACGTGACAGAAGTATGGACAATCAGTCAACAGAAACATACTCATAATGAATTGGTGAAGGTGAAGAGACAGAACTAGGTCAAATTACAGAGTTGGGCATAAAAGAACGGGTGGGAAAACAGACTGACTTAATGAAGACTGTTGAACAATGATACGAACATAATGCAAACTACCATTGTTGAAAAAAAAAAATTCACCTGACGTGTACAAGGAAGGAAGGCAGAAGATTTTTGGTGGAAAGAGATGATTTAGCAATGATAAACAGGAACTTCTATGAAGGAGATTGGGAATATTTGGATACAAGGTTTATAGAAAGGGCACCTGTTGTAAAAATCGTATAGCGAGTAGTATAACAACAAACTATATGACAGGTCTACTGAATCTTCTACCACTGGATGATGGGGCCTACTGATAGCAAGGAGAATTTTTTGTGATAATCTTTAAATTTGTTTGCCTTTTAGACATATTTTTAATATCAGCATATGTTATGGGGCATTTTGTTCTTTCACTTTAACATCTCACATAAAATCCTTAAATTAGAGGCAGGACGATGTAAAGTGAACACTCGGGTCTCGATGCACAGTAGAGAAACACCTCGTTGTGAGGCTAACAAAATTTTCATTCACTTCGCACATGTGCAGAACAGCTTTGTGCAGTGTTTCATAGCGTGAACATTGGCTGCAACAAGACTGGTAAGAACAACGGAAACATGTGTGTGTCAGAGAGGGAAATAATATGGAAGTGAGACAGTGAATGTTATAGGGTCGTCTCCCCTCTCTTCTCTCTAGATAACTTAGCTATAATTGAAAATGGGGATTGTTTATGTATTGGATCGGCACAGATTACTGTTCAGGAAAGGCTGGCGCGAACCTATACTAGTGACTATCAATCAATGATGAAGGGTTTAGCGAGGATCAGTCAATAAGTACAAATACAATTTCAACATCATTTGTGTCAACTTTTCAACAATACTTATTGCTATCATCATGAGCATCGTATCACATCATCGTGTGTGTGTGTGTGTGTTCGTGCACGCATATGTATGTGTCTGTGAGAGACAGTGTGTGTTACACCAACAAAATATTTACTATTCTCACATACTATTATACTTAAATAGGTAGACATAATTTTAATATTCTGAAAACATTGTTAATACAATATTACAAATTTTAATATATTGATAATATAATAATAAGTTAATTATATGTATAAGTACAGGACATTTACTCACAAATTATACATGCAATCTGTAACGGTACATATAACACTACATCCACCAATGTACCGAAAATTAATCTGTAAGCCACTACTATTAAGAATACATAAAAGGTCAAGAATACCACCATGGATACAGAAGGAGAAAGCATCATATGTTAAACTAAGTGAAGTATCATGAAGGAGTAATTACTAGTACCAATAAAGAAGAAAAGAAGACTAAAGACGAGACGACTGACATACCTTACCCAATAGATCAGTGAGAAGAACACCATGGAAACAAAAGAAGAGAGAAGAATCAGTGAGAAGAACACAACGGAAACAAAAGAAGAAAGAAGAATCAGTGAGAAGAACACAATAATAATGACCTCAAGAAAGAAGAAAGAAGAAACAATGCGAAGGAGACGAGTGAAAACAACATCATGTATAAAATAAATAAGAGTGAGAAAGAGATCAGTGAAGAAAAGAAGAAGGATGATATCCAGACCAGACACAAGAAAAAAGGGAAAGAAATTCAAATATAACAAACTAACATAAACCTATGAAGGAATAATTGTACAAAGAAGAAAGAAGAAATGTTAATTAATTACATGATATAAATATCACTATAATATTGACGACTCGGAACACTAAGTTTTTTATAAGTAAAAACGTAAAGTTTTACCTTACAGCCTAAACCGGCTTTCACCTATAGAAGGCTTCATCAGAGGCTGTCGTTAGTAGCGCTGCTCGTCTTGTTGTTGGCGAAGAGATAGTGTTTCGAAAGATTGAAGCTGTGTGTGTGTGGTGAGATGTGTTCGAATAATGCGTGCGATTTGAATTGTGTCTGTTCGTTTAGGATGTCGTTTTTATTTGTTTTTGTGTGTTTGTATATTTCTAATTGTTCTAGAGTGTCTAGTTTTCGGCCTTTTGTGTGTACGTGTAGTATGTTCATGTTATTGTCGATGTTTTTATATGTGTGGTTTGCTTCAATGAGGTGGTTTGAAGCAAACGAACACATCTCACCACACACACACAGCTTCAATCTTTCGAAACACTATCTCTTCGCCAACAACAAGACGAGCAGCGCTACTAACGACAGCCTCTGATGAAGCCTTCTATAGGTGAAAGCCGGTTTAGGCTGTAAGGTAAAACTTTACGTTTTTACTTATAAAAAACTTAGTGTTCCGAGTCGTCAATATTATAGTGATATTTAGTTAAGTAACGGACACGTCATGGACAACGAAATCCAAGAATAAAAGAGTAAACAAAAGTACAATAATAATAACCAACCAACATTGAATGAAAGCCAATCAACCAGATTAATGCAGAAATACACAGCCAGCAGCAACACATTACTGTTTACCCAATATGCAACATAACCTAATCTGGGCAACCAGTTTTCACTAAAACTTAAGAAAAACAAAGCCAAAATAATATCTAACCAAAATGTATTAAGCTGGGAAGTAACTAGATGATATAAGGAATGTTTTGTACACAATAGATGATATAATAACTACATATAAAAGCTATATTGATGTAATCCAATATAACTATATGCTTGTAATAACAAAGATACATGATGCAACCAAATTATGTTATAAACTTATTATACAAAAGTAGTAACTCAACTAACAACTTTGAGTGGGACAGAATACTGTTCAAATGAATAAATTCAACCAAGATAACTATTTAAATAATCAAAATAACAATAATGACAACAAAACTGTAGTAACAACTAGCTGCAAACAATTTTGATACCAACTAAACCAAGGTGGTTAACCAGTACCAATGCAGAATGAACTGCAGCACATTGATAACAATGTCATTGAAACCATTATAATTGTCATTTAAATAACAATAAGAATAATATGTAAACAGTACCAAGCATACAATAAGGTAACTCCATGAAGTATGGCAAACATACTTGACAAACTATAATTAAGGCAATAAACCTATAATATAGAGAAAAAGAACGCTATCAATAGTGACTAAAACCAATAATGTGTAAATAGGCCCTATTAGAAATTAGTTAAATGTTAGTATTATTAAAATATAAGTAAAAACCAATATGTATAGCCATAGACTTAGGATTGAACCTATGAAAACAGACATAGTGTTAATATTAAGACATAGTTTTAAGGGAAAAGTGTATAGTAAGATAAGAATACGTTATTACCATCAAATATGGAATAAAAACAATGTATTAAAAATAATTAATAGCTTAATGGACACTAAGTGTGTATACCAAGTGCGATTTCAGCAACCCCGAATCCGAAATATATGATGAGGGGATTCAAAATAATTGTCATTAAAATTTAGAAACGATAAGGGTAATTAAAATGACATCAGTGCAGTTATAAGTAAGATATTTGACTTATAAAAATAATTGTGTGATGCTTAGCCCTTGCGCGTGGGTATGTAGGCCACAAATTCATAATCTCAAAACCAGCGAGTGACGCGGTTGTAAGCGTCTATTTTAACGAAGCCCGCCGAGAATAGACGAATTAAAAAATATTGACCAATCAGATCCTATAAAAAATACGAAATGCATCATTCCGACAGAGGAAGCAACAACAGTCTTTCACCAGCAACGGGACGACCTACATGCACGCCGTTCATCCAGAAAAACGTGCTTTTGACAGCGATCAGCTGTAAACACATACGCTAACCTCAAACCATGAGTGGAGGTTATGACTACTGAAGCAAATAGTGCAGTATATTTTCAAGTGAAAAAATTCGGAGTATATGTGCATAGGAGTGAGTGTAGTGCTGTTATAAAAGTTTAATTAATTAATTAAAGAATTTTAATTAATAGAAAAAAATTTACGAAAAAAGTGTAAACCCTACGAACGACCAGTTACACAAGTATCAAATACCCACAACTATTATAGTATGATTAATTGATGACTCGTTGGGCACTTGGTGAAACATATTAATACAAAGGTTTTGTAAAATATATAAAAACACTTGGTAAGTTTCACAAATTTTTTAATTAACTCTGACAGCTGTTTCGACTAACTTAAGCCATTGTCAAAGAGCGAGTGAATGAAATTACTGAACACAGGATGTTAGAGTAGTGTAGGTGGTAAACATCTGTTTAGGGCGTATCTGGAACATCTGTGTTGTGATGGCGAGGGGTGGGGAGTGTGTGCATGAGACAAGGGAAGGTCTGGTGTCTTTAAAAACTAAATACAATCATGAATGCAAAATATAAAATTAACTGAACTAAATATAAACTGAATGCAAAATTTAAAATAATGATGAACATTCAAAACAATATAAAATAAACTAAACTAAATAACAGATTTTAATAAAGGGGATACACAAAATTCAGTCTGTTCATTGGTTAAATTTTTGTTATTTTTTATTGCTTTTTTAATTTCTAAAATTTCTAACAAATCCATTTTTCTACCTTTTTGTATGTTGTGGAGTAGTGTTATGTTTTTTGTGTCTATAAAGTGATTGTGTTGTAAGCAATGATCTGCAAAACCTGTATTAGATGTATTGGTTAAAATCGCCTTCTTATGTTCAGAAATGCGATGTTTCAGAGCACGGCCACATTGTCCGATATAAATAGCATCGCATTCTGCACAGTGTATTTCATAAACTCCATTTTTCTCCAGTGTATTAGATTTTTCTTTATTATTGACTAGTAGTGAAAAAAGATTACGTTTGTTTACTGATACCATGTTAAGACCATGGTTTTTTAACCTATTATTAATCTTATCTGTTATACATGTATAACAGATAAGATTAATAATAGGTTAAAAAACCATGGTCTTAACATGGTATCAGTAAACAAACGTAATCTTTTTTCACTACTAGTCAATAATAAAGAAAAATCTAATACACTGGAGAAAAATGGAGTTTATGAAATACACTGTGCAGAATGCGATGCTATTTATATCGGACAATGTGGCCGTGCTCTGAAACATCGCATTTCTGAACATAAGAAGGCGATTTTAACCAATACATCTAATACAGGTTTTGCAGATCATTGCTTACAACACAATCACTTTATAGACACAAAAAACATAACACTACTCCACAACATACAAAAAGGTAGAAAAATGGATTTGTTAGAAATTTTAGAAATTAAAAAAGCAATAAAAAATAACAAAAATTTAACCAATGAACAGACTGAATTTTGTGTATCCCCTTTATTAAAATCTGTTATTTAGTTTAGTTTATTTTATATTGTTTTGAATGTTCATCATTATTTTAAATTTTGCATTCAGTTTATATTTAGTTCAGTTAATTTTATATTTTGCATTCATGATTGTATTTAGTTTTTAAAGACACCAGACCTTCCCTTGTCTCATGCACACACTCCCCACCCCTCGCCATCACAACACAGATGTTCCAGATACGCCCTAAACAGATGTTTACCACCTACACTACTCTAACATCCTGTGTTCAGTAATTTCATTCACTCGCTCTTTGACAATGGCTTAAGTTAGTCGAAACAGCTGTCAGAGTTAATTAAAAAATTTGTGAAACTTACCAAGTGTTTTTATATATTTTACAAAACCTTTGTATTATAGTATGATTGTCTAGTAATATATAAGTAAAAGAACGCTAATAGCGAATTGAATTAACATTAGTTAATTTATTAATTGCCCAATTCCAAAAGGAAGGGAACTAAGAAATATAGATAAACAATGGCAAAATTGAACGCTTTCATTAACGACAATTTTAACTATTTATATGATTCTAATGTATTAGTATAAGCAAAGACATTGTATAACCAATGAAGGGAACATGTGCCCTAACCATTAGGAAGATAAGAATGTTCTATATTTTATTTCAATAATTAACTAAGAGTTACCCCAGAGGGTAAAGTAAATATATCAAATGAATTACAAGTACCTGTGTTATGTACATCCAGTCTAGGAGATGATTATAATCCATGACACTGAATTCTAATAATTATTATCACTTGTTAACTAATTAATGCATCAATAAAAAATAATTAATAAATTTTATACAAACAAGGTTACATGAACCTGTATTAACTTCAATGATTAACCATGAACAGTTGTTCATATTTTATATTGTTTCAAATTAATAATCCATGAATTTATACTTGGTCTACTTATTATAACAGTAGCATTTTTATTAAATATGTGTATTTTGCAGACTCAAAGAACCTACTACTACTACTACTACTATTACTAACATTACAAGTTTAATAACACATTATAACCTATTTGTTTACCAACGAAAATTATTTGACTAGCCAAATGCAGTCATACCAACCTGAGATTTTTAAATGTTTTAGAGTCCATGTTCTAATTTAACTGTTAACCAAAAGGAAAGTAAATTATATTATTGTACCAAATTTTATTGTTCTAGAGTTGAATAAACCATTATTGTCATATGAACCTTTAAAAGAGTTGGCTTTTATTGTAATCAGTAGATACAGCTTAGTGAGAAAACCGAGACGATTGGTACCTGACTTCGAGAGCGGACATTCAAATGGAATTATTTTTTCCAACCGCACCGTCCTATATATATTATTACACATTATAAATTATAGTAAATATCATGTTTGTGTATGTTTATGTTAGTGTATAGGCAGGACATTACTGATCATCTCACCACAGCTGATATTCGAAGAGCCAACGGAACTTCAAGCGAATCAACTCGAAGAAGTGAATTAAAAAACATTTTTAAACCAAATAAACTGATAATTAAAACGACGATAAAAAGTGTAAGTACCGATTTATTCACTACCGGATTCAACAATAGGTTGAATTGGGTGGAATAAATCACTAACCCACAACTTAATAATAAAGAACGAGCTTTTGAATAATAATAATAAACAAATTACAAGACCCCATATTAAATTAATAACCCTGAGAATAATAATTATCAACCAGACGATTTCGTCTAATTACAGATTATAATCGAATATATATTGGAATTAGTATGGACAGGAATATACATCTAGAAATATGTTATGGCTGAATACAGAGCATAGGGATGTTCGAATATTAGATCATGAGCTACCAATATGAAACCCTCCCTCCGTGGGAATTTCCGACTCTCATATTTTTTTGTTGCTATTGCCATCTAGTTTAAGGTTTTAGTTGTTTGCCTGTTATCAATTACAGCCTCCAATGCCTGTGTACCAAATCGGACACCCTGTGCGCAATACCCACTGCACAATAGCCGAAAAACTTGTTTTTCTATAGACTGTAGTGCCAAAACGGCTCTAACGATTTTGATGAAACTTGCCTAAAGTATTCTCCTAGAAGCCCTTGACCATTTCCAAAAGGTCGCATCTCCCAAAAAATTCAGGAAAAAAGTTAGGCGCAAATGAAATTTCATATTTTCTACCCGTTTATTGATATATCGGCTAAACCGTTCTCCTACGCAAAAATTGAATATAACCATTGTTGTTTGTCTCAGGACGCTGAAAAAAATGAATGGTCGCACGAGTCGATCGGACGATTTATTATTCCCAGTTAACTTTTATTAATTATTGATTTCTGTTTCAGGTAAACTGTAACCATGTCTGATGAAAAGCCTTTAAGTTTGAAGCGAGATGGAGCATCAACAACATCACAGGGGAAGAGATGTATCATCCATTTTAATGAAAACAAATCAGACAATATTCTCCGATCATTTTCCGTCCAATCATTTCAGAAAGTTCGTGAGTGTGTTGAAGTCCGACTGAAGGAATTCACTGATAATAATAGATTTGACAAGTGCCAGTGGATCTCAATGTAGATCATGATTTTTACCATCGGTGGTGTTACCAAAAGTTTACGAACATTTCAAAAATTAAAAAACAAGTGCGGGCATCGGGCAATGAAAGCGACCCATCAACATCCAAGCGAAGCCACAGATCAGCTTTTACAGGAAATCTATTTCCAAGTGATAGCTGCATTTTTTGCCACAAGAATCGAAAATGGATTTCTTCGGAAAAAAAATACGAGTTGCCTACCAAATGTGTTACTGAAACAGCGGGGTTGTCCATTATACAAGCCGCAGAAGCAAAAGCAGATGAAAAATTGTTATGTGAACTAAAAGATGAGTATAATTGTTGGTGGTAATGTTGAACGCATGGCAATGCTGCATGAGAGGTATTTGTTATTCATGATGGAACATTCACCCCAATTTTATAATGAAAACTATAAAACTGATAAATTAAAATAAAAATTAAAAAAGCATTTTGGCAATCGTATATCATTTTGGCAGCCAAACTACAGGAGTGAGCTTGTGTACTCGTCATGGATACAACCCGGACAAGCCGTAGAAGCTGCATTTGAAGCTGCTTCATCAGAAATGCGAAGAATACAAGAAGCTGCAATCATTTTGAGACGGCATGTGCAGCAGACATGTGAAAATTCACCTACAATGCCTTGGCCTCCTTCAGCCAGATGAAACAAAGGCTCCTAATTTACTATGTGAATTTCTTTCATATGTGACAAGCGGAAAACCACTGAATGTTGCAAATGACAAAGTTAAACACACAGTGAATTCCTATGCACAGGATTTATGCTATAGCATTACTAATGGTAAATGGAAAATGTCAAAGCATTTGAGTTTAGGAATGACTATAAGGCACCTTACAGGAAGTCCAGAACTGGTAACTTTGTTAAATAGATATGGTCATTGTGTGTCGTACTCACACTTGCTTGAGTTAGAGATTGCTATGTGCAACAAAATAAAGTGCAATGATCAACTTCTCCCTTCAAATATATCTACAACAGGTAACATTGTGCCGCACTTGTGTTGGGATAATTTCGCCCTAAATGAAGAAACTCCATCTGGTAGTGGGACAACTCATTCAACACATGGGATTATGATTCAAGATAGAAGGACTGATATGCAGACATATGCACTGATGTACCAAGAACTAAACAACGTTCTGTCAAATTTCTTGAGAGAGATCTTCAACCTTGTTTCATTCAAAAGCACCCTGAGCCAAATATTGATGCAACAATAACATCTTGTGTAAACAGAGATGCTGTTAACAATGCTACACAATCTGATTTCTTCTGGTCATTATGCAGAGCAACATTCAACAAAACAAGCCAAGTACCCGGATGGTCAGGGTGGGTTTCAAAAACATCAAATATTGAAGGTGAACAGAAACTTTCAACAGTAGGCTACATGACACCGATTACTTCGCCAATTACAGAATATTCCACTATTCAAGAAATCCTGACACAATCTCAGAAGGCTACAGAAAAAGCTGGACAGGTGCATACATTTATGACACTCGATTTGGCGGCTGCCATCTAAATATGTAGAGTTGTCATTTGAAAGAGCAAGTATGTTATATACATCAGAGTCCTCTCACCATGACCTGCAACCAGGAGAAATGAAACTAAGTGAGCAAAGTGTCTTGAAAGTAATTGAAGCCATTGAGCTATATATCAATCCATTTGACGTTGACAACAAGGATACTCTGTTCTGTTTATCATCTGGAAGACCTGTACCTGAATCGGTGGAAGAGCATTTACCAAATGTAGACAGTCTGGGGAAAGCAGCCTACAACACTTTCCTACAAGACAGATTTATTCTAAAGAATAAAAAATTTCATGAACCACTAAAGAGACAAAAGCTTCAAACTTTTAAGAGTATTCAAGAGAAGATAATTGTTACATCCTCACAAACAGATTAGTTGAGATAAGAGCAGAAAGAAATATTTTTGGTCGAGCTTTGCTCCTGTCCCAGGAACATGAAATCAGCCTAGAGATGCTTTTGTCCTATCCATTAGGTCCAGTACCATGGGCATTAGCAACTGCTGATGGGTGTCCTACAAAAACAGACAAGGCCAAACTACTCCATGCTTTGGAGATCAAGGGTGTGGTAGACGACCCTCCTAAGGTTGAAGAATGCATTTATATGATTGATGGCATGGCTTACTTTCAGGCTCTCACTAGCATTCCAGAAACCTTTGGAGAGCTCGCCAAAATTGTCTTAAGCCGCTTTCCAAAATGTAAAAGGATAGATTTCGTGGCGGATACTTACTCAGATGTTGTTTAAACTTTGTACTGGTTTATCAGCTATACGCGGTCTACCCCCGCAACACGGCACGCGCGGATGACGTCACGCGCTTATCAAACGCTGCAGCCGGCTACAGGCAAGTTTAGTTTCTAGCAAGGCTCCGAGCGCAACTCTCGTAAAGCACTTCTCTTCCAGCCGCGGCTTCTGGATATTTTTTGGCATGCATTCATAAGATTTCTTTTAATTCAATTACCTGCGTCCATCTACAATGGACCACGATTTTATTCAAAATTAATTTCGGGCGTTATTGCCACAAATGCATCCGCACGTGCCGATCGTAACTAACAATACAAATTTGTCAATAAACGCATGTTCAATATCTTCAATACAGTCCATTTCTTTCTAACATACAATCCAGCCTTTCCCACTTACCGTTTTTGGAATAACTCATGATTCTTCAAGAGCTTCCAAACCGCAACATTTTTGGTCCCACCGGACCGGATTTCATATTTTCGGGCCCAAAAACGACATCATTTTTGGTCCCACCGGGCAGGATTTCATATTTTTGGCCAAAAAACGAAAACGTTTTTGGTCACCACGGGACGGATTGCTCATGTTTGGGTCCACAAGCGACAGCATTTCTTATACGCATCATTTCTGGACCAACCGATCTGAATTTAATCACGCCCTACGGGCATCATTCTCGTCCTGAGCGACACCATTGTTCTGAATCACGTCGCAGTCATCTCGACAAGATTCGGCCAAGCAGTAGACCAGAGACGACGGGACAAAGCAGGACAACATTTGCGAGGTCATCAAAAAAGATTCCACAGCTTTAATTGATGGAGGGTACATGAGGCGTCGGCTGACCAGCAGAGATAGGAGGTGTAGCAGCTCCAAACGGGATCGAAGCCAGCTTCATCACGAATGGATCGACGGCCACGTGACTATAAACTTTACTTATATTTGACGTTTAATAATATTTCACTTTAGTGGTTATTTTTTAACACGTTTGTATAAACAAACACCTCATTACACAATACAAATTAATAAATGGCTGGCAGCTCATTATCAGTTAAAACTTTAAAGATAAAGATATACTTTGTTACCATTTAGATTCATAATTTCAATAATTTAACTGCCAACAAAGCTTGATTAGTTAGAGAGAGTAAGTTTATGTTCAAAACAACGATCGCTAGCTACCGAAACTTATTTAAACTCATTTAAAATTAAGTTTGTGGTTCACATGCTCTATGCTCAATTTCTTTCTAAATATTTTTCCTTTTTTTTATTTTAAACTATAATAATGGCCGATGTAAGGGCTCTAATAAAAAAACGAGGCACAATTAAGGCCTCAATATCCCGAGTAAATACCTTCGCGGATAACTTCGATTTGTTAAACAGCGATCCTCATGCGCTGAAAATAAAACTGCGTCATTTGATGGAATTATCCACCAAATATGACGAGATTCAGACACAAATCGAAGCGGAGGAAGCGGACGTTGCTTTAACGAGTGATAGAGTACAAACGGAGGACGACCTCTGTACTATAGAATGTAAATTGCAACACCTGCTGGAGCAAGCTGAGCATGTGAACCAAAAACCAGTAATTAATGCTGAAAGTAAACAGCCTAAAACACCCCCCATTCAATTGGAACCAATAAAATTACCACGGTTTGAGGGTAGTATTGTTGAGTGGCAACATTATTACCATATTTTTCTTGAATTAATTCATGTCAGAGCAGATCTGACGGATATACAGAAACTTCACTATTTGCACTCGTCATTACATGGCGAGGCGCTTAATGTAATAAAATCGTTGCCCATCACTCACGAGAATTACGCGGTGGCTATCGATCTGTTGAGGAATAGATATGACAGTAAGCTAATTGTTTCCGCCCATCACGTGTGGAGTGTCCTGGACGTACCATTAGTTCAACAAGAATCCCAAGTTAGCATATCACAATTTATTGATCAAATCTCTGCCAATATAAACGCTTTAAATAATCTCAAACTGCCAGTCAACACGTTCGAAATTATTGTCGTAAATTATTTAGCCAAAAAACTTGATAATTACACTTTACGTTTGTGGAAAGAGAGTTTATCGGAGCATAAATTCCCTGATTTTAATAATTTTATAAATTTTATAAATTCACGAAGAAAAT
The DNA here is from genome assembly GCA_034769895.1 of Magicicada septendecula. Classification (NCBI taxonomy): domain Eukaryota; kingdom Metazoa; phylum Arthropoda; class Insecta; order Hemiptera; family Cicadidae; genus Magicicada; species Magicicada septendecula. The sequence goes on along the minus strand of CM068373.1, from coordinate 15,174,968 downwards.
TACTGCAAAATCTCGATAACGTGACTAGCCCAACGAGCAGGTTGAACAAAAGCGATGTCTCCTTATCGCAAGGCAGTTAAACAGATAAGCACTCCAAAGGGCGCATTCCACTCACATATTAGAAACAATTTATGCAGGCTGTGTAACGGTGGGCATAGACTTAGCGACTGCCTACAATTTACATCGCTGTCTATCCCTGATAGAAAAAACGCGTTAATAAAAAACAAACTTTGCTTAAACTGCCTCCGTTCGGGACACGAGAGCTCAAAATGTCCCTCAAAATTCTCATGCAAAAAATGTTCTAGGCGTCACCACACCACGATTCATGTCCCCAACAGGGACGTAACTTCTGTTAACAACCAGTGTTCACTTAAATCACAGACCAATAAATCGGTATTGCTATCTACCGCCGTCTGTATGACATCCAATAAAGTCGGCAAAAAATTTCCCGTTAGGATATTACTGGATTCCGGTTCTCAAGCGAACTTTTGCACATTGGATTTCGCCCGCAGAATGGGCCTCCAATTGGTTAAATCGTAACTGCCCATCACGGGTATAAACAACTCGCTTTCCCAGGCTGACTTCAGTACTAATGTAAGGCTACATTCACGCTATAAGCCCTTCACGTTAAACGTACATTGTGCCGTATTACCCAGTATAACTAATAATTTACCGGCGGAGTCGTTCAATCTTGCCTCTTTGAATTTACCCAAGCGCATATTCTTGGCGGATCCTCATCTACATTGCTCGGCGGAAGTCGATATATTAATCGGCGCTCAATATTTTCTCCAATTGATTAAACCTGTGAAATTTACGCGCGGACCACACTTTCCTATAATTCAGGAAACCAAGTTAGGATTTATTTTGGCCGGTGACTTACCATTCAACGTCGATATAACTAAAACGGTTTCTTCCTTCATGGTCTGTAAGGATGATAATCAGATTTCCTCGCAACTAAAAGAATTTTGGAAGTTGGAGGAGATCTCTAGTCGCGAAGCCCGATCTGAGGACTCGCCGTGTGAAAGGCATTTTGTGGAAACCACTAGCCGTAACCGCGATGGGAGATTCGTGGTATCCCTGCCCCGCAGATCTGATAAATTACATTTGGGAGATTCTCTCCGCGGAGCCATACGCAGATTCCAATCGTTAGAGTTCAAGTTCAAGCAGAACCCTATCCTTTATAAGGATTATAGCGAGTTCATGAGTGACTATCTGAAACTTGGCCACATGTCGCCGCTAAATGAATACGATCTGTCGCTTGACAGGTCAGAGGTCTTTTATCTGCCCCATCACGCAGTCTTCAAAGACTCTAGCTTAACCACTAAATTGCGCGTGGTATTTGACGCCTCCGCTAAAACCACCAATAATTTGTCCCTTAACGATACTTTAATGGTCGGTCCTACGATCCAGCAGGATCTGTTTTCGATAATGGTTCGGTTCCGTACCCACCGATACGTACTTATTGCGGACATAGAAAAGATGTATCGCCAGATCATTGTTAATCCCAAGGATTCAAACCTGCAACGCATCGTTTGGCGTGATGCGCCGCACAAGGAATTGCGACATTACGCGCTAAGGACGGTTACATACGGCACTGCTAGTGCCTCCTTCCTTGCTACACGTTGTCTGGCTCAAATGGCCTACGAAAATAATTCCGACTACCCTACAACTGCTAAGGCCATAGCAAATGACTTTTACGTAGATGATCTCATAACGGGTTCGGATGATCCGAACGGCTTAGCTGAAATGAAATGCGAGATCGTGAGGTTGTTGAGTAGGTATGGTTTTTCGTTACATAAATGGTTCTCTAACCACCATAAGATTATGACCCTTCGCGCCCAAGTAACCCGTGACTTCAGCAAAGGCCAAAACGTGCGTACATTGGGTATCCAATGGAACGTTGAAAGGGATAACTTTTTATACACCGTTAGGGGTGATGAAAATTCAACCGTTTTCAACAAGAGAAGCGTGTTGTCTATCATCGCCGGGATCTATGATCCTTTAGGATTGATCGCTCCCATCACATTTTACTGTAAGCATTTCGTGCAACAGTTGTGGTTGGCGGGCACAGATTGGGACGAACCCCTATCTGGATCATTGGCCAATCAATGGTTGGAATTATACGCTCAATTAGTCTCCGACACTCATTTTGAGATCACGAGGTCGGTTAAGAGTTCGAACAATTACCCAATTAGTTCATTACAGCTGCACGGATTCGCCGACGCTTCGGCTAAAGGTTACGCGTGTTGCATTTATGTGCGGGCGGTCTATTCGAACGGCGCCATATCATCAAACTTGTTGTGTGCTAAATCTAGGGTCGCTCCGCTGAAACAGATAACGCTACCACGACTTGAACTTTGTGCTTGTTTATTGTTGGCTCAATTAACGTCCAAGGTTTTAAACGCCATCGATTACAATTTTGACGGACTATATCTTTATTCGGATTCGATGATAGCGTTGTACTGGATACATCAGCAATCTTCCCGCTGGAAGGTATTTGTGGCCAACCGTGTCGCGGAAATACAGCGTCTTGTTAGCAGCAGGGGAATTTGGCGTCATGTAGTATCAAATGACAACCCTGCCGACGTTTTATCGCGCGGTTGCCTCCCTCGTAGTTTGCACTGTCATACTCAATGGTGGCATGGTCCCTCCTGGTTAGCTCATGATTCGGCTTCATGGCCGGTCAGCGCGCTCGACATTAATTCTCCCTGTACTTTTCCCGACCTTGAGGAGGAACGTCGCAAGCAGGTTCAAACCTCACTAATTGTCGCATCCTCAACACATAGTTATGTTGAAAATTATTCATCATTTACGAGGCTTATTCGCGTCTTCGCATATTGCCGTCGATTTTTTCGCAATTCTAGGCTCGCGGTGGTTGATAGACACACGTCCTTTTTGTCGTCTCAAGAATTGTCAGACACGCTCTTGATTTTTGTCCGGCAATCTCAGAAGTTGCATTTCGACGTAGAAGTTATAGAACTTGAGGCACACCGGTGCCTTCCTCGCAGTAGTAAAATTCTTGCTCTCAACCCATTCCTGGATGAATTGGGCATTTTAAGAGTGGGTGGACGCTTGCAATTCTCCCCACTTAGCTACGAGAGTAAACACCAAATAATTTTGCACCCTCACTCTCATCTCACGAGATTAATAATTGAACACGAACACATCCGTTTGTTGCACGCTGGAGTGCAATCAACTCAAGCTTCGCTTAGGCGAAAGTATTGGATCATACACGACAAATCCTATATCCGCTCAGCGATACATAAGTGTGTCACTTGTTTTCGTTTCCGGGCTAAAGGCGCGAATCAACTACTAGGTCAGTTACCCCCTTCAAGGGTCACGCCTTCAAGGCCATTCTCACAGTCGGCCGTGGATTACGCCGGTCCTGTACTTTTGCGCCATGGCGGGCAGCGCTCTAAGTCCACGACCAAGGCATACATCGCGCTATTTATATGCATGTGTACTAGGGCCATCCATTTAGAATTGGTGTCGGATCTCACTTCCAACGCCTTTATAGCGGCTTTAAAAAGGTTCATATCGCGCAGAGGTATTCCCGCGCAAATATTTTCGGATAATGGCACGAATTTTCGTCGTGCCAACAGCACGTTGCATGATTGGTACAAATTTTTAACCTCCAAGGAAGTTGAGCAATCTTCCCTGGAGTTTTGCGGTCTCCACGGCGTCAAATGGTCCTTTATCCCCCCTTCAGCCCCTCATTTTGGTGGTTTGTGGGAAAGTGGTGTAAGGAGTGTTAAATTCCATTTACGTCGCGTAATAGGCGGTACGATTTTGAATTTCGAGGAATATTCTACTCTTCTTTCTCAAATTGGGCCTTAATTCACGCCCGTTATGCGCGTTGTCCGACGATGCTAGAGACCCTGAACCCTTAACACCTGCTCATTTTTTGGTCGGTGCTCCACTGACGGCACTTCCGGAACCCGACTATACCCAAAGCAATAATAGTTATCTGGGCAGATGGCTTCTGCTCCAAAAATTTAAGCAGACCATCTGGAAACGGTGGTCTAGGGATTATCTGCACCAGCTGCAGCAGCGCAATAAATGGCGCACCCCGTTTAGGAATTTGAATGTTGGACAGCTTGTCCTCATTTTGGATGACAATTCCCCCCCTCTAGAATGGAAGCGTGGGGTAATTACCAATGTTTTTCCGGGTCAAGATTCCTTAGTACGCGTCGCAGAAGTTCGCACCGCGCTAGGTATCTTACGCCGACCCATCCACAAATTATGCCCCCTTCCGGTGGCTACACACTAATCGTATGCGTGCCAAACGAGACATGCTAGGACTGTGAATTTGTCACATTGCCTGGACCACGCCCGGGACATTCCCCGGGGCGAGCATACAAGTCAATTGTATCATAAGCATTGTAATATTGTTTACGTGCCGCTAGCTATTACTGCAATAGTGACTGTGTTTCATATGTACTATCAATTATTATGGATGTTGTGTATTGCCAATATGTTTGTGTGATTCAAATTCTGAGAACCACAAGTGTTATTTATAGTGTCAATTATTCTATATGTATTGTATTTTCTAAGGGTCACATATTATGAAATTTATTGGGGTTGTTGTGTCAATATCATGGGGAAATTATTGTATTCTTTATGGTGTTATCACTTGTATTGTAATGCTTGGCAAATATCAAGGGGTATTATTTGGGAAAGATCAATATCTACTTAATTATTGTATTATTGTGCGTATTGTGCTACTATTATGGTTTGAGTAATTTTAACGTTAGTAAGCCCTTGCTATTGGCATAAGGGTTAATTTATTGTATGCCTGGTGATTGTTAATTGAATTCATATTATGTTTATTATGTTATTACGCTGTGGCCAATACGCCAACTATTGTATCGCTTTCGACATGTAAGCCTAATTATTATATTATTCAATTTAACCTTTAATGTACAAAATCGGCCCGATTGTGGCGGGCAGTATGTTTAAACTTTGTACTGGTTTATCAGCTGTATGCGGTCTACCCCCGCAACACGGCACGCGCGGATGACGTCACGCGCTTATCAAACGCTGCAGCCGGCTACAGGCAAGTTTAGTTTCTAGCAAGGCTCCGAGCGCAACTCTCGTAAAGCACTTCTCTTCCAGCCGCGGCTTCTGGATATTTTTTGGCATGCATTCATAAGATTTCTTTTAATTCAATTACCTGCGTCCATCTACAATGGACCACGATTTTATTCAAAATTAATTTCGGGCGTTATTGCCACAAATGCATCCGCACGTGCCGATCGTAACTAACAATACAAATTTGTCAATAAACGCATGTTCAATATCTTCAATACAGTCCATTTCTTTCTAACATACAATCCAGCCTTTCCCACTTACCGTTTTTGGAATAACTCATGATTCTTCAAGAGCTTCCAAACCGCAACATTTTTGGTCCCACCGGACCGGATTTCATATTTTCGGGCCCAAAAACGACATCATTTTTGGTCCCACCGGGCAGGATTTCATATTTTTGGCCAAAAAACGAAAACGTTTTTGGTCACCACGGGACGGATTGCTCATGTTTGGGTCCACAAGCGACAGCATTTCTTATACGCATCATTTCTGGACCAACCGATCTGAATTTAATCACGCCCTACGGGCATCATTCTCGTCCTGAGCGACACCATTGTTCTGAATCACGTCGCAGTCATCTCGACAAGATTCGGCCAAGCAGTAGACCAGAGACGACGGGACAAAGCAGGACAACATTTGCGAGGTCATCAAAAAAGATTCCACAGCTTTAATTGATGGAGGGTACATGAGGCGTCGGCTGACCAGCAGAGATAGGAGGTGTAGCAGCTCCAAACGGGATCGAAGCCAGCTTCATCACGAATGGATCGACGGCCACGTGACTATAAACTTTACTTATATTTGACGTTTAATAATATTTCACTTTAGTGGTTATTTTTTAACACGTTTGTATAAACAAACACCTCATTACACAATACAAATTAATAAATGGCTGGCAGCTCATTATCAGTTAAAACTTTAAAGATAAAGATATACTTTGTTACCATTTAGATTCATAATTTCAATAATTTAACTGCCAACAAAGCTTGATTAGTTAGAGAGAGTAAGTTTATGTTCAAAACAACGATCGCTAGCTACCGAAACTTATTTAAACTCATTTAAAATTAAGTTTGTGGTTCACATGCTCTATGCTCAATTTCTTTCTAAATATTTTTCCTTTTTTTTATTTTAAACTATAATAATGGCCGATGTAAGGGCTCTAATAAAAAAACGAGGCACAATTAAGGCCTCAATATCCCGAGTAAATACCTTCGCGGATAACTTCGATTTGTTAAACAGCGATCCTCATGCGCTGAAAATAAAACTGCGTCATTTGATGGAATTATCCACCAAATATGACGAGATTCAGACACAAATCGAAGCGGAGGAAGCGGACGTTGCTTTAACGAGTGATAGAGTACAAACGGAGGACGACCTCTGTACTATAGAATGTAAATTGCAACACCTGCTGGAGCAAGCTGAGCATGTGAACCAAAAACCAGTAATTAATGCTGAAAGTAAACAGCCTAAAACACCCCCCATTCAATTGGAACCAATAAAATTACCACGGTTTGAGGGTAGTATTGTTGAGTGGCAACATTATTACCATATTTTTCTTGAATTAATTCATGTCAGAGCAGATCTGACGGATATACAGAAACTTCACTATTTGCACTCGTCATTACATGGCGAGGCGCTTAATGTAATAAAATCGTTGCCCATCACTCACGAGAATTACGCGGTGGCTATCGATCTGTTGAGGAATAGATATGACAGTAAGCTAATTGTTTCCGCCCATCACGTGTGGAGTGTCCTGGACGTACCATTAGTTCAACAAGAATCCCAAGTTAGCATATCACAATTTATTGATCAAATCTCTGCCAATATAAACGCTTTAAATAATCTCAAACTGCCAGTCAACACGTTCGAAATTATTGTCGTAAATTATTTAGCCAAAAAACTTGATAATTACACTTTACGTTTGTGGAAAGAGAGTTTATCGGAGCATAAATTCCCTGATTTTAATAATTTTATAAATTTTATAAATTCACGAAGAAAATTACTGCAAAATCTCGATAACGTGACTAGCCCAACGAGCAGGTTGAACAAAAGCGATGTCTCCTTATCGCAAGGCAGTTAAACAGATAAGCACTCCAAAGGGCGCATTCCACTCACATATTAGAAACAATTTATGCAGGCTGTGTAACGGTGGGCATAGACTTAGCGACTGCCTACAATTTACATCGCTGTCTATCCCTGATAGAAAAAACGCGTTAATAAAAAACAAACTTTGCTTAAACTGCCTCCGTTCGGGACACGAGAGCTCAAAATGTCCCTCAAAATTCTCATGCAAAAAATGTTCTAGGCGTCACCACACCACGATTCATGTCCCCAACAGGGACGTAACTTCTGTTAACAACCAGTGTTCACTTAAATCACAGACCAATAAATCGGTATTGCTATCTACCGCCGTCTGTATGACATCCAATAAAGTCGGCAAAAAATTTCCCGTTAGGATATTACTGGATTCCGGTTCTCAAGCGAACTTTTGCACATTGGATTTCGCCCGCAGAATGGGCCTCCAATTGGTTAAATCGTAACTGCCCATCACGGGTATAAACAACTCGCTTTCCCAGGCTGACTTCAGTACTAATGTAAGGCTACATTCACGCTATAAGCCCTTCACGTTAAACGTACATTGTGCCGTATTACCCAGTATAACTAATAATTTACCGGCGGAGTCGTTCAATCTTGCCTCTTTGAATTTACCCAAGCGCATATTCTTGGCGGATCCTCATCTACATTGCTCGGCGGAAGTCGATATATTAATCGGCGCTCAATATTTTCTCCAATTGATTAAACCTGTGAAATTTACGCGCGGACCACACTTTCCTATAATTCAGGAAACCAAGTTAGGATTTATTTTGGCCGGTGACTTACCATTCAACGTCGATATAACTAAAACGGTTTCTTCCTTCATGGTCTGTAAGGATGATAATCAGATTTCCTCGCAACTAAAAGAATTTTGGAAGTTGGAGGAGATCTCTAGTCGCGAAGCCCGATCTGAGGACTCGCCGTGTGAAAGGCATTTTGTGGAAACCACTAGCCGTAACCGCGATGGGAGATTCGTGGTATCCCTGCCCCGCAGATCTGATAAATTACATTTGGGAGATTCTCTCCGCGGAGCCATACGCAGATTCCAATCGTTAGAGTTCAAGTTCAAGCAGAACCCTATCCTTTATAAGGATTATAGCGAGTTCATGAGTGACTATCTGAAACTTGGCCACATGTCGCCGCTAAATGAATACGATCTGTCGCTTGACAGGTCAGAGGTCTTTTATCTGCCCCATCACGCAGTCTTCAAAGACTCTAGCTTAACCACTAAATTGCGCGTGGTATTTGACGCCTCCGCTAAAACCACCAATAATTTGTCCCTTAACGATACTTTAATGGTCGGTCCTACGATCCAGCAGGATCTGTTTTCGATAATGGTTCGGTTCCGTACCCACCGATACGTACTTATTGCGGACATAGAAAAGATGTATCGCCAGATCATTGTTAATCCCAAGGATTCAAACCTGCAACGCATCGTTTGGCGTGATGCGCCGCACAAGGAATTGCGACATTACGCGCTAAGGACGGTTACATACGGCACTGCTAGTGCCTCCTTCCTTGCTACACGTTGTCTGGCTCAAATGGCCTACGAAAATAATTCCGACTACCCTACAACTGCTAAGGCCATAGCAAATGACTTTTACGTAGATGATCTCATAACGGGTTCGGATGATCCGAACGGCTTAGCTGAAATGAAATGCGAGATCGTGAGGTTGTTGAGTAGGTATGGTTTTTCGTTACATAAATGGTTCTCTAACCACCATAAGATTATGACCCTTCGCGCCCAAGTAACCCGTGACTTCAGCAAAGGCCAAAACGTGCGTACATTGGGTATCCAATGGAACGTTGAAAGGGATAACTTTTTATACACCGTTAGGGGTGATGAAAATTCAACCGTTTTCAACAAGAGAAGCGTGTTGTCTATCATCGCCGGGATCTATGATCCTTTAGGATTGATCGCTCCCATCACATTTTACTGTAAGCATTTCGTGCAACAGTTGTGGTTGGCGGGCACAGATTGGGACGAACCCCTATCTGGATCATTGGCCAATCAATGGTTGGAATTATACGCTCAATTAGTCTCCGACACTCATTTTGAGATCACGAGGTCGGTTAAGAGTTCGAACAATTACCCAATTAGTTCATTACAGCTGCACGGATTCGCCGACGCTTCGGCTAAAGGTTACGCGTGTTGCATTTATGTGCGGGCGGTCTATTCGAACGGCGCCATATCATCAAACTTGTTGTGTGCTAAATCTAGGGTCGCTCCGCTGAAACAGATAACGCTACCACGACTTGAACTTTGTGCTTGTTTATTGTTGGCTCAATTAACGTCCAAGGTTTTAAACGCCATCGATTACAATTTTGACGGACTATATCTTTATTCGGATTCGATGATAGCGTTGTACTGGATACATCAGCAATCTTCCCGCTGGAAGGTATTTGTGGCCAACCGTGTCGCGGAAATACAGCGTCTTGTTAGCAGCAGGGGAATTTGGCGTCATGTAGTATCAAATGACAACCCTGCCGACGTTTTATCGCGCGGTTGCCTCCCTCGTAGTTTGCACTGTCATACTCAATGGTGGCATGGTCCCTCCTGGTTAGCTCATGATTCGGCTTCATGGCCGGTCAGCGCGCTCGACATTAATTCTCCCTGTACTTTTCCCGACCTTGAGGAGGAACGTCGCAAGCAGGTTCAAACCTCACTAATTGTCGCATCCTCAACACATAGTTATGTTGAAAATTATTCATCATTTACGAGGCTTATTCGCGTCTTCGCATATTGCCGTCGATTTTTTCGCAATTCTAGGCTCGCGGTGGTTGATAGACACACGTCCTTTTTGTCGTCTCAAGAATTGTCAGACACGCTCTTGATTTTTGTCCGGCAATCTCAGAAGTTGCATTTCGACGTAGAAGTTATAGAACTTGAGGCACACCGGTGCCTTCCTCGCAGTAGTAAAATTCTTGCTCTCAACCCATTCCTGGATGAATTGGGCATTTTAAGAGTGGGTGGACGCTTGCAATTCTCCCCACTTAGCTACGAGAGTAAACACCAAATAATTTTGCACCCTCACTCTCATCTCACGAGATTAATAATTGAACACGAACACATCCGTTTGTTGCACGCTGGAGTGCAATCAACTCAAGCTTCGCTTAGGCGAAAGTATTGGATCATACACGACAAATCCTATATCCGCTCAGCGATACATAAGTGTGTCACTTGTTTTCGTTTCCGGGCTAAAGGCGCGAATCAACTACTAGGTCAGTTACCCCCTTCAAGGGTCACGCCTTCAAGGCCATTCTCACAGTCGGCCGTGGATTACGCCGGTCCTGTACTTTTGCGCCATGGCGGGCAGCGCTCTAAGTCCACGACCAAGGCATACATCGCGCTATTTATATGCATGTGTACTAGGGCCATCCATTTAGAATTGGTGTCGGATCTCACTTCCAACGCCTTTATAGCGGCTTTAAAAAGGTTCATATCGCGCAGAGGTATTCCCGCGCAAATATTTTCGGATAATGGCACGAATTTTCGTCGTGCCAACAGCACGTTGCATGATTGGTACAAATTTTTAACCTCCAAGGAAGTTGAGCAATCTTCCCTGGAGTTTTGCGGTCTCCACGGCGTCAAATGGTCCTTTATCCCCCCTTCAGCCCCTCATTTTGGTGGTTTGTGGGAAAGTGGTGTAAGGAGTGTTAAATTCCATTTACGTCGCGTAATAGGCGGTACGATTTTGAATTTCGAGGAATATTCTACTCTTCTTTCTCAAATTGGGCCTTAATTCACGCCCGTTATGCGCGTTGTCCGACGATGCTAGAGACCCTGAACCCTTAACACCTGCTCATTTTTTGGTCGGTGCTCCACTGACGGCACTTCCGGAACCCGACTATACCCAAAGCAATAATAGTTATCTGGGCAGATGGCTTCTGCTCCAAAAATTTAAGCAGACCATCTGGAAACGGTGGTCTAGGGATTATCTGCACCAGCTGCAGCAGCGCAATAAATGGCGCACCCCGTTTAGGAATTTGAATGTTGGACAGCTTGTCCTCATTTTGGATGACAATTCCCCCCCTCTAGAATGGAAGCGTGGGGTAATTACCAATGTTTTTCCGGGTCAAGATTCCTTAGTACGCGTCGCAGAAGTTCGCACCGCGCTAGGTATCTTACGCCGACCCATCCACAAATTATGCCCCCTTCCGGTGGCTACACACTAATCGTATGCGTGCCAAACGAGACATGCTAGGACTGTGAATTTGTCACATTGCCTGGACCACGCCCGGGACATTCCCCGGGGCGAGCATACAAGTCAATTGTATCATAAGCATTGTAATATTGTTTACGTGCCGCTAGCTATTACTGCAATAGTGACTGTGTTTCATATGTACTATCAATTATTATGGATGTTGTGTATTGCCAATATGTTTGTGTGATTCAAATTCTGAGAACCACAAGTGTTATTTATAGTGTCAATTATTCTATATGTATTGTATTTTCTAAGGGTCACATATTATGAAATTTATTGGGGTTGTTGTGTCAATATCATGGGGAAATTATTGTATTCTTTATGGTGTTATCACTTGTATTGTAATGCTTGGCAAATATCAAGGGGTATTATTTGGGAAAGATCAATATCTACTTAATTATTGTATTATTGTGCGTATTGTGCTACTATTATGGTTTGAGTAATTTTAACGTTAGTAAGCCCTTGCTATTGGCATAAGGGTTAATTTATTGTATGCCTGGTGATTGTTAATTGAATTCATATTATGTTTATTATGTTATTACGCTGTGGCCAATACGCCAACTATTGTATCGCTTTCGACATGTAAGCCTAATTATTATATTATTCAATTTAACCTTTAATGTACAAAATCGGCCCGATTGTGGCGGGCAGTATGTTTAAACTTTGTACTGGTTTATCAGCTGTATGCGGTCTACCCCCGCAACACGGCACGCGCGGATGACGTCACGCGCTTATCAAACGCTGCAGCCGGCTACAGGCAAGTTTAGTTTCTAGCAAGGCTCCGAGCGCAACTCTCGTAAAGCACTTCTCTTCCAGCCGCGGCTTCTGGATATTTTTTGGCATGCATTCATAAGATTTCTTTTAATTCAATTACCTGCGTCCATCTACAATGGACCACGATTTTATTCAAAATTAATTTCGGGCGTTATTGCCACAAATGCATCCGCACGTGCCGATCGTAACTAACAATACAAATTTGTCAATAAACGCATGTTCAATATCTTCAATACAGTCCATTTCTTTCTAACATACAATCCAGCCTTTCCCACTTAGCGTTTTTGGAATAACTCACGATTCTTCAAGAGCTTCCAAACCGCAACAGATGTATCTATTAAAAACATTGAGAGGCTAAGAAGAGGTTGTGGAGAGACATTCTTAATAAAAGGGCCTAAAACCAAGATTCCTCGGGATTGGAAAAAATTCCTTAGTAATGGCAAAAATAAGGAACAACTTGTCAACATTTTACATAATGAATGGAAGCAAGACAAATATGCCCACTACTTTCATGGTACAAGCATTTACTTATCACATAATGATCAGTCCACATTGTTTGCTAGCGAAGACGGTTCAACTGTGAAGTATACTATACAAGAAGAGCTATGTTCTTCACAAGAAGAAGCGGATACTAAAATTATATTACACTGCTTTCATGCTTCTCAATCCTGTCAAGACAATTTGCCTATCAGAATTAGGTCACCAGACACAGCTATTTTTGTTATTATGTTGTTATTAAGGTACGCCAAGAAATTAAAAACGTGTTACTGTTTGATACAGGAACTGGAAACAAACGAAGAGTCATTAATGTCACCTTCATTTCTCAGGATTTAGGTGTAGCGATGAGCCATGCTATGCTGAATATGCATGCATTATCCGGATGCGACACTACCAGTTCTTTTGTTCGTCGTGGAAAGTTGTCAGTGAAATCTAAATTGGAGAAGTTTCCAAAATTCGTACCTATTCTTAGATCATAAGGATCATCACTTACAATTACAGACATGTTACTGACAGGCCTAGAGGAATTCGTCTGTTGCATGTACAGTAATCAGGAATACACAGATATAAATAAGCTACGGTACAATTTGTTCACACAAAAATACTCTCCCACAATGACATTTGCACAGCCAAATACACAAGGTGTCGATCTGAGTCTACCTCCTTGCAAAGCTTCACTTGAAAACCACATCAGCCGTGTAAACTATCAGTGCTACATATGGAATAATGCACACATCGCTAAACCCATAACACCAACTCCAGTGGAACATGGCTGGAAGTTGGAGAATGGACAACTTAAGTTTGATTGGATTAAAGGGGATCCATTGCCACATGAACTAACCGACATTATGGAAAGCTTTAATCCAGATGAGTTTGAGGATGAAGATGAGCCAGAACTAGTTAACTTAGCCGATATACTAAATGAGGATGAAGATGAAGACTGCTGATTACAAATGCTGTTATAAAATTAAATGATGTTATTTAATTTTGAGATTAAAGTTTGAATTTTCATTATTATAACTTGGATATTTTCATTTATACTCATGTAATAAGAATTTTGTGTTAAGGTTCATATTGACAATAAAAAAAATGGAAGAATATGCGACTAATAATTTCATTTTCCAGCTATTTTCCTAGAAAACCAGGGAAAACTAGGGGAAGAACTTCTGCACAAAATATTGGTTATAAATATATCTTCTTTAACTAAAAATTTGATTGAAATGGGAATGAATTAAAAAAAAGTCATTTTCTCCGTATTTCCGTGATTTTCCGGGGATATGGTGTAACTGATAAGGGGCAAACAACTAAAAACTTAAACTAGATGGCAATACCAACAAAAAAATATGTGAGTCAGAAATTCCCACGGGGGGGGGATGGGGGTATACACTAGCCTACGCTCTATATGTATATTCCTGAAGTTATTGTTATTTTTCACCTACTAGCAGAATTAACGGATATACAAAACATTTTGACTTAAAATACATATTTGCTGCAATTTTTATGACATTGATAATTATCAGATATGTGTTGCTGTTGATATTTTTTGACGTGTATTACTATTCCTACTAATTCCAATATACGTTCGATTATAACTGCATCTATAATTATGATTAAGTGACCTGTATTTATAATTGACTATTATATTTTCAGGATATTAATTTGTAATGTTATATTAATAATATTTTTGGAATATCATAATTATGTCTATCAATTAAGTATAAAATTATGTAAGAATAGAAAATATTTTGCTGATATAGCACACACAGTCTCACTGACACACACATACACACAATTTATTGATCTGTTTGTCTGATTATTTCTCTTGTATCAATTTTTGACGTTGCTGAAAAAAATCTGTCGACCAAATGTAGGTCCTGGCGATGGCAATACTGTCGAAACATCAACACAGACGATGTTAAAGTTGTATCCCTTATTTCTATTAGATACTTGCTAAACCCTTCATCATTTATTGCATATACAATTTTTCTGTACAAATTTCAGCTTCATTCTTGAATTCATTACCACTCTACAATGAATAGTTTCACAGCACAAATTCCCCATTACACACAATGTGCAAGATATTGTGTGCAAGATATTACGCATTCCCTATTTTTGCTGGCTGGGCAGCAGGAAACCCATCAGCTCTCTCAAAAAATCAAATTCTTCAACTTAACATTATGCCACCAATAATACAGAAACAGACTAACCTATCAGGAACTTGGCTGATTCTGGGTCTATTTGTATGCTGGCTTTTCCCTTATGGTTTTATGCTGTGTAGAATTTCAGATGTTGTGGTGAATGGTTTTATTCTTTTGCTTTCCTTTCACATTCAAGCATTTTTTTCTTGAAAAATTGTTTAAAATTTACAAAACATGGGTTTTAAGTGCAGTTCAAAAATATCGAGAATCCTGAGTTTTTAATTTTAATGGTTCACTTTTACGAATTTTGTGACCTCAAAAACATCCGCCCTCCCTAAGAAGCTGATCTGAAGCTACCAATACAACAAAACTAGTGTCCAAGGAAATACAAATTCCTCGTATTGCACAAGTGTTCATTTTTCTCCTCAATAGTCGACTAGTCTTTAAAAATTACCAACAGTAGAATCATTTACATCTTACACAAAATTTTTAAGCTAAAGAAAAATTGTACCCTAAAAATATAAATTTGCAGGTTTTTTCCTGCAATTATAAATTTTAAGATACATTTACTTAAACACTAAATTTATTTATATTTCAATGTACAATTATTTACAAGGGCCATCTATTTGGTTCGTTTGTTTGGCTATATGTAAACCTGACAAATTCCCTTACACTTATTTATTAACTTAACTACGTTGAAATATTTGAGTAACATTGTAAGCCTAAATGTAAAAAGTAAACCTAACCTCATACACGCTGACGCAGCCTGTTTGATTTCTTCCTGACAAAACCACAAATACGCTTTGCCTTCCCACCATAAAATAATTTGAAACTAAATTAACTGAGTGTAGACGAGGAAATTACTGATAAAATATTTATCGCTCGTTTTAATTAGTCTAAAGTATCAATTTCAAGGAATTTATTTTACCCATTACTTGACTGTCAACAGTATTTTTATTTATAGTAGGCCTATAGCCTACTAAAATAAAAACAATTCTTCGTTTGTATAAATATGTTTCTTTATAAATTTCAGTAGGCTATATACTTAAAATAAGTACTGAGTGCTAGATTAATTAGTGTTATGTATTCTTATATTAAAATACATTATAAGTACCTACGTTGCAAACAGTCATACTGTGAACATTATATGACAAAATATAATTATTTCACTACGACTCGGAACACAAAACTTTTTATGGGTAAAAACGTAAAAGTTTTACCTTATAACCTGAATCGGGTTTTCACCTTTAAAAAGCTTCTTCAGAGGAAATCCAAAAATTATATGACAGTTTTAAAATACGTCAATACATTTACGTTTTCTTTTTCAGATCGCGGTAATAGTTCCGTGTACACTCTTGTCTGAAAAAGCCACGAAACCTAAAAAAACGGGTTTTTTGTGTTTCTACATAACCCAGGTCAAGCCTAGGTGCGGAAACGAAAAACTTGAACTTTTCATTTGCAAGTTGCGAAAAAAATGTAAACTTACTGTAGGGTACTTATAGCAATACAACACTGAAACACAATAACGTACCTTACATAGTGTATTCTATTATTCATATTAGATGCAGAATAACGTAACAATTAATAAATATTTACTATCGTAGTCTTCATGCTGTTTGTAAATGCAAGTACCACATGAAAACACGGTTGTGCAGAACATCACATCAAATTTTCTGTTACTTACTGAGGTAGGCCTACAGTAGTAAAAATACTGACTCGAGCACAGGTATGCTTTCATTTGCTAGTGCGCAGAGATTAGATGTTAGACAAATGATATATGTAATGTATGAATATACTGTAGATATATATACCAATTGGAGTCGTAGAGTTATTAATGACTTGAGAATTGTGTAATAAGGTCTGAGGGGCGGTCTAGGCATTGTCTATTCACGCGCGCGAAGATAGACTCTGAAGAGGCCCGAGCGGCACCGGAGGTGCCGTTGGACATTACAGCATTCAGTTCTGTTTCAAAAAGAGTGATATATAATTTTGTTTATACGTAGGTTTCATGTAAAATACGAAATAACGCATTTTTACGTTATTTAGGACCCAAAATAGCCTAAATTTTTGCGAATTTTTTTGCAAAAAATTTTTTTTTTGCGGATTATTCGCTTCCGCACCTATTTTTGGTCTATAGTTTACGTAAAACCTGCAAACACATCGTTTTTGCAGGTTTCGTGGCTTTTCCAGACAAGGGTGTCAATCGGGAGTATAATTATCATTTAAATTATAATAAAACATTATCTTTTCTCAAAAACATTGAATTAAAATATAAATGTACTGTATATTGAATGGCTGTGAAATATCAGGTGCTCGATGGCAATTGTAGCGCTTACCGCTATTAAATTTGAAACTGTACCTTAACAGTAAATTGAATACCTTTCACGAAGCCTACTAGTTTATAAAAGACAACCCATGTACTTTTCTGTAAAATTAAATATAATTTGTGTTCTGCATTAATCGGCAGGTGGCATCTACCTAATAAGTAAAAAATAATGTAATTAAATTCAGAGGGATGGTGGAAGCGACTACACCAATATGGGATATGAGATTATTATTATACCATGGCCAAATAATACCATGTTTTGTTAGACTGTGATTATATTTTATAGTGCAATTCGGATTATAAAATTAATGTACAAATATTCAGACAACATTGATGTAACTAGTAATCTTAAAGTTTGTAGTTGTCTTGTTTGTTCATCATCTTCTTTCACAGCACTACACTTTATATAATATTGAAACTTTCTCGTGTGAAAACTTACTTGTCTTTTTCGTCGAACGCGTTTCGGCGTCGTATTCGCCTTCGTCAGCTTAGAACAGACTGCCAGAACTTAGTAACGGTTGTTGTTTGGAAGGTATAGTGGGGGTGGTGTGTAGAGGAAGGGGATTGGCGCGGAGATCAAAATTATTGTTTGTTTTATGTATAATTGTGTCGAAAAGTGTATGTGATTTATATTGTAATTGGTCGTTTAGTATGTTGTTTGGTTGTGTTGTGTGGTGTTTGTATATTTCGTACTGTTCAGCTGTGTTGAGTTTTCGACCTTTGGGTAAGAGGTGTAATATTTCAAGATTAGTATTAATATTAGTATTAATTTGATTAATTAATCAAAATGAACAACACATAAATAATAACAACAACAACAAATGGGCTACATTCACATACATAAATAATAAAATGACAAAACTAACAAAACTATTTAAAAACACAGATATAAAAATAGCATACAAAACTACTAAAAATAAATTACAAATTCTAAATAGCTCACTCAACAAAGATAATACAACAACTAATGGTACATACAAAATTGAATGCCAAGATTGCAATAAATGTTACATAGGACAAACAAAAAAACAGCTGAAAAAACATTATTTTGAACACCTAAACGCATACAAAAAACCAGAAATATATAAATCCAATTTAGCCACACATGCAATAAACACAGGACACGAATTCCCAAACATAACCAATGTATCACTAATAAAACATATACCACACAAAGGCACCATAATGAACATTTGGGAAAATTTACAGATATACAAACATAAAACACAAAACAAACTAATACCAGAACAAATACAAATCAATACAAAACATGACACAATATTCAAAGCACTCAACATCGAAAATACACAAAATACAAAAACATATAACACAACCACACACAATAATACAACTTTAAAAGACCAAAGACCAACAAACAACCTTAATAACATCCAGCAGCCAACACACAAATACTTCACCAGAAACAAGATGGCGAAGGCTGAAGATGAGAGAACAGGAACTCTCGAAACATGTTCCTAATAGGGAAAAAAGTATATCTTGAGGTAAATTTAGTTATAAATATTAAAGTATTATATACATCAAGAAACGGACTGTAGCAGAAAGTGATTGAAATTATATATTTATGTATTTATATTGTAACATGACCAGATGTTACATAACCTAGACATATACTATCAGATTTAATAAATACATAACGATAATATAAATAGATAATGTAATGATGAGAGTAACCAAGAAGAGAGGAACCATGGAAGAAGAAAGAAGCAGAAGTGCCACAAGAAGCAGTAAACCTAGATACTGCGTGACACTACAACCAGACTATAACTGACACAAACTAATGGACAAATTAAATTCACTTTAAGCTGTCAAGCGAGTCAGTGAATAATGTAAATGGAATATGATATGTTAATAAAAAATGATTAAATAATAATCTGAATAATGTGATATCAGAATCAGCATTTGGCTGATAATAAATCAACCATGACTAGTAACTATGAATGCCAAGGACTAAAATTAGCGATGGCCACAATATGAGAATGAAGCTAAATTTCAGTCTCAAGTATACTTATAACAAGTAAACATGTTTGTAAGAGGGAACCTTATACCAATAAGCTACCTCAGCAAAGTACCGAATTGTGAAATAATTAATGTTTTGGAGGCAGAAATCCAGTACAAACGGTATGTCTCAACAATGCCTAAACCAAACAATCATCAGTAAAGTGATTAGTAGGAGGTGATATGAGTGTAAATCACATCCACAGAATAATTTTATACTCAAACACAGCGATAAGCATTATTAATATAATATAATTAATTAGTAGAATAGAACAAAATAAGGTGAAACGAAATGTCATAGTGAATAAGTATTGTTAATACCAAGGTATAAGTTAAGATTTAATTATAATACTCAGTAAATAAATATCAGTACAGATTTAATAGTGTTCTAACATAAACGTTCAAGTGAAAAAACGCGGTGTGGAACACAAACAATATTAGTCAAAGTGTGTAATCGCCGACTTCAATTAGCAGACGACAGTGCAAAGCCGTGTACCTGAACATTGTTTATTTAGCAATGTCAGTAAAAGTGTAATTAAACCAGTGTCAAACTATATCAAATTAAAGAGGACAAAATATTCTTTAGTTTGATAGCGATACAACCCCAATCGCAACTATAATAAGTGCGTGAAAGGTGTTAGCATCATTTACAAAAGATGCATAAGAAATCTGGTTATCAACACCAATAACAACTACAACTGTCAATCATCCCAGCGAATGTCGGTTAGAAAACCGTTATTGACGGTTGGAAAAACAATACATCACTTTCATCACACCTGGCTAAGCCAATCATAAAATAGCTTAGTAATTAATACAATCGCCTAAAGCCGATCAAACGACCGGGTATATAAAGGGCTGCAGCAGATTTTCAACAGACACTTCTTAATTTCGTTCAGCGTGGAAGGTACGCTGGTCTCATCAAAATTTTTACTACCGATAGCGTCATTACAACAGTGCATCAACAGAAACATTTCGGCAACAACCCAAAATGACTTCAAGATATTCTACAAAGGATCAGTGTGTTTAAGTGCAGTATTATTTCATTTAGTGCGGGAAAAATAACGAACAGAAGAAATAACTAAATAATGTCATATATGGTTCTTTTAGTCAGAAGCGAACCAATTTTCTCTGTTCATGTGCGTGTGTAGTGAATACCGATGATCATTATAATCCAATCATTGATGTGTTAATTGAAATTTTAATCGAAAGATTAAAACACAAGGTAACAGTGTAACAATTTATTCATTACTCCCAGCGCCATAACCTGTATGTTTTGATAAACAGATCTGTACTGACGCATAACACTGAAACATTTTTCTGTACTACACCATGTCTAAATTTATTTAATGGATTTGTCAATACTAGTTAAGCTGAATGTTAGTTATAAGTGTTCTCAAAATAGAACTTTGTAAATCATGAACCAAGCGTGACGAACGCATAACCTATAAAATGGGTTATTTTTATTTTTTATTTGATAATAGTAACATCAAAGGCATTACTAGTCTATATTATATCAGAAAATCATTAGCTATTGTGTAGGCATGAGCATTCTTTTTTGTGTCTCAAAGAACTTACATCTGAGATTTTAATAATATTAATGTTCAAAATAAAGACTATCGGGACTTAACCAGATTTATTGCTTATGCTCTGAGCCAGCTTTATAGGGTATGTAACAACATATTTGCAATTGTACATCATTGTATTCTTTTAATTATATTTGTTTGAATTCTCTATCAAGGGTATGAATAAAACCCCATTATTAACAGCATAACTCGACTTAATTTATTTCAAAAAAGTAACTAAATAATTCATTTAGAAGAATCAAAACAACCTTCAGTTGTGATTAAATATTGGTGATTTGCATTGCCATAAGGGCAATAAACAAGTATTTTAACTTTTTTAAAAATTATTATTTGAGTTTATCAATGGGTTTTCCACGGGATTTTCCCAAAATAAATCCGTGTGACGCCCATTATTAAACAAGGCAACCTAACCTTGTAGATAAAGTGAGTTGGTTTTGTAAACCGTCTTGGCAGCTTATTGAACTTCCAGAAAACACGAACAGGTACGTGAAAGTGTATTATATTTATTCTATTGTCCAGACATTACTAGACTTTACGAACTTAGACGACTATCAACCTGGAGGAGGAGTTTCGCAGCTAGTATCAGCAAGACGGTCACCACCATCAAGCGACCAACTAGTATACTTTACTTTCAAAACTTAAGCAACGTTAGTGTTTAAATAATATTAATACAACTATTTTATTTATTTTATGTAAGGGAATTCTTTTCAGACAATTATAATTCTACAATTGTAAACACACCTTTTAGTAACCTCGAATGTTACATTTTAAATTGCTTGATAAAATTAGTAACTTTCGATTTTCAACAACTACAACCTTTAATATCTTTAATATTTCAAATAATATTTTAAATATAAACAATAAAACTTTTTAATTCGTTACAAATTGACGAACCCAACGCGGGGTTATAAGAATAAAGGTACAACCCCAATATTCGTTAAGTTACAAATTGGCTCAAATCAACATGGAGCTTGATTGAACCCCAGTACACACATTTTCGTAACATCCGATAATTTAGTAATTCGTTACAAATTGGCGCACCAACTAGTGTGGCTGGAAAAAATATTAAATAAAAATATTTTTTATAGTTTAAATCAGCCCGGTAGACACAAAAGAACAAACATGCCACACACGCATCAATACGATACAAGGTATAAGGACAGCCGAGTAGGAGAGGTGCAACTAGATACAGAGACATATGAGACACAACCCACACACGAGATGGAAGTCATTACCATTAATAACATCGAAACTCGTCCCGACGAAACACCCCATGCAGAACCGGAAGTAGAAGTGAGGGTCGACAACCAACCCAGATTATCTGAAAGGCCCGCACAAGCAGAGAATACGGACTTCCAGGAAGCAATGATGAGAGTGATGATGGAACTGAAAGAAGACGGTAGGAAATCCCGGGCGGAGAATCAGAAGAATGTCGAGTTATTAAATAAAAATATAAAGTCAATGAAAGAAGACTTGAATAAAAAAATTGACAGCACCCATAGAGCCATGGACACGTTAAACAATAAAATAGATGACAGCAGCAAAGCCTTAAGAGAAGAGTTGAACACCGCATTAAATAAGATTAGCCAGAAAATGGATGAAATGAATAAGAAATATACGGGAGAATTGGATCAGACAACAAGAGGAGAATTACGAAACGACAGCAACTCAGAAACTGAAGAGATACCCAATGATGAAACCAGAGAAGAATTGCAACCTGAAGATGAGGTCGAACAAACTGAGAGTGAAGGGGACTCAAATACATCATCCTCTGAAAATGAACTTGGCAGACACCAGGAAGATATTCATGACAAGGAGATCGATGCCGAAGGTATAAAGGAGACTCAGGTAATTGAAGAAGCGGAAGAGTTAGTAGCCGAAAATGAAGACTTAGAACAAAATAATCTGCCCATGTGTGATGATCAAGTGGAGACACAAGAATTACCCAGAAATAACACCACCGAACAAGTGAATTCGCAAATTAAAATTCATGAAGAAGGGAACAAAATTATTAATAAAACGGAAGAAAAGGAGGCGAAGATAAGAAGAATAATACGCCCAAAGAAGACTAGGGTAACAAAAGAATTAATCGAAATGACTCGAAGTGGTCTAGTTAATATGATTTATTTCCCAGTCATCAACCGTAAAGAAGGAGTCTATAGGAAGGAGCTTTATGAAGATGGACGAAGAAAAGAAATGTGCTACAACGAAGAAGACTATAACCAATAAAATACTTAAAGCAGATATTTCCAAAGGGAGAATAAGGCATTCCAAGAAAAGGAAAGGTTATCAAGAACAACTGGACCGGATCATTGAAGGGTACGCCCAAGAAATAAAGGAATTACGAAGGAAGAGGGACCAATCAATGGAAAAATCCAGCCAGGAAACTAATGATGATCAACCAGAGTTAGAGGAGGTACTAGACGTCAATAATAACAAAGACCAGGAGTACACTGGACACGTGGATACTAAAAATGATGAGAGGAAGAAGGCGAGAAAACGGGGAGCCAATGACTATTTGGTAGCCGCAAAGTGGAAGAACCGCAGGATAGGGATAGGGTGCCAAATACCACAAACATGTAATACTAGAAACAGATATGGAAAAGGATACCTGTGTAACGTAATTGTCCCAAATAATGAACCCAATAGAGTGGAAAAGCACAAAGGAACCCCATATAAGTAAACCATAAAAGTGATTATTGTTAGGAGCAGATAAATTATAGGGGTATACGACAATTACCACCGGGATATTTAGTGTATAAAAAATGTTTTAAAAATAACTCCTATAAACGGATTCAGTTGGTGATCAGAAGGATCATGTATTATGCTCAAGATATTGAAAGTGACTAATTGTCTGTAACAAACCTATTTGCCATATTGTGTTATAAAAGGTGTGTAGAATTAAGATATAGGCCAAACTATTTTGTTACCTATTGAATAAGAACCGGATCTATCATACTAGATGGTAGAAAAATGTGTATTGAAAGCCAAATAATTTAATGAGAAGAAAGACATCTATTATGTCATAGAGAACCAAAGGTGGCAGATAACAAAAAGTATACCTGGGATAATGACATAAAATTACTTTAATACTCCTACGTTAGATTAATTTGAGGAGGAGCTACTACTATCTTATAACTAAAATTACTATGTTGTGTTTAAAGAAAAAAAAATATAGTCATAACAAAATGTTTACCAAATGAATATTGTGTGTAACTAAATGTTTATTAAATATCAAATATTGTGTACCTCTCATAAAACTAAATATTATTTAAAACCGTCCAGAATAAGTGAGAACCACCATCACTTGAAGGAGTAGAGAAGAAGAATAACAAAGAGAGTAACATGAAAGAAGGATATTATTATGGAAAGTAGAGAGAGAGAGAAATATTTATTAAATGAACAATGTAACCCCAAGAATGTCTATAAAATCAGATATTTATATATTTTGTTATTATATTATCACATTGTATTGTAATTATCAAATATTGTATAATCCATAAACGAGAATGAAAATCGTCCAGATTAAGTGTAAACTATCAGATACTTGAAGGAGTAGAGAGGCAGAATAACAAAGAGAGTTAATTATAAAGATGGCTATTATTATTGTGGAATGAAGAGAAAGAAAAATATTATTTAATTACCAAATATTGTATGTAACAAGAGATGTCAGAAAACATCTAACAAAAGCATGTAATATATGAATACTGTAAACCCTGATGATTCAGGATAAGTATAAATTATTAACGAGAAAAAAAACTTGTAAACTATTGTGAGAATGAAATACTGTAAACTCTATACGTAAGAAACAACTACATAAGTATATGATGATCAATGTAAGTGTGTAATTTTAAGAATACTCAAGTAAACCAAAACAAATTGTCAACTAGTATAAAAAGATAACAATACGGCTAATAAAAAGCATAGCCGAGAATGTCAAGTCTGAAAAGAAATAATTACCTGTGAAAAGGAAGTATGTTAGAAAGTATAAAAGAAGGAAATGTGATACAAATGAAAACCTCTGATACCTTGAATATTATATTGAATATATTATATTATTGAAAATGAATGATATGTGATATTTTATGTGTTGTGATAGTGCAACTATTGCCAGGTGCAATTTTTATTTTTTTTCTCAGACAGAGATGAGAATGCCTCTGAATCTGAGTATGTGTATTGAGGAACGGCAGAGAATGTATGCCACAGTGAGCCACTCTGATTCCGAACCCACTACAGAAGTTAGGGAGTTATATAGTAATGTATCAAGGACTATTATTAAAGAATCTGTGAGGTAAAAAATGTAAGAACTATTGAGATAATCACAAAGGTAAAGTTAAGTAATGAGAAAGAAAAATGTAATATGATAAGACAGGAGATTGTTAATTTAAGAAGTGAAATCTATTGTAATTGAATGACTTAAAATGTGAGAAACTTGAAAAAATACTAGTAGGCTAAGAATTATACCACTAGACAAGAAAGCAAGCTAGTGTAACACGCTAATAGTATGTTAAAGATCAATGTAAAGAGTACAAGACAAAAAACAGTAGTAGTATACTAAAAACTGAAATGAAATGATAATTTTATCAAAAATCAAATTTTTTCTCAAATTATCAATTTTGAGGGGGGAGTATATGTAACATGACCACATGTTACATAACCTAGACATATACTATCAGATTTAATAAATACATAACGATAATGTAAATGGATAATGTAATGATGAGAGTAACCAAGAAGAGAGGAACCATGGAAGAAGAAAGAAGCAGAAGTGCCACAAGAAGCAGTTAACCTAGATACTGCGTGACACTACAACCAGACTATAACTGACACAAACTAATGGACAAATTAAATTCACTTTAAGCTATCAAGCGAGTCAGTGAATAATGTAAATGGAATATGATATGTTAATAAAAAATGATTAAATAAGAATCTGAATAATGTGATATCAGAATCAGCATTTGGCTGATAATAAATCAACCATGACTAGTAACTATGAATGCCAAGGACTAAAATTAGCGATGGCCACAATATGAGAATGAAGCTAAATTTCAGTCTTAAGTATACTTATAACAAGTAAACATGTTTGTAAGAGGGAACCTTATACCAATAAGCTACCTCAGCAAAGTACCGAATTGTGAAATAATTAATGTTTTGGAGGCAGAAATCCAGTACAAACGGTATGTCTCAACAATGCCTAAACCAAACAATCATCAATAAAGTGATTAGTAGGAGGTGATATGAGTGTAAATCACATCCACAGAACAATTTTATACTCAAACACAGCGATAAGCATTATTAATATAATATAATTAATAGTTCAACTGTTAATTAGTAGAATAGAACAAAATAAGGTGAAATGAAATGTCATAGTGAATAAGTATTGTTAATAGCAAGGTATAAGTTAAGATTTAATTATAATACTCAGTAAATAAATATCAGTACAGATTTAATAGTGTTCTAACATAAACGTTCAAGTGAAAAAACGCGGTGTGGAACACAAACAATATTAGTCAAAGTGTGTAATCGCCGACTTCAATTAGCAGACGACAGTGCAAAGCCGTGTACCTGAACATTGTTTATTTAGCAATGTCAGTAAAAGTGTAATTAAACCAGTGTCAAACTATATCAAATTAAAGAGGACAAAATATTCTTTAGTTTGATAGCGATACAACCCCAATCGCAACTATAATAAGTGCGTGAAAGGTGTTAGCATCATTTACAAAAGATGCATAAGAAATCTGGTTATCAACACCAATAACAACTACAACTGTCAATCATCCCAGCGAATGTCGGTTAGAAAACCGTTATTGACGGTTGGAAAAACAATACATCACTTTCATCACACCTGGCTAAGCCAATCATAAAATAGCTTAGTAATTAATACAATCGCCTAAAGCCGATCAAACGACCGGGTATATAAAGGGCTGCAGCAGATTTTCAACAGACACTTCTTAATTTCGTTCAGCGTGGAAGGTACGCTGGTCTCATCAAAATTTTTACTACCGATAGCGTCATTACAACAGTGCATCAAGAGAAACATTTCGGCAACAACCCAAAATGACTTCAAGATATTCTACAAAGGATCAGTGTGTTTAAGTGCAGTATTATTTCATTTAGTGCGGGAAAAATAACGAACAGAAGAAATAACTAAATAATGTCATATATGGTTCTTTTAGTCAGAAGTGAACCAATTTTCTCTGTTCATGTGCGTGTGTAGTGAATACCGATGATCATTATAATCCAATCATTGATGTGTTAATTGAAATTTTAATCGAAAGATTAAAACACAAGGTAACAGTGTAACAATTTATTCATTACTCCCAGCGCCATAACCTGTATGTTTTGATAAACAGATCTGTACTGACGCATAACACTGAAACATTTTTCTGTACTACACCATGTCTAAATTTATTTAATGGATTTGTCAATACTAGTTAAGCTGAATGTTAGTTATAAGTGTTCTCAAAATAGAACTTTGTAAATCATGAACCAAGCGTGACGAACGCATAACCTATAAAATGGGTTATTTTTATTTTTTATTTGATAATAGTAACATCAAAGGCATTACTAGTCTATATTATATCAGAAAATCATTAGCTATTGTGTAGGCATGAGCATTCTTTTTTGTGTCTCAAAGAACTTACATCTGAGATTTTAATAATATTAATGTTCAAAATAAAAACTATCGGGACTTAACCAGATTTATTGCTTATGCTCTGAGCCAGCTTTATAGGGCATGTAACAACATATTTGCAATTGTACATCATTGTATTCTTTTAATTATATTTGTTTGAATTCTCTATCAAGGGTATGAATAAAACCCCATTATTAACAGCATAACTCGACTTAATTTATTTCAAAAAAGCAACTAAATAATTCATTTAGAAGAATCAAAACAACCTTCAGTTGTGATTAAATATTGGTGATTTGCATTGCCATAAGGGCAATAAACAAGTATTTTAACTTTTTTTAAAATTATTATTTGAGTTTATCAATGGGTTTTCCACGGGATTTTCCCAAAATAAATCCGTGTGACGCCCATTATTAAACAAGGCAACCTAACTTTGTAGATAAAGTGAGTTGGTTTTGCAAACCGTCTTGGCAGCTTATTGAACTTCCAGAAAACACGAACAGGTACGTGAAAGTGTATTATATTTATTCTATTGTCCAGACATTACTAGACTTTACGAACTTAGACGACTATCAACCTGGAGGAGGAGTTTCGCAGCTAGTATCAGCAAGACGGTCACCACCATCAAGCGACCAACTAGTATACTTTACTTTCAAAACTTAAGCAACGTTAGTGTTTAAATAATATTAATACAACTATTTTATTTATTTTATCTAAGGGAATTCTTTTCAGACAATTATAATTCTACAATTGTAAACACACCTTTTAGTAACCTCGAATGTTACATTTTAAATTGCTTGATAAAATTAGTAACTTTCGATTTTCAACAACTACAACCTTTAATATCTTTAATATTTCAAATAATATTTTAAATATAAACAATAAAACTTTTTAATTCGTTACAAATTGACGAACCCAACGCGGGGTTATAAGAATAAAGGTACAACCCCAATATTCGTTAAGTTACAAATTGGCTCAAATCAACATGGAGCTTGATTGAACCCCAGTACACACATTTTCGTAACATCCGATAATTTAGTAATTCGTTACAAATTGGCGCACCAACTAGTGTGGCTGGAAAAAATATTAAATAAAAATATTTTTTATAGTTTAAATCAGCCCGGTAGACACAAAAGAACAAACATGCCACACACGCATCAATACGATACAAGGTATAAGGACAGCCGAGTAGGAGAGGTGCAACTAGATACAGAGACATATGAGACACAACCCACACACGAGATGGAAGTCATTACCATTAATAACATCGAAACTCGTCCCGACGAAACACCCCATGCAGAACCGGAAGTAGAAGTGAGGGTCGACAACCAACCCAGATTATCTGAAAGGCCCGCACAAGCAGAGAATACGGACTTCCAGGAAGCAATGATGAGAGTGATGATGGAACTGAAAGAAGACGGTAGGAAATCCCGGGCGGAGAATCAGAAGAATGTCGAGTTATTAAATAAAAATATAGAGTCAATGAAAGAAGACTTGAATAAAAAAATTGACAGCACCCATAGAGCCATGGACACGTTAAACAATAAAATAGATGACAGCAGCAAAGCCTTAAGAGAAGAGTTGAACACCGCATTAAATAAGATTAGCCAGAAAATGGATGAAATGAATAAGAAATATACGGGAGAATTGGATCAGACAACAAGAGGAGAATTACGAAACGACAGCAACTCAGAAACTGAAGAGATACCCAATGATGAAACCAGAGAAGAATTGCAACCTGAAGATGAGGTCGAACAAACTGAGAGTGAAGGGGACTCAAATACATCATCCTCTGAAAATGAACTTGGCAGACACCAGGAAGATATTCATGACAAGGAGATCGATGCCGAAGGTATAAAGGAGACTCAGGTAATTGAAGAAGCGGAAGAGTTAGTAGCCGAAAATGAAGACTTAGAACAAAATAATCTGCCCATGTGTGATGATCAAGTGGAGACACAAGAATTACGCAGAAATAACACCACCGAACAAGTGAATTCGCAAATTAAAATTCATGAAGAAGGGAACAAAATTATTAATAAAACGGAAGAAAAGGAGGCGAAGATAAGAAGAATAATACGCCCAAAGAAGACTAGGGTAACAAAAGAATTAATCGAAATGACTCGAAGTGGTCTAGTTAATATGATTTATTTCCCAGTCATCAACCGTAAAGAAGGAGTCTATAGGAAGGAGTATCGAAGGAGCTTTATGAAGATGGACGAAGAAAAGAAATGTGCTACAACGAAGAAGACTATAACCAATAAAATACTTAAAGCAGATATTTCCAAAGGGAGAATAAGGCATTCCAAGAAAAGGAAAGGTTATCAAGAACAACTGGACCGGATCATTGAAGGGTACGCCCAAGAAATAAAGGAATTACGAAGGAAGAGGGACCAATCAATGGAAAAATCCAGCCAGGAAACTAATGATGATCAACCAGAGTTAGAGGAGGTACTAGACGTCAATAATAACAAAGACCAGGAGTACACTGGACACGTGGATACTAAAAATGATGAGAGGAAGAAGGCGAGAAAACGGGGAGCCAATGACTATTTGGTAGCCGCAAAGTGGAAGAACCGCAGGATAGGGATAGGGTGCCAAATACCACAAACATGTAATACTAGAAACAGATATGGAAAAGGATACCTGTGTAACGTAATTGTCCCAAATAATGAACCCAATAGAGTGGAAAAGCACAAAGGAACCCCATATAAGTAAACCATAAAAGTGATTATTGTTAGGAGCAGATAAATTATAGGGGTATACGACAATTACCACCGGGATATTTAGTGTATAAAAAATGTTTTAAAAATAACTCCTATAAACGGATTCAGTTGGTGATCAGAAGGATCATGTATTATGCTCAAGATATTGAAAGTGACTAATTGTCTGTAACAAACCTATTTGCCATATTGTGTTATAAAAGGTGTGTAGAATTAAGATATAGGCCAAACTATTTTGTTACCTATTGAATAAGAACCGGATCTATCATACTAGATGGTAGAAAAATGTGTATTGAAAGCCAAATAATTTAATGAGAAGAAAGACATCTATTATGTCATAGAGAACCAAAGGTGGCAGATAACAAAAAGTATACCTGGGATAATGACATAAAATTACTTTAATACTCCTACGTTAGATTAATTTGAGGAGGAGCTACTACTATCTTATAACTAAAATTACTATGTTGTGTTTAAAGAAAAAAAAATATAGTCATAACAAAATGTTTACCAAATGAATATTGTGTGTAACTAAATGTTTATTAAATATCAAATATTGTGTACCTCTCATAAAACTAAATATTATTTAAAACCGTCCAGAATAAGTGAGAACCACCATCACTTGAAGGAGTAGAGAAGAAGAATAACAAAGAGAGTAACATGAAAGAAGGATATTATTATGGAAAGTAGAGAGAGAGAGAAATATTTATTAAATGAACAATGTAACCCCAAGAATGTCTATAAAATCAGATATTTATATATTTTGTTATTATATTATCACATTGTATTGTAATTATCAAATATTGTATAATCCATAAACGAGAATTAAAATCGTCCAGATTAAGTGTAAACTATCAGATACTTGAAGGAGTAGAGAGGCAGAATAACAAAGAGAGTTAATTATAAAGATGGCTATTATTATTGTGGAATGAAGAGAAAGAAAAATATTATTTAATTACCAAATATTGTATGTAACAAGATATGTCAGAAAACATCTAACAAAAGCATGTAGTATATGAATACTGTAAACCCTGATGATTCAGGATAAGTATAAATTATTAACGAGAAAAAAAACTTGTAAACTATTGTGAGAATGAAATACTGTAAACTCTATACGTAAGAAACAACTACATAAGTATATGATGATCAATGTAAGTGTGTAATTTTAAGAATACTCAAGTAAACCAAAACAAATTGTCAACTAGTATAAAAAGATAACAATACGGCTAATAAAAAGCATAGCCGAGAATGTCAAGTCTGAAAAGAAATAATTACCTGTGAAAAGGAAGTATGTTAGAAAGTATAAAAGAAGGAAATGTGATACAAATGAAAACCTCTGATACCTTGAATATTATATTGAATATATTATATTATTGAAAATGAATGATATGTGATATTTTATGTGTTGTGATAGTGCAACTATTGCCAGGTGCAATTTTTATTTTTTTTCTCAGACAGAGATGAGAATGCCTCTGAATCTGAGTATGTGTATTGAGGAACGGCAGAGAATGTATGCCACAGTGAGCCACTCTGATTCCGAACCCACTACAGAAGTTAGGGAGTTATATAGTAATGTATCAAGGACTATTATTAAAGAATCTGTGAGGTAAAAAATGTAAGAACTATTGAGATAATCACAAAGGTAAAGTTAAGTAATGAGAAAGAAAAATGTAATATGATAAGACAGGAGATTGTTAATTTAAGAAGTGAAATCTACTGTAATTGAATGACTTAAAATGTGAGAAACTTGAAAAAATACTAGTAGGCTAAGAATTATACCACTAGACAAGAAAGCAAGCTAGTGTAACACACTAATAGTATGTTAAAGATCAATGTAAAGAGTACAAGACAAAAAACAGTAGTAGTATACTAAAAACTGAAATGAAATGATAATTTTATCAAAAATCAAATTTTTTCTCAAATTATCAATTTTGAGGGGGGAGTATATGTAACATGACCACATGTTACATAACCTAGACATATACTATCAGATTTAATAAATACATAACGATAATGTAAATGGATAATGTAATGATGAGAGTAACCAAGAAGAGAGGAACCATGGAAGAAGAAAGAAGCAGAAGTGCCACAAGAAGCAGTTAACCTAGATACTGCGTGACACTACAACCAGACTATAACTGACACAAACTAATGGACAAATTAAATTCACTTTAAGCTATCAAGCGAGTCAGTGAATAATGTAAATGGAATATGATATGTTAATAAAAAATGATTAAATAAGAATCTGAATAATGTGATATCAGAATCAGCATTTGGCTGATAATAAATCAACCATGACTAGTAACTATGAATGCCAAGGACTAAAATTAGCGATGGCCACAATATGAGAATGAAGCTAAATTTCAGTCTTAAGTATACTTATAACAAGTAAACATGTTTGTAAGAGGGAACCTTATACCAATAAGCTACCTCAGCAAAGTACCGAATTGTGAAATAATTAATGTTTTGGAGGCAGAAATCCAGTACAAACGGTATGTCTCAACAATGCCTAAACCAAACAATCATCAATAAAGTGATTAGTAGGAGGTGATATGAGTGTAAATCACATCCACAGAACAATTTTATACTCAAACACAGCGATAAGCATTATTAATATAATATAATTAATAGTTCAACTGTTAATTAGTAGAATAGAACAAAATAAGGTGAAATGAAATGTCATAGTGAATAAGTATTGTTAATAGCAAGGTATAAGTTAAGATTTAATTATAATACTCAGTAAATAAATATCAGTACAGATTTAATAGTGTTCTAACATAAACGTTCAAGTGAAAAAACGCGGTGTGGAACACAAACAATATTAGTCAAAGTGTGTAATCGCCGACTTCAATTAGCAGACGACAGTGCAAAGCCGTGTACCTGAACATTGTTTATTTAGCAATGTCAGTAAAAGTGTAATTAAACCAGTGTCAAACTATATCAAATTAAAGAGGACAAAATATTCTTTAGTTTGATAGCGATACAACCTCAATCGCAACTATAATAAGTGCGTGAAAGGTGTTAGCATCATTTACAAAAGATGCATAAGAAATCTGGTTATCAACACCAATAACAACTACAACTGTCAATCATCCCAGCGAATGTCGGTTAGAAAACCGTTATTGACGGTTGGAAAAACAATACATCACTTTCATCACACCTGGCTAAGCCAATCATAAAATAGCTTAGTAATTAATACAATCGCCTAAAGCCGATCAAACGACCGGGTATATAAAGGGCTGCAGCAGATTTTCAACAGACACTTCTTAATTTCGTTCAGCGTGGAAGGTACGCTGGTCTCATCAAAATTTTTACTACCGATAGCGTCATTACAACAGTGCATCAACAGAAACATTTCGGCAACAACCCAAAATGACTTCAAGATATTCTACAAAGGATCAGTGTGTTTAAGTGCAGTATTATTTCATTTAGTGCGGGAAAAATAACGAACAGAAGAAATAACTAAATAATGTCATATATGGTTCTTTTAGTCAGAAGCGAACCAATTTTCTCTGTTCATGTGCGTGTGTAGTGAATACCGATGATCATTATAATCCGATCATTGATGTGTTAATTGAAATTTTAATCGAAAGATTAAAACACAAGGTAACAGTGTAACAATTTATTCATTACTCCGAGCGCCATAACCTGTATGTTTTGATAAACAGATCTGTACTGACGCATAACACTGAAACATTTTTCTGTACTACACCATGTCTAAATTTATTTAATGGATTTGTCAATACTAGTTAAGC
This sequence comes from Magicicada septendecula, assembly GCA_034769895.1. NCBI lineage: Eukaryota > Metazoa > Arthropoda > Insecta > Hemiptera > Cicadidae > Magicicada > Magicicada septendecula. The sequence goes on along the minus strand of CM068373.1, from coordinate 15,141,146 downwards.
TGAATGTTAGTTATAAGTGTTCTCAAAATAGAACTTTGTAAATCATGAACCAAGCGTGACGAACGCATAACCTATAAAATGGGTTATTTTTATTTTTTATTTGATAATAGTAACATCAAAGGCATTACTAGTCTATATTATATCAGAAAATCATTAGCTATTGTGTAGGCATGAGCATTCTTTTTTGTGTCTCAAAGAACTTACATCTGAGATTTTAATAATATTAATGTTCAAAATAAAGACTATCGGGACTTAACCAGATTTATTGCTTATGCTCTGAGCCAGCTTTATAGGGTATGTAACAACATATTTGCAATTGTACATCATTGTATTCTTTTAATTATATTTGTTTGAATTCTCTATCAAGGGTATGAATAAAACCCCATTATTAACAGCATAACTCGACTTAATTTATTTCAAAAAAGTAACTAAATAATTCATTTAGAAGAATCAAAACAACCTTCAGTTGTGATTAAATATTGGTGATTTGCATTGCCATAAGGGCAATAAACAAGTATTTTAACTTTTTTAAAAATTATTATTTGAGTTTATCAATGGGTTTTCCACGGGATTTTCCCAAAATAAATCCGTGTGACGCCCATTATTAAACAAGGCAACCTAACCTTGTAGATAAAGTGAGTTGGTTTTGCAAACCGTCTTGGCAGCTTATTGAACTTCCAGAAAACACGAACAGGTACGTGAAAGTGTATTATATTTATTCTATTGTCCAGACATTACTAGACTTTACGAACTTAGACGACTATCAACCTGGAGGAGGAGTTTCGCAGCTAGTATCAGCAAGACGGTCACCACCATCAAGCGACCAACTAGTATACTTTACTTTCAAAACTTAAGCAACGTTAGTGTTTAAATAATATTAATACAACTATTTTATTTATTTTATCTAAGGGAATTCTTTTCAGACAATTATAATTCTACAATTGTAAACACACCTTTTAGTAACCTCGAATGTTACATTTTAAATTGCTTGATAAAATTAGTAACTTTCGATTTTCAACAACTACAACCTTTAATATCTTTAATATTTCAAATAATATTTTAAATATAAACAATAAAACTTTTTAATTCGTTACAAATTGACGAACCCAACGCGGGGTTATAAGAATAAAGGTACAACCCCAATATTCGTTAAGTTACAAATTGGCTCAAATCAACATGGAGCTTGATTGAACCCCAGTACACACATTTTCGTAACATCCGATAATTTAGTAATTCGTTACAAATTGGCGCACCAACTAGTGTGGCTGGAAAAAATATTAAATAAAAATATTTTTTATAGTTTAAATCAGCCCGGTAGACACAAAAGAACAAACATGCCACACACGCATCAATACGATACAAGGTATAAGGACAGCCGAGTAGGAGAGGTGCAACTAGATACAGAGACATATGAGACACAACCCACACACGAGATGGAAGTCATTACCATTAATAACATCGAAACTCGTCCCGACGAAACACCCCATGCAGAACCGGAAGTAGAAGTGAGGGTCGACAACCAACCCAGATTATCTGAAAGGCCCGCACAAGCAGAGAATACGGACTTCCAGGAAGCAATGATGAGAGTGATGATGGAACTGAAAGAAGACGGTAGGAAATCCCGGGCGGAGAATCAGAAGAATGTCGAGTTATTAAATAAAAATATAGAGTCAATGAAAGAAGACTTGAATAAAAAAATTGACAGCACCCATAGAGCCATGGACACGTTAAACAATAAAATAGATGACAGCAGCAAAGCCTTAAGAGAAGAGTTGAACACCGCATTAAATAAGATTAGCCAGAAAATGGATGAAATGAATAAGAAATATACGGGAGAATTGGATCAGACAACAAGAGGAGAATTACGAAACGACAGCAACTCAGAAACTGAAGAGATACCCAATGATGAAACCAGAGAAGAATTGCAACCTGAAGATGAGGTCGAACAAACTGAGAGTGAAGGGGACTCAAATACATCATCCTCTGAAAATGAACTTGGCAGACACCAGGAAGATATTCATGACAAGGAGATCGATGCCGAAGGTATAAAGGAGACTCAGGTAATTGAAGAAGCGGAAGAGTTAGTAGCCGAAAATGAAGACTTAGAACAAAATAATCTGCCCATGTGTGATGATCAAGTGGAGACACAAGAATTACCCAGAAATAACACCACCGAACAAGTGAATTCGCAAATTAAAATTCATGAAGAAGGGAACAAAATTATTAAGAAAACGGAAGAAAAGGAGGCGAAGATAAGAAGAATAATACGCCCAAAGAAGACTAGGGTAACAAAAGAATTAATCGAAATGACTCGAAGTGGTCTAGTTAATATGATTTATTTCCCAGTCATCAACCGTAAAGAAGGAGTCTATAGGAAGGAGTATCGAAGGAGCTTTATGAAGATGGACGAAGAAAAGAAATGTGCTACAACGAAGAAGACTATAACCAATAAAATACTTAAAGCAGATATTTCCAAAGGGAGAATAAGGCATTCCAAGAAAAGGAAAGGTTATCAAGAACAACTGGACCGGATCATTGAAGGGTACGCCCAAGAAATAAAGGAATTACGAAGGAAGAGGGACCAATCAATGGAAAAATCCAGCCAGGAAACTAATGATGATCAACCAGAGTTAGAGGAGGTACTAGACGTCAATAATAACAAAGACCAGGAGTACACTGGACACGTGGATACTAAAAATGATGAGAGGAAGAAGGCGAGAAAACGGGGAGCCAATGACTATTTGGTAGCCGCAAAGTGGAAGAACCGCAGGATAGGGATAGGGTGCCAAATACCACAAACATGTAATACTAGAAACAGATATGGAAAAGGATACCTGTGTAACGTAATTGTCCCAAATAATGAACCCAATAGAGTGGAAAAGCACAAAGGAACCCCATATAAGTAAACCATAAAAGTGATTATTGTTAGGAGCAGATAAATTATACGGGTATACGACAATTACCACCGGGATATTTAGTGTATAAAAAATGTTTTAAAAATAACTCCTATAAACGGATTCAGTTGGTGATTAGAAGGATCATGTATTATGCTCAAGATATTGAAAGTGACTAATTGTCTGTAACAAACCTATTTGCCATATTGTGTTATAAAAGGTGTGTAGAATTAAGATATAGGCCAAACTATTTTGTTACCTATTGAATAAGAACCGGATCTATCATACTAGATGGTAGAAAAATGTGTATTGAAAGCCAAATAATTTAATGAGAAGAAAGACATCTATTATGTCATAGAGAACCAAAGGTGGCAGATAACAAAAAGTATACCTGGGATAATGACAAAATTACTTTAATACTCCTACGTTAGATTAATTTGAGGAGGAGCTACTACTATCTTATAACTAAAATTACTATGTTGTGTTTAAAGAAAAAAAATATAGTCATAACAAAATGTTTACCAAATGAATATTGTGTGTAACTAAATGTTTATTAAATATCAAATATTGTGTACCTCTCATAAAACTAAATATTATTTAAAACCGTCCAGAATAAGTGAGAACCACCATCACTTGAAGGAGTAGAGAAGAAGAATAACAAAGAGAGTAACATGAAAGAAGGATATTATTATGGAAAGTAGAGAGAGAGAAAAATATTTATTAAATGAACAATGTAACCCCAAGAATGTCTATAAAATCAGATATTTATATATTTTGTTATTATATTATCACATTGTATTGTAATTATCAAATATTGTATAATCCATAAACGAGAATTAAAATCGTCCAGATTAAGTGTAAACTATCAGACACTTGAAGGAGTAGAGAGGCAGAATAACAAAGAGAGTTAATTATAAAGATGGCTATTATTATTGTGGAATGAAGAGAAAGAAAAATATTATTTAATTACCAAATATTGTATGTAACAAGATATGTCAGAAAACATCTAACAAAAGCATGTAGTATATGAATACTGTAAACCCTGATGATTCAGGATAAGTATAAATTATTAACGAGAAAAAAAACTTGTAAACTATTGTGAGAATGAAATACTGTAAACTCTATACGTAAGAAACAACTACATAAGTATATGATGATCAATGTAAGTGTGTAATTTTAAGAATACTCAAGTAAACCAAAACAAATTGTCAACTAGTATAAAAAGATAACAATACGGCTAATAAAAAGCATAGCCGAGAATGTCAAGTCTGAAAAGAAATAATTACCTGTGAAAAGGAAGTATGTTAGAAAGTATAAAAGAAGGAAATGTGATACAAATGAAAACCTCTGATACCTTGAATATTATATTGAATATATTATATTATTGAAAATGAATGATATGTGATATTTTATGTGTTGTGATAGTGCAACTATTGCCAGGTGCAATTTTTATTTTTTTTCTCAGACAGAGATGAGAATGCCTCTGAATCTGAGTATGTGTATTGAGGAACGGCAGAGAATGTATGCCACAGTGAGCCACTCTGATTCCGAACCCACTACAGAAGTTAGGGAGTTATATAGTAATGTATCAAGGACTATTATTAAAGAATCTGTGAGGTAAAAAATGTAAGAACTATTGAGATAATCACAAAGGTAAAGTTAAGTAATGAGAAAGAAAAATGTAATATGATAAGACAGGAGATTGTTAATTTAAGAAGTGAAATCTACTGTAATTGAATGACTTAAAATGTGAGAAACTTGAAAAAATACTAGTAGGCTAAGAATTATACCACTAGACAAGAAAGCAAGCTAGTGTAACACACTAATAGTATGTTAAAGATCAATGTAAAGAGTACAAGACAAAAAACAGTAGTAGTATACTAAAAACTGAAATGAAATGATAATTTTATCAAAAATCAAATTTTTTCTCAAATTATCAATTTTGAGGGGGGAGTATATGTAACATGACCAGATGTTACATAACCTAGACATATACTATCAGATTTAATAAATACATAACGATAATGTAAATAGATAATGTAATGATGAGAGTAACCAAGAAGAGAGGAACCATGGAAGAAGAAAGAAGCAGAAGTGCCACAAGAAGCAGTTAACCTAGGTACTGCGTGACACTACAACCAGACTATAACTGACACAAACTAATGGACAAATTAAATTCACTTTAAGCTATCAAGCGAGTCAGTGAATAATGTAAATGGAATATGATATGTTAATAAAAAATGATTAAATAAGAATCTGAATAATGTGATATCAGAATCAGCATTTGGCTGATAATAAATCAACCATGACTAGTAACTATGAATGCCAAGGACTAAAATTAGCGATGGCCACAATATGAGAATGAAGCTAAATTTCAGTCTTAAGTATACTTATAACAAGTAAACATGTTTGTAAGAGGGAACCTTATACCAATAAGCTACCTCAGCAAAGTACCGAATTGTGAAATAATTAATGTTTTGGAGGCAGAAATCCAGTACAAACGGTATGTCTCAACAATGCCTAAACCAAACAATCATCAATAAAGTGATTAGTAGGAGGTGATATGAGTGTAAATCACATCCACAGAACAATTTTATACTCAAACACAGCGATAAGCATTATTAATATAATATAATTAATAGTTCAACTGTTAATTAGTAGAATAGAACAAAATAAGGTGAAATGAAATGTCATAGTGAATAAGTATTGTTAATAGCAAGGTATAAGTTAAGATTTAATTATAATACTCAGTAAATAAATATCAGTACAGATTTAATAGTGTTCTAACATAAACGTTCAAGTGAAAAAACGCGGTGTGGAACACAAACAATATTAGTCAAAGTGTGTAATCGCCGACTTCAATTAGCAGACGACAGTGCAAAGCCGTGTACCTGAACATTGTTTATTTAGCAATGTCAGTAAAAGTGTAATTAAACCAGTGTCAAACTATATCAAATTAAAGAGGACAAAATATTCTTTAGTTTGATAGCGATACAACCTCAATCGCAACTATAATAAGTGCGTGAAAGGTGTTAGCATCATTTACAAAAGATGCATAAGAATCTGGTTATCAACACCAATAACAACTACAACTGTCAATCATCCCAGCGAATGTCGGTTAGAAAACCGTTATTGACGGTTGGAAAAACAATACATCACTTTCATCACACCTGGCTAAGCCAATCATAAAATAGCTTAGTAATTAATACAATCGCCTAAAGCCGATCAAATGACCGGGTATATAAAGGGCTGCAGCAGATTTTCAACAGAGACTTCTTAATTTCGTTCAGCGTGGAAGGTACGCTGGTCTCATCAAAATTTTTACTACCGATAGCGTCATTACAACAGTGCATCAACAGAAACATTTCGGCAACAACCCAAAATGACTTCAAGATATTCTACAAAGGATCAGTGTGTTTAAGTGCAGTATTATTTCATTTAGTGCGGGAAAAATAACGAACAGAAGAAATAACTAAATAATGTCATATATGGTTCTTTTAGTCAGAAGCGAACCAATTTTCTCTGTTCATGTGCGTGTGTAGTGAATACCGATGATCATTATAATCCGATCATTGATGTGTTAATTGAAATTTTAATCGAAAGATTAAAACACAAGGTAACAGTGTAACAATTTATTCATTACTCCGAGCGCCATAACCTGTATGTTTTGATAAACAGATCTGTACTGACGCATAACACTGAAACATTTTTCTGTACTACACCATGTCTAAATTTATTTAATGGATTTGTCAATACTAGTTAAGCTGAATGTTAGTTATAAGTGTTCTCAAAATAGAACTTTGTAAATCATGAACCAAGCGTGACGAACGCATAACCTATAAAATGGGTTATTTTTATTTTTTATTTGATAATAGTAACATCAAAGGCATTACTAGTCTATATTATATCAGAAAATCATTAGCTATTGTGTAGGCATGAGCATTCTTTTTGTGTCTCAAAGAACTTACATCTGAGATTTTAATAATATTAATGTTCAAAATAAAGACTATCGGGACTTAACCAGATTTATTGCTTATGCTCTGAGCCAGCTTTATAGGGTATGTAACAACATATTTGCAATTGTACATCATTGTATTCTTTTAATTATATTTGTTTGAATTCTCTATCAAGGGTATGAATAAAACCCCATTATTAACAGCATAACTCGACTTAATTTATTTCAAAAAAGTAACTAAATAATTCATTTAGAAGAATCAAAACAACCTTCAGTTGTGATTAAATATTGGTGATTTGCATTGCCATAAGGGCAATAAACAAGTATTTTAACTTTTTTAAAATTATTATTTGAGTTTATCAATGGGTTTTCCACGGGATTTTCCCAAAATAAATCCGTTGTGACGCCCATTATTAAACAAGGCAACCTAACCTTGTAGATAAAGTGAGTTGGTTTTGCAACCGTCTTGGCAGCTTATTGAACTTCCAGAAAACACGAACAGGTACGTGAAAGTGTATTATATTTATTCTATTGTCCAGACATTACTAGACTTTACGAACTTAGACGACTATCAACCTGGAGGAGGAGTTTCGCAGCTAGTATCAGCAAGACGGTCACCACCATCAAGCGACCAACTAGTATACTTTACTTTCAAAACTTAAGCAACGTTAGTGTTTAAATAATATTAATACAACTATTTTATTTATTTTATCTAAGGGAATTCTTTTCAGACAATTATAATTCTACAATTGTAAACACACCTTTTAGTAACCTCGAATGTTACATTTTAAATTGCTTGATAAAATTAGTAACTTTCGATTTTCAACAACTACACCTTTATATCTTTAATATTTCAAATAATATTTTAAATATAAACAATAAAACTTTTTAATTCGTTACAAATTGACGAACCCAACGCGGGGTTATAAGAATAAAGGTACAACCCCAATATTCGTTAAGTTACAAATTGGCTCAAATCAACATGGAGCTTGATTGAACCCCAGTACACACATTTTCGTAACATCCGATAATTTAGTAATTCGTTACAAATTGGCGCACCAACTAGTGTGGCTGGAAAAAATATTAAATAAAAATATTTTTTATAGTTTAAATCAGCCCGGTAGACACAAAAGAACAAACATGCCACACACGCATCAATACGATACAAGGTAGGTATAAGGACAGCCGAGTAGGAGAGGTGCAACTAGATACAGAGACATATGAGACACAACCCACACACGAGATGGAAGTCATTACCATTAATAACATCGAAACTCGTCCCGACGAAACACCCCATGCAGAACCGGAAGTAGAAGTGAGGGTCGACAACCAACCCAGATTATCTGAAAGGCCCGCACAAGCAGAGAATACGGACTTCCAGGAAGCAATGATGAGAGTGATGATGGAACTGAAAGAAGACGGTAGGAAATCCCGGGCGGAGAATCAGAAGAATGTCGAGTTATTAAATAAAAATATAGAGTCAATGAAAGAAGACTTGAATAAAAAAATTGACAGCACCCATAGAGCCATGGACACGTTAAACAATAAAATAGATGACAGCAGCAAAGCCTTAAGAGAAGAGTTGAACACCGCATTAAATAAGATTAGCCAGAAAATGGATGAAATGAATAAGAAATATACGGGAGAATTGGATCAGACAACAAGAGGAGAATTACGAAACGACAGCAACTCAGAAACTGAAGAGATACCCAATGATGAAACCAGAGAAGAATTGCAACCTGAAGATGAGGTCGAACAAACTGAGAGTGAAGGGGACTCAAATACATCATCCTCTGAAAATGAACTTGGCAGACAACCAGGAAGATATTCATGACAAGGAGATCGATGCTGAAGGTATAAAGGAGACTCAGGTAATTGAAGAAGCGGAAGAGTTTGTAGCCGAAAATGAAGACTTAGAACAAAATAATCTGCCCATGTGTGATGATCAAGTGGAGACACAAGAATAACCCAGAAATAACACCACCGAACAAGTGAATTCGCAAATTAAAATTCATGAAGAAGGGAACAAAATTATTAATAAAACGGAAGAAAAGGAGGTGAAGATAAGAAGAATAATACGCCCAAAGAAGACTAGGGTAACAAAAGAATTAATCGAAATGACTCGAAGTGGTCTAGTTAATATGATTTATTTCCCAGTCATCAACCGTAAAGAAGGAGTCTATAGGAAGGAGTATCGAAGGAGCTTTATGAAGATGGACGAAGAAAAGAAATGTGCTACAACGAAGAAGACTATAACCAATAAAATACTTAAAGCAGATATTTCCAAAGGGAGAATAAGGCATTCCAAGAAAAGGAAAGGTTATCAAGAACAACTGGACCGGATCATTGAAGGGTACGCCCAAGAAATAAAGGAATTACGAAGGAAGAGGGACCAATCAATGGAAAAATCCAGCCAGGAAACTAATGATGATCAACCAGAGTTAGAGGAGGTACTAGACGTCAATAATAACAAAGACCAGGAGTACACTGGACACGTGGATACTAAAAATGATGAGAGGAAGAAGGCGAGAAAACGGGGAGCCAATGACTATTTGGTAGCCGCAAAGTGGAAGAACCGCAGGATAGGGATAGGGTGCCAAATACCACAAACATGTAATACTAGAAACAGATATGGAAAAGGATACCTGTGTAACGTAATTGTCCCAAATAATGAACCCAATAGAGTGGAAAAGCACAAAGGAACCCCATATAAGTAAACCATAAAAGTGATTATTGTTAGGAGCAGATAAATTATAGGGGTATACGACAATTACCACCGGGATATTTAGTGTATAAAAAATGTTTTAAAAATAACTCCTATAAACGGATTCAGTTGGTGATTAGAAGGATCATGTATTATGCTCAAGATATTGAAAGTGACTAATTGTCTGTAACAAACCTATTTGCCATATTGTGTTATAAAAGGTGTGTAGAATTAAGATATAGGCCAAACTATTTTGTTACCTATTGAATAAGAACCGGATCTATCATACTAGATGGTAGAAAAATGTGTATTGAAAGCCAAATAATTTAATGAGAAGAAAGACATCTATTATGTCATAGAGAACCAAAGGTGGCAGATAACAAAAAGTATACCTGGGATAATGACATAAAATTACTTTAATACTCCTACGTTAGATTAATTTGAGGAGGAGCTACTACTATCTTATAACTAAAATTACTATGTTGTGTTTAAAGAAAAAAAAATATAGTCATAACAAAATGTTTACCAAATGAATATTGTGTGTAACTAAATGTTTATTAAATATCAAATATTGTGTACCTCTCATAAAACTAAATATTATTTAAAACCGTCCAGAATAAGTGAGAACCACCATCACTTGAAGGAGTAGAGAAGAAGAATAACAAAGAGAGTAACATGAAAGAAGGATATTATTATGGAAAGTAGAGAGAGAGAAAAGTATTTATTAAATAAACAATGTAACCCCAAGAATGTCTATAAAATCAGATATTTATATATTTTGTTATTATATTATCACATTGTATTGTAATTATCAAATATTGTATAATCCATAAACGAGAATTAAAATCGTCCAGATTAAGTGTAAACTATCAGACACTTGAAGGAGTAGAGAGGCAGAATAACAAAGAGAGTTAATTATAAAGATGGCTATTATTATTGTGGAATGAAGAGAAAGAAAAATATTATTTAATTACCAAATATTGTATGTAACAAGATATGTCAGAAAACATCTAACAAAAGCATGTAGTATATGAATACTGTAAACCCTGATGATTCAGGATAAGTATAAATTATTAACGAGAAAAAAAACTTGTAAACTATTGTGAGAATGAAATACTGTAAACTCTATACGTAAGAAACAACTACATAAGTATATGATGATCAATGTAAGTGTGTAATTTTAAGAATACTCAAGTAAACCAAAACAAATTGTCAACTAGTATAAAAAGATAACAATACGGCTAATAAAAAGCATAGCCGAGAATGTCAAGTCTGAAAAGAAATAATTACCTGTGAAAAGGAAGTATGTTAGAAAGTATAAAAGAAGGAAATGTGATACAAATGAAAACCTCTGATACCTTGAATATTATATTGAATATATTATATTATTGAAAATGAATGATATGTGATATTTTATGTGTTGTGATAGTGCAACTATTGCCAGGTGCAATTTTTATTTTTTTTCTCAGACAGAGATGAGAATGCCTCTGAATCTGAGTATGTGTATTGAGGAACGGCAGAGAATGTATGCCACAGTGAGCCACTCTGATTCCGAACCCACTACAGAAGTTAGGGAGTTATATAGTAATGTATCAAGGACTATTATTAAAGAATCTGTGAGGTAAAAAATGTAAGAACTATTGAGATAATCACAAAGGTAAAGTTAAGTAATGAGAAAGAAAAATGTAATATGATAAGACAGGAGATTGTTAATTTAAGAAGTGAAATCTACTGTAATTGAATGACTTAAAATGTGAGAAACTTGAAAAAATACTAGTAGGCTAAGAATTATACCACTAGACAAGAAAGCAAGCTAGTGTAACACACTAATAGTATGTTAAAGATCAATGTAAAGAGTACAAGACAAAAAACAGTAGTAGTATACTAAAAACTGAAATGAAATGATAATTTTATCAAAAATTAAATTTTTTCTCAAATTATCAATTTTGAGGGGGGAGTATATGTAACATGACCAGATGTTACATAACCTAGACATATACTATCAGATTTAATAAATACATAACGATAATGTAAATAGATAATGTAATGATGAGAGTAACCAAGAAGAGAGGAACCATGGAAGAAGAAAGAAGCAGAAGTGCCACAAGAAGCAGTTAACCTAGATACTGCGTGACACTACAACCAGACTATAACTGACACAAACTAATAGACAAATTAAATTCACTGTAAGCTATCAAGCGAGTCAGTGAATAATGTAAATTGAATATGATATGTTAATAAAAAATGATTAAATAAGAATCTGAATAATGTGATATCAGAATCAGCATTTGGCTGATAATAAATCAACCATGACTAGTAACTATGAATGCCAAGGACTAAAATTAGCGATGGCCACAATATGAGAATGAAGCTAAATTTCAGTCTTAAGTATACTTATAACAAGTAAACATGTTTGTAAGAGGGAACCTTATACCAATAAGCTACCTCAGCAAAGTACCGAATTGTGAAATAATTAATGTTTTGGAGGCAGAAATCCAGTACAAACGGTATGTCTCAACAATGCCTAAACCAAACAATCATCAATAAAGTGATTAGTAGGAGGTGATATGAGTGTAAATCACATCCACAGAACAATTTTATACTCAAACACAGCGATAAGCATTATTAATATAATATAATTAATAGTTCAACTGTTAATTAGTAGAATAGAACAAAATAAGGTGAAATGAAATGTCATAGTGAATAAGTATTGTTAATAGCAAGGTATAAGTTAAGATTTAATTATAATACTCAGTAAATAAATATCAGTACAGATTTAATAGTGTTCTAACATAAACGTTCAAGTGAAAAAACGCGGTGTGGAACACAAACAATATTAGTCAAAGTGTGTAATCGCCGACTTCAATTAGCAGACGACAGTGCAAAGCCGTGTACCTGAACATTGTTTATTTAGCAATGTCAGTAAAAGTGTAATTAAACCAGTGTCAAACTATATCAAATTAAAGAGGACAAAATATTCTTTAGTTTGATAGCGATACAACCCCAATCGCAACTATAATAAGTGCGTGAAAGGTGTTAGCATCATTTACAAAAGATGCATAAGAAATCTGGTTATCAACACCAATAACAACTACAACTGTCAATCATCCCAGCGAATGTCGGTTAGAAAACCGTTATTGACGGTTGGAAAAACAATACATCACTTTCATCACACCTTGCTAAGCCAATCATAAAATAGCTTAGTAGTTAATACAATCGCCTAAAGCCGATCAAACGACCGGGTATATAAAGGGCTGCAGCAGATTTTCAACAGACACTTCTTAATTTCGTTCAGCGTGGAAGGTACGCTGGTCTCATCAAAATTTTTACTACCGATAGCGTCATTACAACAGTGCATCAACAGAAACATTTCGGCAACAACCCAAAATGACTTCAAGATATTCTACAAAGGATCAGTGTGTTTAAGTGCAGTATTATTTCATTTAGTGCGGGAAAAATAACGAACAGAAGAAATAACTAAATAATGTCATATATGGTTCTTTTAGTCAGAAGCGAACCAATTTTCTCTGTTCATGTGCGTGTGTAGTGAATACCGATGATCATTATAATCCGATCATTGATGTGTTAATTGAAATTTTAATCGAAAGATTAAAACACAAGTTAACAGTGTAACAATTTATTCATTACTCCGAGCGCCATAACCTGTATGTTTTGATAAACAGATCTGTACTGACGCATAACACTGAAACATTTTTCTGTACTACACCATGTCTAAATTTATTTAATGGATTTGTCAATACTAGTTAAGCTGAATGTTAGTTATAAGTGTTCTCAAAATAGAACTTTGTAAATCATGAACCAAGCGTGACGAATGCATAACCTATAAAATGGGTTATTTTTATTTTTTATTTGATAATAGTAACATCAAAGGCATTACTAGTCTATATTATATCAGAAAATCATTAGCTATTGTGTAGGCATGAGCATTCTTTTTTGTGTCTCAAAGAACTTACATCTGAGATTTTAATAATATTAATGTTCAAAATAAAGACTATCGGGACTTAACCAGATTTATTGCTTATGCTCTGAGCCAGCTTTATAGGATATGTAACAACATATTTGCAATTGTACATCATTGTATTCTTTTAATTATATTTGTTTGAATTCTCTATCAAGGGTATGAATAAAACCCCATTATTAACAGCATAACTCGACTTAATTTATTTCAAAAAAGTAACTAAATAATTCATTTAGAAGAATCAAAACAACCTTCAGTTGTGATTAAATATTGGTGATTTGCATTGCCATAAGGGCAATAAACAGGTATTTTAACTTTTTTTAAAATTATTATTAGAGTTTATCAATGGGTTTTCCACGGGATTTTCCCAAAATAAATCCGTGTGACGCCCATTATTAAACAAGGCAACCTAACCTTGTAGATAAAGTGAGTTGGTTTTGTAAACCGTCTTGGCAGCTTATTCAACTTCCAGAAAACACGAACAGGTACGTGAAAGTGTATTATATTTATTCTATTGTCCAGACATTACTAGACTTTACGAACTTAGATGACTATCAACCTGGAGGAGGAGTTTCGCAGCTAGTATCAGCAAGACGGTCACCACCATCAAGCGACCAACTAGTATACTTTACTTTCAAAACTTAAGCAACGTTAGTGTTTAAATAATATTAATACAACTATTTTATTTATTTTATCTAAGGGAATTCTTTTCAGACAATTATAATTCTACAATTGTAAACACACCTTTTAGTAACCTCGAATGTTACATTTTAAATTGCTTGATAAAATTAGTAACTTTCGATTTTCAACAACTACAACCTTTAATATCTTTAATATTTCAAATAATATTTTAAATATAAACAATAAAACTTTTTAATTCGTTACAAATTGACGAACCCAACGCGGGGTTATAAGAATAAAGGTACAACCCCAATATTCGTTAAGTTACAAATTGGCTCAAATCAACATGGAGCTTGATTGAACCCCAGTACACACATTTTCGTAACATCCGATAATTTAGTAATTCGTTACAAATTGGCGCACCAACTAGTGTGGCTGGAAAAAATATTAAATAAAAATATTTTTTATAGTTTAAATCAGCCCGGTAGACACAAAAGAACAAACATGCCACACACGCATCAATACGATACAAGGTATAAGGACAGCCGAGTAGGAGAGGTGCAACTAGATACAGAGACATATGAGACACAACCCACACACGAGATGGAAGTCATTACCATTAATAACATCGAAACTCGTCCCGACGAAACACCCCATGCAGAACCGGAAGTAGAAGTGAGGGTCGACAACCAACCCAGATTATCTGAAAGGCCCGCACAAGCAGAGAATACGGACTTCCAGGAAGCAATGATGAGAGTGATGATGGAACTGAAAGAAGACGGTAGGAAATCCCGGGCGGAGAATCAGAAGAATGTCGAGTTATTAAATAAAATATAGAGTCAATGAAAGAAGACTTGAATAAAAAAATTGACAGCACCCATAGAGCCATGGACACGTTAAACAATAAAATAGATGACAGCAGCAAAGCCTTAAGAGAAGAGTTGAACACCGCATTAAATAAGATTAGCCAGAAAATGGATGAAATGAATAAGAAATATATGGGAGAATTGGATCAGACAACAAGAGGAGAATTACGAAACGACAGCAACTCAGAAACTGAAGAGATACCCAATGATGAAACCAGAGAAGAATTGCAACCTGAAGATGAGGTCGAACAAACTGAGAGTGAAGGGGACTCAAATACATCATCCTCTGAAAATGAACTTGGCAGACACCAGGAAGATATTCATGACAAGGAGATCGATGCTGAAGGTATAAAGGAGACTCAGGTAATTGAAGAAGCGGAAGAGTTAGTAGCCGAAAATGAAGACTTAGAACAAAATAATCTGCCCATGTGTGATGATCAAGTGGAGACACAAGAATAACCCAGAAATAACACCACCGAACAAATGAATTCGCAAATTAAAATTCATGAAGAAGGGAACAAAATTATTAATAAAACGGAAGAAAAGGAGGCGAAGATAAGAAGAATAATACGCCCAAAGAAGACTAGGGTAACAAAAGAATTAATCGAAATGACTCGAAGTGGTCTAGTTAATATGATTTATTTCCCAGTCATCAACCATAAAGAAGGAGTCTATAGGAAGGAGTATCGAAGGAGCTTTATGAAGATGGACGAAGAAAAGAAATGTGCTACAACGAAGAAGACTATAACCAATAAAATACTTAAAGCAGATATTTCCAAAGGGAGAATAAGGCATTCCAAGAAAAGGAAAGGTTATCAAGAACAACTGGACCGGATCATTGAAGGGTACGCCCAAGAAATAAAGGAATTACGAAGGAAGAGGGACCAATCAATGGAAAAATCCAGCCAGGAAACTAATGATGATCAACCAGAGTTAGAGGAGGTACTAGACGTCAATAATAACAAAGACCAGGAGTACACTGGACACGTGGATACTAAAAATGATGAGAGGAAGAAGGCGAGAAAACGGGGAGCCAATGACTATTTGGTAGCCGCAAAGTGGAAGAACCGCAGGATAGGGATAGGGTGCCAAATACCACAAACATGTAATACTAGAAACAGATATGGAAAAGGATACCTGTGTAACGTAATTGTCCCAAATAATGAACCCAATAGAGTGGAAAAGCACAAAGGAACCCCATATAAGTAAACCATAAAAGTGATTATTGTTAGGAGCAGATAAATTATAGGGGTATACGACAATTACCACCGGGATATTTAGTGTATAAAAAATGTTTTAAAAATAACTCCTATAAACGGATTCAGTTGGTGATTAGAAGGATCATGTATTATGCTCAAGATATTGAAAGTGACTAATTGTCTGTAACAAACCTATTTGCCATATTGTGTTATAAAAGGTGTGTAGAATTAAGATATAGGCCAAACTATTTTGTTACCTATTGAATAAGAACCGGATCTATCATACTAGATGGTAGAAAAATGTGTATTGAAAGCCAAATAATTTAATGAGAAGAAAGACATCTATTATGTCATAGAGAACCAAAGGTGGCAGATAACAAAAAGTATACCTGGGATAATGACATAAAATTACTTTAATACTCCTACGTTAGATTAATTTGAGGAGGAGCTACTACTATCTTATAACTAAAATTACTATGTTGTGTTTAAAGAAAAAAAAATATAGTCATAACAAAATGTTTACCAAATGAATATTGTGTGTAACTAAATGTTTATTAAATATCAAATATTGTGTACCTCTCATAAAACTAAATATTATTTAAAACCGTCCAGAATAAGTGAGAACCACCATCACTTGAAGGAGTAGAGAAGAAGAATAACAAAGAGAGTAACATGAAAGAAGGATATTATTATGGAAAGTAGAGAGAGAGAAAAGTATTTATTAAATAAACAATGTAACCCCAAGAATGTCTATAAAATCAGATATTTATATATTTTGTTATTATATTATCACATTGTATTGTAATTATCAAATATTGTATAATCCATAAACGAGAATTAAAATCGTCCAGATTAAGTGTAAACTATCAGGCACTTGAAGGAGTAGAGAGGCAGAATAACAAAGAGAGTTAATTATAAAGATGGCTATTATTATTGTGGAATGAAGAGAAAGAAAAATATTATTTAATTACCAAATATTGTATGTAACAAGATATGTCAGAAAACATCTAACAAAAGCATGTAGTATATGAATACTGTAAACCCTGATGATTCAGGATAAGTATAAATTATTAACGAGAAAAAAAACTTGTAAACTATTGTGAGAATGAAATACTGTAAACTCTATACGTAAGAAACAACTACATAAGTATATGATGATCAATGTAAGTGTGTAATTTTAAGAATACTCAAGTAAACCAAAACAAATTGTCAACTAGTATAAAAAGATAACAATACGGCTAATAAAAAGCATAGCCGAGAATGTCAAGTCTGAAAAGAAATAATTACCTGTGAAAAGGAAGTATGTTAGAAAGTATAAAAGAAGGAAATGTGATACAAATGAAAACCTCTGATACCTTGAATATTATATTGAATATATTATATTATTGAAAATGAATGATATGTGATATTTTATGTGTTGTGATAGTGCAACTATTGCCAGGTGCAATTTTTATTTTTTTTCTCAGACAGAGATGAGAATGCCTCTGAATCTGAGTATGTGTATTGAGGAACGGCAGAGAATGTATGCCACAGTGAGCCACTCTGATTCCGAACCCACTACAGAAGTTAGGGAGTTATATAGTAATGTATCAAGGACTATTATTAAAGAATCTGTGAGGTAAAAAATGTAAGAACTATTGAGATAATCACAAAGGTAAAGTTAAGTAATGAGAAAGAAAAATGTAATATGATAAGACAGGAGATTGTTAATTTAAGAAGTGAAATCTACTGTAATTGAATGACTTAAAATGTGAGAAACTTGAAAAAATACTAGTAGGCTAAGAATTATACCACTAGACAAGAAAGCAAGCTAGTGTAACACACTAATAGTATGTTAAAGATCAATGTAAAGAGTACAAGACAAAAAACAGTAGTAGTATACTAAAAACTGAAATGAAATGATAATTTTATCAAAAATTAAATTTTTTCTCAAATTATCAATTTTGAGGGGGGAGTATATGTAACATGACCAGATGTTACATAACCTAGACATATACTATCAGATTTAATAAATACATAACGATAATGTAAATAGATAATGTAATGATGAGAGTAACCAAGAAGAGAGGAACCATGGAAGAAGAAAGAAGCAGAAGTGCCACAAGAAGCAGTTAACCTAGATACTGCGTGACACTACAACCAGACTATAACTGACACAAACTAATAGACAAATTAAATTCACTGTAAGCTATCAAGCGAGTCAGTGAATAATGTAAATTGAATATGATATGTTAATAAAAAATGATTAAATAAGAATCTGAATAATGTGATATCAGAATCAGCATTTGGCTGATAATAAATCAACCATGACTAGTAACTATGAATGCCAAGGACTAAAATTAGCGATGGGCCACAATATGAGAATGAAGCTAAATTTCAGTCTTAAGTATACTTATAACAAGTAAACATGTTTGTAAGAGGGAACCTTATACCAATAAGCTACCTCAGCAAAGTACCGAATTGTGAAATAATTAATGTTTTGGAGGCAGAAATCCAGTACAAACGGTATGTCTCAACAATGCCTAAACCAAACAATCAATCAATAAAGTGATTAGTAGGAGGTGATATGAGTGTAAATCACATCCACAGAACAATTTTATACTCAAACACAGCGATAAGCATTATTAATATAATATAATTAATAGTTCAACTGTTAATTAGTAGAATAGAACAAAATAAGGTGAAATGAAATGTCATAGTGAATAAGTATTGTTAATAGCAAGGTATAAGTTAAGATTTAATTATAATACTCAGTAAATAAATATCAGTACAGATTTAATAGTGTTCTAACATAAACGTTCAAGTGAAAAAACGCGGTGTGGAACACAAACAATATTAGTCAAAGTGTGTAATCGCCGACTTCAATTAGCAGACGACAGTGCAAAGCCGTGTACCTGAACATTGTTTATTTAGCAATGTCAGTAAAAGTGTAATTAAACCAGTGTCAAACTATATCAAATTAAAGAGGACAAAATATTCTTTAGTTTGATAGCGATACAACCCAATCGCAACTATAATAAGTGCGTGAAAGGTGTTAGCATCATTTACAAAAGATGCATAAGAAATCTGGTATCAACACAATAACAACTACAACTGTCAATCATCCAGCGAATGTCGGTTAGAAAACCGTTATTGACGGTTGGAAAAACAATACATCACTTTCATCACACCTTGCTAAGCCAATCATAAAATAGCTTAGTAGTTAATACAATCGCCTAAAGCCGATCAAACGACGGGTATATAAAGGGCTGCAGCAGATTTTCAACAGACACTTCTTAATTTCGTTCAGCGTGGAAGGTACGCTGGTCTCATCAAAATTTTTACTACCGATAGCGTCATTACAACAGTGCATCAACAGAAACATTTCGGCAACAACCCAAAATGACTTCAAGATATTCTACAAAGGATCAGTGTGTTTAAGTGCAGTATTATTTCATTTAGTGCGGGAAAAATAACGAACAGAAGAAATAACTAAATAATGTCATATATGGTTCTTTTAGTCAGAAGCGAACCAATTTTCTCTGTTCATGTGCGTGTGTAGTGAATACCGATGATCATTATAATCCGATCATTGATGTGTTAATTGAAATTTTAATCGAAAGATTAAAACACAAGTTAACAGTGTAACAATTTATTCATTACTCCGAGCGCCATAACTGTATGTTTTGATAAACAGATCTGTACTGACGCATAACACTGAAACATTTTTCTGTACTACACCATGTCTAAATTTATTTAATGGATTTGTCAATACTAGTTAAGCTGAATGTTAGTTATAAGTGTTCTCAAAATAGAACTTTGTAAATCATGAACAAGCGTGACGAATGCATAACCTATAAAATGGGTTATTTTTATTTTTTATTTGATAATAGTAACATCAAAGGCATTACTAGTCTATATTATATCAGAAAATCATTAGCTATTGTGTAGGCATGAGCATTCTTTTTTGTGTCTCAAAGAACTTACATCTGAGATTTTAATAATATTAATGTTCAAAATAAAGACTATCGGGACTTAACCAGATTTATTGCTTATGCTCTGAGCCAGCTTATGAGATATGTAACAACATATTTGCAATTGTACATCATTGTATTCTTTTAATTATATTTGTTTGAATTCTCTATCAAGGGTATGAATAAAACCCCATTATTAACAGCATAACTCGACTTAATTTATTTCAAAAAAGTAACTAAATAATTCATTTAGAAGAATCAAACAACCTTCAGTTGTGATTAAATATTGGTGATTTGCATTGCCATAAGGGCAATAAACAGGTATTTTAACTTTTTTTAAAATTATTATTAGAGTTTATCAATGGGTTTTCCACGGGATTATAAACAAGTATTTTAACTTTTTTAAAAATTATTATTTGAGTTTATCAATGGGTTTTCCACGGGATTTTCCCAAAATAAATCCGTGTGACGCCCATTATTAAACAAGGCAACCTAACCTTGTAGATAAAGTGAGTTGGTTTTGTAAACCGTCTTGGCAGCTTATTCAACTTCCAGAAAACACGAACAGGTACGTGAAAGTGTATTATATTTATTCTATTGTCCAGACATTACTAGACTTTACGAACTTAGACGACTATCAACCTGGAGGAGGAGTTTCGCAGCTAGTATCAGCAAGACGGTCACCACCATCAAGCGACCAACTAGTATACTTTACTTTCAAAACTTAAGCAACGTTAGTGTTTAAATAATATTAATACAACTATTTTATTTATTTTATCTAAGGGAATTCTTTTCAGACAATTATAATTCTACAATTGTAAACACACCTTTTAGTAACCTCGAATGTTACATTTTAAATTGCTTGATAAAATTAGTAACTTTCGATTTTCAACAACTACAACCTTTAATATCTTTAATATTTCAAATAATATTTTAAATATAAACAATAAAACTTTTTAATTCGTTACAAATTGACGAACCCAACGCGGGGTTATAAGAATAAAGGTACAACCCCAATATTCGTTAAGTTACAAATTGGCTCAAATCAACATGGAGCTTGATTGAACCCCAGTACACACATTTTCGTAACATCCGATAATTTAGTAATTCGTTACAAATTGGCGCACCAACTAGTGTGGCTGGAAAAAATATTAAATAAAAATATTTTTTATAGTTTAAATCAGCCCGGTAGACACAAAAGAACAAACATGCCACACACGCATCAATACGATACAAGGTATAAGGACAGCCGAGTAGGAGAGGTGCAACTAGATACAGAGACATATGAGACACAACCCACACACGAGATGGAAGTCATTACCATTAATAACATCGAAACTCGTCCCGACGAAACACCCCATGCAGAACCGGAAGTAGAAGTGAGGGTCGACAACCAACCCAGATTATCTGAAAGGCCCGCACAAGCAGAGAATACGGACTTCCAGGAAGCAATGATGAGAGTGATGATGGAACTGAAAGAAGACGGTAGGAAATCCCGGGCGGAGAATCAGAAGAATGTCGAGTTATTAAATAAAAATATAAAGTCAATGAAAGAAGACTTGAATAAAAAAATTGACAGCACCCATAGAGCCATGGACACGTTAAACAATAAAATAGATGACAGCAGCAAAGCCTTAAGAGAAGAGTTGAACACCGCATTAAATAAGATTAGCCAGAAAATGGATAAAATGAATAAGAAATATACGGGAGAATTGGATCAGACAACAAGAGGAGAATTACGAAACGACAGCAACTCAGAAACTGAAGAGATACCCAATGATGAAACCAGAGAAGAATTGCAACCTGAAGATGAGGTCGAACAAACTGAGAGTGAAGGGGACTCAAATACATCATCCTCTGAAAATGAACTTGGCAGACACCAGGAAGATATTCATGACAAGGCGATCGATGCCGAAGGTATAAAGGAGACTCAGGTAATTGAAGAAGCGGAAGAGTTAGTAGCCGAAAATGAAGACTTAGAACAAAATAATCTGCCCATGTGTGATGATCAAGTGGAGACACAAGAATAACCCAGAAATAACACCACCGAACAAGTGAATTCGCAAATTAAAATTCATGAAGAAGGGAACAAAATTATTAATAAAACGGAAGAAAAGGAGGCGAAGATAAGAAGAATAATACGCCCAAAGAAGACTAGGGTAACAAAAGAATTAATCGAAATGACTCGAAGTGGTCTAGTTAATATGATTTATTTCCCAGTCATCAACCGTAAAGAAGGAGTCTATAGGAAGGAGTATCGAAGGAGCTTTATGAAGATGGACGAAGAAAAGAAATGTGCTACAACGAAGAAGACTATAACCAATAAAATACTTAAAGCAGATATTTCCAAAGGGAGAATAAGGCATTCCAAGAAAAGGAAAGGTTATCAAGAACAACTGGACCGGATCATTGAAGGGTACGCCCAAGAAATAAAGGAATTACGAAGGAAGAGGGACCAATCAATGGAAAAATCCAGCCAGGAAACTAATGATGATCAACCAGAGTTAGAGGAGGTACTAGACGTCAATAATAACAAAGACCAGGAGTACACTGGACACGAGGATACTAAAAATGATGAGAGGAAGAAGGCGAGAAAACGGGGAGCCAATGACTATTTGGTAGCCGCAAAGTGGAAGAACCGCAGGATAGGGATAGGGTGCCAAATACCACAAACATGTAATACTAGAAACAGATATGGAAAAGGATACCTGTGTAACGTAATTGTCCCAAATAATGAACCAAATAGAGTGGAAAAGCACAAAGGAACCCCATATAAGTAAACCATAAAAGTGATTATTGTTAGGAGCAGATAAATTATAGGGGTATACGACAATTACCACCGGGATATTTAGTGTATAAAAATGTTTTAAAAATAACTCCTATAAACGGATTCAGTTGGTGATTAGAAGGATCATGTATTATGCTCAAGATATTGAAAGTGACTAATTGTCTGTAACAAACCTATTTGCCATATTGTGTTATAAAAGGTGTGTAGAATTAAGATATAGGCCAAACTATTTTGTTACCTATTGAATAAGAACCGGATCTATCATACTAGATGGTAGAAAAATGTGTATTGAAAGCCAAATAATTTAATGAGAAGAAAGACATCTATTATGTCATAGAGAACCAAAGGTGGCAGATAACAAAAAGTATACCTGGGATAATGACATAAAATTACTTTAATACTCCTACGTTAGATTAATTTGAGGAGGAGCTACTACTATCTTATAACTAAAATTACTATGTTGTGTTTAAAGAAAAAAAAATATAGTCATAACAAAATGTTTACCAAATGAATATTGTGTGTAACTAAATGTTTATTAAATATCAAATATTGTGTACCTCTCATAAAACTAAATATTATTTAAAACCGTCCAGAATAAGTGAGAACCACCATCACTTGAAGGAGTAGAGAAGAAGAATAACAAAGAGAGTAACATGAAAGAAGGATATTATTATGGAAAGTAGAGAGAGAGAAAAATATTTATTAAATGAACAATGTAACCCCAAGAATGTCTATAAAATCAGATATTTATATATTTTGTTATTATATTATCACATTGTATTGTAATTATCAAATATTGTATAATCCATAAACGAGAATTAAAATCGTCCAGATTAAGTGTAAACTATCAGACACTTGAAGGAGTAGAGAGGCAGAATAACAAAGAGAGTTAATTATAAAGATGGCTATTATTATTGTGGAATGAAGAGAAAGAAAAATATTATTTAATTACCAAATATTGTATGTAACAAGATATGTCAGAAAACATCTAACAAAAGCATGTAGTATATGAATACTGTAAACCCTGATGATTCAGGATAAGTATAAATTATTAACGAGAAAAAAAACTTGTAAACTATTGTGAGAATGAAATACTGTAAACTCTATACGTAAGAAACAACTACATAAGTATATGATGATCAATGTAAGTGTGTAATTTTAAGAATACTCAAGTAAACCAAAACAAATTGTCAACTAGTATAAAAAGATAACAATACGGCTAATAAAAAGCATAGCCGAGAATGTCAAGTCTGAAAAGAAATAATTACCTGTGAAAAGGAAGTATGTTAGAAAGTATAAAAGAAGGAAATGTGATACAAATGAAAACCTCTGATACCTTGAATATTATATTGAATATATTATATTATTGAAAATGAATGATATGTGATATTTTATGTGTTGTGATAGTGCAACTATTGCCAGGTGCAATTTTTATTTTTTTTCTCAGACAGAGATGAGAATGCCTCTGAATCTGAGTATGTGTATTGAGGAACGGCAGAGAATGTATGCCACAGTGAGCCACTCTGATTCCGAACCCACTACAGAAGTTAGGGAGTTATATAGTAATGTATCAAGGACTATTATTAAAGAATCTGTGAGGTAAAAAATGTAAGAACTATTGAGATAATCACAAAGGTAAAGTTAAGTAATGAGAAAGAAAAATGTAATATGATAAGACAGGAGATTGTTAATTTAAGAAGTGAAATCTTTTGTAATTGAATGACTTAAAATGTGAGAAACTTGAAAAAATACTAGTAGGCTAAGAATTATACCACTAGACAAGAAAGCAAGCTAGTGTAACACACTAATAGTATGTTAAAGATCAATGTAAAGAGTACAAGGCAAAAAACAGTAGTAGTATACTAAAAACTGAAATGAAATGATAATTTTATCAAAAATCAAATTTTTTCTCAAATTATCAATTTTGAGGGGGGAGTATATGTAACATGACCAGATGTTACATAACCTAGACATATACTATCAGATTTAATAAATACATAACGATAATGTAAATAGATAATGTAATGATGAGAGTAACCAAGAAGAGAGGAACCATGGAAGAAGAAAGAAGCAGAAGTGCCACAAGAAGCAGTTAACCTAGATACTGCGTGACACTACAACCAGACTATAACTGACACAAACTAATGGACAAATTAAATTCACTGTAAGCTATCAAGCGAGTCAGTGAATAATGTAAATTGAATATGATATGTTAATAAAAAATGATTAAATAAGAATCTGAATAATGTGATATCAGAATCAGCATTTGGCTGATAATAAATCAACCATGACTAGTAACTATGAATGCCAAGGACTAAAATTAGCGATGGCCACAATATGAGAATGAAGCAAAATTTCAGTCTTAAGTATACTTATAACAAGTAAACATGTTTGTAAGAGGGAACCTTATACCAATAAGCTACCTCAGCAAAGTACCGAATTGTGAAATAATTAATGTTTTGGAGGCAGAAATCCAGTACAAACGGTATGTCTCAACAATGCCTAAACCAAACAATCATCAATAAAGTGATTAGTAGGAGGTGATATGAGTGTAAATCACATCCACAGAACAATTTTATACTCAAACACAGCGATAAGCATTATTAATATAATATAATTAATAGTTCAACTGTTAATTAGTAGAATAGAACAAAATAAGGTGAAATGAAATGTCATAGTGAATAAGTATTGTTAATAGCAAGGTATAAGTTAAGATTTAATTATAATACTCAGTAAATAAATATCAGTACAGATTTAATAGTGTTCTAACATAAACGTTCAAGTGAAAAAACGCGGTGTGGAACACAAACAATATTAGTCAAAGTGTGTAATCGCCGACTTCAATTAGCAGACGACAGTGCAAAGCCGTGTACCTGAACATTGTTTATTTAGCAATGTCAGTAAAAGTGTAATTAAACCAGTGTCAAACTATATCAAATTAAAGAGGACAAAATATTCTTTAGTTTGATAGCGATACAACCCCAATCGCAACTATAATAAGTGCGTGAAAGGTGTTAGCATCATTTACAAAAGATGCATAAGAAATCTGGTTATCAACACCAATAACAACTACAACTGTCAATCATCCCAGCGAATGTCGGTTAGAAAACCGTTATTGACGGTTGGAAAAACAATACATCACTTTCATCACACCTGGCTAAGCCAATCATAAAATAGCTTAGTAATTAATACAATCGCCTAAAGCCGATCAAACGACCGGGTATATAAAGGGCTGCAGCAGATTTTCAACAGACACTTCTTAATTTCGTTCAGCGTGGAAGGTACGCTGGTCTCATCAAAATTTTTACTACCGATAGCGTCATTACAACAGTGCATCAACAGAAACATTTCGGCAACAACCCAAAATGACTTCAAGATATTCTACAAAGGATCAGTGTGTTTAAGTGCAGTATTATTTCATTTAGTGCGGGAAAAATAACGAACAGAAGAAATAACTAAATAATGTCATATATGGTTCTTTTAGTCAGAAGCGAACCAATTTTCTCTGTTCATGTGCGTGTGTAGTGAATACCGATGATCATTATAATCCGATCATTGATGTGTTAATTGAAATTTTAATCGAAAGATTAAAACACAAGGTAACAGTGTAACAATTTATTCATTACTCCCAGCGCCATAACCTGTATGTTTTGATAAACAGATCTGTACTGACGCATAACACTGAAACATTTTTCTGTACTACACCATGTCTAAATTTATTTAATGGATTTGTCAATACTAGTTAAGCTGAATGTTAGTTATAAGTGTTCTCAAAATAGAACTTTGTAAATCATGAACCAAGCGTGACGAACGCATAACCTATAAAATGGGTTATTTTTATTTTTTATTTGATAATAGTAACATCAAAGGCATTACTAGTCTATATTATATCAGAAAATCATTAGCTATTGTGTAGGCATGAGCATTCTTTTTTGTGTCTCAAAGAACTTACATCTGAGATTTTAATAATATTAATGTTCAAAATAAAGACTATCGGGACTTAACCAGATTTATTGCTTATGCTCTGAGCCAGCTTTATAGGGTATGTAACAACATATTTGCAATTGTACATCATTGTATTCTTTTAATTATATTTGTTTGAATTCTCTATCAAGGGTATGAATAAAACCCCATTATTAACAGCATAACTCGACTTAATTTATTTCAAAAAAGTAACTAAATAATTCATTTAGAAGAATCAAAACAACCTTCAGTTGTGATTAAATATTGGTGATTTGCATTGCCATAAGGGCAATAAACAAGTATTTTAACTTTTTTTAAAATTATTATTTGAGTTTATCAATGGGTTTTCCACGGGATTTTCCCAAAATAAATCCGTGTGGTGCCCATTATTAAACAAGGCAACCTAACCTTGTAGATAAAGTGAGTTGGTTTTGTAAATCGTCTTGGCAGCTTATTGAACTTCCAGAAAACACGAAGAAGTACGTGAAAGTGTATTATATTTTTTCTATTGTCCAGACGTTACTAGACTTTACGAACTTAGATGACTATCAACCTGGAGGAGGAGTTTCGCAGCTAGTATCAGCAAGACGGTCACCACCATCAAGCGACCAACTAGTATACTTTACTTTCAAAACTTAAGCAACGTTAGTGTTTAAATAATATTAATACAACTATTTTATTTATTTTATCTAAGGGAATTCTTTTCAGACAATTATAATTCTACAATTGTAAACACACCTTTTAGTAACCTCGAATGTTACATTTTAAATTGCTTGATAAAATTAGTAACTTTCGATTTTCAACAACTACAACCTTTAATATCTTTAATATTTCAAATAATATTTTAAATATAAACAATAAAACTTTTTAATTCGTTACAAATTGACGAACCCAATGCGGGGTTATAAGAATAAAGGTACAACCCCAATATTCGTTAAGTTACAAATTGGCTCAAATCAACGTGGAGCTTGATTGAACCCCAGTACACACATTTTCGTAACATCCGATAATTTAGTAATTCGTTACAATATTCATATTTTGTGAGAATAAAGGCGACAGACTTAACAAAGAAATCGTGATAGCTATTGTTGATGCTGAAAAGACATTTGACAACATCAACTGGAATATAATGCTTAAAGTCCTCAGAGACGTAAAGGTTGACTATATGAATAGAAGAATTGTCCTGCAACTGTACAAGAACCAGAGAGCTCTCATAAGCTGAGATAGACTCAAAGAATCATGTTGATAGACGTTAGACAAGGCTGTGGATGATTATCCCCAGTGCTGTTCAACCTGCATGTAGTGTGCGTGATGAAGAGGTTCATGAAGATCAGCACCAATGGAATAATAATTAATGGTGAATGCTGTAAAACCATATGTTTTGGAAATGACATTGCACTTTTAGGAAAAAATGAGTAAGAACTACAGAATGCACTTCACCAAATGAATTCAATCTTAAAAGATAAATGTGACGATATGATGATAAGGAGAAAATAAGGAGGAAACTAAAGCCAAGAAATATTCCAGAACTGAAAAACAAAAGGTAAGGATATTTCTGAACAGAGGAAAGATAATGCAAGTTGCTTTCTTTAAATACCTTGGGACCTTGGGAGCTGCATTACATCAGGTGGGAGGTGCTCCAGTGATGTAAACAGTAGAATTACACAAGTAAGAGGAGCATTTTTCAAGAAAACATCTGTTTCTGGCATTCAGAAACATGTCCCTGAAAACCAGGGAGAAAATTATAAATAGTCTCATCTGGTGCATGTGCACATATGGTTTGGAAACTTGGATTCTGAAAGTGGAGAGGAGCTTTTTGGAGTTTTTGAGATGTCTGTTGGAGGAGGCGCTTGAGAATATTGTGGATGGAAAGAGTATCTAACGATAAGGTTTTGAAGAGAGTGGATGAAAGAAGGATACTGATTGGAACCATTGCAGGAAAGAGAAGCAGTATGATTAGTTGCTTGATACGCCATTCAAACCAGTTCAGCACCCTGTTTAAGGGGCATAGGTTGGGCGAGGCCCAGACAACAGCATATAGAAGAGATAAACGGAGGAATTAGGTATGTGGTGATTAAGAGACTGTCTACGGAAGGGAAGAAATTGCAAGCCCACCAGCAGCTGGGTTGAGGAGGAGGAGAAGAAGAAGAAGAAGAAGAAGAAGAAAGATATCTCTAATTCTCTTCTTATGTCAGTTCTTCTCATTCAGACCTTCTTTGTTACCCCCAAGACTGTTATCTATATATTCATTTCCACATACTGTATCCTATATTTCTATCTCTCACTCACTACCCATGTTGCACAGCTGAACATCAAGGTAGGCCTATATATGGCCTTAAGTATCATCTCATCTTGTGTTGCTAGTAGCATCACTTTAGTTTTACTCTTATTAATTTTATCATAATAATTTATGAGTAAATTCGATTTAATATTACTAAATATAGCACTGTAGCATATCTTCAATTATGTTATTAAAACAGTACAGCCTTGTTCATTTATAAGCCATTTCCAATGTAATGTTTTACCGTTGTTGAAAATAGAAAATACAATTTACCTGTTGTTTTGAGGTTCCAAAATTTGAATAATTTCATATAGCTGGGTAAGTAATGTTATGTAGAGTAAGGTGCTTAATATGATGATATACTTAATGTGGTGACAGTCTATTATTTGTATGTCTGGTGAGCATGTGGCATTTGTCTGTTTGGGGCATGTCTCATGATAAACTTTACTTTGAATGCATCAACCAATTTTTGTTAAAATTTGGCATGTGTGTCCACACTTTTACTTTACATAACCTTATTGTTTATTATATTGATCCCTCAAAAATAGGGGAGTGGAAGACAAAAATGTGGGAGGTCAAAATTGTAAAAAAGATTCCAAAAGGTCACATAGGCTATTAATTTAACAGTTGTCAAGTAACAACAATCAAATTAAAAAATTCATGTTTGAGTTACTGTGGGCCACTTAACATAACTGTCTGTACCACCACTGTACCATTCTGGATTATTCACCACTGTTTTATATGATACCAGCGCCCGCTCTAGGGACATTTGTCTGGGGCGCCAAAATTTGGGGGCTGCATTTTGGCTGTAAGTGTGAGAAAAATATTGATGTGTTAAATACCCAATTAATAGAAAATTTCACATATCGATTTTTTCGTTCGCTAAAAATTTACAGTGCGTAGCGTATTTATATTGTTTATGTCTAAAAGCTAAAAATATTTACAATTCTTGATTCTAAAGAAAACAATCATAAAAGAGCGGTATGTTTAATTAAATAACCGTTTTTCTGTTTCAGGGGAGAACGGAAAGTCTCAGCATTAATTTAATTTCGTGAGATTGTGATACATATCACAATATTTAAAGATTTCAGAGATATGTTATTCAGATATGAAAGATTGGACAGTGATTCATTTTTTTAAACATTTATTACGGCAATCTATGTTAAACACATTAAACAATAAAAGTTGACTATAAACTTACAAAAATCTAGTAAATTTTTATAATTCCGAAAAGGAAACATTTTATAAACTAATAATTTATTTTATTAATAAATTAACGCAGAATTTGTAAAGGACGCTGCTTGAACTTGTTTGAACATGCAATGCATATACTTCTCTGAACAGAATAGCACGCGAGCAGAGCGCTGCTTCAACTTGTCTTTGAACATGCATAGACTTGCTTATTACCTCCAACCTCGAGCGGTTTCATTACACAATAGCATTATTCTTGCTATTCCGTCGGTAGTGATAACAAGTGGAAGTTCATAAAATTTACTTCAGTGCGATTTCTTAATTTTGAAAGGTAAGTACATCTATAATTAAGCTGTTGTTTAGTTTGATAGATAATAGTTTATCGTAAATCGATTATCGAATCAAAACAATGAAAGCGTTTTTAAATAAAATAAATATTTTATTTATCCAAAAAGGCTGTTTATTGAATCAATAAAATATTGTATCAAATTTGAATGTATTCTATAGGTATAATTATTTATATTTTTGTTTTATGAAAATAATTATTTGAATCAATAATATAAGACATTTATTAAGTTCATTGCTTCGATAAAACGCGTTTTATAATAATATATTTGAATAATTGAACAGAATAAAATCTCAAAATCAAGAATTATAAAATTGTTTTTAATGACTATTTATGATTTGCTGAAATATTTGTTATTATAAAATACATATATAATTACACTAGACTTTCTTTACGTTCACAGGATATGAAAAATATTTTGTGTAGTGTAGCGCATAAATATTTTTTATGTCAGTTGACGGAATATAATTTTGAAGTTCTATTAATTACGGTTTTAGATTATTTAGACAAGGATACATCTTTATTTTTAATTATTATTTTATAGTTTACATTGTTTAATTTGAGTTATGTGCATGCCTCTTCCAGAATGTCTGACGGTCTAAGAAAACTGTCTGGTTACCAGTACAAAAAAAGAAGGCTGGGAAAGGAAGCCGAAAGGCAAAAACAAGCTGGCGCGTAAAAAATTATATCAAGAGTTGTACCATAACAAATGACGACTCTGAGAATCCAACATCAAGTCCGGTTATAAAAGAAAATACGGAATCGTCAGAGAATGATGATGACAAATAAATGGACGAAGTTTCTAAATCAATTGGAACTGACGACACTCTGACTCTACCATCACCAGATGAAAGCATTGAAAAAATTGACACCAACGTGACACCCACAGAAAGCGTTCTACAAACTTTGGGTACAGATCCAGCATTGTGGCCAAGAATTTTAGGAGACGCCGAAAGAAGTTTTTTAGTAAGACAAGGTTCACCTAAACCATTGCATAATTACAAATTTCCTTCCAATGACACTGGTCAACATTTTAGCGCAAATTATTATACACGAATTTTAAGCAATGGAGAGCAAGTTTTACGAGACTGGCTAGTGTACTCTCTTTCACAAAACTGCGTTTACTGCTTCTGTTGCAAAATTTTCGGCTGTATAGTTAGTTCTCTTTCAAAGGAGGGTTTTAAAAGTTGGAAGCACCTCGGCGAAACTTTAAAAGAGCATGAAATTTCCAAAAATCATATTCAGGCCCAAAAATCATGGCTAGAAATGAACCAAAGGTTAAAGTGTTGTAAAACTATAGATGCGGCTGCTCAAAGAATTATTAATGCCGAAACAAACCATTGGAACGAGGTGCTTCTAAGAATCGTAGCAATTACTAAAATCCTTGGTAAAAGTTGTCTAGCTTTTCAAGGTACAAGCGACAAGTTGTTTGAGTATAATAACGGTAATTTCTTAAAAATAGAAGAGTTGCTATCTGAATTTGATCCCATTATGGAAGAGCACGTCCGTAGAGTGCTCAAAAAAGAAGAGACTAAAGCTCACTATCTCGGGAAAAATATACAAAACGAGATAATAGATCTGCTGCATCAAAGTGTAAAGTCTCATATTATTGATGAAATAAAAAAATCCAAATATTTTTCCATAATTTTAGACTGTACTCCTGACCTCTAGTAAGGTAGAGCAAATGACTCTTGTAATCGGATATGTTTCAATCAATAAATTTGACGCTGATGTTGAAATTAAAATTAATGAAAACTTTTTAGGCTTCTTACCAGTCGAAAGATCTACAGGAAAACAAATGACTGATATTATTATTTGTAACATGTCAAAATTGGGGAATTTTGTTTTTGGCATTCATGGGGTATTTTATTTTTAAATTTTATTTCAATTTTCGGGGTTTCATAAAACATATTGTGCAAATTTTAATTCGATTGTAACAGACCACGTGTAGAAAACAGTGTTGAAACAAAGCAGCAACGTAGTATTCAGTTGCGAAACCAGGCAAAGAATTTGTACCACCCTCGATTTCTCAGAACTGTGCGTGAATGTGACTGTGCACGCATGCGCGACTCAGGTATGCGCGCTGGAGTGACGCTCCTTTCAGAAAACTCAAAATGGCCTAGAGCAGAATTGTTGCAGTCTCCTTTACCCTGAGGCTGGATACGAAGACCTAAGGACAGCCTCCTGTTCGTGACGTCAGTCTAGCAGTGCCAAATATCGTCAACACTCACTACAGAAACAATCATTTTATGGCATGTGCTTAACCAATAAGCCACGGCAAATCAACTTTGAATGACAACAAGATCCGTTGGCAGTGGGCATGAACTTCCTACCGCCCAAGAGAGACGCCAGGCAGTCCACGATCAAGTAACAGACGCTGATCGTGTTATAAGGCCCCGGTCGGCTGACTTTCTAAATGTGGTCACTTAAATAAGATCGTTAATACCGACCGGGACCCGTGGAATTGACGGAGGTAACCAGATACCATTTGGTGTAGCGAAAGTGCGAAACGCAAACAGTTAAAATACGGACAGTGAAATCGGGCATCAAAACACGTGTTCGGTCGGTATCTCGACAGTGATCGAACGTAAACGAAACCTGAACATATAAAGGTCAACTATTTTCTAATTGTAATATAATATTTTAAAGGGGTTTAAATGGTGTGATAGTGTGTGTGGGCAAAGCTGGGCTACTTTCTTTAGTATAAATAGTATGTAAGGGTAAGGTCGATTTAACCAGTAATAAATGTGTTATTCTTTTGTGTTTTTGTATGAGGAATTTACGTCTTTATGTGAGTAAGTAAAGTATTCATTTAATAACCATGTGTTAGACTAAGTTATTTCGTCATTACCACTTTCTCATTTCTGTGCTGTAAGATTCGTCTAACGTTCCGGAATCTTTCTGAATTATTAATTGGGTGTGGTCAGATAGCTAAATTGTCCTTTTTATTTAAGGTGGAGTATAAAGGTTTTCGATATTTTACCTATAAAAAATAATCGTGGCGACCTTGATCTTCTGAGTGAAATTTTAATACGGTAAGTAGTTGAATATGCGTACAGGTAAGTTCTGGCAGTGTATTTTATGTATTAATATATATCGGCGTATATTTTTATCATTACAAATGGCGACCCTGCCAGGATTTTCGTTTAATTTTATTTATACGAGATAGACCTATTTTAATGCACAGAAAATGGGATGTGGTAATGACGAATTTGTAAAAATTGTATAGCACATAATTACGCACATGCGAGTAGGGTAGGTTTGTTTTATTGTGATTTACAGTTGTTTAAGTATAAGGTAAAAAATGGCAGATAATAATGAAGAAGTCAGCTTCACTGACAAAAATGTAGCAGCACAATCTACTCCAACGACGACACGAATTAAACAGTTGTCAATGGAAGATATGTGTAATTTCATGAAAACAATATCTGATAACTTGAGTAGTTTTAACGCGAAATTTGATGAACAGAAGAGTGATTCTGACGCTAAATTCAATGTATTAACAAATCAGAATAATGAGTTAGATATGAAATTCAAAGTACAGAATAACAAATTTAACGACTTAAATAATCGTTTTGATGAAATTAAGACCGAAATTAAAAACGAATTTAATTGTAAATTTGATGTACTTAAATTTGACATTGATGAAGTAAAAACGAAATGCGAAAATAGTTGTAATGAATTGAAACAAGACATTGAGAAAATAGTAGAGTCAGTGGGAGAAAAGAATAAAAGTAAAAAGAATAATGATAATAAAAAATTTACAAGTGATGACAATAATGTCGAAAATGAGAATATAATTAAAAATGTGGTAGTAGAGAGTAAGATAATAAATGTTAACAAGGATATTGAAAGTGGTAATGTGGTTGAAAGGGTGGTATCAGAGACTGATACGTTGAAAATAGATAGTGAAACGGTGAGTGAGAGAGAGAAAGTGATATGTTGTAACGAGGTAGTAATTAGTGTTGATGAATTAGAAAAATAATGGAAAGAAAGAGTAGCTGAATGTGTAGGGCAGAGGATAAATTTTCCCCTTAATTGTGATGAACCAAGGTGTTCAAAAATGTTATTATTGGAGGGCAAGAGACCCTTATTAGTGAAAGATTTGAGTTGTTTATTTTTGTTGAATAATTTTGTACCCTCTGCAGGGAGTGAGATAGTTCAGGGGGGTAGTGACAGGTGTTATGATGATGAAAGATGTTTTGAGAGAGAGTTGTGTATTGATAAAGAAATAGAATTATATAAACTAATGAGAGATTATAATGAGCTGAAGGAGATGTTAATTGATATGAAATACGTACTTGTTAAAATAGAGAGTGAAGATTATTTTGATGATACAGTTTTAAATAATAATAACTTACCTTATGTTGCAATGAATGATAAAATAACTGACTTGACAATGAACATAATTACTGATGGAGACTTAACAGATGTACTAAACGTTGACTTGTTTTATGATTATTTTGGTAGAATGAATGAATTTGGTTTTTATGGTTACAACACACAAAACAGTAATTTGTGTATGAATGAAATTGAACAATGTTATATAAAACCAAGGTTAATCTGGGACGATGGAGGCTAAACGATAAAACAATAAAAGACAGTTATAAACATGTTGTTTTATGGTTTTTGACATGGCAGATTTGGACAATGAAGTGCGAAAAACTGAACAGTTGATAACAAAAGTTTGTAAATAATTGTAGTGAATTTATTTATGTGTATTGTAGAAGGTCAGATAAACAATGTATGTATGTAGGTACGTGATAATAATAATAATAATATTTTGCAATTTAAATAAATAAACCGAATTAATTTTGAAAACAGTAATTAGAGTATTATAATTGTTTTGATGGTAAGAAATTTTGTATTGTTAATAATTAAATTAATTAAAACGATTTGATATGTTTTAAATATTCTGATTGATTTAAATGTTGTGTAATTGAAATTTTTTAATGAATTCAAATTATTTTACGAGATGAATTTGGTAATTAAATGATAAATTGTTTGATTTAAACTAACCTTTATATTAAATGTTTCAGAGGTGAGGTGAAAGTACTGGTATGGTGAATATGTTTTGTGTATGTCATTTTAAATGGACTGTAAGTATAGAAATTTTATGGTACGAATCAAGTATAATAAAAATGTTTATTTGCAATAATTGTGTTAAATAAAAATGATAATTAAAAATTTTAATAATAATTGAACGATGATATATAATAATTATTAATAATAAATTTGAAAATTTTAAGAAAATTCAATGGTAGGAGGTGAGAAGTAAGGGTAAATAAATATATATATTTCATGTAATTTGTTCAATTTTGAGATGTGTTTTCATTGTGTTAGGGATATCAGCTGATCAGCAATAAAATGTCACTGTTATATTGGTTGTAAATGTTCCAGGTAATTGATGTTTAATGCAAATTGTAACTGAATACTACGTTGCTGCTTTGTTTCAACACTGTTTTCTACACGTGGTCTGTTACAATCGAATTAAAATTTGCACAGTATGTTTTATGAAACCCCGAAAATTGAAATAAAATTTAAAAATAAAATACCCCATGAATGCAATAAATAAAATTCCCCAATTTTGACACGTTACAACAATACAGACACGGAATCCATTTTAGTAGGAAAACATGTTAGCTCGACACCTAGAGTATCTGAAAATAAAATCTCGTTAGAAGATTTATTCACGTTAATCAGTGACAAGTTTGAACAACAGAATAGTAAGTTTGAAGACAAATTCAATCAAATGAATAGTACATTTAATGTAAAATTAGATAGTTTTGAGAATGAGCTAAAGAAGCAAAATACCTTACAAAATGTCAAATTAGATCAAATAGAGGAGAAATTAGACAAGAGAATTAATGAGATACAGTTAGAAAATAAGAGTAGAGAAATAGACAAATTAGATAGAAACAAAGACAAGGTAAGTGGGGTAGAAAATTATGATAATATAAATAAAAGTATGATGTTAGAGAATGATTGTGTAAACAGGAGTAGTGATAATGAAATTTTATGGGGAATAGAATATAATAATGATGGAATGATAATGTGTGTTGAAGGGTTGAAGAAAGTGTGTAGAGAGAGCATAATTGTAAAAGATTTGCAGGGGTTAGATTTTTCCCTTAATGGTGTATTTGGGGGTGATATACATGTTTTTAGGAAGGACGAGAGTGCCTTCGATGTAGATTTGGGAGACAAAAGATCTGTGAATAGTTGTCCCTGGATTTTTTGTGCACCTGATAGGTGGTGCAAGAATAAAGTTGTAGTGTCCCCTGCATATATTGAGAGAGAGACTGTAGCTTGGTGTGATAAAGAGAGATGTTTTAAAAGTGAGAGGTATTGTGAGAGAAAAAGAGAAGTAGAGATTTTTAAGATAAGTAGAGATTATGAAGAGTTTATAGAAAGGTTAGGTGGAGAGAGAAGTGATAAATATAATGAATACTTACCTTGGGTTGAAGCTGATATAGCAGCAGTAGGAGATGATGTTGATAACAATAATGACTTGATAAAATATCTGATTATGACTAATTACACTAAGGGTGACTGGACCATACCGAATGTCGACAAGTTTTATGATATAGTAATGTGGAGTAATCCTGCAGAGTATTACTATGGTATAATGGACAAAATAAATTTAAATAGTTATTATATTACAAAAGATGATATAATGTACTTAATTAAAAATGAGTTATGTATACGTAAGATAAGACTATTATTTGACGATGGAGGCTAATTATTCTAATTGTGTTTATGAACATTTAATTATGTGAACAGTGTTTTTCAGGATGGACTGTTTATGACTGATTTATGGTAAATGATTTAACGATTATGTGGATTGTATATTTTTTGTGTATTAATGTCAGTGTATTTGTGTATTTTTGCTGTTGTGTATTTTATGTATTTTTTTGTGTAAACTATGTACTGTGAAATTTTAAATAATTGATAAGGAATTTTAAATGATATTATGAGATTCAGATTCTGATGGTTAATAAATGAAGCAGGTAATATATTTGGATATGGAGATGTATTGTTGTTAGTAGGTAAGTGATGAATTTTCTAATGGTATATTAAGGTGAAATGTAAAGAAGTTTGGGGATAGTGATAAATAAGGGCATTGGAGTTAGTTAAATAGAGTTAATGGGAGTTAAGGAAAATAAAGTGTTGAGATGCTGATAATATATATAGAGGTGTTAAATATTTTAGGGACACAGTGGTTAGTGATTATATGTAGAGGTGAGTAATGTGAATGGTATATATATATTTGTTGATGGTGATATTTTGTAATAAGGGTATTGGTGTAGGGAGTCTGCAACGAAAGGTGTTGGGACAGGAAAGGACCGTTGTGTGCCGGAAAGGGTTATCTGAAAGGGTCAGGAACCAATAAGGGAATGAGCATAGGTAGGGAACACACATACTAGTACAAAAAATGAGCGGTGCCAGAGGTTTTAAATGGGATTTGTGAAGGGGGTTATTATAGAGATATTGGTGTCATAATATGTTAATGGTTAGAAGCGGTTGTTAGTAGTAAAAAAAAAGGGGTAGTAAGGTTAGATTGACAATGCCAAAATAAGATAGAGAAAATAGTGAATAATAGAGAGTCACTCAAACTAGTAAGAATAAAAGGGTTAGAAAAATAAAATTCATGGTAGGAAGGTAACTGTAACAGAAAGGTAAGGATAAATTTGAAATTGTTGTATAGAGGAAGAGGTAAATACAGCATGTTTTACATAATAAATTACTTTTTATAATGACCTATATAATATTTTCTGCTTCCATATACTTAACCAGTACACAAGATGTTAGTAGAATAAATCTTACTAAAATCTATTGTTTCTTAATGCACAAGTTTGATAACGACCCAACGATCAATTGCCAACCGCTGAGTTGTAATTTCTTTGAAGCCGGAGTAAAAAATTATATATTTTTATAATCTCATGTCTTAGTAACTATCAAAAGCAGAACCGATAATTAATAAACCAATACTCAAAAGTAATACCTGTTCATTATTTGTTATGTGTTTATTTCATTAATATAGCACCGTGAAAATTTTCTACCAGCATTACAGGTTGGTACGACTGTCACCAGAGAGCGGATTTCGAATTTAGCAGACACCAAGCGACGAGAGATACGGTTGCATCAAGAGAAAGAAGTAAAAATTTTTAATTGTTTTGAATCAAACAATTTGGCGCCTATAATCGGGAAAATAACAACTGCGTGGAATCAAGTAAACAGGTATTAGCGAGGTCAAAAGAACGACGAGTATCGGGAAAGCTACGAGGTTTCAGACATCATAAAAAATAACACGATCGGAGTCGAATAAAATAGAGTACGACTCAAGCAGCTTGTTATAAATTGATGCAACCAACGTGTGACTAGATTAAAACACACACACAAAGGAAGCTTGTTGTTATAAATTGACGCCAACAACTTGGGGCTTTATTGGATGACTCGCGGCTTCGCCGCTCAACCCAGACCCCCTCGGTGGACGCCCCGATCCGACGAACGTTGGGGGAGCTATGGACATATTTATAACGGCCTCCGAACGAACCTCTCCGAGACAATGTATTCTCGGTAATGCCTTTTATTTATTTACAATATCTGAATATTTACAATCACTTATTTTAACATGCAAACTTCAATATTACACAACTTAAACATTACTAGTGGTCGCCCAGTGGTCGAAATTCGACCGTAATTCAATAAATTTTTAAGTTTGAACGTTATTGAGGTTCTTTTGTCAAAGAGTATACCTCTATAATCATTGCATATAATTTTTTTGAATTTTGTTCTATTACGTCAGCTGCGAGCGTGTACAAATACGTCATTAGCGTGTGTTGTTTGCCTTAATTCCCTGCAATACCTATGAAATTTAAAATTTAATGTTAGTAACAGTTGGAAAAAAAACACAATTACAGCTTGTATTCGCATTTATTTTTTGATATAATTCATTGTCAGTTTTAATTTTTTCATGTTATTATTGAATCAAATAAACACTAATAAAAATGAGACTTGACAGTCATAGAATTATAAGATACATTGTTTTCAATTCCAGTGAATTACATTTCATTTTTGGTAAGGTACAAAATTCGAAAACAGTTTGAAGATTATCTGCTACAAAGCTTATATAATTTTTTAATTTTTTTTCTATGCATTAATTTTCGAGTTATTTGAAAAATATGAAAGATAGGAAAAATGAGGTTTAGCTTGGCTAAGCCATATTTAAAAAGCAATAACGCATTTTTTGACATTTCCTTGGGTTTTTTTTATTGCCATACTGACCAGGTTTCGCCAAGGCTACACAGTTATTTTGCCTATCTTTTTCGAATTATATAAAATTTAAATAAAAAATTAATATAAAATAAAAAATGAAATAAAAAATACGTGCCTCGTATTTTTTCATATATTTTTAATTAAATCAAAAAACCGGGCGGTTAAAAAAAATAAATGTTGTCCATTGAACTTAAAATAGTTTGAAAGTGAATTTAATGATTCAGAACTTCTGTGTAAACGGTAAAAACTCTTTCATCATTTGCTAAATGCCCTTGGCCATTATATTCGGAAATATAAAATCTCAAACCATCGAATGATCGAACTCTACTTGCTGCGACGTACAATTGACCATGTGTAAAAACTGGCTGCCACAATAAAATTCCAATTTTTTCGAATGTTTGTCCTTGAAACTTATTTATTGTCATCGCAAATGCAGGTATAATTGGAAATTGAGTTCTTTGAAAGTTAAATGGTAAAACAGTACCGGAATATGTTAAATTTATACGTGGAATCAAAATTCTCTTATTGCGTGCGGTTCCAGTTAAAACTTTGCAATCAGTAGCATTACAATGCATACACTTGATACGCATTCTTGTTCCATTGACTAATGCTTCCTTTGTATTTAAGTTTCTGATCAGTAAAACAATGCAATTAACTTTCAATACTAACTTATGTGGAGGCAAACCACTAATAGTCAAAGAATTCAAAAACTCTACTGGATAGTTATTGATTTCATTGTAATCATCACAAATTATTTTATTGTAGCTATGATATGTTTTCTGTTCACCTGGTATTCGATTAAGTATATCAGTATTAATAAAAGTACAATCATCATTTTTAGGTGCTAAAATAACTGACTTCAATATGTTATCTGAGAGTATGTTTTCGGAAATATTTCCATACACCTCATTAATAATATTATTTTCATCTCCTATTAATTGCTGAGGTATTTCAATAATATTTTCACCAAACTGAGGGAATTGTGGGGCTTCATCATTACCAATTTTTTTCAAGAATTCGACAAATTCTATTTCACTTGGTAAGGCTCTCATATTTTGAGTAAAAGTTACTTTATGAAAATAAACAAATTTATGCCAACTCGTGACACACTTTTCAATTAAAGTTGCACATGATCCATGTGGGACAACTGGTAAGATTTGCCGAAAATCACCACACAGAAGTATCGTTTTCCCTCCAAATGGTTTATGTTTATCATTTTCATCGCATAGATCCTGCAATAATCTATCTATGATTTTCAACACTTGCAGTGGGCACATAGAAATTTCATCAATAATTATCAATGATGATGAATTTATGTAATGTCCATAGCTACTATTTGCGGTAATATTCGCTACAGAATTTTCCAAAATGGGTATAGGCAATTTAAACACATTGTGTAAAGTTCTACCTCCAAGTAATAGAGTTGAAGCTATGCCACTGAACGCTGTTGCAATGCAACTAAGATTAAGCGAATTTAATTTGTGAATGATTGCTGTTTGTGTGAATGTTTTTCCACAACCTGCATGAGCGGTTAAACAAAAAACATTTGATCCAGTATCATGATGCAAAACTTCACGAATCACACGATCAGTTAGATTACGCTGTTCAATATTTGCAGTTTCATAATGCTCAGAAAACAGAAACTCTTGTTCTATTGGATCAATAGCATTTGCTTCGTCTGTTCTCTGCGAATACGTGGGAACTGGTAAACCAAGTTCTTGACATGACAAATTATGAACATTCAAAATATATTCAATTTCTAATAGAGCTGTATTAAAGGATACTTCTACGTTGTAATCTCTCAAAAAATCTTCACTAAGCTATACTTTAAATTCATTCCATAACGCCAATGCATTGGTGGCACATTTAATGCACAAATGTAACCAAATAAATTTCGCATTTGTTTTGGTGAATGTAATTCTTTTGCTTCATTTAAACATTCGCGCCATTCATTATCATTTGAAGCAATACCGCGAGCAAGGCACGCTTCAACAAAAGAAGTGTGTATATTTCCATTGTATGTTCTAACATCCTCAAATGATTTTGGACCACAGACATGTAATAAAAGCAATCGTAAATGGAAAAGTTCGATGTCTTTTGGTGATACTACATATATGCGTGTAATGATTTTATCACCTCCACTGCCTTCTCTTCTTCCATTTTTTTCGGGAATCTTCCCACACATAATGCAAAGGAATTTCAATATACTTATATTCATGCGCTGATGGATCTGATCAATTCAATTCAAAAAATGCTAATAATTTTGTTTGTCTTGCATTTTCAATTGCTTGACATTCTTGCCCTTCTCGAAAGTAAACATTCTGTCTACGCGGTAAATGAATGTCAAGTCTAACGATGACATGTGATTGAAAATGCATTGGTAATTCATAGATGCGCCATACAGCTTCAGTTGATCCGACATAACGGCCATTTAAAAATTTTTTAACTTCATCAATTTGTATTTCTTGACCTGGTTCATTTCTCTCTGAACCTAATTCAACAGATGCACTGTCATAGCCTTTATACACGTATTTATAAATGTATTTAACACTTTTAACTGTAGTGCATACTTCAACATTTATATGGCAATTAAATTTGGCAAGTAAATACGGATTGTATGGTACAATATAACCATTGTCGAGGGAACTACCGCGAACTTCAGCATTAATACCATTATCACACCTTCTGTATAATGGATATCCATTTAATGATTCACATGTAAATTCATTAAATCGTTTTGGATAATCTTTTGTGCATTTTCCATCTCTCATACATACAGAATTTGGATTAAGTACACCGCATGGACCATGCATCATGTGTTTTACAACATATTCCTGTAATGTAGGATGTATTTGAATGTTAGGAATCTCCGCAGATACAACTTTATCAATATCGGTAGCGTTAACAATTTTATCTTGTTCATTTAAAGAGAGTAAAATATGAGCATGAGGCAATCCTCTCTTTTGAAACTCAATTGTATAAATGAGTGCTTCAACTTTACCGAAGATTTTTTTTAGTGTAAGGTGCTTTCAGTTTGGACTTGAATACACGCACAACAATATCAGGTCGAAAATTAGCTGACTCACCTACACCAATATTGCTAACTATTTCAGGCCAACTTGGATTGCAAGTCATTGTAATAAACAAAGAAGGCTTTCCGAAATGTTGTACAATTGACATTGCATCTAAATAATTCTGATACATATTTCTTGGAGATCCATTGAATGAAGATGGTAAAATTACTCTACGGCCAACATTATTGGCATTGGGGTTCAATTCTAAATAATCTGTTAAATTGCTGTAAACTTCAGACCTAAGACTTGTTTGATTTTGTCGAATGAAATGTAACCTTGTGCCCTCTATTCTCACATACATATCAACTATCCACTGCAGAAATAATTTTTGTGAATGGTGCAACATGCTAAAATCTTCTCTAATTGCAAGTCGATAGGGTGCATACTGAAGCATGGTTAATTTATTTCTGGGCGCTCTTGAATTAGATGTAGTTGGTACATTATGAGAAATATTGAAATGCCACCCAGTATCACCATTTGGAAAAAGTAATGGATACGCTAAAGGGTCCAATGATGAATCCAAAACAGAGATATTTTTAATGGTACCATTAACTTTTGAAAACGAAACCATATTTCGTTCAAAGGGTGGCTCACCATCAACTGTACTAAATATTACTGCTACATCAGTTTGAACTGCATCATTATAATGGCGTAGATCTAAATCACGATTTACTTTAATGAGCATACAAATTTCTTTATTTTGATTTTCAACTCTCTGACAATGATCTTTCATTGCAATGAATGACCAAACGAAAGGATTAATGCGTTCCAATTCAACAGAGATTTCGCGCATTATATTGTTATTGCATGTTTGATTATAGTGTTCACGTAATCTATAATTGACAGCAGTGTCAACATCATAAAAATATAATTGCGCATAACATGGTGAGCGACCATATCCAGCAGTCATTGGACCTGATCAGTGATAAAAAACATCATGTATTTTAAAATGATACACTCCATGCGTAACTGTATCTGAAATTTCAGCTTCTGAGCTAACCATAGCAAATGATGAATTGTATTTACGAATGTTTTCAAAATAATTTTTTGACTTTCTTTTTATTGAA
The DNA here is from genome assembly GCA_034769895.1 of Magicicada septendecula. Lineage (NCBI taxonomy): Eukaryota > Metazoa > Arthropoda > Insecta > Hemiptera > Cicadidae > Magicicada > Magicicada septendecula. The sequence goes on along the minus strand of CM068373.1, from coordinate 15,096,989 downwards.
GGTTCATTTGAAGTAAGTCCATCATACAATGATTTAAAGTATTCATTTTGACTTAAGGCCGGTAATATTGCTTTACCCTTATGACAGCATGAAGTGAATGCAGTCCTTTCACCTAAAGTGACCTCAGATTCGAAATGTTTTGCATTGCAAAACCTGCATTGTAAATGCATTAATCCACAATCAAAAGTATTAAAATTTCTTGGAATGACATTCAGTGCGCATTTAAATGTATCCCTCAAAATAATTTAATCATTTTGTATACTATTTACTCTATTTAAATTTGCATTTGGTCTATTATCATTTTGACTTTCACGTGAATATATTACAACGATACATAATTGCATAAATATAAATTTATTTGTTTTTGCGGAGCCCCACGATCTGGGACGCCATATTATGTAACGATATAACGTTGTAAATATAATATAATTTACATCTGTGATGCTCCACGTTGGAAGCGATATTTCTTATGCAACAATCCGATATACATAAAAATAGGCGTGACTGGTCTCACGTTCAAGATTGACAAATTATGTAACACTATATCTTTTAATTTGAGTTTCAGGTGTATCTGCAATAAGAACTCTATGTAACTTGTATCGGTATTTCAAATTTATTTGATATTAATAAAATTGTGCACATGGCACTTACTTCGACTTAAAAACATTCGTTATTATGCCATAAGGCTTATGCTATATACATCCTTACTGACTACGTATTCTATTCTACTAATTATTGTATTAAAGGAAAATCTCATTTCCATACTACTCAGTCAATTAATGTGTTTCAAAATATCAATATTTAAATATCTTTTTATATATTGTAATGTACTCAAAATATTAATAGTTATTGAATTTATCTTTTGTTTCTCAGTACTGATTTATCTCCAACACTAATTGTTTTCATTTAAATGCTTTGTATTCATTTTATTTCATATTAATTTGAGCTCTTGTTACGTTAATCGTATTTCTAAAACATCTATGATTTTAATTCTACTTTACAATAAACATTGGCTCTTACTTTTAAATAAAACAAGAATGTCTTTAATTGTCTTTGAGTTCATTGTTCGATTAAGAGATAAATAAGTTGTTTATCACCTTATTGCCGTCAATCATACTCGATCATTTGATCCATCTGTAGTCGTCCTCGTCTCGTACTCCAGCGTCCTCTTGTCCAGCGTCGACTCGCTTTTTGTCCAGCGTCGCCTCGCTCTTCTCCTCTTGTCCAGCATCAAATCGCTCCTCTTGTCCAGCGTCGACTCGCTCTTCTTGTCCAGCGTCGCCTCACTCTTCTTGTCCAGCGTCGACTCGCTCTTCTGTCCAGCGTCGACTCGCTCTTCTGTCCAGCGTCGTATCACTCTCTAGAACTTATCCTCGTGCTGTTTCTGACGTCAATGGATCTTCTTATGTGGATCTTCTTATGTAATTTTATTATTATTTAAAAACAGTTTGTTTTACAATCGAGTTACATAACTGTATGTAACTGGACGGATGAAATTATTTACAAAAATCTAAATATTCTGTGTGGACGGGCAGAAGCTCCCGCTGCACCGTGGATGATTTAAGAAGAGAACCACTGTAGCTTGTGTGTCCTATTTATACCCATGTCTTGGTTGACACCTGCAGTGGTACGAAATCGACATGTCAGAAACTGTCTCTGGATTCAGTTCCCCCACTCTTTGTCAATTTCGCTATTTCTTATATTTCTGCGAATTGCAGAGTCCTGTAAGTATACTCTTATACTTATCTTATAACTATTTTTTCAACACATGTTCACTGTAATTTTGGACATTGCAACTTAACCCTTTCGATTTGTACACAGTTATTTCACTATTACATTCGTACGGTGTGGCACTTTCACATGGTTTTCGTACACAGTATTTAGTAAATTTTTTTACATTTTATTGTGTTTTCGGATTTTACTCTTTAATTATAGTTTATGAATAATTACGGAAAAACAGTAATTATGCAATTATTCATCTTGGGGTGGTAAACTCGCCTGCATAGACCTGCGTTCACACACACTAGCAAAATACTGGTGTACACACTTTCAGTTATATTTGTGTGTGTGTGTGCACGTCGATTCAGGTCGAAACACCTGTTCATATTTTTGTCTGAGCCAAGCTTGCAATCCCTGACATGCTCATTTCTAATACATTATTAATTATTTACAGTTTATTAGGTATATTTAAATTTTTATATTCAATGCTCAGTACATCACTTATTTGTACTGTCGCATTATCCCTCTGCTTGGTAACAAACAAAAATTTAATAAATTTATTTATTATAATTTTTTTTTATTATTATTATTACACTTGAAAAAAATGTAACAAATAATAAAGAATACTATTCGTCATTTCACCCTTAATTGGAGTGTATACAAATGTCTTACCTCCCCTCCTTATACGCTCACTGCTCATGACCTTGTAGTAGGGTGGCTTCAACAAACAGCTGATCTGACTGGTTTCATTGACCTTGTTGTTTTCATGTGTAAAACTTCCTAAATGACATTGCGTGGAATTTACCAATTTCTTTCTTCTGTATCTCATCATATACGATGAAAGTGTGTTGTCCTACTCGCTGTCTTAACGTATACGGTCCATTATAAAGTCTGAAGAATTTCTTCACCGTATTATCACTCCGTTTTCCCACTGGATTAGCTTTGAGTAGTACACTTTCTCCCACGCTGAATTGTTGTAGCTTGTGAGTTAGATTAAATCTTTCTACTCTCTTGTTACCTCTTTCTCTTATCCGTTGCTTTGCGTATTCAATTTTCACACTTATTGGTACAGGTACATTTTGGTTATTAGGTTTGTTTATATACTTATTCCAAAATCTGTTTGGCTTCTTATCTTCTTCTAATTCCATTGGAGTATATCCTGTTGCTTCACTATAATTTTCGTTGATGGCTTTTTCAAGAAATGGTAAATATTCTGCCCATTTATTGTGTTGATCATGGCAATATATTCGTAAATATTTACCTAATTCTTTGTTAACTCTCTCAGCAAGGTTTCCTTGAGGATGTCTTATGGATGTGGGTACAGGTTGTATTCCATTTTCCCTTAACGTCCCCTCCCATTTTTCACTTTGGAATTGTACACCTTGATCACTGAGTACCTTCTTCATTTTTCCATATGACGGAATATATTTCTGCAGTAGTATCTTTAGAACAACTTTGGTTGTGGTTCACATAATTGGGTACAGTCGGACTGCCTTGGAAAACACATTGATACATACCAATATGTGCTTCACACCTCGACTTGATCATGGTAGTGGTCCCAGAAAATCCACTGCAATTAGCTCTCCAATGTTCTCCTTCTGTATGCTCTGCATTCCTATGTATGTGTGTAAATTCGGCCCTTTCGCCGTTTGACACTCATAACACTTCTTTACCTCCGTCTTTATCTTTCAATACATATTAATAATCGTAAAATCTTCTCGTAGACCCAGATAACATTTCAGAGCGGCAGCATGTGCTAAACTCTCATGTGCTGGTTGAATTAATTTTTGTAGCATGTCATTCGTTAGTACTATCTTCCAAGTTCCAAGTTCCAAGGTTGTCTTACTAACCTGAAAAGAATTCCATTAAGTACCTTATAATGATTTGGTAGCTGTTCTTGGTCCTTCATCTCCCTTATCGTCACGTCCAAATCTTGTTGATGTGCTAAGTTTTTCAGCATGTGTTTTACTTCATCATTCTCTTTGAATGTAATTGATAACAATCGTACTTCTTTCTTTTTGCTCTCATAAACTTCTTCACATTCTTCTTTGATGTATCGGCTTAGTGTATCAGCTATAATATTGTCTTTACCTTTACAGTATTTAATGGTGAATGAGTATTCGCTAATGGCTAAAATCCATCTTAATAATCGGGCATTTGTTACTTTGCATTTCAATAGAAATGATAATGCTTGGTGGTCAGTATGTATCTCAAAATGAGTACCATAAACATAATATCTGAATTGCTTAAGAGCGTACACTATAGCAAGTATTTCTTTTTCTGATGTGGAGTAGTGTTTTTCAGCTCCTTTGAAGACTCTACTGGCGTAGGCAATAACTCGGTGCTTTGGTGAATGTAATTCTTTTGCTTCATTTAAACATTCACGCCATTCATTATCATTTGAAGCAATACCGCAAGCATGGCACGCTTCAACAAAAGAAGTGTGTATAATTCCATTGTATGTTCTAACATCCTCAAATGATTTTGGACCACAGACATGTAATAAAAGCAATCGTAAATGGAAAAGTTCGATGTCTTTTGGTGATACTACATATATGCGTGTAATGATTTTATCACCTCCATTGCCTTCTCTTCTTCCATTTTTTTCGGGAATCTTCCCACACATAATGCAAAGGAATTTCAATATACTTATATTCATGCGCTGATGGATCTGATCAATTCAATTCAAAAAATGCTAATAATTTTGTTTGTCTTGCATTTTCAATTGCTTGACGTTCTTGCCCTTCTCGAAAGTAAACATTCTGTCTACGCGGTAAATGAATGTCAAGTCTAACGATGACATGTGATTGAAAATGCATTGGTAATTCATAGATGCGCCATACAGCTTCAGTTGATCCGACATAACGGCCATTTAAAAATTTTTTAACTTCATCAATTTGTATTTCTTGACCTGGTTCATTTCTCTCTGAACCTAATTCAACAGATGCACTGTCATAGCCTTTATACACGTATTTATAAATGTATTTAACACTTTTAACTGTAGTGCATACTTCAACATTTATATGGCAATTAAATTTGGCAAGTAAATACGGATTGTATGGTACAATATAACCATTGTCGAGGGAACTACCGCGAACTTCAGCATTAATACCATTATCACACCTTCTGTATAATGGATATCCATTTAATGATTCACATGTAAATTCATTAAATCGTTTTGGATAATCTTTTGTGCATTTTCCATCTCTCATACATACAGAATTTGGATTAAGTACACCGCATGGACCATGCATCATGTGTTTTACAACATATTCCTGTAATGTAGGATGTATTTGAATGTTAGGAATCTCCGCAGATACAACTTTATCAATATCGGTAGCGTTAACAATTTTATCTTGTTCATTTAAAGAGAGTAAAATGTGATCATGAGGCAATCCTCTCTTTTGAAACTCAATTGTACAAAAGAGTGCTTCAACTTTACCGAAGATTTTTTTTAGTGTAAGGTGCTTTCAGTTTGGACTTGAATACACGCACAACAATATCAGGTCGAAAATTAGCTGACTCACCTACACCAATATTGCTAACTATTTCAGGCCAACTTGGATTGCAAGTCATTGTAATAAACAAAGAAGGCTTTCCGAAATGTTGTACAATTGACATTGCATATAAATAATTCTGATACATATGTCTTGGAGATCCATTGAATGAAGATGGTAAAATTACTCTACGGCCAACATTATTGGCATTGGGGTTCAATTCTAAATAATCTGTTAAATTGCTGTAAACTTCAGACCTAAGACTTGTTTGATTTTGTCGAATGAAATGTAACCTTGTGCCCTCTATTCTCACATACATATCAACTATCCACTGCAGAAATAATTTTTGTGAATGGTGCAACATGCTAAAATCTTCTCTAATTGCAAGTCGATAGGCTGCATACTGAAGCATGGTTAATTTATTTCTGGGCGCTCTTGAATTAGATGTAGTTGGTACATTATGAGAAATATTGAAATGCCACCCAGTATCACCATTTGGAAAAAGTAATGGATACGCTAAAGGGTCCAATGATGAATCCAAAACAGAGATATTTTTAATGGTACCATTAACTTTTGAAAACGAAACCATATTTCGTTCAAAGGGTGGCTCACCATCAACTGTACTAAATATTACTGCTACATCAGTTTGAACTGCATCATTATAATGGCGTAGATCTAAATCACGATTTACTTTAATGAGCATACAAATTTCTTTATTTTGATTTTCAACTCTGACAATGATCTTTCATTGCAATGAATGACCAAACGAAAGGATTAATGCGTTCCAATTCAACAGAGATTTCGCGCATTATATTGTTATTGCATGTTTGATTATAGTGTTCACGTAATCTATAATTGACAGCAGTGTCAACATCATAAAAATATAATTGCGCATAACATGGTGAGCGACCATATCCAGCAGTCATTGGACCTGATCAGTGATAAAAAACATCATGTATTTTAAAATGATACACTCCACGCGTAACTGTATCCGAAATTTCAGCTTCTGAGCTAACCATAGCAAATGATGAATTGTATTTACGAATGTTTTCAAAATAATTTTTTGACTTTCTTTTTATTGAAGGTTCATTTGAAGTAAGTCCATCATACAATGATTTAAAGTATTCATTTTGACTTAAGGCCGGTAATATTGCTTTACCCTTATGACAGCATGAAGTGAATGCAGTCCTTTCACCTAAAGTGACCTCAGATTCGAAATGTTTTGCATTGCAAAACCTGCATTGTAAATGCATTAATCCACAATCAAAAGTATTAAAATTTCTTGGAATGACATTCAGTGCGCATTTAAATGTATCCCTCTGTGATGGTACAATCATGGTACATTTTATAATTACCTAAAATATGGTAACGAGATCAGAAATATTGTATTTTTCTATTTTTTGACATACCCAACCCAACCTCAAACACCCGATATCGAATCTACAGTGAGTGGACTATATTACAATATTTGCCAGGATTGGAACTAATTCGTAGCAGAATCTGTAAAATGTCATAAAAACAGTGTGCAGTTATTGCGATAACCGACCCAAGCCTTAATTACGTCAGAGGCTAAGAATGTGTTGACAACGACAAAACTGCGATGTCAATTAGTTAAACAAAGAAAATGTGACGTCAGTACACCCCACTTCCGCAAAATACAACAAGGAATTGTCGTCATTTCTGCTGCAGCACTGATCAGAGCCGGCCGGCTACTCATTCACTTACGGGTGAAATTTTAACTTTTTAGACCACTGAGGGTGGTTAATAAACAATACAAATATCGGAAATACAGTGAGTCAAACAAAATGTGAACGAGACGTGTATACGGAAAACTCGCGGTACTGGACGCGAAGTTTTACCGCACCGATACAACCAGCCAACACGAAATGGGTGAGAGCGTTCCTTATATACTTTGAATCCTTTATTTCCCAATATATGTTATTGTAGAAATCAATCATTTAAAAAATTATTCAAATTTTCAATCTATGTAAAAGGAGCTCCAACATTAATAATCAAATCATTGTACCATGAGCATGAAAGAGAGAGAGGTTGCGTGTGTGTAGTAATTCCTAAGTGCTGGGTTGGGCGTTCATACATATATGTAGATATATCTTTACATTACCATTGTTTACTATATGTTTATTAGATGTTTAGATCAACTAAAAGTTCAGTATTCAATATATGTTTGTGTATTTGTGTATTTCATAATACGTCGGACTACGCCCCGAGGCGTGTTTGGCGTATGAGCGAGTCTAAAACTATGTAATTTTTTGTTAATAATAAGTTTTGTTTTATTATTTCATTTTCAGAGTACAGAGTATTTATTTCAGATAACACTTCCTGTTCAACAACCTCGATCGCTTAACACGAAACTTGGCCCGTAAAGTAAATAATATCAGCTGTTAGTAATTCCCAATATGGCGCCCGATAGTAAATACAATAATTACTGTTATTGTGTATTGGTAAATACAATTATATAAATAATAACAAATTTAATTAATAACACCTCAAAATAATTTAATCATTTTGTATACTATTTACACTATTTAAATTTGCATTTGGTCTATTATCAATTTGACTTTCACGTGAATATATTACATAATTGCATAATGTAAATTTATTTGTTTTTGCGGAGCCCCACGATCTGGGACGCCATATTATGTAACGATATAACGTTGTAAATATAATATAATTTACATTTGTGATGCTCCACGTTGGAAGCGATATTTCTTATGCAACAATCCGATATACATAAAAATAGGCGTGACTGGTCTCACGTTCAAGATTGACAAATTATGTAACACTATATCTTTTAATTTGAGTTTCAGGTGTATCTGCAATAAGAACTCTATGTAACTTGTATCGGTATTTCAAATTTATTTGATATTAATAAAATTGTGCACATGGCACTTACTTCGACTTAAAAACATTCGTTATTATGCCATAAGGCTTATGCTATATACATCCTTACTGACTACGTATTCTATTCTACTAATTATTGTATTAAAGGAAAATCTCATTTCCATACTACTCAGTCAATTAATGTGTTTCAAAATATCAATATTTAAATATCTTTTTATATATTGTAATGTACTCAAAATATTAATAGTTATTGAATTTATCTTTTGTTTCTCAGTACTGATTTATCTCCAACACTAATTGTTTTCATTTAAATGCTTTGTATTCATTTTATTTCATATTAATTTGAGCTCTTGTTACGTTAATCGTATTTCTAAAACATCTATGATTTTAATTCTACTTTACAATAAACATTGGCTCTTACTTTTAAATAAAACAAGAATGTCTTTAATTGTCTTTGAGTTCATTGTTCGATTAAGAGATAAATAAGTTGTTTATCACCTTATTGCCGTCAATCATACTCGATCATTTGATCCATCTGTAGTCGTCCTCGTCTCGCACTCCAGCGTCCTCTTGTCCAGCGTCGACTCGCTTTTTGTCCAGCGTCGCCTCGCTCTTCTCCTCTTGTCCAGCATCGAATCGCTCCTCTTGTCCAGCGTCGACTCGCTCTTCTTGTCCAGCGTCGCCTCGCTCTTCTTGTCCAGCGTCGACTCGCTCTTCTGTCCAGCGTCGACTCGCTCTTCTGTCCAGCGTCGTATCACTCTCTGGAACTTATCCTCGTGCTGTTTCTGACGTCAATGGATCTTCTTATGTGGATCTTCTTATGTAATTTTATTATTATTTAAAAACAGTTTGTTTTACAATCGAGTTACATAACTGTATGTAACTGGACGGATGAAATTATTTACAAAAATCTAAATATTCTGTGTGGACGGGCAGAAGCTCCCGCTGCACCGTGGATGATTTAAGAAGAGAACCACTGTAGCTTGTGTGTCCTATTTATACCCATGTCTTGGTTGACACCTGCAGTGGTACGAAATCGACATGTCAGAAACTGTCTCTGGATTCAGTTCCCCCACTCTTTGTCAATTTCGCTATTTCTTATATTTCTGCGAATTGCAGAGTCCTGTAAGTATACTCTTATACTTATCTTATAACTATTTTTTCAACACATGTTCACTGTAATTTTGGACATTGCAACTTAACCCTTTCGATTTGTACACAGTTATTTCACTATTACATTCGTACGGTGTGGCACTTTCACATGGTTTTCGTACACAGTATTTAGTAAATTTTTTTACATTTTATTGTGTTTTCGGATTTTACTCTTTAATTATAGTTTATGAATAATTACGGAAAAACAGTAATTATGCAATTATTCATCTTGGGGTGGTAAACTCGCCTGCATAGACCTGCGTTCACACACACTAGCAAAATACTGGTGTACACACATTCAGTTACATTTGTGTGTGTGTGTGCACGTCGATTCAGGTCGAAACACCTGTTCATATTTTTGTCTGAGCCAAGCTTGCAATCCCTAACATGCTCATTTCTAATACATTATTAATTATTTACAGTTTATTAGGTATATTTAAATTTTTATATTCAATGCTCAGTACATCACTTATTTGTACTGTCGCATTATCCCTCTGCTTGGTAACAAACAAAAATTTAATAAATTTATTTATTATAATTTTTTTTTATTATTATTATTACACTTGAAAAAATGTAACAAATAATAAAGAATACTATTCGTCATTTCACCCTTAATTGGAGTGTATACAAATGTCTTACCTCCCCTCCTTATACGCTCACTGCTCATGACCTTGTAGTAGGGTGACTTCAACAAACAGCTGATCTGACTGGTTTCATTGACCTTGTTGTTTTCATGTGTAAAACTTCCTAAATGACATTGCGTGGAATTTACCAATTTCTTTCTTCTGTATCTCATCATATACGATGAAAGTGTGTTGTCCTACTCGCTGTCTTAACGTATACGGTCCATTATAAAGTCTGAAGAATTTCTTCGCCGTATTATCACTCCGTTTTCCCACTGGATTAGCTTTGAGTAGTACACTTTCTCCCATGCAGAATTGTTGTAGCTTGTGAGTTAGATTAAATCTTTCTACTCTCTTGTTACCTCTTTCTCTTATCCGGTGCTTTGCGTATTCAATTTTCACACTTATTGGTACAGGTACATTTTGGTTATTAGGTTTGTTTATATACTTATTCCAAAATCTGTTTGGCTTCTTATCTTCTTCTAATTCCATTGGAGTATATCCTGTTGCTTCACTATAATTTTCGTTGATGGCTTTTTCAAGAAATGGTAAATATTCTGCCCATTTATTGTGTTGATCATGGCAATATATTCGTAAATATTTACCTAATTCTTTGTTAACTCTCTCAGCAAGGTTTCCTTGAGGATGTCTTATGGATGTGGGTACAGGTTGTATTCCATTTTCCCTTAACGTCCTCTCCCATTTTTCACTTTGGAATTGTACACCTTGATCACTGAGTACCTTCTTCATTTTTCCATATGACGGAATATATTTCTGCAGTAGTATCTTTAGAACAACTTTGGTTGTGGTTCACATAATTGGGTACAGTCGGACTGCCTTGGAAAACACATCGATACATACCAATATGTGCTTCACACCTCGACTTGATCATGGTAGTAGTCCCAGAAAATCCACTGCAATTAGCTCTCCAATGTTCTCCTTCTGTATGCTCTGCATTCCTATGTATGTGTGTAAATTCGGCCCTTTCGCCGTTTGACACTCATAACACTTCTTTACCTCCGTCTTTATCTTTCAATACATATTAATAATCGTAAAATCTTCTCGTAGACCCAGATAACATTTCAGAGCGGCAGCATGTGCTAAACTCTCATGTGCTGGTTGAATTAATTTTTGTAGCATGTCATTCGTTAGTACTATCTTCCAAGTTCCAAGTTCCAAGGTTGTCTTACTAACCTGAAAAGAATTCCATTAAGTACCTTATAATGATTTGGTAGCTGTTCTTGGTCCTTCATCTCCCTTATCGTCACGTCCAAATCTTGTTGATGTGCTAAGTTTTTCAGCATGTGTTTTACTTCATCATTCTCTTTGAATGTAATTGATAACAATCGTACTTCTTTCTTTTTGCTCTCATAAACTTCTTCACATTCTTCTTTGATGTATCGGCTTAGTGTATCAGCTATAATATTGTCTTTACCTTTACAGTATTTAATGGTGAATGAGTATTCGCTAATGGCTAAAATCCATCTTAATAATCGGGCATTTGTTACTTTGCATTTCAATAGAAATGATAATGCTTGGTGGTCAGTATGTATCTCAAAATGAGTACCATAAACATAATATCTGAATTGCTTAAGAGCGTACACTATAGCAAGTATTTCTTTTTCTGATGTGGAGTAGTGTTTTTCAGCTCCTTTGAAGACTCTACTGGCGTAGGCAATAACTCAGTGCTTTGGTGAATGTAATTCTTTTGCTTCATTTAAACATTCGCGCCATTCATTATCATTTGAAGCAATACCGCAAGCATGGCACGCTTCAACAAAAGAAGTGTGTATAATTCCATTGTATGTTCTAACATCCTCAAATGATTTTGGACCACAGACATGTAATAAAAGCAATCGTAAATGGAAAAGTTCGATGTCTTTTGGTGATACTACATATATGCGTGTAATGATTTTATCACCTCCATTGCCTTCTCTTCTTCCATTTTTTTCGGGAATCTTCCCACACATAATGCAAAGGAATTTCAATATACTTATATTCATGCGCTGATGGATCTGATCAATTCAATTCAAAAAATGCTAATAATTTTGTTTGTCTTGCATTTTCAATTGTTTGACGTTCTTGCCCTTCTCGAAAGTAAACATTCTGTCTACGCGGTAAATGAATGTCAAGTCTAACGATGACATGTGATTGAAAATGCATCGGTAATTCATAGATGCGCCATACAGCTTCAGTTGATCCGACATAACGGCCATTTAAAAATTTTTTAACTTCATCAATTTGTATTTCTTGACCTGGTTCATTTCTCTCTGAACCTAATTCAACAGATGCACTGTCATAGCCTTTATACACGTATTTATAAATGTATTTAACACTTTTAACTGTAGTGCATACTTCAACATTTATATGGCAATTAAATTTGGCAAGTAAATACGGATTGTATGGTACAATATAACCATTGTCGAGGGAACTACCGCGAACTTCAGCATTAATACCATTATCACACCTTCTGTATAATGGATATCCATTTAATGATTCACATGTAAATTCATTAAATCGTTTTGGATAATCTTTTGTGCATTTTCCATCTCTCATACATACAGAATTTGGATTAAGTACACCGCATGGACCATGCATCATGTGTTTTACAACATATTCCTGTAATGTAGGATGTATTTGAATGTTAGGAATCTCCGCAGATACAACTTTATCAATATCGGTAGCGTTAACAATTTTATCTTGTTCATTTAAAGAGAGTAAAATGTGATCATGAGGCAATCCTCTCTTTTGAAACTCAATTGTACAAAAGAGTGCTTCAACTTTACCGAAGATTTTTTTTAGTGTAAGGTGCTTTCAGTTTGGACTTGAATACACGCACAACAATATCAGGTCGAAAATTAGCTGACTCACCTACACCAATATTGCTAACTATTTCAGGCCAACTTGGATTGCAAGTCATTGTAATAAACAAAGAAGGCTTTCCGAAATGTTGTACAATTGACATTGCATATAAATAATTCTGATACATATGTCTTGGAGATCCATTGAATGAAGATGGTAAAATTACTCTACGGCCAACATTATTGGCATTGGGGTTCAATTCTAAATAATCTGTTAAATTGCTGTAAACTTCAGACCTAAGACTTGTTTGATTTTGTCGAATGAAATGTAACCTTGTGCCCTCTATTCTCACATACATATCAACTATCCACTGCAGAAATAATTTTTGTGAATGGTGCAACATGCTAAAATCTTCTCTAATTGCAAGTCGATAGGCTGCATACTGAAGCATGGTTAATTTATTTCTGGGCGCTCTTGAATTAGATGTAGTTGGTACATTATGAGAAATATTGAAATGCCACCCAGTATCACCATTTGGAAAAAGTAATGGATACGCTAAAGGGTCCAATGATGAATCCAAAACAGAGATATTTTTAATGGTACCATTAACTTTTGAAAACGAAACCATATTTCGTTCAAAGGGTGGCTCACCATCAACTGTACTAAATATTACTGCTACATCAGTTTGAACTGCATCATTATAATGGCGTAGATCTAAATCACGATTTACTTTAATGAGCATACAAATTTCTTTATTTTGATTTTCAACTCTGACAATGTTCTTTCATTGCAATGAATGACCAAACGAAAGGATTAATGCGTTCCAATTCAACAGAGATTTCGCGCATTATATTGTTATTGCATGTTTGATTATAGTGTTCACGTAATCTATAATTGACAGCAGTGTCAACATCATAAAAATATAATTGCGCATAACATGGTGAGCGACCATATCCAGCAGTCATTGGACCTGATCAGTGATAAAAAACATCATGTATTTTAAAATGATACACTCCACGCGTAACTGTATCCGAAATTTCAGCTTCTGAGCTAACCATAGCAAATGATGAATTGTATTTACGAATGTTTTCAAAATAATTTTTTGACTTTCTTTTTATTGAAGGTTCATTTGAAGTAAGTCCATCATACAATGATTTAAAGTATTCATTTTGACTTAAGGCCGGTAATATTGCTTTACCCTTATGACAGCATGAAGTGAATGCAGTCCTTTCACCTAAAGTGACCTCAGATTCGAAATGTTTTGCATTGCAAAACCTGCATTGTAAATGCATTAATCCACAATCAAAAGTATTAAAATTTCTTGGAATGACATTCAGTGCGCATTTAAATGTATCCCTCTGTGATGGTACAATCATGGTACATTTTATAATTACCTAAAATATGGTAACGAGATCAGAAATATTGTATTTTTCTATTTTTTGACATACCCAACCCAACCTCAAACACCCGATATCGAATCTACAGTGAGTGGACTATATTACAATATTTGCCAGGATTGGAACTAATTCGTAGCAGAATCTGTAAAATGTCATAAAAACAGTGTGCAGTTATTGCGATAACCGACCCAAGCCTTAATTACGTCAGAGGCTAAGAATGTGTTGACAACGACAAAACTGCGATGTCAATTAGTTAAACAAAGAAAATGTGACGTCAGTACACCCCACTTCCGCAAAATACAACAAGGAATTGTCGTCATTTCTGCTGCAGCACTGATCAGAGCCGGCCGGCTACTCATTCACTTACGGGTGAAATTTTAACTTTTTAGACCACTGAGGGTGGTTAATAAACAATACAAATATCGGAAATACAGTGAGTCAAACAAAATGTGAACGAGACGTGTATACGGAAAACTCGCGGTACTGGACGCGAAGTTTTACCGCACCGATACAACCAGCCAACACGAAATGGGTGAGAGCGTTCCTTATATACTTTGAATCCTTTATTTCCCAATATATGTTATTGTAGAAATCAATCATTTAAAAAATTATTCAAATTTTCAATCTATGTAAAAGGAGCTCCAACATTAATAATCAAATCATTGTACCATGAGCATGAAAGAGAGAGAGGTTGCGTGTGTGTAGTAATTCCTAAGTGCTGGGTTGGGCGTTCATACATATATGTAGATATATCTTTACATTACCATTGTTTACTATATGTTTATTAGATGTTTAGATCAACTAAAAGTTCAGTATTCAATATATGTTTGTGTATTTGTGTATTTCATAATACGTCGGACTACGCCCCGAGGCGTGTTTGGCGTATGAGCGAGTCTAAAACTATGTAATTTTTTGTTAATAATAAGTTTTGTTTTATTATTTCATTTTCAGAGTACAGAGTATTTATTTCAGATAACACTTCCTGTTCAACAACCTCGATCGCTTAACACGAAACTTGGCCCGTAAAGTAAATAATATCAGCTGTTAGTAATTCCCAATATGGCGCCCGATAGTAAATACAATAATTACTGTTATTGTGTATTGGTAAATACAATTATATAAATAATAACAAATTTAATTAATAACACCTCAAAATAATTTAATCATTTTGTATACTATTTACACTATTTAAATTTGCATTTGGTCTATTATCAATTTGACTTTCACGTGAATATATTACATAATTGCATAATGTAAATTTATTTGTTTTTGCGGAGCCCCACGATCTGGGACGCCATATTATGTAACGATATAACGTTGTAAATATAATATAATTTACATTTGTGATGCTCCACGTTGGAAGCGATATTTCTTATGCAACAATCCGATATACATAAAAATAGGCGTGACTGGTCTCACGTTCAAGATTGACAAATTATGTAACACTATATCTTTTAATTTGAGTTTCAGGTGTATCTGCAATAAGAACTCTATGTAACTTGTATCGGTATTTCAAATTTATTTGATATTAATAAAATTGTGCACATGGCACTTACTTCGACTTAAAAACATTCGTTATTATGCCATAAGGCTTATGCTATATACATCCTTACTGACTACGTATTCTATTCTACTAATTATTGTATTAAAGGAAAATCTCATTTCCATACTACTCAGTCAATTAATGTGTTTCAAAATATCAATATTTAAATATCTTTTTATATATTGTAATGTACTCAAAATATTAATAGTTATTGAATTTATCTTTTGTTTCTCAGTACTGATTTATCTCCAACACTAATTGTTTTCATTTAAATGCTTTGTATTCATTTTATTTCATATTAATTTGAGCTCTTGTTACGTTAATCGTATTTCTAAAACATCTATGATTTTAATTCTACTTTACAATAAACATTGGCTCTTACTTTTAAATAAAACAAGAATGTCTTTAATTGTCTTTGAGTTCATTGTTCGATTAAGAGATAAATAAGTTGTTTATCACCTTATTGCCGTCAATCATACTCGATCATTTGATCCATCTGTAGTCGTCCTCGTCTCGCACTCCAGCGTCCTCTTGTCCAGCGTCGACTCGCTTTTTGTCCAGCGTCGCCTCGCTCTTCTCCTCTTGTCCAGCATCGAATCGCTCCTCTTGTCCAGCGTCGACTCGCTCTTCTTGTCCAGCGTCGCCTCGCTCTTCTTGTCCAGCGTCGACTCGCTCTTCTGTCCAGCGTCGACTCGCTCTTCTGTCCAGCGTCGTATCACTCTCTGGAACTTATCCTCGTGCTGTTTCTGACGTCAATGGATCTTCTTATGTGGATCTTCTTATGTAATTTTATTATTATTTAAAAACAGTTTGTTTTACAATCGAGTTACATAACTGTATGTAACTGGACGGATGAAATTATTTACAAAAATCTAAATATTCTGTGTGGACGGGCAGAAGCTCCCGCTGCACCGTGGATGATTTAAGAAGAGAACCACTGTAGCTTGTGTGTCCTATTTATACCCATGTCTTGGTTGACACCTGCAGTGGTACGAAATCGACATGTCAGAAACTGTCTCTGGATTCAGTTCCCCCACTCTTTGTCAATTTCGCTATTTCTTATATTTCTGCGAATTGCAGAGTCCTGTAAGTATACTCTTATACTTATCTTATAACTATTTTTTCAACACATGTTCACTGTAATTTTGGACATTGCAACTTAACCCTTTCGATTTGTACACAGTTATTTCACTATTACATTCGTACGGTGTGGCACTTTCACATGGTTTTCGTACACAGTATTTAGTAAATTTTTTTACATTTTATTGTGTTTTCGGATTTTACTCTTTAATTATAGTTTATGAATAATTACGGAAAAACAGTAATTATGCAATTATTCATCTTGGGGTGGTAAACTCGCCTGCATAGACCTGCGTTCACACACACTAGCAAAATACTGGTGTACACACATTCAGTTACATTTGTGTGTGTGTGTGCACGTCGATTCAGGTCGAAACACCTGTTCATATTTTTGTCTGAGCCAAGCTTGCAATCCCTAACATGCTCATTTCTAATACATTATTAATTATTTACAGTTTATTAGGTATATTTAAATTTTTATATTCAATGCTCAGTACATCACTTATTTGTACTGTCGCATTATCCCTCTGCTTGGTAACAAACAAAAATTTAATAAATTTATTTATTATAATTTTTTTTTATTATTATTATTACACTTGAAAAAATGTAACAAATAATAAAGAATACTATTCGTCATTTCACCCTTAATTGGAGTGTATACAAATGTCTTACCTCCCCTCCTTATACGCTCACTGCTCATGACCTTGTAGTAGGGTGACTTCAACAAACAGCTGATCTGACTGGTTTCATTGACCTTGTTGTTTTCATGTGTAAAACTTCCTAAATGACATTGCGTGGAATTTACCAATTTCTTTCTTCTGTATCTCATCATATACGATGAAAGTGTGTTGTCCTACTCGCTGTCTTAACGTATACGGTCCATTATAAAGTCTGAAGAATTTCTTCGCCGTATTATCACTCCGTTTTCCCACTGGATTAGCTTTGAGTAGTACACTTTCTCCCATGCAGAATTGTTGTAGCTTGTGAGTTAGATTAAATCTTTCTACTCTCTTGTTACCTCTTTCTCTTATCCGGTGCTTTGCGTATTCAATTTTCACACTTATTGGTACAGGTACATTTTGGTTATTAGGTTTGTTTATATACTTATTCCAAAATCTGTTTGGCTTCTTATCTTCTTCTAATTCCATTGGAGTATATCCTGTTGCTTCACTATAATTTTCGTTGATGGCTTTTTCAAGAAATGGTAAATATTCTGCCCATTTATTGTGTTGATCATGGCAATATATTCGTAAATATTTACCTAATTCTTTGTTAACTCTCTCAGCAAGGTTTCCTTGAGGATGTCTTATGGATGTGGGTACAGGTTGTATTCCATTTTCCCTTAACGTCCTCTCCCATTTTTCACTTTGGAATTGTACACCTTGATCACTGAGTACCTTCTTCATTTTTCCATATGACGGAATATATTTCTGCAGTAGTATCTTTAGAACAACTTTGGTTGTGGTTCACATAATTGGGTACAGTCGGACTGCCTTGGAAAACACATCGATACATACCAATATGTGCTTCACACCTCGACTTGATCATGGTAGTAGTCCCAGAAAATCCACTGCAATTAGCTCTCCAATGTTCTCCTTCTGTATGCTCTGCATTCCTATGTATGTGTGTAAATTCGGCCCTTTCGCCGTTTGACACTCATAACACTTCTTTACCTCCGTCTTTATCTTTCAATACATATTAATAATCGTAAAATCTTCTCGTAGACCCAGATAACATTTCAGAGCGGCAGCATGTGCTAAACTCTCATGTGCTGGTTGAATTAATTTTTGTAGCATGTCATTCGTTAGTACTATCTTCCAAGTTCCAAGTTCCAAGGTTGTCTTACTAACCTGAAAAGAATTCCATTAAGTACCTTATAATGATTTGGTAGCTGTTCTTGGTCCTTCATCTCCCTTATCGTCACGTCCAAATCTTGTTGATGTGCTAAGTTTTTCAGCATGTGTTTTACTTCATCATTCTCTTTGAATGTAATTGATAACAATCGTACTTCTTTCTTTTTGCTCTCATAAACTTCTTCACATTCTTCTTTGATGTATCGGCTTAGTGTATCAGCTATAATATTGTCTTTACCTTTACAGTATTTAATGGTGAATGAGTATTCGCTAATGGCTAAAATCCATCTTAATAATCGGGCATTTGTTACTTTGCATTTCAATAGAAATGATAATGCTTGGTGGTCAGTATGTATCTCAAAATGAGTACCATAAACATAATATCTGAATTGCTTAAGAGCGTACACTATAGCAAGTATTTCTTTTTCTGATGTGGAGTAGTGTTTTTCAGCTCCTTTGAAGACTCTACTGGCGTAGGCAATAACTCAGTGCTTTGGTGAATGTAATTCTTTTGCTTCATTTAAACATTCGCGCCATTCATTATCATTTGAAGCAATACCGCAAGCATGGCACGCTTCAACAAAAGAAGTGTGTATAATTCCATTGTATGTTCTAACATCCTCAAATGATTTTGGACCACAGACATGTAATAAAAGCAATCGTAAATGGAAAAGTTCGATGTCTTTTGGTGATACTACATATATGCGTGTAATGATTTTATCACCTCCATTGCCTTCTCTTCTTCCATTTTTTTCGGGAATCTTCCCACACATAATGCAAAGGAATTTCAATATACTTATATTCATGCGCTGATGGATCTGATCAATTCAATTCAAAAAATGCTAATAATTTTGTTTGTCTTGCATTTTCAATTGTTTGACGTTCTTGCCCTTCTCGAAAGTAAACATTCTGTCTACGCGGTAAATGAATGTCAAGTCTAACGATGACATGTGATTGAAAATGCATCGGTAATTCATAGATGCGCCATACAGCTTCAGTTGATCCGACATAACGGCCATTTAAAAATTTTTTAACTTCATCAATTTGTATTTCTTGACCTGGTTCATTTCTCTCTGAACCTAATTCAACAGATGCACTGTCATAGCCTTTATACACGTATTTATAAATGTATTTAACACTTTTAACTGTAGTGCATACTTCAACATTTATATGGCAATTAAATTTGGCAAGTAAATACGGATTGTATGGTACAATATAACCATTGTCGAGGGAACTACCGCGAACTTCAGCATTAATACCATTATCACACCTTCTGTATAATGGATATCCATTTAATGATTCACATGTAAATTCATTAAATCGTTTTGGATAATCTTTTGTGCATTTTCCATCTCTCATACATACAGAATTTGGATTAAGTACACCGCATGGACCATGCATCATGTGTTTTACAACATATTCCTGTAATGTAGGATGTATTTGAATGTTAGGAATCTCCGCAGATACAACTTTATCAATATCGGTAGCGTTAACAATTTTATCTTGTTCATTTAAAGAGAGTAAAATGTGATCATGAGGCAATCCTCTCTTTTGAAACTCAATTGTACAAAAGAGTGCTTCAACTTTACCGAAGATTTTTTTTAGTGTAAGGTGCTTTCAGTTTGGACTTGAATACACGCACAACAATATCAGGTCGAAAATTAGCTGACTCACCTACACCAATATTGCTAACTATTTCAGGCCAACTTGGATTGCAAGTCATTGTAATAAACAAAGAAGGCTTTCCGAAATGTTGTACAATTGACATTGCATATAAATAATTCTGATACATATGTCTTGGAGATCCATTGAATGAAGATGGTAAAATTACTCTACGGCCAACATTATTGGCATTGGGGTTCAATTCTAAATAATCTGTTAAATTGCTGTAAACTTCAGACCTAAGACTTGTTTGATTTTGTCGAATGAAATGTAACCTTGTGCCCTCTATTCTCACATACATATCAACTATCCACTGCAGAAATAATTTTTGTGAATGGTGCAACATGCTAAAATCTTCTCTAATTGCAAGTCGATAGGCTGCATACTGAAGCATGGTTAATTTATTTCTGGGCGCTCTTGAATTAGATGTAGTTGGTACATTATGAGAAATATTGAAATGCCACCCAGTATCACCATTTGGAAAAAGTAATGGATACGCTAAAGGGTCCAATGATGAATCCAAAACAGAGATATTTTTAATGGTACCATTAACTTTTGAAAACGAAACCATATTTCGTTCAAAGGGTGGCTCACCATCAACTGTACTAAATATTACTGCTACATCAGTTTGAACTGCATCATTATAATGGCGTAGATCTAAATCACGATTTACTTTAATGAGCATACAAATTTCTTTATTTTGATTTTCAACTCTGACAATGATCTTTCATTGCAATGAATGACCAAACGAAAGGATTAATGCGTTCCAATTCAACAGAGATTTCGCGCATTATATTGTTATTGCATGTTTGATTATAGTGTTCACGTAATCTATAATTGACAGCAGTGTCAACATCATAAAAATATAATTGCGCATAACATGGTGAGCGACCATATCCAGCAGTCATTGGACCTGATCAGTGATAAAAAACATCATGTATTTTAAAATGATACACTCCACGCGTAACTGTATCCGAAATTTCAGCTTCTGAGCTAACCATAGCAAATGATGAATTGTATTTACGAATGTTTTCAAAATAATTTTTTGACTTTCTTTTTATTGAAGGTTCATTTGAAGTAAGTCCATCATACAATGATTTAAAGTATTCATTTTGACTTAAGGCCGGTAATATTGCTTTACCCTTATGACAGCATGAAGTGAATGCAGTCCTTTCACCTAAAGTGACCTCAGATTCGAAATGTTTTGCATTGCAAAACCTGCATTGTAAATGCATTAATCCACAATCAAAAGTATTAAAATTTCTTGGAATGACATTCAGTGCGCATTTAAATGTATCCCTCTGTGATGGTACAATCATGGTACATTTTATAATTACCTAAAATATGGTAACGAGATCAGAAATATTGTATTTTTCTATTTTTTGACATACCCAACCCAACCTCAAACACCCGATATCGAATCTACAGTGAGTGGACTATATTACAATATTTGCCAGGATTGGAACTAATTCGTAGCAGAATCTGTAAAATGTCATAAAAACAGTGTGCAGTTATTGCGATAACCGACCCAAGCCTTAATTACGTCAGAGGCTAAGAATGTGTTGACAACGACAAAACTGCGATGTCAATTAGTTAAACAAAGAAAATGTGACGTCAGTACACCCCACTTCCGCAAAATACAACAAGGAATTGTCGTCATTTCTGCTGCAGCACTGATCAGGCCGGCCGGCTACTCATTCACTTACGGGTGAAATTTTAACTTTTTAGACCACTGAGGGTGGTTAATAAACAATACAAATATCGGAAATACAGTGAGTCAAACAAAATGTGAACGAGACGTGTATACGGAAAACTCGCGGTACTGGACGCGAAGTTTTACCGCACCGATACAACCAGCCAACACGAAATGGGTGAGAGCGTTCCTTATATACTTTGAATCCTTTATTTCCCAATATATGTTATTGTAGAAATCAATCATTTAAAAAATTATTCAAATTTTCAATCTATGTAAAAGGAGCTCCAACATTAATAATCAAATCATTGTACCATGAGCATGAAAGAGAGAGAGGTTGCGTGTGTGTAGTAATTCCTAAGTGCTGGGTTGGGCGTTCATACATATATGTAGATATATCTTTACATTACCATTGTTTACTATATGTTTATTAGATGTTTAGATCAACTAAAAGTTCAGTATTCAATATATGTTTGTGTATTTGTGTATTTCATAATACGTCGGACTACGCCCCGAGGCGTGTTTGGCGTATGAGCGAGTCTAAAACTATGTAATTTTTTGTTAATAATAAGTTTTGTTTTATTATTTCATTTTCAGAGTACAGAGTATTTATTTCAGATAACACTTCCTGTTCAACAACCTCGATCGCTTAACACGAAACTTGGCCCGTAAAGTAAATAATATCAGCTGTTAGTAATTCCCAATATGGCGCCCGATAGTAAATACAATAATTACTGTTATTGTGTATTGGTAAATACAATTATATAAATAATAACAAATTTAATTAATAACACCTCAAAATAATTTAATCATTTTGTATACTATTTACACTATTTAAATTTGCATTTGGTCTATTATCAATTTGACTTTCACGTGAATATATTACATAATTGCATAATGTAAATTTATTTGTTTTTGCGGAGCCCCACGATCTGGGACGCCATATTATGTAACGATATAACGTTGTAAATATAATATAATTTACATTTGTGATGCTCCACGTTGGAAGCGATATTTCTTATGCAACAATCCGATATACATAAAAATAGGCGTGACTGGTCTCACGTTCAAGATTGACAAATTATGTAACACTATATCTTTTAATTTGAGTTTCAGGTGTATCTGCAATAAGAACTCTATGTAACTTGTATCGGTATTTCAAATTTATTTGATATTAATAAAATTGTGCACATGGCACTTACTTCGACTTAAAAACATTCGTTATTATGCCATAAGGCTTATGCTATATACATCCTTACTGACTACGTATTCTATTCTACTAATTATTGTATTAAAGGAAAATCTCATTTCCATACTACTCAGTCAATTAATGTGTTTCAAAATATCAATATTTAAATATCTTTTTATATATTGTAATGTACTCAAAATATTAATAGTTATTGAATTTATCTTTTGTTTCTCAGTACTGATTTATCTCCAACACTAATTGTTTTCATTTAAATGCTTTGTATTCATTTTATTTCATATTAATTTGAGCTCTTGTTACGTTAATCGTATTTCTAAAACATCTATGATTTTAATTCTACTTTACAATAAACATTGGCTCTTACTTTTAAATAAAACAAGAATGTCTTTAATTGTCTTTGAGTTCATTGTTCGATTAAGAGATAAATAAGTTGTTTATCACCTTATTGCCGTCAATCATACTCGATCATTTGATCCATCTGTAGTCGTCCTCGTCTCGCACTCCAGCGTCCTCTTGTCCAGCGTCGACTCGCTTTTTGTCCAGCGTCGCCTCGCTCTTCTCCTCTTGTCCAGCATCGAATCGCTCCTCTTGTCCAGCGTCGACTCGCTCTTCTTGTCCAGCGTCGCCTCGCTCTTCTTGTCCAGCGTCGACTCGCTCTTCTGTCCAGCGTCGACTCGCTCTTCTGTCCAGCGTCGTATCACTCTCTGGAACTTATCCTCGTGCTGTTTCTGACGTCAATGGATCTTCTTATGTGGATCTTCTTATGTAATTTTATTATTATTTAAAAACAGTTTGTTTTACAATCGAGTTACATAACTGTATGTAACTGGACGGATGAAATTATTTACAAAAATCTAAATATTCTGTGTGGACGGGCAGAAGCTCCCGCTGCACCGTGGATGATTTAAGAAGAGAACCACTGTAGCTTGTGTGTCCTATTTATACCCATGTCTTGGTTGACACCTGCAGTGGTACGAAATCGACATGTCAGAAACTGTCTCTGGATTCAGTTCCCCCACTCTTTGTCAATTTCGCTATTTCTTATATTTCTGCGAATTGCAGAGTCCTGTAAGTATACTCTTATACTTATCTTATAACTATTTTTTCAACACATGTTCACTGTAATTTTGGACATTGCAACTTAACCCTTTCGATTTGTACACAGTTATTTCACTATTACATTCGTACGGTGTGGCACTTTCACATGGTTTTCGTACACAGTATTTAGTAAATTTTTTTACATTTTATTGTGTTTTCGGATTTTACTCTTTAATTATAGTTTATGAATAATTACGGAAAAACAGTAATTATGCAATTATTCATCTTGGGGTGGTAAACTCGCCTGCATAGACCTGCGTTCACACACACTAGCAAAATACTGGTGTACACACATTCAGTTACATTTGTGTGTGTGTGTGCACGTCGATTCAGGTCGAAACACCTGTTCATATTTTTGTCTGAGCCAAGCTTGCAATCCCTAACATGCTCATTTCTAATACATTATTAATTATTTACAGTTTATTAGGTATATTTAAATTTTTATATTCAATGCTCAGTACATCACTTATTTGTACTGTCGCATTATCCCTCTGCTTGGTAACAAACAAAAATTTAATAAATTTATTTATTATAATTTTTTTTTATTATTATTATTACACTTGAAAAAATGTAACAAATAATAAAGAATACTATTCGTCATTTCACCCTTAATTGGAGTGTATACAAATGTCTTACCTCCCCTCCTTATACGCTCACTGCTCATGACCTTGTAGTAGGGTGACTTCAACAAACAGCTGATCTGACTGGTTTCATTGACCTTGTTGTTTTCATGTGTAAAACTTCCTAAATGACATTGCGTGGAATTTACCAATTTCTTTCTTCTGTATCTCATCATATACGATGAAAGTGTGTTGTCCTACTCGCTGTCTTAACGTATACGGTCCATTATAAAGTCTGAAGAATTTCTTCGCCGTATTATCACTCCGTTTTCCCACTGGATTAGCTTTGAGTAGTACACTTTCTCCCATGCAGAATTGTTGTAGCTTGTGAGTTAGATTAAATCTTTCTACTCTCTTGTTACCTCTTTCTCTTATCCGGTGCTTTGCGTATTCAATTTTCACACTTATTGGTACAGGTACATTTTGGTTATTAGGTTTGTTTATATACTTATTCCAAAATCTGTTTGGCTTCTTATCTTCTTCTAATTCCATTGGAGTATATCCTGTTGCTTCACTATAATTTTCGTTGATGGCTTTTTCAAGAAATGGTAAATATTCTGCCCATTTATTGTGTTGATCATGGCAATATATTCGTAAATATTTACCTAATTCTTTGTTAACTCTCTCAGCAAGGTTTCCTTGAGGATGTCTTATGGATGTGGGTACAGGTTGTATTCCATTTTCCCTTAACGTCCTCTCCCATTTTTCACTTTGGAATTGTACACCTTGATCACTGAGTACCTTCTTCATTTTTCCATATGACGGAATATATTTCTGCAGTAGTATCTTTAGAACAACTTTGGTTGTGGTTCACATAATTGGGTACAGTCGGACTGCCTTGGAAAACACATCGATACATACCAATATGTGCTTCACACCTCGACTTGATCATGGTAGTAGTCCCAGAAAATCCACTGCAATTAGCTCTCCAATGTTCTCCTTCTGTATGCTCTGCATTCCTATGTATGTGTGTAAATTCGGCCCTTTCGCCGTTTGACACTCATAACACTTCTTTACCTCCGTCTTTATCTTTCAATACATATTAATAATCGTAAAATCTTCTCGTAGACCCAGATAACATTTCAGAGCGGCAGCATGTGCTAAACTCTCATGTGCTGGTTGAATTAATTTTTGTAGCATGTCATTCGTTAGTACTATCTTCCAAGTTCCAAGTTCCAAGGTTGTCTTACTAACCTGAAAAGAATTCCATTAAGTACCTTATAATGATTTGGTAGCTGTTCTTGGTCCTTCATCTCCCTTATCGTCACGTCCAAATCTTGTTGATGTGCTAAGTTTTTCAGCATGTGTTTTACTTCATCATTCTCTTTGAATGTAATTGATAACAATCGTACTTCTTTCTTTTTGCTCTCATAAACTTCTTCACATTCTTCTTTGATGTATCGGCTTAGTGTATCAGCTATAATATTGTCTTTACCTTTACAGTATTTAATGGTGAATGAGTATTCGCTAATGGCTAAAATCCATCTTAATAATCGGGCATTTGTTACTTTGCATTTCAATAGAAATGATAATGCTTGGTGGTCAGTATGTATCTCAAAATGAGTACCATAAACATAATATCTGAATTGCTTAAGAGCGTACACTATAGCAAGTATTTCTTTTTCTGATGTGGAGTAGTGTTTTTCAGCTCCTTTGAAGACTCTACTGGCGTAGGCAATAACTCAGTGCTTTGGTGAATGTAATTCTTTTGCTTCATTTAAACATTCGCGCCATTCATTATCATTTGAAGCAATACCGCAAGCATGGCACGCTTCAACAAAAGAAGTGTGTATAATTCCATTGTATGTTCTAACATCCTCAAATGATTTTGGACCACAGACATGTAATAAAAGCAATCGTAAATGGAAAAGTTCGATGTCTTTTGGTGATACTACATATATGCGTGTAATGATTTTATCACCTCCATTGCCTTCTCTTCTTCCATTTTTTTCGGGAATCTTCCCACACATAATGCAAAGGAATTTCAATATACTTATATTCATGCGCTGATGGATCTGATCAATTCAATTCAAAAAATGCTAATAATTTTGTTTGTCTTGCATTTTCAATTGCTTGACGTTCTTGCCCTTCTCGAAAGTAAACATTCTGTCTACGCGGTAAATGAATGTCAAGTCTAACGATGACATGTGATTGAAAATGCATCGGTAATTCATAGATGCGCCATACAGCTTCAGTTGATCCGACATAACGGCCATTTAAAAATTTTTTAACTTCATCAATTTGTATTTCTTGACCTGGTTCATTTCTCTCTGAACCTAATTCAACAGATGCACTGTCATAGCCTTTATACACGTATTTATAAATGTATTTAACACTTTTAACTGTAGTGCATACTTCAACATTTATATGGCAATTAAATTTGGCAAGTAAATACGGATTGTATGGTACAATATAACCATTGTCGAGGGAACTACCGCGAACTTCAGCATTAATACCATTATCACACCTTCTGTATAATGGATATCCATTTAATGATTCACATGTAAATTCATTAAATCGTTTTGGATAATCTTTTGTGCATTTTCCATCTCTCATACATACAGAATTTGGATTAAGTACACCGCATGGACCATGCATCATGTGTTTTACAACATATTCCTGTAATGTAGGATGTATTTGAATGTTAGGAATCTCCGCAGATACAACTTTATCAATATCGGTAGCGTTAACAATTTTATCTTGTTCATTTAAAGAGAGTAAAATGTGATCATGAGGCAATCCTCTCTTTTGAAACTCAATTGTACAAAAGAGTGCTTCAACTTTACCGAAGATTTTTTTTAGTGTAAGGTGCTTTCAGTTTGGACTTGAATACACGCACAACAATATCAGGTCGAAAATTAGCTGACTCACCTACACCAATATTGCTAACTATTTCAGGCCAACTTGGATTGCAAGTCATTGTAATAAACAAAGAAGGCTTTCCGAAATGTTGTACAATTGACATTGCATATAAATAATTCTGATACATATGTCTTGGAGATCCATTGAATGAAGATGGTAAAATTACTCTACGGCCAACATTATTGGCATTGGGGTTCAATTCTAAATAATCTGTTAAATTGCTGTAAACTTCAGACCTAAGACTTGTTTGATTTTGTCGAATGAAATGTAACCTTGTGCCCTCTATTCTCACATACATATCAACTATCCACTGCAGAAATAATTTTTGTGAATGGTGCAACATGCTAAAATCTTCTCTAATTGCAAGTCGATAGGCTGCATACTGAAGCATGGTAATTTATTTCTGGGCGCTCTTGAATTAGATGTAGTTGGTACATTATGAGAAATATTGAAATGCCACCCAGTATCACCATTTGGAAAAAGTAATGGATACGCTAAAGGGTCCAATGATGAATCCAAAACAGAGATATTTTTAATGGTACCATTAACTTTTGAAAACGAAACCATATTTCGTTCAAAGGGTGGCTCACCATCAACTGTACTAAATATTACTGCTACATCAGTTTGAACTGCATCATTATAATGGCGTAGATCTAAATCACGATTTACTTTAATGAGCATACAAATTTCTTTATTTTGATTTTCAACTCTGACAATGATCTTTCATTGCAATGAATGACCAAACGAAAGGATTAATGCGTTCCAATTCAACAGAGATTTCGCGCATTATATTGTTATTGCATGTTTGATTATAGTGTTCACGTAATCTATAATTGACAGCAGTGTCAACATCATAAAAATATAATTGCGCATAACATGGTGAGCGACCATATCCAGCAGTCATTGGACCTGATCAGTGATAAAAAACATCATGTATTTTAAAATGATACACTCCACGCGTAACTGTATCCGAAATTTCAGCTTCTGAGCTAACCATAGCAAATGATGAATTGTATTTACGAATGTTTTCAAAATAATTTTTTGACTTTCTTTTTATTGAAGGTTCATTTGAAGTAAGTCCATCATACAATGATTTAAAGTATTCATTTTGACTTAAGGCCGGTAATATTGCTTTACCCTTATGACAGCATGAAGTGAATGCAGTCCTTTCACCTAAAGTGACCTCAGATTCGAAATGTTTTGCATTGCAAAACCTGCATTGTAAATGCATTAATCCACAATCAAAAGTATTAAAATTTCTTGGAATGACATTCAGTGCGCATTTAAATGTATCCCTCAAAATAATTTAATCATTTTGTATACTATTTACACTATTTAAATTTGCATTTGGTCTATTATCATTTTGACTTTCACGTGAATATATTACAACGATACATAATTGCATAAATATAAATTTATTTGTTTTTGCGGAGCCCCACGATCTGGGACGCCATATTATGTAACGATATAACGTTGTAAATATAATATAATTTACATTTGTGATGCTCCACGTTGGAAGCGATATTTCTTATGCAACAATCCGATATACATAAAAATAGGCGTGACTGGTCTCACGTTCAAGATTGACAAATTATGTAACACTATATCTTTTAATTTGAGTTTCAGGTGTATCTGCAATAAGAACTCTATGTAACTTGTATCGGTATTTCAAATTTATTTGATATTAATAAAATTGTGCACATGGCACTTACTTCGACTTAAAAACATTCGTTA
This sequence comes from Magicicada septendecula, assembly GCA_034769895.1. Classification (NCBI taxonomy): domain Eukaryota; kingdom Metazoa; phylum Arthropoda; class Insecta; order Hemiptera; family Cicadidae; genus Magicicada; species Magicicada septendecula. The sequence continues at coordinate 15,067,585 of CM068373.1, read as the reverse complement.
TTATGCCATAAGGCTTATGCTATATACATCCTTACTGACTACATATTCTATTCTACTAATTATTGTATTAAAGGAAAATCTCATTTCCATACTACTCAGTCAATTAATGTGTTTCAAAATATCAATATTTAAATATCTTTTTATATATTGTAATGTACTCAAAATATTAATAGTTATTGAATTTATCTTTTGTTTCTCAGTACTGATTTATCTCCAACACTAATTGTTTTCATTTAAATGCTTTGTATTCATTTTATTTCATATTAATTTGAGCTCTTGTTACGTTAATCGTATTTCTAAAACATCTATGATTTTAATTCTACTTTACAATAAACATTGGCTCTTACTTTTAAATAAAACAAGAATGTCTTTAATTGTCTTTGAGTTCATTGTTCAATTAAGAGATAAATAAGTTGTTTATCACCTTATTGCCGTCAATCATACTCGATCATTTGATCCATCTGTAGTCGTCCTCGTCTCGTACTCCAGCATCCTCTTGTCCAGCGTCGACTCGCTTTTTGTCCAGCGTCGCCTCGCTCTTCTCCTCTTGTCCAGCATCGAATCGCTCCTCTTGTCCAGCGTCGACTCGCTCTTCTTGTCCAGCGTCGCCTCGCTCTTCTTGTCCAGCGTCGACTCGCTCTTCTGTCCAGCGTCGACTCGCTCTTCTGTCCAGCGTCGTATCACTCTCTGGAACTTATCCTCGTGCTGTTTCTGACGTCAATGGATCTTCTTATGTGGATCTTCTTATGTAATTTTATTATTATTTAAAAACAGTTTGTTTTACAATCGAGTTACATAACTGTATGTAACTGGACGGATGAAATTATTTACAAAAATCTAAATATTCTGTGTGGACGGGCAGAAGCTCCCGCTGCACCGTGGATGATTTAAGAAGAGAACCACTGTAGCTTGTGTGTCCTATTTATACCCATGTCTTGGTTGACACCTGCAGTGGTACGAAATCGACATGTCAGAAACTGTCTCTGGATTCAGTTCCCCCACTCTTTGTCAATTTCGCTATTTCTTATATTTCTGCGAATTGCAGAGTCCTGTAAGTATACTCTTATACTTATCTTATAACTATTTTTTCAACACATGTTCACTGTAATTTTGGACATTGCAACTTAACCCTTTCGATTTGTACACAGTTATTTCACTATTACATTCGTACGGTGTGGCACTTTCACATGGTTTTCGTACACAGTATTTAGTAAATTTTTTTACATTTTATTGTGTTTTCGGATTTTACTCTTTAATTATAGTTTATGAATAATTACGGAAAAACAGTAATTATGCAATTATTCATCTTGGGGTGGTAAACTCGCCTGCATAGACCTGCGTTCACACACACTAGCAAAATACTGGTGTACACACATTCAGTTACATTTGTGTGTGTGTGTGCACGTCGATTCAGGTCGAAACACCTGTTCATATTTTTGTCTGAGCCAAGCTTGCAATCCCTAACATGCTCATTTCTAATACATTATTAATTATTTACAGTTTATTAGGTATATTTAAATTTTTATATTCAATGCTCAGTACATCACTTATTTGTACTGTCGCATTATCCCTCTGCTTGGTAACAAACAAAAATTTAATAAATTTATTTATTATAATTTTTTTTTATTATTATTATTACACTTGAAAAAATGTAACAAATAATAAAGAATACTATTCGTCATTTCACCCTTAATTGGAGTGTATACAAATGTCTTACCTCCCCTCCTTATACGCGCACTGCTTATGACCTTGTAGTAGGGTGGCTTCAACAAACAGCTGATCTGACTGGTTTCATTGACCTCGTTGTTTTCATGTGTAAAACTTCCTAAATGACGCGTGGAATTTACCAATTTCTTTCTTCTGTATCTCATCATATACGATGAAAGTGTGTTGTCCTACTCGCTGTCTTAACGTATACGGTCCATTATAAAGTCTGAAGAATTTCTTCGCTGTATTATCACTCCGTTTTCCCACTGGATTAGCTTTGAGTAGTACACTTTCTCCCACGCTGAATTGTTGTAGCTTGTGACTTAGATTAAATCTTTCCACTCTCTTGTTACTTCTTTCTCTTATCCGTTGCTTTGCGTATTCAGTTTTCACACTTATTGGTACAGGTACATTTTGGTTATTAGGTTTGTTTATATACTTATTCCAAAATCTGTTTGGCTTCTTATCTTCTTCTAATTCCATTGGAGTATATCCTGTTGCTTCACTATAATTTTCGTTGATGGCTTTTTCAAGAAATGGTAAATATTCTGCCCATTTATTGTGTTGATCATGGCAATATATTCGTAAATATTTACCTAATTCTTTGTTAACTCTCTCAGCAAGGTTTCCTTGAGGATGTCTTATGGATGTGGGTACAGGTTGTATTCCATTTTCCCTTAACGTCCTCTCCCATTTTTCACTTTGGAATTGTACACCTTGATCACTGAGTACATTCTTCATTTTTCCATATGACGGAATATATTTCTGCAGTAGTATCTTTAGAACAACTTTGGTTGTGGTTCACATAATTGGGTACAATCGGACTGCCTTGGAAAACACATCGATACATACCAATATGTGCTTCACACCTCGACTTGATCATGGTAGTGGTCCCAGAAAATCCACTGCAATTAGCTCTCCAATGTTCTCCTTCTGTATGCTCTGCATTCCTATGTATGTGTGTAAATTCGGCCCTTTCGCCGTTTGACACTCGTAACACTTCTTTACCTCCGTCTTTATCTTTCAATACATATTAATAATCGTAAAATCTTCTCGTAGACCCAGATAACATTTCAGAGCGGCAGCATGTGCTAAACTCTCATGTGCTGGTTGAATTAATTTTTGTAGCATGTCATTCGTTAGTACTATCTTCCAAGTTCCAAGTTCCAAGGTTGTCTTACTAACCTGAAAAGAATTCCATTAAGTACCTTATAATGATTTGGTAGCTGTTCTTGGTCCTTCATCTCCCTTATCGTCACGTCCAAATCTTGTTGATGTGCTAAGTTTTTCAGCATGTGTTTTACTTCATCATTCTCTTTGAATGTAATTGATAACAATCGTACTTCTTTCTTTTTGCTCTCATAAACTTCTTCACATTCTTCTTTGATGTATCGGCTTAGTGTATCAGCTATAATATTGTCTTTACCTTTACAGTATTTAATGGTGAATGAGTATTCGCTAATGGCTAAAATCCATCTTAATAATCGGGCATTTGTTACTTTGCATTTCAATAGAAATGATAATGCTTGGTGGTCAGTATGTATCTCAAAATGAGTACCATAAACATAATATCTGAATTGCTTAAGAGCGTACACTATAGCAAGTATTTCTTTTTCTGATGTGGAGTAGTGTTTTTCAGCTCCTTTGAAGACTCTACTGGCGTAGGCAATAACTCGGTGCTCTCCCGTATTATCTTGTTGATACAGTACACTTCCTACTGCGTAGTCACTAGCATCGGAGTATATTACGAATTTTCCTTCTCGTTGAGGATGATGTAACATAATATTTTCGATGAACGACTCTTTCACTTGGTTAAAGGCATCTTGATGTTTCTTCTCCCATTTCCATTTTTTTTCTTTCTTCGTCAGCTCTAGGAGCGGTTGCGTATACCTTGCATATAACGATGAGAATCTTCTGTAGTATCCGGTTAGTCCTAAGAATGCTCTTAACTCTTTGAGATTTCCGGGTATCGGGAAATTAGTTATGCTGGAAATTTTGATAGGATCGTGTTGAATACCAGAGGATGAAATAATGTGACCTAGGAATTGGATACAGGATTTGATAAATTCACATTTGTCTAGGTTAAGGGATATGTTCGCTTGTTTAAACTTGTGGAATATCGTGCTTAGATGTTTTATATGTTCGTCTAATGTTTTAGATACAACTAAGATATCATCTACAAATATCATGGTGTAGGGTTCCACTTCAGGTCCTAGGGCTCTTTCTAGACACTTTACGATGGCTGCTAAACTCGTGCTTAATCCGAAGGGTACTACCCTGTGTTGGTAGCATTTATTTTCATACAGGAAAGCAGTGTACTTTCTATTCTCTTCACGAATTGGAATCTGCCAGAAACTTGAGCGTAAATCTAGCTTCGTCAGATACCTCGCTCCTTCACACTTAGTAAATAATTCGTCCGCAGTTGGCGCACAGTCATACTCCTTTAATACAATGCTGTTCAGCTCCCTCATGTCAAGGCATAGACGTATCTCACCATTTTTCTTCTTCACTACCACTAGAGGATTCAGGAAGTTGCTGTTCGATCGCTCTATGACTCCACTTTCGATCATACGCCGAATTTTCAGTTCAACCTCTTCCTCATATCGCATTGGGATAGGGTATGTCTTCCTAATGACTTTCGTAGGGTCTGACACAACTATAGAGTGCTCGTATACTGTCGTCTGCGTCGGCACTTCACTAAATACATCACTATATTCTTCTATTAACTCATGCGGTTTCTCTTCTTCCTGTGTCGTCATCCCTTCATCTACCGCATTCACATGTCGAGTTGGACCACATTGTATTTGTGGCTTGTACAAAGTAATAGGTGTTTCACTTACCTTGCACTCTTCTTCCTCGCTGTTCATATTTAATTCATATTGAACATTTTTATAATTACACACAATTATATTATCATTAATATTAATCTTAGCATTTATTGTATTTAGTATATCGATACCTAAAATTCCATCATAAATCAATTTATGCATAATTATCATGGGATGTTCTACTTCTAGATTTTTATATGTTAGAGTTACATATGCTTGTTGTTTAACTCTTTCTTTTTTATTGGTAGCTGTTGTAATATTTAAATTATTTACGGGCAAAATTGCAGTATTTTTAAAATATTTCTTGTTGCGTTGAACCCACGCAGCGTTAAGAACTGACAGCTGGCTGCCTGTGTCAACTAGCATCCGTATTTTACACCTGTTTATGCTCACAGTCACAATAGGGCATTGTGTTTGCTGCGTGTCTCGCTTTATATCCTGTTCAGTGCTTAATAAGTCCTCCCTAATATCGCAGGGGTATATGTTGTTTATTTTATCATTTTGCTTCCGTTTATTCAGTCATTGTGAGGCCTTTGATGTAGACGGCCGGCTGTGGAATGTTACTGTCTCCATCTCATTCATTTCTTGGCTTTCTCTCTTCAATTTTTTTTCGTCGTACCCTCGTACTGCGGCAACGCGTTTGTCAGCTGGTTTTGAAAAATGTTTACGATTGGACGACCATACAACGTCTCCTTCTCGTTTAGGTGTATTTATTCGTTCAGTCTCTCTAGCTGTGTGCATTGTAGTGTTGTATATTGGTGGCGAATAATTTATTTTGTAATTATCACGGTGCGGTGTAGTGTTTTGTATTGCTTTCTTGTCATCTCTGTGATAATTATGGTGGTGATTTGCGTGTTTTTGTTCCCAGTATTGTGTGTTCTTACCTTTATTGATATTCTCTGACTGTGTTACAAGGATTAAAAATTCTTCTATGATTTTAATTCCTTGCGTATAAACTGCTAACTGGATATCTCGCTGAAAATGGTAAGATAATTTTGAAACAATTTCGTATTCTGAGAATTTAGGTTTAAGATGCTTTACACGTTCTATTTGCATAATTGTGTATTGTTCAATACTCTGCTGTCCTTGTGCATTGAACTTTCCATATTCGAGTTGATCCCGTACTTGTCGTTGGGTATGTAGATTCCAGTATTGGTTTTCGAATGCCTCACGAAACTGTTGATATGTACTGACGTTATCTCTAATAATAGAGTACCATTGGCTGGCTGAATCTCTAAGATATCGCGTGACGAAGTCTATCTTCTCGTCGTCATTTATTGCACTCCCAATTTTTTCTATTTCCTTCTCTACTCTAGCTAGGAATTCCATACTGTTCTCCCCTTTACCACCTGAGAACTTAAGTCTGCTCCTTTCTTCCGTTGGTGTAGGAAATATGGTCATTTGGTTCTGGCATCTTCTTAACTCACTTCGTAGCTGGTTCATTTCCACTTGCATTTCTTCTTTCATATGTGATACGTCTCCCGAACGGTCCTTCATAGTTTCTTCAATTTTATTCTCAATGACTACAGTACGTGTTTCTATTTCTCTAAGTTTACTGGTATTTGTTTGCAATACATTATTAATAGTTTGAATTTTATCATCTTGTTCTCGTGTTATAGTAGTTAAAGTATCATTTATTTGTTTATGTGTTTCTTTTAAATCTTTTCTCCACTCGAGACGTAATTCTTTTTGTTTATTTTCAATCCGTACAACTTGTTCATGTAAGGCTTGTTTAAAATTATTCTCTAGAGTATCAATACGTATGTTGGTGTCACCAATTTTTTCGGTTAACTGCGCATTACTGTCAATTATACTTTGTTTTATTTCAAGATTATCAATTTTTAACTCTTCTAGACTCTGTGATTTTTATGGTGTCCTGTCTAAAATTTTCGGACTGTAGCTCTAATTTATTTTCTAAACTTTCTGTTTGTTTTGTATTTATTTCTTTTAGTTCGTCAATTCTAGCATTTAAATTTTCTGTCTGTTTATTTAAATTTTCTGTCTGTTTTGTGCTTAATTCATCGACCCAGGCACGCATCATCGTCTGGAATGCCTCTACGTCTAAATTTCCTGGAGTCGTCATGTTGAAGTATTTTTAAAATATTTATTTAGTAGTAATCCTTTAACAATTATTATTGATAACCGTTCCCTACTTATTTATTTATTTCTGTATTTTTATTAATAGTTATTATTAATACTCATTACAGTTACACCTGTTACATAGACAAACAATATTATTTGTGGGCACCAGCTGTGTGATTACACAACAATTAACATTACATTCAGTTACTGTTTAATATAAATAATTATTACATATAATACATTTTTTATTTAACACACTCTTATATTTTAGAGCAACCATTTAGCTACATAAAAAAATTTTAATAGTTAAATGGTGGGTATTGGGCCATACGTTCATGGGCTACAATTTATGTAAGAAATTTTTTGTACATAAATTTAGGCATGTCGTGCCCCACGTCCAGGGTGACATATTATACAACGATACATAATTGCATAAATATAAATTTATTTGTTTTTGCGGAGCCCCACGATCTGGGACGCCATATTATGTAACGATATAACGTTGTAAATATAATATAATTTACATTTGTGATGCTCCACGTTGGAAGCGATATTTCTTATGCAACAATCCGATATACATAAAAATAGGCGTGACTGGTCTCACGTTCAAGATTGACAAATTATGTAACACTATATCATTTAATTTGAGTTTCAGGTGTATCTGAAATAAGAACTCTATGTAACTTGTAACGGTATTTAAAATTTATTTGATATTAATAAAATTGTGCACATGGCACTTACTTCGACTTAAAAACATTCGTTATTATGCCATAAGGCTTATGCTATATACATCCTTACTGACTAAATATTCTATTCTACTAATTATTGTATTAAAGGAAAATCTCATTTCCATACTACTCAGTCAATTAATGTGTTTCAAAATATCAATATTTAAATATCTTTTTATATATTGTAATGTACTCAAAATATTAATAGTTATTGAATTTATCTTTTGTTTCTCAGTACTGATTTATCTCCAACACTAATTGTTTTCATTTAAATGCTTTGTATTCATTTTATTTCATATTAATTTGAGCTCTTGTTACGTTAATCGTATTTCTAAAACATCTATGATTTTAATTCTACTTTACAATAAACATTGGCTCTTACTTTTAAATAAAACAAGAATGTCTTTAATTGTCTTTGAGTTCATTGTTCGATTAAGAGATAAATAAGTTGTTTATCACCTTATTGCCGTCAATCATACGCGATCATTTGATCCATCTGTAGTCGTCCTCGTCTCGCACTCCAGTGTCCTCTTGTCCAGCGTCGACTCGCTTTTTGTCCAGTGTCGCCTCGCTCTTCTCCTCTTGTCCAGCGTCGAATCGCTCCTCTTGTCCAGCGTCGCCTCGCTCTTCTTGTCCAGCGTCGCCTCGCTCTTCTTGTCCAGCGTCGACTCGCTCTTCTGTCCAGCGTCGTATCACTCTCTGGAACTTATCCTCGTGCTGTTTCTGACGTCAATGGATCTTCTTATGTGGATCTTCTTATGTAATTTTATTATTATTTAAAAACAGTTTGTTTTACAATCGAGTTACATAACTGTATGTAACTGGACGGATGAAATTATTTACAAAAATCTAAATATTCTGTGTGGACGGGCAGAAGCTCCCGCTGCACCATGGATGATTTAAGAAAGAGAACCACTGTAGCTTGTGTGTCCTATTTATACCCATGTCTTGGTTGACACCTGCAGTGGTACGAAATCGACATGTCAGAAACTGTCTCTGGATTCAGTTCCCCCACTCTTTGTCAATTTCGCTATTTCTTATATTTCTGCGAATTGCAGAGTCCTGTAAGTATACTCTTATACTTATAACTATTTTTTCAACACATGTTCACTGTAATTTTGGACATTGCAACTTAACCCTTTCGATTTGTACACAGTTATTTCACTATTACATTCGTACGGTGTGGCACTTCCACATGGTTTTCGTACACAGTATTTAGTTAATTTTCTTACATTTTATTGTGTTTTCGGATTTTACTCTTTAATTATAGTTTATGAATAATTATGGAAAAACAGTAATTATGCAATTATTCATCTCGGGGTGGTAAACTCGCCTGCATAGACCTGCATTCACACACACTAGCAAAATACTGGTGTACACACTTTCAGTTACATTTGTGTGTGTGTGCACGTCGATTCAGGTCGAAACACCTGTTCATATTTTTGTCTGAGCCAAGCTTGCAATCCCTGACATGCTTATTTCTAATACATTATTAATTATTTACAGTTTATTAGGTATATTTAAATTTTTATATTCAATGCTCAGTACATCACTTATTTGTACTGTCGCAATATATTCCTTCTTCTTTGTCTCTCACTCCGACCCGTCAATGTTATACTATTTACACTATTTAAATTTGCATTTGGTCTATTATCATTTTGACTTTCACGCGAATATATATTCCTTCTTCTTTGTCTCTCACTCCGACCCGTCAATGTTCTATGTCGAGGCATAATGGAAGTAGGTGCAAATATCTGAATGTAAAAAAAAAATATGTAATGAAATTACTGAAACTAAGATTAGACAGGGATTAATTTAAAAATAATAAAATGTACTCACTTTTTTGAAACCACCGATAATAATTAGGCGAGAGTAAGACAATTCAAATTGCTGCTACAAAATTTTCCTTTTGCAACAGGTGTATATTAAGCAAGCTGTATTTCACTTTCAACTGCACATTAATATATAAAACACAGATATCTAATATACAAAATATAAAATAAACACTTTTTTGCCTTGACATACACTCCACAGACTATTGTTGCCTAGCAACAAAATTATTTTATTTTTAAGAATTACCATTGTTTGAAAAAGTTTAAATGAATTTTCAAGTGCAAATGAATGTTTTATTTTATTTAATTTAATGTATTTGTAACACGTATTATACATAAATTTTAGCTTTCTGCACTCCTTCTCCATATAAACTTTAACTATGCCAAATCTCACACTCCTCCGTGCGAGCAATATGCTTAAAAAGGGGTACAAAGTTTTCTCTTCACGTATTAATATATAGATTATATTACATATTTACAGGGTCGAAAGCTTATTACCGAGAATACATTATTTATAATAGTTCTTTATACACTATGTTTCTTGTGTGAGGAACGCCATCTATAACCCGGTCGGGAGGAACAAGTAAGTGAATATTTTCACTTACTTGTTCGAAGTGCGACGTACCGGCTAAGCGACTTACCGGCTAAGCTCGACGTAAAGTTGCCCGTGGGTAAAAGGGTCAGACTGTAAATCTAATCCCACGAAATCTATGGTTTGCCCTTGACTTTTGTGGATCGTTATCGCGTAACAAAGTTGGAGGGGAAACTGCCGCCTGTACATTTCGATGGGACTATTTGGGAAGTTCGGAAATTTAAAACTTATTCTTGGAATGCCAAAAAGCTCGTTAGAGCCTGTTCTTCGGCATGTGATAAGTCGACGAGTAATTGCGACGATAATTACTTTTGTGCCGTTGACTAAGCCGAGATCAAAATTTAAATTTCGCATCACATGCAAACCGATCCTACCTTAAGCCTGAGAATGTGTTCTGGAATTCCTTTCCCTTGAGCCTGATTTAATAGGGACTCATCAACATCTATTCCCGCTCTGTCCTCCTCGGCTACACTGTCGAAACTATATAAATTTTGAATTTCCCCGTCGAGCGCCTGTAATACTACCATTAATTTCTTTGACATTATTATTCAGAGTGCATATTACAACCCTTTTTGCACATTCATCAGGCTTCTGTAAAATTTCTTTGGTGAAAACAAAGTCGATCAATTCGCGAAGCTTAGTCACGTAGGATAGCTGTGGTAGTGCCACGAGTTTTTCCAAATTACGCCCTTCGCCGAGCTCGCGTTTTTCGGTGGAGTCGGAACCTATCTTCATTAAAAATTCTTCATAATATTCTTCGCCCGTTAACCTATGGGCCGTTGTAAGCATGAACGACTTAACTTTTTTCCAGATATAAGATCCGCGAACTGATGCACGAACGATATCGGCATTTGTCTTAGCGTTTTCTACTACCGGAGGAATTTGCCTGAAATCTCCCAAGAAAATTATTATTTTACCGCCAAACAACTCATCCTTTTGCATCAGGCCTCTGAGAGACCGGTCCAACATTTCGATTAATTTTTTATGCGCCATAGCCGCTTCATCAAAAATCAGTAGTCGCCTCTCGGATAAGTTCAGCTCTCTGTGTCCCGTTGGTTATCGACCAGAAACCGTCATCGCGTATATCTAGGGGTAATCTGAAACGGCTATGTGCAGTCGTACCTCCGGTGAGATTTTGAGCGGCGATGCCGGAACTGGCTACACATAAGATGACTTTATCTTGAGACCGCGCGAAAGCTGAAATAATTTTAAGAAGGAGCGTTTTCCCGAACCGCCAGGACCGTCCAAGAAGAGAACTTTTTCATTTTGTTCGCCGCGCATGTGCAACTTAAAGTAATCAAAAACCCTAGATTGATCAGAAGAAAGCCGCGATTCCCATTCCTCGACAAAAGCATTCTGAACTGAGACGCTGTATTGACGTTTTTCACGACCTAATTCCGTGGAATCATCTTCAACTAGGGGAAGACCGGCCTCTAGAAGCGAAGATCCATGTCGGCGCAGACACCTATCTATGTGAATAAGACCTAACTTATACGCTCTTTCCTCATCTTCGTGAAAATGTTCCAAAAAATCCTCGCATAAATTTGCTTTATATTTCTCCCACATTTCCGGCACCGGAGATCCTATCGCCGAGAGCATAACAAAAAATTGCCTCAATCTGTCGGTTTTCATGAAGCGTGCAGCCTCTTCAAGAGCGTCAAAGTATTCTTTTTTATCATCCGCGAATCCCAATTCCCTAGCCGCCTGCTGGAACATTTTGCAATCAGGGCCTCCGAGAGCGTACAAGTCCTCACACCCACGGCATGGATACCTGCATAGCAGCATTCTCAGATAATACTGCTCACCTCTGGTGGGAGCGACCCAAAAGAGTCTCGCGACACAATCACCCCTCTGTCTTCGCGTTATGAAATGTTTCCCGTCCGAATGCCAAACCGCATTAAGAGAGGATTTTAGACTGCTCGGGTAGGTTCTGTACAGCTCGTAAAAATCTAAATAAGTGAGGTCATTCATTTCCGGAGTAGCAAATGTCCCGCGTGATGATCCTCGCTGTAGTCGTATAGTTGAAGTGAAGTGAAAAGTGTGATTTCAGAAAATTCAGTAGCAAAGTAGCACGGGTTCCCCTTTTTTACTTGTTTACTCTTCGGCTCCTGATCTCACACTGAGCTCCGATGTGGAGGCAAGACTTTATAAAGGTAGGATCGGTGGTGGGGAGAATTGGTAGTGGGAGATGTGCAGTGATTGAAACACTTCACACTGCGCAACGACGAGAGGTGATAGGATGCGCATTACACCGAAGATTCTAGCATTGCGCATTTACGTCAATGCTGACGTCATATCGATTGCGTAACATTCTGACGTAACAGGACGACTCATCGATTGCGCAATATTGTGCAATACCTTTCATTTTGTATTTCTACACTTAAATACATAGTAAATGGTACGTTTATTGCAGAAAACAACTGCTCAAAATAAGAAACTAATACCAGTTCCCCACTGGGCCATAAAACAAACAAGAAACAATAAAGTTGTTCGTAAATTTCAAACAACCGATAATCGGTTTACATTTAGTCAGGCGAGCCGTCTGGATTAAAATTACTCCCAGCTCGATAGCGCTAATCGTTCTCGAGATAGGCTCCCCTCTTATGTATAGGGGGAGCTATGTATATATTTACAATGGCCTCCGAACGAACCTATCCCAGGAGACAATGTATTCTCGGTAATGCCTTTTATTTATTTACAATATCTGAATATTTACAATCACTTATTTTAACATGCAAACTTCAATAGTACACAACTTAAACATTATTATATTACATATTTACAGGGTGGAAAGCTTATTACCGAGAATACATTATTTATAATAGTTCTTTATACACTATGTTTCTTGTGTGAGGAACGCCATCTATAACCCGGTCGGGAGGAACAAGTAAGTGAATATTTTTCGGAGATCTTACCCGGCTAAGCGCGACGTAAAATTGCCCGTGGGTAAAAGGGTCGGACCGTAAATCTAATCCCACGAAATCTATGGTTTGCCCTTGACTTTTGTGGATCGTTATCGCGTAACAAAGTTGGAGGGGAAACTGCCGCCTGTACATTTCGATGGGACTATTTGGGAAAATCGGAAATTTAAAACTTATTCTTGGGATGCCAAAAAGCTCGTCAGAGCCTGTTCTTCGGCATGTGATAAGTCGACGAGTAATTGCGACGATAATTACTTTTGTGCCGTTGACTAAGCCGAGATCAAAATTTAAATTTCGCATCACATGCAAACCGATCCTACCTTAAGCCTGAGAATGTGTTCTGGAATTCCTTTCCCTTGAGCCTGATGTAATAGGGACTCATCAACATCTATTCCCGCTCTGTCCTCCTCGGCTACACTGTCGAAACTATATAAATTTTGAATTTCCCCGTCGAGCACCTGTAATACTACACTGTTAACTTCCGAAAGAAGTAAACACCGAGTATACTTCAAGAGGGACAATTTTTGTCCCTTGTTATCTGACTTACCCAAGTGCCAACTCGGTTGGCCTTCGGGATACAGAAGAGGGTATTGGAAAGGTTCGACCAAAAAATTGTTGGCGTGTATAATTCTCATCTCTGTTGATCCCTTTTTCCAAACGCAGAATTTTCCCTGCGGTGGTTCTGATTCGTCACAACTGAGGACTGCCGAGACTTCAGTGGAAAGCGGCCTGTCCCCTAAAACCGGTCCGTGTGTTCGTCGCGAGGTGGTTTCGAATTCAAGGCGGGCATTTTCTGAAGGTTCCTCATGTAACTTCTTGTAAAGGGAAACGTAAGGGTTTCGGGATCCATGAAATTGTTGGATTTCGCGTATTATTTCCGGTTCCAGTTGCTTCTGTTGGCCCTCAGCGATCCGCGCATTACCGTCGTCTATATAAAGAAAACTATTATTCCGGCCTCTGCAATTTAAATCATACACCAAATGGTATGTCCGACCTAATATTTTCATAAAAGAGAGTCCTTTAGGGTGGTGATAGCCTAAGGGAACCGAAAGGGCACAAAAAGAGAAGAGGTCGTTATACCTCCGCGGATGTTTTAGGAACCGCTTGTCCGAATAAATTTTATCTGAAAGAATTGGAAAATCCATCACATTGTATTTCCCTAGTCCGCAGCACCACTGTGTTCTTCCAACTTCCTCCTCGAAGAGTCGCGTTCCACAGTGAGAACACTTGTGGGTTTCATCAAGTAGAGAAAGAGTTTTAAGACGATAGGCCTTTATTTCATCCAAAGATTTTCCCGTCCGTTCAGCAATTATTGGTCCTTTTCTAAGCACTGTCGGTAGATGAGGTCCAGGATGAGAATCTTTGTATTTCTTGGCTGCCCCTTTATTTACCTCCGGATTTTCTTTTCTATATTTCCCTACCGCCTTTCTGTTTACCTCAGGATGTTCTTGCCAGTAATTTTCGACAGCCTTTCTGTGTACCTCAGGATGTTCTTGTGTGTATTTTTCTACCGCATTTCTGTTTACCTCCGGATGTGTTTGCGTATATTTTTCTACAGCTTTTCTGTGTACCTCTTGATGGCTTTCGGTGTATCGTTGAACCGCTTCTCGGTGCTGATCTCTTGTGCTCGACGAGGAAGTCTTTGGACGACCACGGGTCCTTTTCGGAGGCCTTCCAGCTTTTCTTTTTGGTGCAGTTTTATCCTTTGAAAGCTCAGTGATGTCTAATCCCCTAATATCTTCCAAAACTACCGATATTCGCACTTTAAATTTCGGATCCGACTTAAGTTCGCGTGGAATTGTAGAACACTGGGGCTCCTGACCTCTTGTTGCTACCACCCGTGTAATTTCATATTGGTTAATTAAACTATTAAAAGGAGACCTTTTCATAAGAAACCTTGCCAGTTGTTTCAAATTAGAAAACGCGAATAGGCGGCCGACACCGTCAGAAGAGAAGGTTCCATTCTCGTTTACCGCGTGGGAATCGAAAATAAAATATCGGGAGTTGCATTTCCAAAGCGAAACTGCGACGTGTAGTCCGATAAAAACGAAACCCGAGTCCGCGTAATTTTCGAATAAATTTGTAAGCTTTTCTTTCAATTCCTCCGTGCAAGACCCGAAATCATTATCCAAAGATGGATAAACACCGTAATCTTCAAAGTGCGATTCAATTTTAAAAGTTTGACTTTCTAATTTGAGATATTCGGCTACCTCGTTTACCGTTAAAAAAGCGTGGCGGTGGTTTTCCCCGAGTGTTCGTTTTGTTTGTTTATAATAACAATCGCCCTGAACTATCAAGCGGTCAATATCTTGTGTTGTGAGATAATCTCTACGCACATTTTCGATGAAGCAACAGGTTGCGACTGAAATGCAAACACATTGAACGTTACGAGTGTCACTAAATCGCGGATTGGCCTGGGAAATGGTACCGGAGGCTACGCATTCGAAACGCGACATCTTTAAAAATAATTTCAAAAAAATCTTAGAAATAATAACAAAAAAATAATAATTGCTTACAATGTAAAGGAAAATTATAAATAAACAATAAATATTATACTAATAATATAAATACAAAATTATCATGCAATAAAAACGAAAATAATAAAGTACTAAATTTTTTTAACTCACATAAAACGGTGTCTTCAAATCGCCAGCCTGCGTTAATCCTGTTCCTACGATAATCTGGAACTGATGACGTATGATCCTCTACAGCTAATCCTCGTCAGGTTATCAGATGTCTTCAATGATGATCCAGACCGCAGAAATATAGATGAACTGCAAACTGTGATGTCTTGAAATCTGGAACTGATGGCTTCCGAGTTGTCAGCTGCTAATTTTCCTCTGCAAAATGTTTTTCAGATCTCCTGCGTGATGATCCTCGCTGTAGTCATATAGTTGAAGTGAAGTGAAAAGTGTGATTTCAGAAAATTGAGTAACAAAGTAGCACGGGTTCCCCCTTTTTTACTTGTTTACTCTTCGGCTTCTGATATCACACTGAGCTCCGATGTGGAGGCAAGACTTTATAAAGGTAGGATCAGTGGTGGGGAGAATTGGTAGTGGGGGATGCGCAGTGATTGAAACAGTTCACACTGCTCAACGACGAGAGGGGATAGGATGCGCATTACACCAAAGATTCTAGCATTGCGCATTTACGTCAATGCTGACGTCATATCGATTGCGTAACATTCTGACGTAACAGGACGACTCATCGATTGCGCAATATTTTTCATTTTGTATTTCTACATTTAAATACATGGTAAATGTACGTTTATTGCAGAAAACAACTGCTCAAAATAAGAAACTAATACCAGTCCCCCACTGCGCCATAAAACAAACAAGAAACAATAAAGTTATTCGTAAATTTCAAACAACCGATAATCGGTTTACATTTAGTCAGGCGAGCCGACTGGATTAAAATTACTCCCAGCTCGATAGCGCTAACCGTTCTCGAGATAGGCTCCCCTCTTATATCCGGTATGAAAATCGGTCAGACAAAATTCGTTTTCGGGCTTCCGGTTGCACAAAGCTTTGGTTTTATAATTTTTCCCCAAGTTACTTCGGACGGGGAATAAAAAAGGTCTCTTGTGTTTTTTCGCTACGAGGCTTCCTTATATCCGGTATGAAAATCGGTCAGACGAAATTCGTTTTTTCGGGCTTCTGGTTGCACAAAGCTTTGGTTTTATAATTTTTCCCCAAGTTACTTCGGACGGTGAATAAAAAAGGTCTCTTATATTTTTTCGCTCCGAGGCTTCCTTATATCCGGTATGAAAATCGGTCAGACGAAATTCGTTTTTTCGGGCTTCCGGTTGCACAAAGCTTTGGTTTTATAATTTTTCCCCAAGTTACTTCGGACGGGGAATAAAAAAGGTCTCTTGTGTTTTTTCGCTCCGAGGCTTCCTTATATCCGGTATGAAAATCGGTCAGACGAAATTCGTTTTTTCGGGCTTCCGGTCGCACAAAGCTTTGGTTTTATAATTTTTCCCCAAGTTACTTCGGACGGGGAATAAAAAAGGTCTCTTGTGTTTTTTCGCTCCGAGGCTTCCTTATGGGTTAGAATTATGTCAGTCAGTGAGTGACCTCTGGGGCTTTATATGTTATAGATAGATAGACAACAGAGAAAACGGGGGGTTATAATAATATATATAAATCGGTTCATAACGTTATCCTACGTCTTCCGATCCCTAGTCTCCATTGGTCTCGATCCAACCAAGATTCTTCTTCCAATTCCCGGTCTCTCATTGCCCGATTGATGCCTTCTCTCCAACTCAACCTAGGTCTTCCTCTTCACCTACGACCATATGGTGTCCATCCCAAAATTTGCTTGGGTAGTCGATTATCCGGCATTCTTTGCACATGTCCAAACCATCTTAGCTGTTTTCTTCAAGAGATGATCCAACCTAAATAAGCTGAAGATAGAAGAAAGACAAGCGGCCAGTGCTCTTTCTTTTAGTGATAAATCGTTTGAGCAATATGAAAAAGACCAATCTTTTTCTAATTTAGATGAACTACTAAACACATAGGAAGTTCAGTTATAATAAGTATTGGACTGTTGTGATAAGTGACGATACACTAATGTTTATATGTTTGGAAAATGATAACGGGTTGTGACTTTGTTTTACGCTGTGACAATATATTTAGATTTAAATTTAACAGCATCATGTACGGGAGTACCAGTTGATAATTTAAAAAACATTGTGGACTTTCCTCAGAAGATTTGCCACATGAATGACATTTACAAGATTTTAAGTTGTATAGAAAACTTTTAAACACCAGTTCCAGTAGCAATGATTGCAGTAGCAATAGCAGTTGTATAAATATTAGTAATGTACTCCAGGTGATAGGCACACTTTTAAACTCATGTAAAAGCAATGTGTCTGAACAGCAAAAATTTATTATAGATTTTATGGTTGAACAACTAAATTTAATTAATTGCAAGCCATAAAATTGGCAGAACAGCACAGATCTATTAATTTTTTCTCCTATTTTTATTTTTCTACAGGCATATGAATTTGTTAGGGAGTCTGGTCATTTTATTCTTCCTCAAAGACAATTAAAAAAATTAACAGCAAATTAAAATTAAGTCCTCACTTTCTTTCACATTTAAGGAAATAAGAAAATTTTTTGAAGAAATCTAATACAAATATTCTTATAATTATTGATGAAATACACTTGAAACAGTATGTAGATTATAAAGATGTTATTGTTGGTATGGCATATGATAATTCAAATAGGGCAGAGTATTTGTTTGTAGTATTAAAAGTATTGCAAGTTCCAAACATCTTACACAGATGTGGCTTATATATTGCCTGGAAAGGAAATTACAGCTGATGTTCTGTTTCCTGTATTGAAAAATACAATAAATTAACATTATTATATATAAAAAACTTTCACAAATGAACTTACTTTTGTTCTCACTTTCACAAACGTTTCAAGGTGTTGTGCCTCTTCCTCAGTGTGAGTAAATAAATTAACATAATATAAAACAATTAGAATATAATAATAATTATTATTATTCTATTATTTTTTTTTAATATAATTTTGAAGTTAGAGGCAATAAACTTCCATGTAGTTATGGTTTTCACTGGCAATAACTTAATAAACAGAAAACCAATAGCAATGTTTCAGAATCCACTAGTAGATTATGTATATACTCATCCATGTATACCTTCTTTGTTCTATTGTGTTGATACAGTAAATTTAAGTGTGTTAGAAAAAACTAATTAAACCAAAAGGTCAGTTAACAAGCCATGTATTATCCTAGTTTTAATTATAATTTTAGTAATTATATTAATGATAGAGGTGAGGGTGGTGTGCAGTAATAGCAGCACTAGCAGTAGTGGTAGTAAGAATAGTACTATTTCTGCTTATAACAATAGTGTAACTTACAATTATATTGACAGTACTGATATCAATGTAGCTTCTGTGAAAGCTGTAAAAAAAATTATGAGATCGAGTGTGGAAATTTGTTAAAATTTGTGTACATCTTATCAAGAAAAGCACTGTGGCCCACAAATTTAGAACACTCACGTTGTATAATACACGCGTATGCATGCTTCAAATAGCCTTGTCGAACTTAAAAAAGGGCAATCATAATTTAATCATTGCTGATGGCATAGCAACATTTATCAAAATATTTTCTATTTGGTTTAATATTATGTATTTTAAGACCCCTTATAAAAGGTTTAAACTTTCGAAATATTTATCAAGAGCCACTGACAAATTGTGCCAGTGATGAAAAACTAGCTTTTCTTAAAGCATCTGTGAACTTGCTTGATAAGTGGAATGAACTTAGTATGAATGGTGGGACAATGACTAGAGAAACTTATTCAACTTTAGTGCTTATTCAGACAACGGCTGGAGATTTTTGACAACTTTATACAATACAGTAGAGCTTCGATTATCCGAACGATCTATTATCCAAACTCAATAAAAAGTACAATTATGTACTGTACTGTACAGTAATGTATTGGACACATGTAGGCATATTGGATATTTATTGAACATAAAATATTGTATAATATAAATTATTACAGTACTGTACAATAATAAATAAACGCTGTAGCTATACAGCCTATGAAGACGGCAAGAATGCTACTAATACAAAACCATGACGGCAGCAAAAGGTTTTGACACACTTGAGACTATTCTAAAGTGGGCCGAAACAGAAGACAAGATAGATTGTATTCAGATTATGAAACTTAAACGACTTCAGCCTTTAGCAGCAAGAAATTGGGGTATCGCTTTGAAGCAGACAGTGATAGACAATTCTTCAAAAAAGTGTAAATCCATGGTACTGTATGTTTTTTAATTTTTAAATAATTTTATAGTACAGTGTTTGTCATTACACTCTAATTTTGTTTAAATTAACTTTTGGTTTTTATTAACTACACTGTTTCAATTCAATGATTTTTAGCCTTAGTAATACATTACAGTACAGTATACAGGTTGCTGTAATTATATAACAGTATGTTAGAAATGATTTTGTATTAAAAACCTTTGTTTTTGTAAAGGGAAATAATGTTTGCAATTTACGATCTATTATTCGAACGGACCCTGGCCCCGAGAGGTTCGGATAATCGATGCTCTCTTGTATTTTGAAAATTCACAGAAAAGTAAGGAAGGTGTATCATGTAAAGTTCTCTTGAATAGTAATGGTGTATACTACAATTCATAAGGTAGAAGTGGAGTCGCGATTAACCGAGGTAATGTGGACCGAGACCTCGTTGGATAATCAAAAACTCGGAAAAAACAGAAGGTTCAAAGAAAAATTGCATTAGTATAAGCTCTTTTCTTCTATTGCACCTATTTGCTGTAATACACGTAATTGCTTCATATTGTGATACTTTGTCACAAAAACATTTAATACGCAATTGGAAAAAAGAAAAATAAGAAACAGAGCTGATTCTATAACTTACGTAATCCTTTATTAATTGCACTAAGCGGCAAAAACAGTAACAGTACAGCTCTCGTCAGATTAAAATCTTAAACAATTAAATCTCATAATTTCTTTAAAAAATCTTTTAACAGTTTTTTGCTTGATAGCACTGCCTCTCTTCTTTGACGCCATATTGCGTAGACGCTGCAGGACCAGAATGTCAGCTGGTGACGTATCTTCTTGTTGGTCGGCGTACAATGCCCTCTCAATTACACTTAAGCCGTCAGCATGGCTTATCTTATTGTCCACAGTAAGAGTGTCTTCTTCATCGTCGCTGTTATTATTTTGAGTAATCAAATTTACAATGGCCTCTTCGGATAGTTCACATTGTTCATCGTCATTCATCCAGTTGTTAACGCCTTTATTCGTCACTGCCTCAGTAACTGGCAGCTGATTTAAAAGTTCCACTAGTTCTACATCATCTTCATTCTCTTCATCATCGTTTGTGTCATCCCTTTTTGGAGAATTGTTTTTCGAGTTTTTCAGGACAGTAGATTCTTTCACATCGTCCCATGATTCTGCCAGCCAATAAATCACATCTTTTAGGTTAATTTGTTTCAGACACAACTGTTTTACCATCTTCTAAATCATCAATGCCTCAGTAGTCTCTTTCGGTAGTTTCTTCTCAAGTTTTCCAAAACCCCTTGATCTAGGGGCTGAATAAGAGACGTTACATTGAGAGGTAAAAAGAGGGCCCAGATGTCAACTCCACTGACCAATTCACACTCGTCAGGATGAGTGGGAGCGTTAATTTCAAAATTAAGAGTGCCTTACGGGGCAGATTATTTTCATCACAAAATCTTTTTACACTTGGCACAAACTGTTCATGAAACCATGACTTGAAAATTGAGGAATCCATCCATGCACTTTTTTTGGTTAGCGTACTTAACAGGAAGATTGTCAACATTCAGATTTTGGAACGCTCTTGGTTTTTTTGATTTGCCTATTAGCAAAAGTTTAAGCTTGTGGTCACAAGATTTATTTGCACATGCCAGCTTCTTTTATAGCCAGGAGCTGACTGTTCTTGCTGCGCAGGAAAATTCTTGGTGGGTAACATTTTAAAATTCAGGCCCATTTCATCAGATATAATTTTCTGTGGGCCAAGATGGGGTTTTTTTAATGTTGTCTAGCTTGTCAAGAAAGGAATCTACTGCACCGCCGTAAGCTGACAATATTTCACCTGTAATATTTAACTGCCTCATGCCATATCGCTTTTTCCATTGATCAAGCCAACCAATGCTTGCTGTAAATTCCTCTTCTCCATCTTTGAAGCGATTGAAGAATTGCAATGCCTTGGATTGTAACATTGGACCAGACAAGGGACTTCCCTTCTCTCTCGTCTGTTGAAACCACAAAAACAACACCCTCGATGTCTGTTTATATTCGCTATTTTTCACTTCAAGACAGTTTGTATTTCTTTGTTCCCAGTCATTTGTGCAAGCTGAGACACCCACTCTTCAATTTGCACCCTTTTTCTTCTCCAGTCACTTCACCAATACCTAAATCACTTGCCACTTTTTTAACGGTTTCACCACGATCTAACCATTTGATAGCATTGAGCTTTATCTTATAGTGATAAAACCACACGTTTTCTTTTTTCACTCATTGCCAAACGAAACTGTAAAACCAAATCACGAGAAACCTTAATACAAAGCACAGCTACTCACACTTCACAGTCGATTACATTTTAACAGCACGACGGGACAACTGACAGCAAACTAACTCATGTCAGGGAGCTTGAGCAGGGGAAGGTAGGGTGTCAGTCACAGTCAAGGTCGCTGTGTACAGTCTGGTGTCAATTAAAATATGTCACGTAGCGTCTGGTGCCGATGTAAGGACAGTTACAATATTAAGAGATTTCATTATTTCTTGGTTTAAGCTTGGATAACACGGAAGCTCGGTTGGTTAATGGCGACTCCACTGTACACATACACATACTATGGAAGAGATGCTGGAACATTTTCAGTATAATCTTAAGACATAGTGACTAATGACGCAAAGTGGAAGTATTCTATATGGTCCATTTAGGCTCAATTAGGCCTGAATAGACTAGACTGTGCTACTACAGTAGTCTACATACACACAATTTGGGAATTGATGGAAATTGTGCGACCATGCAAAATCAACATGAGCCACCATTGCAGTATCTTCAAAGAAACATAATCTACTCATTTCTCATTCCTTGTACTGTGTTAGCAAGTCTTTGGTAAAAGTGCCATCATGTAGGTTCAGTTCTTGACATAACTGTTTAAGCATATGTTGAAGGTGTAGAAAAAACTTTTTTATTACTTCCATATTCCTTAAGGAAATGGAAGTACCGGTATGGTGATGGCAAAAAAAATCGTGTTCGAGATTATTGCAGATTCTGATTGTACTACACTCAAAACATGAAAAAAAGTCGTTTTTCGAAAAGTGTCTGTGTGTGTGTCTGTCTGTCTGTCTATAGATTTTTTTTTCTATGGCAAACGATAACTGCCCCAAATTCAAACAGAATCAAATAATAGTTGTCTTGATTATTCATCTCTTCTTTCACAGCACTACACTTAACTAAAAATGAACTTTTTTCATGTGAAAAACTTACTATTTTATCGGACGCGTTTCGGCTTAGTATCCGCCTTCTTCAGCTTTGGTAACAGACTGCCAGCATTTTGTAACGGTTGTGTGGAAGGTGAAGTGGGGGTGGTGTGTGGCGGAAGGGGATTGGCGCGGGGATTCAATTTATTGTTTGTTTTCTGTATAATTGTGTCAAAAAGTGTATGTGATTTATATTGTAATTGATCGTTGAGTATGTTGTTTGGTTGTGTTGTGTGGTGTTTATATATTTCATATTGTTCAGTTGTGTTGAGTTTTTGACCTTTGGGTATGTAATGTAGAATTTCAAGATTAGTGTCTATGTTGGTGTAACTGTGGTTTTCTGTGTGTATGTGTGTGGCAAATGCAGAGTGTATATTGTTGTTGGTTAAAGCTTTTAAGTGTTCAGAATAACGGGATGAAAAAGATCTTCCCGTCTGGCCTATGTAGAAACTATTGCAGTCATTACAATTTAATTTGTAAACACCTGTTTTGTTATATTTGTCTACAAAAAAATATCTTATAATTTGTTTACAAATTAAATTGTGTAATTCTTATTAATTAGGTAAGAAACGGTTTATACTCACAAAAGGGATATGGTTTTATAAACAACATCAGATGATAGTGATAATAATGCAGTTTATACTAATAACATGTACTCATTTTACTTACATGTTCCTTAAGGAAATGGAAGTATGGTGATGGCAAAAAAAATCGTGTTCGAGATTATTGCAGATTCTGATTGTACTACACTCATAACATGAAAAAGTCATTTTTCGAAAAGTGTCTGTGTGTGTCTGTCTATAGATTTTTTTTCTATGGCAAACGATAACAGCCGCAAATTCAAACAGAATCAAATAATTTTTTGCATGCAGCCCTGATTTGTAGAGTACTCAAGACCTATTGTTTTTGGTGAAGATCAGTTAAGGGAAAGGGGTAGTTTACTTGCAACAGTTTTTTTTTATCAAGGGTAATTTTTTCTATGGCAAACGATAACAGTCGCAAATTCAAACAGAATCAAATACATTTTTGCATACAGTCCTGATTTGTAGAGTACTCAAGACCTATTGTTTTTGGTGAAGATCGGTTAAGGGAAAGGGGTAGTTTACTGGCTACGTTTTATGTTTTAACAAGGGTATTTTCTATGGCAAACGATAACAGCCGCAAATTCAAACAGGATCAAATAATTTTCTGCATACAGCCCTGAATTGTAGAGTACTCAAGACCTCTATTGTTTTCGGAGAAGATCGGTTAAGGGAAAGGGGTAGTTTACCTGCAGCGTTTTTTTATCATGGGTAATTTTTGTTTGGCAAACGATAACAGCCGCAAATTCAAACAGAATCAAATAATGTTTTGCATACAGCCCTGAATTGTAGAGTTCTCAAGACCTTTTGTTTTGGTGAAGATCGGTTAAGGGAATAGGGTAGTTTACCTGCAACCTTTTATGTTTTAACAACAGTAAAGTACTTGAAAATTCATTTAAACTTTTTCAAACAATGGCAATTGTTAAAAATAAAATAATTTTGTTGCCAGGCAATAAAATTACATTTTTTTTCATTTTAACGTACATCATGTATGAGAAAATATTTCGTTAGTGGCAGGCAAGCATATCTCAATTATGTAATGTTTACGATTCCATTTTATTATTATGATTACTGCAATAAAAAGGCAGGGAACACACACACACACAATTCACATTATTTCTGGCCTCACTCATGTTTATTTTCTTACATTTGCACGCTTTTTAAATGGAAAGTGCCAAAACCCACACCAACATAACGCGTGCAAGCCGAAAAACTGTCCAGCGTGGATAGCGATTTGCTTCCTGTGGATCCCTGGGCAGTGTAACTGCACGTGTTTACAGAGGAACGATTCATAGACAGAATTTTCGTCTTTAGGGAATGAACCATCTGCAAGATGCTGAGGGTCCATGAGTGACTTCGGAGCGCTCCTTTTTTCCGCGTGTTTGTTCTGTGAAACGTACACTGTAAATTCGCAGCTTTACTCTAAGCAACGCTCAATACGAAATGTTGAAAATTTTTGTCCACGGTGTATCCTCATACACACTGAACCTGCTCTGATGTTTTAATTATGGACATCATAATATTAAAACTTTGGAAACTTGAGCACTACTTAATGGAGATCAAACATGAACTTATACAAGCCATTAATTTTATGCATATTTTTTATATATATATGTGTACAACGTTATCGGCAACAAAGAAGTAGTTTTTGTTAAAATTCCTTCCCGGGATGTTTGGCCGTAGTCCAATGTTTTCTACAAAACCAGACGTTTCGGCAATGCCATCAACTTCCATCATCAGTGAAAATCGAGTGCGATAACGTGAGGTGGTATACGTTAGTGACCACAGTACTGTGGTTAAGGCTGAAGCAGTAAGTAGAAAGAAGTAGTTTCTATGGTAATATTTCATTTTGAAAATGATTTTAAATATAAATCTTAGAACATGGAAGTTATGTATGGTTCTCCATACCGATATTTTACTTCCATGTTCCATATGGAAATGGAAGTATGGTCATGGCGAAAAAAATCATGTTCAAGATAATGGCAGATTCTGATTGTACTACCATCAAAACATGAAAAAAAGTCAGTTTTCGAAAAGTGTCTGTGTAGAATTTTTTCTATGGCAAACGATGACAGCCAGAAAATTCAAACAGAATCAAATAATTTTTTGCATACAGCCCTGAATTGTAGAGGACACAAGGCCTATTGATTTTGGTGAAGATCGGTTAAGGGAAAGGGGTAGGTTTACCTGCAACATTTTATGTTTTAACAAGAGTAAAGTGCTTAATTTTGATAAATAAAGTATCCTGAAATGAAGGTCAAATAATCCACCGTAGAAAGGTAGATGAAATATCTATAAATGAAAAGGGTAGTTGAGGGGGGAGGGGGTAATTTTTTTTATAAATTAAAATATTAGTTGATGGAGGAAGTAAGTTTTATAAGTGTAATACTTTATTGACAACAAAGAAGTAGTTTCTATGGAAACATTTCATTTCACTTTAACAAAATTCTATATTTTTTCATTTAATTTAAATCATGTGCGAGAGAAAATATATCGTTCGTGGCAGGCAAGCATATCTCAATTATGTAGTGTTACGTTTCCATTTTATTATTATGATTACCGCAATAAAAAGGCAGGCAACACACACACACACACACACAATTCACATTATTTCTGGCCTCACTCATGTTTATTTTCTTACAATTGCATGCTTTTTAAATGGAAAGTTCCGAAACCCACACCAACACAACGCGTGCAAGCCGAAAGTGTCCAGCGTGGATAGCGATTTGCTTCCTGTGGATCGCGGGGCAGTGTAATAGACAGACTTTTCTTCTTTAGGGAATGAACCCTCTGCAAGATGCTCAGGGTCCATGAGTGACTTCGGAGCACTTCGTAGGAGGGATGATTATCTGCGTAGTTCGGTTTCTTTATAAGAATAAAGTAAGCCTACCTAATTTTTATTGATAAAGTGACTGAAAATAACATTATATTAAACGACTACCCCATAGCAACAAAAATATCTATACATAGTGAAATTAGTTTGAGGGTGGGCGATATTTTTTTAGAAATTACTGAACCGAATTCAAGTAAATTATTTTAAACATAAATATTACAACATGGAAGTCATGTATGGTTCTCCATACCGATTTTTCCAACTATTTTTGTTTTTCGAATAAGTTGAATGTTTTTTTAGTTAAGCACTGTATTACATGTTCGAAATATTTTGTAATAAGTACTGCATTGGGTTTTTAAGGTGTTCTACTGTTCCACTCAACTCTGAAAGAGGTCCAGAAATATGAAGAAAAAACTACTTTTTTTACTGCAATTGTAATATTCTATAATACTAAGTACACTTCCAAGAAAATCAGCACTGATATAACTAAAAAGTAAAGAGAAATTGCACTCACTGAAACAACAATCATCTTCTCTATATTTTTAAACTCCTTTCAAAAAGTACGACCTTGATTCTTGCATAACATTATCTTAAATACAGCCATTCAGACAATTCAACCATGAACAGACATGGCTTGACGCTGTAAGTTCTCTCCTCTGATGCCATACATATTGTGCGTATTGAAGTACCTTGGGATTTTCTTTACCAAGGTACAAAAATAATCATATAGCATAACACCTTTGCCCTCACAATTTTGACAATTCAGTTTGCACTTACATCTGACAATAATACAGTTCTAGTAGCTGTGAATATCAGCTATTATCAGACAAATTAAAATTCAGTTCCAATTAAAAGACGAAACAAAAATCACAAGTTGTCAAGAATGTAAGAGTACATAAGTACAATTTAATACAGATTACTTTTAAACTCGCTACAAAATGTCATTTACTAAGCACTGTTTAGAACACTTGCAACAAGCAACAATACTGTCTGGCCGCGACCGGGTGATTGAAGCAGCTCTCCCCCACCACGCGGCCGCTTGTAAGCGATGTCGGGTAAAATACATGTACTAGCCGTTTGGTTTGCCTACGCTAATCTGTGTACCATGTTTGTGTGTTATCTGACTTCCTGTCGCCAGACTGTCTCCGTATAACATTCCAGTTAGATAATTTAATAATTATCTTGATTTTGTTTTATAGATTCATCTTTGGTTCTGTCGACCAATTTATTTCAGATACGGTACGTTTTCTTATACAAACTGATAATGAAAGTACTCTTTTAGCCTACACTAATTATCCTTCTACACACTAATTATCCTTCTACGAATGTACTGCAGAAATAAGCAAAATCTTTTGTAATGTACATACAGTATACCATAGTGTACATTCTATTGTAAAACCACACATTTCACATGGAATGATTGACATGTCGTATTTGTTGGAATTATCCATTTCTTAAATGATTGCTACTCGTTACCTGTATATCTTTTGTTGGTTTGTCGCGTAGCACTTTCATCAGATAACTGCACCGCCAATCAATGATGTCATTGCGCTCTACTTGCACTTTTCTTTTACTGCAGGACCGTTTCCACTTAAACCCCATATCGTGTAATATTTGTCTAAGCTTTGTTTTGCCGTATGGGAAATTAGTTCTCTCTTTCAGTGTAGGCAGCAGTTTCCTGACAGAAGGCACAATTCATAATTGTAAATAAGTGTTCTATTGTTTGGCGAATTACACTTCTGTCAAAGTTGTCAATCACAACAGGCACCCTTGTTCGTGGTTTCTGTGGTGACTTTAGATCCCCTCTTGGAGAATCTTTCCTTTCTTTCCTAACTCGTTCAATAGTTGCTATCCCTTTTCTCGTATAAAGGGCTGCTCTCTTGTTAGGGCAAGTAATAGGTGCCAGCAGAGTTCCTGAACTACCCTCCTGTACACACGTTTCTATTATGTTGCTGATAACAGTGCGCTCCCTACTGCGAATTACCTTCAGGTTTGTTTTTGGAGTTCTGAAGCTAGTAGTAGGTGTTGACGTAAGTTTTTGTTGTTCCATGTTTTGAAAACGCACAAAAAGAACAGTTCACTGTTTAAAATTTGCTAACAACGAAGTAAATAATAAATTTAATAACGATAACAACGAAGTAAATAATAAATGTAATAACGATAACAACGAAGTGTTCTCGAAGAGCGCAAACAAATTTCTCTAGTGAAAGCCACGCGAGGAATGCGTGAACGCATTAAGAGATCAAGAGATGCGGTAATTGCTGGGAGGGGTGAGGGACTAGTTTGACGAGGTAATGTTCTTGGCTTAGAGATTACAACACCCCCACTTAGCCAACCCTAGTGCCCGGCCTGCTTCTCCCACCTTACCCACTGCTCGATCTTCAAATTACGGCCAGACAGTACATGCTTATAAGATGATGAATATCCCACAATAAGAAATCAACAGATTGGTAGATGTTGTAGCAATATGTTTATGTAACAAGCAGACACAGTGATAACAAACTATCAGTTTTGATGCATCCATAAATCCACGCCATTAATAACAGCAGAAAGTGTGCGCCAAAAAGATTTCTTTGTGAGTTATTATCACACATAATAGAGTAATGTTAAAGAATTATGAAATGGTAGGTAACAATTCCAGTTTCATATATTCAGCTGTCTGCTGTGACATGACTAAAAATTATCATACTTTCAGTATAAATAACAGAAATTATTTATTTCCTAGTTATGGAGAGTCTTTCAGTTGGATTGTGTTTCTCATATCGGTATTTTTTCTTTTTATTTCTAAAGAATTTGTCCTTGTATTATTAATCCGCTCATCCACTGTTGTCACTGACATACTAAATTATTTGAAAAACTTTCTTTCATCAAATCTCAAATCATTAAGTAATATGACAGCAGTATCAGCTACAGGTCTCTTGAATATTTGATAGATGAACCCTCTTTCTTCTTCTCTTCTGTTTCTTATTGCATTGTTTATAGATCAGGTACAAGCACAGTATCTTTCTCAATCACAGTAACCCATACAGAAGAAAAACTTGAAATCCGTTAGTCATTAAGATAACAGAAATGAGAATACAAATTTCTCCTGATCATTCGAAACATGAAGACTGTCAATACAGCGCAAAACATGCTGTGGTGTCCACGGCGTCACACTGTATACAATACTGTGAAGAAAATATCAGAGGCAATAAGTGCATATGCAATGTTTTCTGTGTTAAGGAAATTTTCAGGATTGGCAACATGTTCAAGACACCAAAACGTAAGTCTGTAACAAAACCAAAGATGTCTGCAATATCCCCTGCGCCACGTGCAACAGGACAGACATTAGGGAGTCCATACAAACACAGGTGAACAGAGAAGATAACATCTTGGCTCACACACAACAATAAAGGACACCATATTGGATTCAAGCATACCAAAACCGTTACTATCATGTTCCTAACACATCCAAAAGAATAATCAGTAAAGCTACAGAAATGCAGTTATGACCAAACTGCCTCAACAATAGAGAAAACAGCAAAAATCTTAATGTGATTTGGAAAATTTTTGAAGCCAACTGTGTAACGGTACGGAATTGTGAGCCACCCCAGTTTAATTTCATATTAATTCAAATACCATTTTAAGCACTTTCCAAATTGCCAGACTTTCATCTGTAAGGAGCCTCCAGTACAGCAATGCAACATACATACAGTCAGCCAAAACAACTGCCAGACGCATTGCGTAACCGCCAGCAGCAGCCTTGTGACACAGTCTCCAGTCTGCAGTGTGTGTCATTAGAGAGTGCACAACAGACAGCCAGCATCAGACAGTAAAGTGCGTAAATTAAAACCAGTGGCCTCGGGCATACGATAGGCCTAGATTAATTGGGCCTATCTATTTAAACAACTCCAAAACAGTTCCGCGCGGCCAGCATACAACAATTTTTAAGTGCGAATAAAATTAATTCGGCCGACGTAATTTTAATGTACAATGTGGAACCAATAAGACAGTAAGGGCCTTTAAACACAAACAGTAAACGTATTAAACGAGTACCGGAGTGCGTGAGATCGAAACAAGTATTCAACACCAGTTCGCGCAACCAACCCTAGGAGTACGCTGCGTATGGGTAACTAGAAACATTTAATATGCATATTAAAACCAATACCAACTAACCGGTGATTATTCGTTATAAAAGGAAAATATATAACACCAATACTTTGTACGATAGAGTTCTCTCAGGGGCGGAGTTTATTTAAAGATCAATGTAACAGAATGAGTGTGCGTGTGCTAAGATAGAGGTTATCCCCTGGTTCATTTTATATATTAATTTTAATTATTTAACAATATCACTCATAAGAGTAACCAAAATAAAACTCGATAGAGATAAGAAATAATTTCAAACAGTTGTACTATCGTTGAAAGATTGGAATAATGTAAAAGAAAGGCGAATTTTTGATAAATAAAAATAAGTATGTGTTTTAGACAGTATCGCATGTGTTAACATAATTATTGAACATATCAAATCCAAGTAATCCTTTCTGCAGCTGTTTTCGTCTGAAAGACTCTGGAATAAAAACCCTAAGGTAAGAGATAATTATAATTTAATTAATTTGAGTAGTTTCATTGGCGCCCGAACAGGGACAGCGAATATAATTTGTGGTTATATTCGCCGGACCTAACCAAGCTGCAGAACGGGTTGTTTGGGAGTGTGGGCGATTAGTAAGAGTGGTTAGTAAGCTTACAAGCTTTCGTGTATAAGTAAATACTAGAAAAATGGAAAACACTATTGATTTAACTAGCACTAGTGCTGAAAATCAAATAAGAACAAGAGTAAACGAAACGGTAGTAAATGAAAATATGTCAACCGAATCGGTCAATAAAAGCGATTCAGGTATTCAGACAGAGTCGCTGTCAATCAGTGACAGTAATGTAAACGGATCTGTAGTAATTAGTGAGGGGGGAGTAACTTCCACCCCTATTACAATTAAAACAAACAAAAGAAAAAGAATTGTCATTGGAGGATATATTTGATTTTACGAAAAGTCGTTTTGATGTAAGTGATGTTAAGTTCCATGAATTAAAGAGTGACATAAATAATATTGACCAAAAATTTGATAAGCGTTTATATGATATGAAACAACAGAGTGTCAAGTTAGAAGACAATATTAATAAACGTTTAAATGAGACGAATGAATGTTTCAATACATTTAAAGAACAAATAATAGAGTCAATAGGAGAACAGATTAAAAGTAATAGTAATAATGACAATAAAAAAGTAACAAGTGAGAGAAATAACAATGATATAATTAAGAATGTGGTATCAGAGAGTGATATGCTGAAAATAGATAGTGAAACAGTAAGTGAGAGTGAGAAAATGATAAGTTGTAATGAAGTAATAATTAGTGTTGTTGAATTGGAAAAAGAATGGAAAGAAAGAGTAGATGAATGTGTAGGGCAGAGAGTAAATTTTCCCCTTATTTGTGATGAACCAGAGTGTTCAAAAGTGTTATTTTCGGGCAAGAGACCCTTATTAGTGAAAGATTTGAGTTGTTTATTTTTGTTGAATAATTTTGTACCCTCTGCATGGAATGAGAGAGAAAGCGTGATATGGCATTATGATGAGAGAGATTTAAATGGAGAATTATGTATTGACAAAGAGATAGAATTATATAAACTAATGAGAAATTATAATGAGTTGAAAGAGATGTTAGAGATGAAATACTTACCTGTTAAAATAGAGAATGAAGATTATTTTGATGATACATGTTCAAACAATAATAATTTACCTTATGATGAAAAAATAACTGACTTGATAATGAATATTACTGATGGAGACTTAACCGATGTACTCAATGTTGACTTAGTATATGATTATTATGGTAAAATGAATAAACAGAAATTGTATGGTTACAAAACACAAGATAACCGTATACAGAATGTAAATAAAATTGAAAATTGTTATGTGAAACCCCGACTCATTTTTGACGATGGAGGTTGAAATTCATAAGTGAACAATTTTAAATATGTTAATATAGGGTAATGACCTAGCTGATTTTTGATATTGAAGTGTGACACAAATGAATAATTATTGTTGAAGAGTTGTAAATACATGTGTAGTGAAATTAATTGTATGTATCATAAAATGTTGAATTGTTTGTATGAAATAACATTGTTGTTAAATGTTTCAGAGGTTACACGGAGATATTGGTGTGTGTGTGTGGTGTGTATTTTGTATTCGTGTCAATAAGTGGATTGTAAGTATAAAGTTCATAATACTAATCAGATAGAATAAAATGCTTACAGGTGTGAAAAAATGTTGATTCAATAATATGAATTGAGATAATAGCATTAAATAGAAATTGTAATTAAAAGAGAAATAATAATTGAAAGGTGAATTAAAAGTATATTTGGTTGAACTGTAAGAAATAGACATTGATAAATATGTTATCTAAAAAATTTATAAAGACTGAAAAGTACAGGTGTTAATATGATGTAACCAGAGTGTTTAGATTATGAATGCTGAAACTGAGAATGTTTATAGCTGTTGTTTATGAAAACAAACCTGGCACATAACCGTTTATATAAACAGGTATGGTATGTTGAGACTAATGTCTGTAGTCATGCTTGGTGACAATAACAAAAAATGTTGTAGTCTGCTGAATCAGTATCTTGAGTAAAACCTTATTGTGATAGAAAAGAATTGAAATTAAATTTTTTTACAGACCAAATAATAATGAGGCAATTACTGTAACTTTTGAGATTAATTGAATTAGTTAAAGTAAATTAAATACAATTAAACTAATTTAGTAATAAAATTAATAGAAACAATGATTTTTAACAATGAACTTAACTTTATTTTCACTTAAATTCAAATTGGAATTATAAATTAAATGCTAATTGATGTCAATAATGATTAAAACATTTATTTAACACTGACAACTGATGGAAAATGTTCAGGATGAGATAGTGTCTGGAAAATAAGATGTGTATATTACTGTCCATATAGATTTTTCATATGTTATGAATTTTTTATCCTATACATATATAGTAGTTGAGGATACCTTGTATAATCTATGTATCATTTTGGAGGGCAATATTGTACGGGGAATATTATTCAATTTAACTGGAATTTATGTGTATCATTGTAAACCAATATTGTTTTATTAATATTATTCTTTAGGGTCTATAATATAAAATGAGCCAGTACGTTGTCAATGAACCAGTATGGCTAAGAGGAAACAAATCAGTTGTGGGATATGGAGTGATGGAAGGCCGTTTGTTGATTTTTTAATTAAATGTTTTAAAATCAGG
This sequence comes from Magicicada septendecula, assembly GCA_034769895.1. Taxonomy (NCBI): domain Eukaryota; kingdom Metazoa; phylum Arthropoda; class Insecta; order Hemiptera; family Cicadidae; genus Magicicada; species Magicicada septendecula. The sequence goes on along the minus strand of CM068373.1, from coordinate 15,034,180 downwards.
CGATACTGGGACGGGTATCTGCTCGGTTTTTCGGTGTTGGGATCTCGAACAGAGAAGTCCAGTAAGATCGGATGGGTGCTGTCGCAGTCGCCAGACTAGGGGGGTAAGAACCCATGATGTCATAGTGTTCAGGGGGGTTGCGGCGCCATATCCTCACTGATCCTCTTAGGTTTAGGCAATAAGAGTTTGAACGCCTCGGCCTTCAACCTCTTATTGGGGGGGTATTGTAACGGTACGGAATTGTGAGCCACCCCAGTTTAATTTCATATTAATTCAAATACCATTTTAAGCACTTTCCAAATTGCCAGACTTTCATCTGTAAGGAGCCTCCAGTACAGCAATGCAACATACATACAGTCAGCCAAAACAACTGCCAGACGCATTGCGTAACCGCCAGCAGCAGCCTTGTGACACAGTCTCCAGTCTGCAGTGTGTCATTAGAGAGTGCACAACAGACAGCCAGCATCAGACAGTAAAGTGCGTAAATTAAAACCAGTGGCCTCGGGCATACGATAGGCCTAGATTAATTGGGCCTATCTATTTAAACAACTCCAAAACAGTTCCGCGCGGCCAGCATACAACAATTTTTAAGTGCGAATAAAATTAATTCGGCCGACGTAATTTTAATGTACAATGTGGAACCAATAAAACAGTAAGGGCCTTTAAACACAAACAGTAAACGTATTAAACGAGTACCGGAGTGCGTGAGATCGAAACAAGTATTCAACACCAGTTCGCGCAACCAACCCTAGGAGTACGCTGCGTATGGGTAACTAGAAACATTTAATATGCATATTAAAACCAATACCAACTAACCGGTGATTATTCGTTATAAAAGGAAAATATATAACACCAATACTTTGTACGATAGAGTGCTCTCAGGGGCGGAGTTTATTTAAAGATCAATGTAACAGAATGAGTGTGCGTGTGCTAAGATAGAGGTTATCCCCTGGTTCATTTTCAATATTAATTTTAATTATTTAACAATATCACTCATAAGAGTAACCAAAATAAAACTCGATAGAGATAAGAAATAATTTCAAACAGTTGTACTATCGTTGAAAGATTGGAATAATGTAAAAGAAAGGCGAATTTTTGATAAATAAAAATAAGTATGTGTTTTAGACAGTATCGCATGTGTTAACATAATTATTGAACATATCAAATCCAAGTAATCCTTTCTGCAGCTGTTTTCGTCTGAAAGACTCTGGAATAAAAACCCTAAGGTAAGAGATAATTATAATTTAATTAATTTGAGTAGTTTCATTGGCGCCCGAACAGGGACAGCGAATATAATTTGTGGTTATATTCGCCGGACCTAACCAAGCTGCAGAACGGGTTGTTTGGGAGTGTGGGCGATTAGTAAGAGTGGTTAGTAAGCTTACAAGCTTTCGTGTATAAGTAAATACTAGAAAAATGGAAAACACTATTGATTTAACTAGCACTAGTGCTGAAAATCAAATAAGAACAAGAGTAAACGAAACGGTAGTAAATGAAAATATGTCAACCGAATCGGTCAATAAAAGCGATTCAGGTATTCAGACAGAGTCGCTGTCAATCAGTGACAGTAATGTAAACGGATCTGTAGTAATTAGTGAGGGGGGAGTAACTTCCACCCCTATTACAATTAAAACAAACAAAAGAAAAAGAATTGTCATTGGAGGATATATTTGATTTTATGAAAAGTCGTTTTGATGTAAGTGATGTTAAGTTCCATGAATTAAAGAGTGACATAAATAATATTGACCAAAAATTTGATAAGCGTTTATATGATATGAAACAACAGAGTGTCAAGTTAGAAGACAATATTAATAAACGTTTAAATGAGACGAATGAATGTTTCAATACATTTAAAGAACAAATAATAGAGTCAATAGGAGAACAGATTAAAAGTAATAGTAATAATGACAATAAAAAAGTAACAAGTGAGAGAAATAACGATGATATAATTAAGAATGTGGTATCAGAGAGTGATATGCTGAAAATAGATAGTGAAACAGTAAGTGAGAGTGAGAAAATGATAAGTTGTAATGAAGTAATAATTAGTGTTGTTGAATTGGAAAAAGAATGGAAAGAAAGAGTAGATGAATGTGTAGGGCAGAGAGTAAATTTTCCCCTTATTTGTGATGAACCAGAGTGTTCAAAAGTGTTATTTTCGGGCAAGAGACCCTTATTAGTGAAAGATTTGAGTTGTTTATTTTTGTTGAATAATTTTGTACCCTCTGCATGGAATGAGAGAGAAAGCGTGATATGGCATTATGATGAGAGAGATTTAAATGGAGAATTATGTATTGACAAAGAGACAGAATTATATAAACTAATGAGAAATTATAATGAGTTGAAAGAGATGTTAGAGATGAAATACTTACCTGTTAAAATAGAGAATGAAGATTATTTTGATGATACATGTTCAAACAATAATAATTTACCTTATGATGAAAAAATAACTGACTTGATAATGAATATTACTGATGGAGACTTAACCGATGTACTCAATGTTGACTTAGTATATGATTATTATGGTAAAATGAATAAACAGAAATTGTATGGTTACAAAACACAAGATAACCGTATACAGAATGTAAATAAAATTGAAAATTGTTATGTGAAACCCCGACTCATTTTTGACGATGGAGGTTGAAATTCATAAGTGAACAATTTTAAATATGTTAATATAGGGTAATGACCTAGCTGATTTTTGATATTGAAGTGTGACACAAATGAATAATTATTGTTGAAGAGTTGTAAATACATGTGTAGTGAAATTAATTGTATGTATCATAAAATGTTGAATTGTTTGTATGAAATAACATTGTTGTTAAATGTTTCAGAGGTTACACGGAGATATTGGTGTGTGTGTGTGGTGTGTATTTTGTATTCGTGTCAATAAGTGGATTGTAAGTATAAAGTTCATAATACTAATCAGATAGAATAAAATGCTTACAGGTGTGAAAAAATGTTGATTCAATAATATGAATTGAGATAATAGCATTAAATAGAAATTGTAATTAAAAGAGAAATAATAATTGAAAGGTGAATTAAAAGTATATTTGGTTGAACTGTAAGAAATAGACATTGATAAATATGTTATCTAAAAAATTTATAAAGACTGAAAAGTACAGGTGTTAATATGATGTAACCAGAGTGTTTAGATTATGAATGCTGAAACTGAGAATGTTTATAGCTGTTGTTTATGAAAACAAACCTGGCACATAACCGTTTATATAAACAGGTATGGTATGTTGAGACTAATGTCTGTAGTCATGCTTGGTGACAATAACAAAAAATGTTGTAGTCTGCTGAATCAGTATCTTGAGTAAAACCTTATTGTGATAGAAAAGAATTGAAATTAAATTTTTTTACAGACCAAATAATAATGAGGCAATTACTGTAACTTTTGAGATTAATTGAATTAGTTAAAGTAAATTAAATACAATTAAACTAATTTAGTAATAAAATTAATAGAAACAATGATTTTTAACAATGAACTTAACTTTATTTTCACTTAAATTCAAATTGGAATTATAAATTAAATGCTAATTGATGTCAATAATGATTAAAACATTTATTTAACACTGACAACTGATGGAAAATGTTCAGGATGAGATAGTGTCTGGAAAATAAGATGTGTATATTACTGTCCATATAGATTTTTCATATGTTATGAATTTTTTATCCTTGTGATATTTCGTTTTATTGATATTTATATTTCTTGATAATAGGTTACTGTTCACTATTTATTAACTGAATTCTTCGAGCGCCATCTTGTTACCAACTACGTATGAAAAAATATACGTACTTACCGTTTTTCTTGGGTCCTCGGGTTCTTTTTTGGCGAACAGGAGATCAGAATGGTTTATTTGCAATAACTAATTTAATTCACATTTAACTATCCAGATCAATATTATTTTATTAGATTCTCAAAAAAAAAACACCATTAAGTTATAAATTTTTCGGTCAAAATACAAAATTTCTTTTCTCCCTTATACCTATTAACTTTCGTAATTTAAGTGTGTTTAAGTATTCGTAAAAATGATCATTTTGCTTAAGCAGTTTTCAAACTAAGATATAACATAAATACAGACAATTCTCTATAACTAAGACCTACCGAAAACCAGCGCTTACACACACACACACATAATCATTCCCCGATTTTAAGAGCTCATAATTAGAAAGTGTTAAAATTTTGAATATTAAACCATAGTTGAAGATTTGTGTTTTCTTTATATTATTGTAGGTTACTTAGCTGCTTTTTAAGTCCAGAAGAAGTCATGATTTTTTAAGTCCACGCACACGCGTTTGTTTTAATTAACACTCAGTTTTATATTTCCACCACGGTCATCATTCCAAGAAAACTGTTCCTTTTACTTGATTTAGATATGCTTTAAGTTACATTTGGTTGTTTTTTCGGTCTTCACATTTTAGGTACGGGCCCGCACTTACTGCCGAAACTTTTATACAGACCACTCGCTAGTGGTGATGAAGTTGGACTGGGGTGAGAAATAGGCGCTATTTTGTGAAGCAACTGTTGTAGGATGTTCAATTCTTATTGTCTTACATTTTGTATCACTCCGCCAGCTGCATGTCACCGTTATGTAACGGAATTACTCATCAAGGATAGGCTCTGACGTAACGCTCGCCTGATGTTTCATTGCATAATTTGTTTACCGTTACATAATGTGTTTACTGGTTTTGTGTTCGTCATTGTCTGACCTTGACACAGCTTGTCGGCTATCAAATACGTTCATACTGGTTTTACAAAACATTGTTAAACAATTCTGCACAGTCAATGTTGCCACGGTTGTTTTCATTTCAAACAAATTTACCTCTCGGTTACAAAATTTATAATTTCTGTCCTTATCACTCAACAAGGGATAAAGTTATTATTATTTATTTATAAAAAAAAAATACAAAATATGTTATTTATTATCAATAAAATATAAACTTCTTTACATTGTCTCAGGTAGGCCCCAAAAATGCCCCGCTACAATACCCCCTCAATGAGATATTTTATGCCGAAGCATAAAAAATCTCATTGACACATTCATACTTGCTAAAGGGATCAGCCAGGATATGTCGCCACAACCCCCTGTATGGTTTACAAAAAAGAATAATCAACTCACCCTTGGTCTGGTGACTGTGACTGCATCTGCATGACAATACTGGACTTCTCTCTCGAGATCCCAACACCGTAGAGTCAGACAGATACTCAACGCCCCTGCTCTGACGCGCAGGCCAGCTCAGGTCCGCCGCCACAGCACCACCAAACACTGAAACAACAAATCAAAATATTAAATAGTGGCCTTATACAACACCATATCCCCAACTGATCTGTTCCCCCCTAGCGGTGCTGGTTTGCGCTAAGAAGCACTGGTTTTGTTTTACTCACTTATTACTAACATGTATATATCAGAATACCTAACATAACTTAACATAAGAAAACACAGTACATTAATAATTCATTTTAAAATAAACAACTTACAATTAAAATGTTACACACTTTACATCATTAAATTAGCATATAAAATCAAAAAATTACTTTTAAACTTGATTTACTCTTATTAATTCGTTTCTCAAAATTACAAAATTTTTTTTTTTTTTTTTTTTTCAATTCTGGCCATCATTATTCCATTTCATTACTTTGGGTGATTCTACGTTATTCATTATAATTTACTTTATCCACTTGGCATTTACTCATAAACTTACCCCTTTTATTACTCTAATGCTCCCTTACAAAATCTTTATCTAGTATGACACCCCTCTATCAAAATTTTACTAACCCTTCTCTACCTCTAACTACTTACTATTTTAACTCCAATCGCCACCTTCTACTCTTATAAAAAAAATATACTCTCTAACCCTTTGTACATAGGATACGTGTTTCCTTCCCAAAACTCATTCCCTTATGTTGGTCCCTGGACTCACCCTAGGTAACCCTTTCCGGCGCCAATCGGTCCCTATCCCGTCCCAACCCTTGTTGCGGACTCCCCAAATACACTACCACTACTACAAAATTACCATCCCCAAAAAATCTCAATCTCATAACCTCACTACAATTACAACAAATTAACATCAACAAATAAACAATATATCGCTCCAAACTCTACATAAAATCTCCATAACTACTGTGTCTCCACTTATACTTCTCAAAATTCTATAACATATACTAACTCAAAACAACATTGCATTATTTTCATTTCCACTATTACTTTAACTTTTACTTCGATTTGGACAAATCTATGTCCCACAAAATTCAACTTGAATTGACTCAAACATTTTATTCAAACAATTACTATCACCCACTTCTATCTTTTACAACCTATTGAAAATTTTACTTATTACAACTATTTTTCCTTTTATTTTAAAATCTGTAAACACATTGAAAACATATTATTATATTTTTATAATACTTATTCCTAACATACTAAATGCAAACAACACAATAAGACACAATAACACAATATAAGAAGTATTTAGTGCATCCAATTTTTAAATTCAAACAAAATTATTGAGTAGCAAATCATCATTATTAATTAAAATATATCAAATTTTTAATACGTTATCCCCTTGGATAACCTCCCAGCCACACACACTATTATAATACATCACATAACACAATACACAAATAGCAATACACCTGGATTATTAGCATACATCAAACAAACAATTCTCTTTTAAATAATTTATATAAAATTTATAAACATTATTATTTAAAATTTTTCATTAACTGTTTTTATTTATCATCATTATTTCATTATTCTGTGTTGCAATCAGATTTTCAAAATTTCTAAATTTATTATTAACATATATTTTTAATCATTATGTTCCACAAAATTCCACAAAATAAACCATTCATTTATTTACTATTTAATTATTATTAAATCAAAATCTCACCACACAATTTAAATTCATTATAAAATTCAAACACATAATATTCAATCACAATATCTAAACATCTCAACTTATTTAATTCAATTGATTATTAAAATAACATATTTCAATTATTATCAACATTCTATAAATCATTAATTATTGTCTTCATTATTATTTTATTATTTAACTAGAGTGCTAAAATATTAATAATATTATTATTATCAATACAACATTTTCTAAAACATATACACATTACTTATTTAACATTTCACAATACACACAAATGAATTCAATATTATTTACAAAATATGCGTCAAAACTGTTCAAGTGTATCTCACTTCATGTCCACATCTGCCATGTCAAACAACCATAAAACAAAATGTTTAATTGTCTTTTATTGTCTTACAGTCTACCCTCCATCGTCCCAAATCAACCTTGGTTTTATATAACACTGTTGCTTTTTATTTACAAACAAATGGTTACTTTGTGTGTCATAACCAGAACAACCAAATTCACTCATTTTACCAGAATACTCATTAAACCAGTCTACGTTAGGTATTTTTGTTACGTCTCCGTCATTACATTCAGTCACTATCGGTCTAATTATTTTTATCAAATCATTGTAATCATTATTATTCAAATATATTTCTAAGCCTTCTTTCCATTCATCATACTTTCTATTCAAATTATACAATTCTGTTACATACCATTCTCTATTTACCTCTCTCTCTTCATAACACCACATCACACTCTCACAATTATTCCGGACAGAGGGTACACAATTACTCCACAAAAATAAACACCTCAATTCATCTACCAATACGGGACTCTTGCCCTTCAACCACAACACTTGTGGACTCAATAAATCATCATAAACATCATAAATAATAAAGGGAAAATTTGCCCTCTGTCCCCACTCTACTACAACATTATTTTTTCTCTCTCTCTCTAACTCACTGACACACATTAACATTTCATAATCACTACCTTCCACCAACTCATCAGTACTCTCATTCTTTATATTTTCATCATTATTCTTCACCCCCACTATACTCTCAAAATTGTCTACTATTTCGTCATTTTTACATTTTGTCTTACTTAAAACATTGTCACCTAATTTCTCGAACTTCTGTTCTAACTTATTTAAACTGTTTCTTATTATTTCGTGAGTGCTTTCTAAATGTTTATTCATTTCTTGTATTTCATGTTTCAACTCTCTATTCTGATTTTTTAATAACTCCTCAAAACTATTCTTTTGAATATCGAACTTTTCATTCTGTATATTAAATTTAACGTCAGAATCACTTTTTATTTCGTTAATTTGGTTTTTTAATTCTCTGAAATTACTATCTTGTTTTTCTACACTATTGTACATCATATCATACAATCTTGCTAACATAGTATCATTATCAGGTTTCTTATTTTGATTTCCTAAAATAGGGGTTGAATGAATCTCAACTGTCTGTATTATTTTTGACTCCTCAAGACTACTGTCAGCTGTTTGAATTCCGGAGTCGCTACTTATTTGATTTGCTATCTGACTATCAGATAAACTAATATCATTGTTATCTGCCATTTTTCTTAAAAATTTTTTAATATATATTTCTTTATTAAAATCCTATTATATGTAACATATACTTATTGAAAAACATTCTACTCACCCATCTTGAACATAACCTCTTACGTCTAATTTACGTACATACGTAAATACACATTCCAAACAACCATCCTGTTCTCCCCGTAGGCCTATATTTATATAATTATATTATATAAATTGTCCCTACGTTCGGAAGCCAAATGTGATATATCGCTTTATTGATATTTATATTTCTTGATAATAGGTTACTGTTCACTATTTATTAACTGAATTCTTCGAGCGCCATCTTGTTACCAACTACGTATGAAAAAATATACGTACTTACCGTTTTTCTTGGGTCCTCGGGTTCTTTTTTGGCGAACAGGAGATCAGAATGGTTTATTTGCAATAACTAATTTAATTCACATTTAACTATCCAGATCAATATTATTTTATTAGATTCTCAAAAAAAAAACACCATTAAGTTATAAATTTTTCGGTCAAAATACAAAATTTCTTTTCTCCCTTATACCTATTAACTTTCGTAATTTAAGTGTGTTTAAGTATTCGTAAAAATGATCATTTTGCTTAAGCAGTTTTCAAACTAAGATATAACATAAATACAGACAATTCTCTATAACTAAGACCTACCGAAAACCAGCGCTTACACACACACACACATAATCATTCCCCGATTTTAAGAGCTCATAATTAGAAAGTGTTAAAATTTTGAATATTAAACCATAGTTGAAGATTTGTGTTTTCTTTATATTATTGTAGGTTACTTAGCTGCTTTTTAAGTCCAGAAGAAGTCATGATTTTTTAAGTCCACGCACACGCGTTTGTTTTAATTAACACTCAGTTTTATATTTCCACCACGGTCATCATTCCAAGAAAACTGTTCCTTTTACTTGATTTAGATATGCTTTAAGTTACATTTGGTTGTTTTTTCGGTCTTCACATTTTAGGTACGGGCCCGCACTTACTGCCGAAACTTTTATACAGACCACTCGCTAGTGGTGATGAAGTTGGACTGGGGTGAGAAATAGGCGCTATTTTGTGAAGCAACTGTTGTAGGATGTTCAATTCTTATTGTCTTACATTTTGTATCACTCCGCCAGCTGCATGTCACCGTTATGTAACGGAATTACTCATCAAGGATAGGCTCTGACGTAACGCTCGCCTGATGTTTCATTGCATAATTTGTTTACCGTTACATAATGTGTTTACTGGTTTTGTGTTCGTCATTGTCTGACCTTGACACAGCTTGTCGGCTATCAAATACGTTCATACTGGTTTTACAAAACATTGTTAAACAATTCTGCACAGTCAATGTTGCCACGGTTGTTTTCATTTCAAACAAATTTACCTCTCGGTTACAAAATTTATAATTTCTGTCCTTATCACTCAACAAGGGATAAAGTTATTATTATTTATTTATAAAAAAAAAATACAAAATATGTTATTTATTATCAATAAAATATAAACTTCTTTACATTGTCTCAGGTAGGCCCCAAAAATGCCCCGCTACATCCTATACATATATAGTAGTTGAGGATACCTTGTATAATCTATGTATCATTTTGGAGGGCAATATTGTACGGGGAATATTATTCAATTTAACTGGAATTTATGTGTATCATTGTAAACCAATATTGTTTTATTAATATTATTCTTTAGGGTCTATAATATAAAATGAGCCAGTACGTTGTCAATGAACCAGTATGGCTAAGAGGAAACAAATCAGTTGTGGGATATGGAGTGATGGAAGGCCGTTTGTTGATTTTTTAATTAAATGTTTTAAAATCAGGCGATACTGGGACGGGTATCTGTTCGGTTTTTCGGTGTTGGGATCTCGAACAGAGAAGTCCAGTAAGATCGGATGGGTGCTGTCGCAGTCGCCAGACTAGGGGGGTAAGAACCCATGTTGTCATAGAGTGTTCAGGGGGGTTGCGGCGCCATATCCTCACTGATCCTCTTAGGTTTAGGCAATAAGAGTTTGAACGCCTCGGCCTTCAACCTCTTATTGGGGGGGTATTGTAACGGTACGGAATTGTGAGCCACCCCAGTTTAATTTCATATTAATTCAAATACCATTTTAAGCACTTTCCAAATTGCCAGACTTTCATCTGTAAGGAGCCTCCAGTACAGCAATGCAACATACATACAGTCAGCCAAAACAACTGCCAGACGCATTGCGTAACCGCCAGCAGCAGCCTTGTGACACAGTCTCCAGTCTGCAGTGTGTGTCATTAGAGAGTGCACAACAGACAGCCAGCATCAGACAGTAAAGTGCGTAAATTAAAACCAGTGGCCTCGGGCATACGATAGGCCTAGATTAATTGGGCCTATCTATTTAAACAACTCCAAAACAGTTCCGCGCGGCCAGCATACAACAATTTTTAAGTGCGAATAAAATTAATTCGGCCGACGTAATTTTAATGTACAATGTGGAACCAATAAAACAGTAAGGGCCTTTAAACACAAACAGTAAACGTATTAAACGAGTACCGGAGTGCGTGAGATCGAAACAAGTATTCAACACCAGTTCGCGCAACCAACCCTAGGAGTACGCTGCGTATGGGTAACTAGAAACATTTAATATGCATATTAAAACCAATACCAACTAACCGGTGATTATTCGTTATAAAAGGAAAATATATAACACCAATACTTTGTACGATAGAGTGCTCTCAGGGGCGGAGTTTATTTAAAGATGTAACAGAATGAGTGTGCGTGTGCTAAGATAGAGGTTATCCCCTGGTTCATTTTCAATATTAATTTTAATTATTTAACAATATCACTCATAAGAGTAACCAAAATAAAACTCGATAGAGATAAGAAATAATTTCAAACAGTTGTACTATCGTTGAAAGATTGGAATAATGTAAAAGAAAGGCGAATTTTTGATAAATAAAAATAAGTATGTGTTTTAGACAGTATCGCATGTGTTAACATAATTATTGAACATATCAAATCCAAGTAATCCTTTCTGCAGCTGTTTTCGTCTGAAAGACTCTGGAATAAAAACCCTAAGGTAAGAGATAATTATAATTTAATTAATTTGAGTAGTTTCATTGGCGCCCGAACAGGGACAGCGAATATAATTTGTGGTTATATTCGCCGGACCTAACCAAGCTGCAGAACGGGTTGTTTGGGAGTGTGGGCGATTAGTAAGAGTGGTTAGTAAGCTTACAAGCTTTCGTGTATAAGTAAATACTAGAAAAATGGAAAACACTATTGATTTAACTAGCACTAGTGCTGAAAATCAAATAAGAACAAGAGTAAACGAAACGGTAGTAAATGAAAATATGTCAACCGAATCGGTCAATAAAAGCGATTCAGGTATTCAGACAGAGTCGCTGTCAATCAGTGACAGTAATGTAAACGGATCTGTAGTAATTAGTGAGGGGGGAGTAACTTCCACCCCTATTACAATTAAAACAAACAAAAGAAAAAGAATTGTCATTGGAGGATATATTTGATTTTATGAAAAGTCGTTTTGATGTAAGTGATGTTAAGTTCCATGAATTAAAGAGTGACATAAATAATATTGACCAAAAATTTGATAAGCGTTTATATGATATGAAACAACAGAGTGTCAAGTTAGAAGACAATATTAATAAACGTTTAAATGAGACGAATGAATGTTTCAATACATTTAAAGAACAAATAATAGAGTCAATAGGAGAACAGATTAAAAGTAATAGTAATAATGACAATAAAAAAGTAACAAGTGAGAGAAATAACAATGATATAATTAAGAATGTGGTATCAGAGAGTGATATGCTGAAAATAGATAGTGAAACAGTAAGTGAGAGTGAGAAAATGATAAGTTGTAATGAAGTAATAATTAGTGTTGTTGAATTGGAAAAAGAATGGAAAGAAAGAGTAGATGAATGTGTAGGGCAGAGAGTAAATTTTCCCCTTATTTGTGATGAACCAGAGTGTTCAAAAGTGTTATTTTCGGGCAAGAGACCCTTATTAGAGAAAGATTTGAGTTGTTTATTTTTGTTGAATAATTTTGTACCCTCTGCATGGAATGAGAGAGAAAGCGTGATATGGCATTATGATGAGAGAGATTTAAATGGAGAATTATGTATTGACAAAGAGATAGAATTATATAAACTAATGAGAAATTATAATGAGTTGAAAGAGATGTTAGAGATGAAATACTTACCTGTTAAAATAGAGAATGAAGATTATTTTGATGATACATGTTCAAACAATAATAATTTACCTTATGATGAAAAAATAACTGACTTGATAATGAATATTACTGATGGAGACTTAACCGATGTACTCAATGTTGACTTAGTATATGATTATTATGGTAAAATGAATAAACAGAAATTGTATGGTTACAAAACACAAGATAACCGTATACAGAATGTAAATAAAATTGAAAATTGTTATGTGAAACCCCGACTCATTTTTGACGATGGAGGTTGAAATTCATAAGTGAACAATTTTAAATATGTTAATATAGGGTAATGACCTAGCTGATTTTTGATATTGAAGTGTGACACAAATGAATAATTATTGTTGAAGAGTTGTAAATACATGTGTAGTGAAATTAATTGTATGTATCATAAAATGTTGAATTGTTTGTATGAAATAACATTGTTGTTAAATGTTTCAGAGGTTACACGGAGATATTGGTGTGTGTGTGTGGTGTGTATTTTGTATTCATGTCAATAAGTGGATTGTAAGTATAAAGTTCATAATACTAATCAGATAGAATAAAATGCTTACAGGTGTGAAAAAATGTTGATTCAATAATATGAATTGAGATAATAGCATTAAATAGAAATTGTAATTAAAAGAGAAATAATAATTGAAAGGTGAATTAAAAGTATATTTGGTTGAACTGTAAGAAATAGACATTGATAAATATGTTATCTAAAAAATTTATAAAGACTGAAAAGTACAGGTGTTAATATGATGTAACCAGAGTGTTTAGATTATGAATGCTGAAACTGAGAATGTTTATAGCTGTTGTTTATGAAAACAAACCTGGCACATAACCGTTTATATAAACAGGTGTGGTATGTTGAGACTAATGTCTGTAGTCATGCTTGGTGACAATAACAAAAAATGTTGTAGTCTGCTGAATCAGTATCTTGAGTAAAACCTTATTGTGATAGAAAAGAATTGAAATTAAATTTTTTTACAGACCAAATAATAATGAGGCAATTACTGTAACTTTTGAGATTAATTGAATTAGTTAAAGTAAATTAAATACAATTAAACTAATTTAGTAATAAAATTAATAGAAACAATGATTTTTAACAATGAACTTAACTTTATTTTCATTTAAATTCAAATTGGAATTATAAATTAAATGCTAATTGATGTCAATAATGATTAAAACATTTATTTAACACTGACAACTGATGGAAAATGTTCAGGATGAGATAGTGTCTGGAAAATAAGATGTGTATATTACTGTCCATATAGATTTTTCATATGTTATGAATTTTTTATCCTATACATATATAGTAGTTAAGGATACCTTGTATAATCTATGTATCATTTTGGAGGGCAATATTGTACGGGGAATATTATTCAATTTAACTGGAATTTATGTGTATCATTGTAAACCAATATTGTTTTATTAATATTATTCTTTAGGGTCTATAATATAAAATGAGCCAGTACGTTGTCAATGAACCAGTATGGCTAAGAGGAAACAAATCAGTTGTGGGATATGGAGTGATGGAAGGCCGTTTGTTGATTTTTTAATTAAATGTTTTAAAATCAGGCGATACTGGGACGGGTATCTGTTCGGTTTTTCGGTGTTGGGATCTCGAACAGAGAAGTCCAGTAAGATCAGATGGGTGCTGTCGCAGTCGCCAGACTAGGGGGGTAAGAACCCATGATGTCATAGAGTGTTCAGGAGGGTTGCGGCGCCATATCCTCACTGATCCTCTTAGGTTTAGGCAATAAGAGTTTGAACGCCTCGGCCTTCAACCTCTTATTGGGGGGGTATTGTAACGGTACGGAATTGTGAGCCACCCCAGTTTAATTTCATATTAATTCAAATACCATTTTAAGCACTTTCCAAATTGCCAGACTTTCATCTGTAAGGAGCCTCCAGTACAGCAATGCAACATACATACAGTCAGCCAAAACAACTGCCAGACGCATTGCGTAACCGCCAGCAGCAGCCTTGTGACACAGTCTCCAGTCTGCAGTGTGTGTCATTAGAGAGTGCACAACAGACAGCCAGCATCAGACAGTAAAGTGCGTAAATTAAAACCAGTGGCCTCGGGCATACGATAGGCCTAGATTAATTGGGCCTATCTATTTAAACAACTCCAAAACAGTTCCGCGCGGCCAGCATACAACAATTTTTAAGTGCGAATAAAATTAATTCAGCCGACGTAATTTTAATGTACAATGTGGAACCAATAAAACAGTAAGGGCCTTTAAACACAAACAGTAAACGTATTAAACGAGTACCGGAGTGCGTGAGATCGAAACAAGTATTCAACACCAGTTCGCGCAACCAACCCTAGGAGTACGCTGCGTATGGGTAACTAGAAACATTTAATATGCATATTAAAACCAATACCAACTAACCGGTGATTATTCGTTATAAAAGGAAAATATATAACACCAATACTTTGTACGATAGAGTTCTCTCAGGGGCGGAGTTTATTTAAAGATCAATGTAACAGAATGAGTGTGCGTGTGCTAAGATAGAGGTTATCCCCTGGTTCATTTTCAATATTAATTTTAATTATTTAACAATATCACTCATAAGAGTAACCAAAATAAAACTCGATAGAGATAAGAAATAATTTCAAACAGTTGTACTATCGTTGAAAGATTGGAATAATGTAAAAGAAAGGCGAATTTTTGATAAATAAAAATAAGTATGTGTTTTAGACAGTATCGCATGTGTTAACATAATTATTGAACATATCAAATCCAAGTAATCCTTTCTGCAGCTGTTTTCGTCTGAAAGACTCTGGAATAAAAACCCTAAGGTAAGAGATAATTATAATTTAATTAATTTGAGTAGTTTCAACTGCAACATGACAACATCATACTATATAGAAAGCCAGCACCAGCAGCAGCTTGCTCACAAATCATCAACCACCACTACAATACACAACAGGCATGTAAGCACACATTCATACACAGAATTTACTACAAATGTTACAATAATGTTTCTAACGATGCTGTGACATGAAACTTGAATTAAGACAAAAATAAAATACATTTACAAAAAAAAATTGATCAATATAACAAGATAATACATAAGTTTAGAAAAACTGCTTGACCACATCGTGTAAGAAATCAAAGTGTAGTATTGATGTAAAAAACTATGTATAAGATAGTTCCTTTTTTCTGACAACCTCCTTTAAAATGAAAGAGAATGTGGTTTGCCATTTGTCTTCAGCAAAATGAAAAACTGTCTTACTAATACTACAGAAATATCACAGCAAAACCTGCTTCTGTATGTGTCTACTACACAGGCCTGTTTTTTACCTGAACAGATCAGAATTACGATGACATTTATCATATATTATATCCTTAATAATCTATGTTTTATGTGAAAGTAACACTGTTCATAAAAATTAAATTGAAATCTATACATAAAACAGTTCAGAAAGTAATATTAAATGATATGAGCAAATGCCTGGCTTTGCTTTGGTGTTCATCTGCAATTTGTCCTTTGATCTTCAGCAAGTTACTCCTAAAGATGAACTGCAATAGTCCATCTTCAATGGGAGTCTTGACCCAGGCTGCACCTATGCTCATACTGGCCACTTACTGTTGGTAGCCATGTTTTGAATGGTTGAGACATATCCCATCATGTGACAGATGTATTCCCAGAGCTGATCCAAAGTCTGTATACCAAAAATAGTTACCATCAGTGATGTCACTTACCATGATCACTGATGTTTACCACTACAAACACATAGTGACAGCGAATGTTCATGGTGTCCACTTACTACTCTCCAGATATTTCCACGGTATGGTCCACATTCCACATCCTGTCAGCAAACGCATCATTCAAGAGTGTCATAAACATACGTTGTATGAGCTGTAGCATCATCATGCTAAAGGTATACCTTTCTAGAGTTTCATTTTCTGTCAACAGTGAAATGAAAGGATACAGAATCCATTGGGAGTAGGCCCAGAGATCTTCCTTGTTGATGCAGCAGCAAATCTTGGAACTTATGGGGCTGTGTGAATACCAGACATGTTTTGTCTGTTGACATACTCCAACAAATCAAGGTATGTGCAGAATGTGATGGCCTCTTCTTCAATGTTATTATGTGTACCAATGTTCTGTAGCATCAATAAGAAGTTTTTATAACAAAAAGTTACTTTTAAAATGTTTACGGAATTTGTATTATTAACAGTATTTACACTTGTTTCATTAACTCGTGTTTCTTTTTTGACAAATCTGTTGAAACTCAGCTTTCAAAATCACCACCAAGACTCCTGATTAATCCTGAGCCAGCTCAAACACTTCTATACACGATTTCATTTTCCAGTGGTATCAAATGGGCCAGTTTGTCTTCTCTATTTTTGCTAATTCCATAAAAGCAATAGTTAAAACTACATCTACATCATGCAACCTTTATCTGTCTAATTGTCTTGATAATATTTTTTGTAAATTCTGTTTACAAGACCTTTATTCACTGAGAACCCTATCTTTGCATATATACTTAACACTTTTAGCACAATAATATTCTGAAAGTTTTCACACAACTCCCTCTTTCCAGAGACCAGGCCTCTGATATAATATCACTCTTCATAAATACTTTCTTTCCATCAAAATTAATTTGACTGTTTGGTATTGTTTGGATACTGCCATCTATCATGTCATCAGACGATAAAACTTCTACTTTACATTAAAGCAATAGCCTGTAAAAAAATGTCTTGTACAATATTTTATTCCCTGTTAAAAGAGAGCATTAGCATTTTATAACCTCTTAAAAAGTAAATTACCATACTTATCTGTGTACTTCCCCTATATTTTTAGCATGTGATTCAGGAACTTCCATTTTCTTCACAGAATTTCTCAGTATATGGTCGCCAAGAATGTTATTCACCACTTCAAGTTCCTAGTCATAGTTTGTGGTGTACAGTCTATGGTGATATGCAGGTATCAAGTAAAAAGATATCTGTAAATTATTTTCAGGATGGAGAATCTTAAAAAGTTGGTTTTAACAGTAAAATGTTCAGGCTAATCATTGTACTTTCTTATTTTTTACTTCCATGTTCCTTAAGGAAATGGAAGTATGGTGATGGCAAAAAAAATAGTGTTTGAGATTATTGCAGATTCTGATTGTACTACACTCAAAACATGAAAAAAGTCGTTTTTCGAAAAGTGTCTGTCTGTGTGTCTAGTTTTTTTTTCTATGGCACACGATAACAGCTGCAAATTCAAACAGAATCAAATAATTTTTTGCATACAGCCCTGATTTGTAGAGTACTCACGACCTATTGTTTTTGGTGAAGATCGGTTGAGGGAAAGGGGTAGTTTACCTGCAACTTTTTTTTTATCAATGGTAATTTTTTTCTATGGCAAACGATAACAGCCGCAAATTCAAACAGAATCAAATAATGTTTTGGATACAGCCCTGAATTGTAGAGTTCTCAAGATCTGTTGGTTTTGGTGAAGATCGGTTAAGAGAAAGGGATAGTTTACCTGCAACATTTTATGTGATAACAAGGTTAATTGTTTCTATGACAAACGATAACTGCCGCACATTCAAACAGAATCAAATAATGTTTTGCATACCTTCCTGAATTATAGAGAACTCAAGGTCTGTTGATTTTGGTGAAGATCGGTTAAGAGAAAGGTGTAGTTTACCTGCAAATTTTATGTTATAACAAGGGTAATTTTTTCTATGACGAACGATAACTGCCGTAAATTCAAACATAATCAAATAATGTTTTGCATACTTCCCTACGTTGTAGAGAACTCAAGGTCTGTTGATTTTGGTGAAGATTGGTTAAGGGAAAGGGGTAGTTTACCTGCAACATTTAATGTTGTAACAAGAGAAATTTTTTCATGATAAACGATAACTGCCGTAAATTCAAACAGAATCAAATAATTTTTTACATATGTGCCTGAGTTGTAGAAGACTCAAGGCCTATTGATTTTGGCGAAGATCGGCTACGGGGAAAGGGCAGTTTGCCTGAAACATTTTTTGTTGTAACAAGAGTAAAGTAGTTAATTTTGATAAATAAAGTATCCTGATAAGATCTTAATAACCCACTGTAGAAATGTAGATTAAATATCTATAAATGAAGAGGCTAGTTGAACGGGGTGGCGGTAATTTTCTACAAATGAAAATTATAGTTGAAGGGGGAGGGGATAATTTTTTATATATGTACTACGTTATCGGCAACAAAGAAGTAGTTTGTTGTTAAAATTCCTTCCCGTCTTGTTTGGCCGTAGACCAAAGTTTTCTGCAAAACCAGACGTTTCGGCAGTGCCATCGACTTCCATCATCAGTAAAAATTGAGTGCGATAACGTGTGGTGGTACACGTTAGTGACCACAGTACTGTGGTTAAGGCTGAAGCAGTAAGTAGAAAGAAGTAGTTTCTATAGAAATATTTCATTTCAAAAATGATTTTAAATATAAATCTTAGTACATGGAAGTCATGTATGGTTCTCCATACCAATTTTTTATAATAGTGGTGGAAAGAATACAGTATGGTACATAGTAATTGTAGTTATATAGCAAAATATAAATTAGAAGTGTTAATTATAATCAACAGAAAATAAATATTAGAATCTCCATTCAAATAATCGTTTTAATTTACTATTTTCCTTTCATAGCTCCTCTTCGAAATGGTACACACTGTGTAATTTTCTCCCTCAATGTCCCAGTGGTGAGATCGGTAAAAGTGAAAAAATATGAGTAAATAATGTATTCTGTCTACTTAATTTGTCAAATGGACGTGTAAAATAAATAACATACATATGTATTTTATGTATGCGGTCTTTCAAGTCTGAATTTATTGAAAAGGTTTTTTAAATTATCATTCAAGACACACTGTGATTTCTGTGTTCAAATCCAATTACTCTTTAACATTCATGTAGTACAACTTTATTGTACATTCAACTTCAATACTGTACTTGCATTATAGTGACAGCATACTTTTTAATTTCATATTTACATATATCTCTTATTATATAAAATATGTAACAGTACAATATAACAATAAAAATACTCTACTCACATCCATAAATTCTTACACATAATATTAAAAAGTCTAATATCACAACTGACAACACACGAACACAGTCTTCAATCATCATCAAATTTGATGGAATTTATTTCTGTTGATATCTGTCCACCCAGGTAGCCACCACGCTTCTTTTTTGTCTTCTCACGACGGAATGACTTGCCTTGCGTGATCTTGAAGTTAAAGCCTTCAATCATCCCATTCTCCTTCCTGCATACAAAAAACAATTTATAAAAATGATATACGCAAGTAAGATTATAAAATGGACAATAAAATTAACATTTATTAAGGACCCATATCATTCTGTGAGGTACAAATGAAGTTCAAAGTACACAACACATAAACATGGGAGCTAAATTACTATGTTACTGTAAGAACAAAGTAAATACAGTATTGTGGTTTGAGACTTGTACTAAGAATTTGACTCAATAAAAATAACTCATTCAACATAAAGTCGTTCAAGTAAATAGCATTTTCACTACTAGATATTATCAATTTGTTGACTTCACAAATATCATTATGTCTATTGAGAAGTAGGTTTATTATTTCATATAAGCATCTACATATGTTAATAAATATAAATATGTGATTTGAAGCCACAGTGAGATCTCTAAAAAAAGTACAGCAACACATTTTCCTTATTAAGGGCACAAATGTAAATGCTATACTGATCAAATGTATGACTTTATAGTATATCTCAATGAGTTAAAGAGCACTTAATATATGCAAAAATGATATCCAATCTCTAAAAACACTATATTAAGCGAAGTTACCTTTTAAATAACTGGCAATATGAAAGTTGTTATTCTAATAATATTTGTTGTCTGTGTATTTGTTGTTACTAAGTAAAACACTTCTGATTAAAAAATTACAATTAAATGGTCCAATTTAATGAGGACAGAAGACGTCATGTAACAGGGTGTTTACTCAGCATATTACGAACTACAATTATCCAATCAGTGTGAAATTTAAAACAGTGAAAGAAAGAATGAGTGTGTTACAATGAAAATTATATACTACATGCGCCTGTGCATAACACAACCGTGTTATTGATGCCGCCACACAGGTAACACTGTTTAACAGTCAACACAAAAGAGGTTTGAGAATTTCGCATTTGTGGGGATGAGAGAGACGGGATAGTAAAAAGTATTGATTGATTTACAAGAGATGGGATAGTAAAAAGTATTGATTGATTTACCTTCATTCTGTTATGAAATTATGAAGATAACTTATTAAAACTGTATAAAATAAAGATACAGCTGTAGAGATAAAAAACTATATCCAAAAGAAAAAAAAGGAGTTGGAATGAGGTTAATTTGGTTATAAATATACGATTGCATATATTTTTTGAAGTTATTTCCAAGTTTAACTGTTTGATATTTTGATATAATTAGATCTGTACAAGTAATTTTGTGTACTCAATAAATGTAAAACATTTACTCGATGACTGAATTTTCGATAGAATGCGTGTCCAACTCAAAGTTCATTTGAGTTTTAATTGAGAATGAATCACAAATGTTTAAAATATGTTCAGAATGAAATTCAAATTATAAATTGTTTTATTTGATAAATATGTCTATTGCTCCTTTCAGATAAGTTAAACCTAACTGTTAACTAACTAAAGCTGAGAACACAAAAATGCCATTTCTCACTAAGAGGTTATGGAGGTTTAAGATATGCACAGCCTGATCGCAAGTTCTATTATTGTTCAAATGGTATTAGCAAAATACAACAAAAGATTTTTACAAGTTTTCAGGATTCCTAACAGTGTCGCAACAGACAGTCAAGTTGCAATTTTTGGTTGTTTAGTAACAGTTAGCCTGAAATATAACACCAATAACAGAATAGTTTAAATTAAATAAGAATATTATCTTATTATGTGTTGACATAACATATTAATAATGACAAGAGTCAATGGTACCTGTTCAATAAGAAATAATTATTTCAAAATAATCTGAATGTTGTTTACGACCTAAAGTAAAATGTGTGTTAATATGTATGCGAATTCAATTCTCAAACGTCACCTCACCTTAACCTAACTTGTGCTCGATGAGTTCGCTTAATGTGCTTCGTAGAATCTTCTGACAAAGAAGAAAATTTGTGTATTTAAGCATTTTGAGTTTTGTTTAATGGGAACAGTGAAGCGGTTTCCACATACTGCCTATAAAAATGTAGTGGTGACCCGGTCTTTTCTTTGTGTTGTTAAGGTAGGTTAAGTATGGGGGGCTTCTCACTTCTGACCTTATGAGTATACACATAATACTTCCAGTGTACTGCCTTATAACACTGATGGACTGCTGAAAAGTTCTCTACTTCATGCAAACTTTGTGAAAAATATGACAGAGGATTTGTTTTGTTAAAATACATACAAAATTTGGTTAATATTTGTGTAGACAAAAAAACACATATATTTGTATATGATACAAATATATCATACACAAAGTATATGATACCTACAGTATATATAGTGTAGTGTAGTGTGGTATAGTGTGTAGTGTAGTATATGAGTATGTTTTGTTTGTATGTTTGGTTTTGTATATTTGTATTTGATATTTGTTTTTTTTTGTCTTGTTAAAATTTATACTATGTAATTTAACAAGTACTAAAACTTACCTAATTTTGAGGGAACAAGATCCTTCAATTAGTGTGAAGGAATAACAACCATCTTATTTTTAACGTGTTCAGAAATATGTATTTTTTACAAAATTTACCAATACAACTGTGAAGTAATTCTGATAATTAGAGATTTATTATATGCAATTTTAATAATAACTGATCCATAAACAATTACTTGAAAATGATGTTTTCCCAACCTGACTTTAACATTGATTTACTCAAGAACAATGACTACTCAAGAAAATTAATTTATTCAATCCCATCAAAAGAGTATTTTGTTCTAATCTGAGATCTGTCACTTGGCTGATTTATGGCCAAAATACTGAAACAATGGAATCATGTTGGGATATGGCATGTTAAAATACATTACTGGTGGTAAGAAGAAAAATAAATAGAAATAAACATAGAATTGAAATGTAATTACTTGATTAATATTTTATTTTTTGCCATATATAGACTACACAATTGTAAAATGTAGAAGTACTATACCATTGATATTTCACTATGAATCTGAAAACACCAATAAGCGTGGGTTTAAAATTTTTAATTATATTGCATTCTGAGAGTTGTGCCATTATATTTATAATCTACTGCCACTGTCAATATCTTATTGAGCAATATTAGTAAATTACTGAATAATATGCTGTTTCCAATTTGCTCCCGGTTGTTTTGATATCAAGATATTGTGAACCATGCTGATATTGTCCACAATACTATGGAACATTATGCCAATTTTCAACATTCTGTGGGAAAGACTGAAACTTGCTGAGTTGTACTGAAATTGTATAAAAACTCACTTATTTATATAATTTAATTCACTTGTACTCACCGTTATTCCTAAGGGTCCCCCCAGAGTTCTATAAGCGAGATCAGAAACAGTGTGAGGTTACGAAATAATTATTCTGACACATTTTGACTGAAGAGAATTTAATTTTACTTTTATTTTTTAAATCATTTAAAATTCAACAAATTTTACATACCGTACTTCTGTATATAAAATAACTTTGTAATAATTTCTTCATCTTGTGATTCGTTACATTAGTGCCATTACTATTCTATCTTATTCTACTATCTTACCTTAATCTATTTCATTCAGACTGCCCAGCCTGCAATACTTCACCCATACAAACACACACAAAATTTATTTAACCCATTAACATTTAGAATAAAATTCCCAACCCTTAACTTGAACCCACGGCCACATGTTCGCGCGCGCACTCATCGTTTTTAGTAAATGTTTTACTTCTCAGTGTCCGAAAAATACTTTACTCGGTTCCACTTGATGGATGGACCGCGGTCCCATGAAATTTTACTGTTGATACACTTTTACTGAAAAAAAATAAAAAAAACTTTGTAGAGAGCTTATTCAGCTCCTGACCGGCCGGCAATTATAGTGGAACTGGCCCATGTGCTTGGTTGAACTGGCGGAAGTGGCAACTCAATGCCACCAAGTTTTAGTCGTCGTATACTGTTGATTTGCTGAGGCATATTCAGTTTATGCATGGATTATAGCTGGTATATGTGCGTGACCAGAGCTTAATATTGGACTTGGCTCTGATGATGTCACCAACAGTAGGCGGAGTTTAATGCGACTTCCGGGAGGTCTTAGAGAAGACGACGAATATTTTTACGCTCTGGCCATCTTGAGTTTTTAGTTAGAGCGTCCTTTGAGCGCGTGCAGGTGTAGTTGCGCTTGAGCGTTGACACACATTTACAGAGTTCTGCGAATTTTTAAAGTGGCAAATTCTTCACCGCATTACTCAACAACAACCTGCGTCTTATTGCTTTGTTTCCAACTGTTTCTCAACACTGGTCTGTTATACGGACAAATACGTTGCACAATAATACAGCTTTACAATATTTTATCCAAACCCGCCCGAAAACGAAATGAATACAAATATATAAATGCCCCAAACGTTTAAAATAAAACACCCAAAAATCGACCCGCTACAATACCCCCTCGATGAGAATTCTGCTGTCCACGACAGAAGAAATCTCATCGATAACCCCGAAGAGGACCGGTGAGGAACTAGTGCCAACAACCCCCTGGTTCTTACTACTTATGGGTACACTACCCCCCTGGCTCAGCGACCATGGACTCATCTGAACGAGATCACTGGACTTCTCCGTAAGAGATCCCAACACCGAGAAATCGAACAGATTCGTACCACAGCGCACCTCGCCTTTTAGCATGCTACCCCCAAAAATCCTCAATCCCTGGCTTAAATTATTCCAGCTCCTCCGCCGATATGTTTCCCCTTTTTTGCAAGCTGGGCTGCCTTTAGCAGATACTGGGCTCACACACACTAATATTAATGTTACCATAACACATTAAAAATAAAAGATTTCTTTTAAAATTTATTAAAAATTTAAAAAAATTCAAAAAATTCTCTTCCTGGTTTTTCTAATTTTTGTTTCAAATGACTTAACCTAGACATTTCCAATAATATAAACACATCCTTACTCTAACATGAGAACCCCTTACAGTCTACCAATACAATGTAATACAATAAAATAAACATGATTAATGCACACATAATAAAAGAATCATTATCTAAAATAGTCATTCGCTGGCAGGCGAAAAATCAAGTTTTTTTTTTTCAAAAAAAATTAAAATTTTCAAAAATTTTAAAATTCAAAAAAAATTTTTAATTTATTCATTAAAAATTTTATTAAATTTATTTATTAAATAACATATTTATTAAAATTATTCAAATATTGGTTTGAATTAATTAAACAAACAAATTAAAATTGGATTCCTACTATACAAGCTTAGTAGGTGTATGACCTCATCAGCTGATCGAAACTAGGTCAAGTCCAAAACCCTTGACCTACATATGTTATGTATGCTTTCTGCATCTACCTTAAACATCTGTAACAATCTAACTCAAAGCACAAAATATAATAAAATAAAATGTTGAAAATGAACAAAATATTAATATAATAATCATCAACTTGATATTTAAATTATCTAAACAATTCTGGACTTTACATTATTTTCAATTCTATCCAAATTTTGTCACTGGCAAAAAAAATGCAAATTTTATATCTTTATCATAAATCACTCTCTCTATGTAACAATCTTACTTTATTCTACTTTGGGTGATTTGAACTATTTATTCTCATTGACTGTACTACTTGATCTGGATATCTATATACTTAACATTGCTATTCTTACATTAAAATAACCCAATCACATTTAACCTTGTTAAAAATCTACATACCCTACATCTTGATAAAATTATAAACATTACATCTTAATTTCAATTGAACTGTTATTAATTATCCCTCAATGGTTTATCATTTGATTCTATGCAATCCAAATTTATTATTACCCTTCATGTTACATTATATCTCCGAGTGCCTTTCTACTATGAATTTTCTATCTAACTCGTCACATTTTAATCATTGATTAGTCTGGGTGACACCTGTATTCTCTATACTTTCACTTGAATAGACATTTTAATATTACTCCCTTTTTTACTAACAACCACTATTAACAACTTATGACACCAATCTCTCATTTATAAATACCTTTCACTAATTCCACTTACCTCTGGCACCGCTCATCGTTGTACTAGGATGTGTGTTCCCTACCTGGCTATAACCATTCGAGCCAATGCCCCTCCAAAATATCGGCAAACACTCACGCGAACTACTCTATTCTCGCCACAACACCGCACGTTGATCACACCTTACCACCTCACCCTTACTACAAAATATCATCAACAAATATGTTTAAATCTCATTCACATTACGCCTCGCTACATATACTCACTACCACTGTGTCCCTAAATATCTAACACTATCTCTGTGTGTTACCTGTATTTCAAAATTCTTATTCTCACTAATTCCCTTTAATTCTACTTAACTCACCTGTCTTATTTCCTTTATCACCCAAAATCTATTTTCAACATTTTACCTTGATATGGCCCTAGAAAATTCATCACTTCTCTCCTTACAATACTATACCTCCATTTGACCGTATTATCTGTTTAATCATCTATCAATCCTCATAGAATCTTAATTTCATAAATTCATTTAACTTCATTCTCAAACTTTCTTTTATACAACCTTAATTAAGTAATTATTTTTCAATTATTTAACAGTTCACAATTATTTTCATCCCTTAATTAGTTTGTCAAATTTTATAATTATCATTAATTTATACTGATTAATTGCAAATTCAATTTAATTGATAATTAATGTTATCAATTTCTACTGTACATACACATTGTTTACATAACACATAGTACACTATAATGTTAACCTAATGACATTAACACACAAAAAAAAATATACAGTCCAATTGATTATTTGTTATCATTACCCACAAATCGTTCCATAAGACAATGCACTTCAATACCACATTATTCATATCAATAAATGTTCATGAACAATAAACAATACACAATTACCCCATATCGTCAAATAATAGTCTAATCTTATGATTATACCAGTCATTTACAGTTACATACATAATCTCATGATTATGAACATAATGATTACCTGTCTTGTCATATTCTTCTACAATATCGTCATATACCTGGTCGCGCTCGAGTATGGTCCTGTCGCCGTTATTATATTCTGTTAAAATCAGGTGAGTTATATTATCATCGTTAACCTTATCTACTGTTATCTCCGTTTCACTGTACGATAAGCACTCATTCTTTTTATTATTATTTCTCTCTATGTCTAACTTTTCTACGAATTCTTCATAATTTCTCTTTACTTTAAATATCTCTGTTTCTCTCTTTCTCAAAACATTTCTCACCATCATACCAAGCTACACACTCTCTCAAAATATGCAGGGGACATTACTTCATCATTTTGGCACCACCTATGAAGTGCATAAAAAACCAAGGGAAATTTATCTGCAAATTTATACTCTTCCAAATACTCACGTGAAGCCATTTCTTCACCCCCCACTACAACATTACGGGAAAAATCTACCCCCTGCATCCACTCTACCTGTAAATTCTTTCTACTTTCTCTCTCTAATTCATCAACATACATTAACATTTCATTATCAACTTCTACTCTTTCTACAATTACGTTATCACTCTCAACATCTACACCATCATTTTCTAACACCACATTTTTATTTGTATTATCATTGTTATTACTTGTCAACTCATTATTTAAATTATCATTTCCACTACTACTTACTCTGTCATCTTTGTTTGATTTTAATTTGTTTATTACTTTCTCATTTTCTAATCCTATTTCGCCTAACCGCGTCTCTAGTTCACTCAATTTCTTATCATAAATACAGCTTTGTTCCTGAATTTCTTTTTTCAATTCATTCAAATCATTTTTCTGTTCGCTAAATTTTTCGTCAAGGTAACTAAATTGTTGGTTAAAAAGCATTTGCATCATTCTTATTATTTCGTTATCTGCCATTTTAAAATTTTGTTTAAATATTTCTATTTCTTTCAAAAAAATTTATTTAGTGTACTAAATATTACACCATCATATTATACATAAAATTATTGTACTATTTTTTACCATGTGTAGTTACAACATAACCTTATTTTACGTATTTTGTATTCTTTCGCTACCCACTCTGTTTCTGAGTTCTGGCTTATTTATATAATTATTTTATATGTCATTGTTCGGGCCGCCATTTGTACAAAAACTCACTTATTTATATAATTTAATTCACTTGTACTCACCGTTATTCCTAAGGGTCCCCCCAGAGTTCTATAAGCGAGATCAGAAACAGTGTGAGGTTACGAAATAATTATTCTGACACATTTTGACTGAAGAGAATTTAATTTTACTTTTATTTTTTAAATCATTTAAAATTCAACAAATTTTACATACCGTACTTCTGTATATAAAATAACTTTGTAATAATTTCTTCATCTTGTGATTCGTTACATTAGTGCCATTACTATTCTATCTTATTCTACTATCTTACCTTAATCTATTTCATTCAGACTGCCCAGCCTGCAATATTTCACCCATACAAACACACACAAAATTTATTTAACCCATTAACATTTAGAATAAAATTCCCAACCCTTAACTTGAACCCACGGCCACATGTTCGCGCGCGCACTCATCGTTTTTAGTAAATGTTTTACTTCTCAGTGTCCGAAAAATACTTTACTCGGTTCCACTTGATGGATGGACCGCGGTCCCATGAAATTTTACTGTTGATACACTTTTACTGAAAAAAAATAAAAAAAACTTTGTAGAGAGCTTATTCAGCTCCTGGCCGGCCGGCAATTATAGTGGAACTGGCCCATGTGCTTGGTTGAACTGGCGGAAGCGGCAACTCAATGCCACCAAGTTTTAGTCGTCGTATACTGTTGATTTGCTGAGGCATATTCAGTTTATGCATGGATTATAGCTGGTATATGTGTGTGACCAGAGCTTAATATTGGACTTGGCTCTGATGATGTCACCAACAGTAGGCGGAGTTTAATGCGACTTCCGGGAGGTCTTAGAGAAGACGACGAATATTTTTACGCTCTGGCCATCTTGAGTTTTTAGTTAGAGCGTCCTTTGAGCGCGTGCAGGTGTAGTTGCGCTTGAGCGTTGACACACATTTACAGAGTTCTGCGAATTTTTAAAGTGGCAAATTCTTCACCGCATTACTCAACAACAACCTGCGTCTTATTGCTTTGTTTCCAACTGTTTCTCAACACTGGTCTGTTATACGGACAAATACGTTGCACAATAATACAGCTTTACAATATTTTATCCAAACCCGCCCAAAAACGAAATGAATACAAATATATAAATGCCCCAAACGATTAAAATAAAACACCCAAAAATCGACCCGCTACAAAATGTTCTGCCTGTATAGGAAAAGTGAAAGTTAAGGGCATGGGAATGCGTGAAACGCTTATGGTCAGAAGGGAATGTTGATGTGGTGGGAGTCGCTTTGAGATGGATAAGAGATTTGTTGTTATGAGCGTCAGTGCTTATGAATATTATTTCAAATAATAACCAAAACTCCCATGCTAGGTTTGTTAGTAATCTGTGTTTTGCTTACCACGGATCTCTCTCTCTCTCTCTCTCTCTGTTATATATCAAATGTTACATAAACCTATCTCATTTTTTTTTAGTCCTGGAATTGTCTGCTGTTGAGATGT
Organism: Magicicada septendecula; assembly: GCA_034769895.1. Classification (NCBI taxonomy): domain Eukaryota; kingdom Metazoa; phylum Arthropoda; class Insecta; order Hemiptera; family Cicadidae; genus Magicicada; species Magicicada septendecula. The sequence goes on along the minus strand of CM068373.1, from coordinate 15,004,782 downwards.
ACTACCAGCTCTTATCGGAACGGAATGGAATGTGCAAACTATGCACTTCCGCTCCTTAATTACACCTGACTATCTCTACAGTTTATCATAAAGGGACGACTTCTTCGTACCGGTATTTGCTTACTTGCAAAAATCTTTTAATCCTAGACAACAAAAATCTGTTTCAAGAAGAATGAAAAATATCTAACTATTTTATCTACAGTATTTTAGGTAAATATCTTTTAGCCCCACAAATGTTACAACTCATAAAAGTAACAGACAAACGACAGAGAGATCATTTATGTTTTACTAGCTAGCAAAACAACCTTTTATTGTAAATAAAGCAAAAAGTTAAAGTTATAACATGGGATAATCAAAATTTTAATATTTTTTTTTCATTTCAATATTCTACTTCATTTTATTATTACTTAAAACTAAAACGTGCGAGCTTTTTTTTATCATAATAGAACTAATATTCTACTATTATTCCTGTACTGTTTGTTTTATAATTATTTATTTTTATTGTAAAAATAAGCAAGACGTTAATAAAAAACCTTCAGACTCTCTCAAGTATGTGCTAAAGCTAGCATGAATAGTTTGGTTTAAACTATTAAAATGAATTGTAAAACAATGACATAATTAATAATAAACTGAGGCAGTACGTAACACAGTAATTAACAACGTAACTAAAATGTGACACGCATATTGGCAACACCTTCACTTGCATCTGGTTGTCGTCCAAAACCACGATTAGTGCTGGTAAGACAGTAATCGCCCGAAATATGGGGAATCGCAATAGTTTGACACGTTGTGTCATATGCAGATACATTTGCAACTGTGAAGTCAATTAAACTATTTAAAATACATAAATACATAAATTTTATTCCACCTACCTGCAAAGTTTAACTGGGTCCAGGATTCTAGCACGAACGTAAGATGCTAACGTGGTTTATAGGTTAACGGAATAATTGACATAACTCATTTTGTTTTGAAGAGAATTAATGACCTTTTAATTTTTTAAAACATTAACAAACTTTAACAGATTTTTTTCTCAGACTTTAGCAAATGAAATAGCATCCTAATAATTTCTTATTTTTGTTGTTCGTTCCATGAATACAATTTCTACTTTTACCTTATTCTACAAGCTTACCTTAATCTAAGATATCGACAGCCCAGCCTGCCAAACATTCTCTCTCTCACACTTATTTAAAACCCTCCCCTGATTTATTAATTGACCAAAACCCTTAACATGTTATGAAATACCCCCGGCCGGCAACGTGGTTATCTCTCGAGCTCGTAACTTCGCATTTTTTGATTTGGTTGTGTGTCCGAAATAAATTGGAATGTTCCTTAGTTAAGGATTCACTTCACTGCCACATTACTGTTCCGTTAACTCACTGTTTACTTGAAAATTATAAAAATTTTCTGAAGAGCCCCTTGGGGCAGTACCTGCGCAGGCACCTTTTGTAAGCGAACTGGGGAGAGCGGCTCTACATTCACCGCCAACTAGATTACGTCTTTTTAGGTGGAAAACAATGCCTTGTAATTCTTCGTCGCTTGTTGTGTTCCATTTAACCCATGCAGTTGATTGTGTGTTGGTTGTAGATGATATTTGTTCAGCACTGGCTGACGTCACTAAAAGGGTTGGACTTATGTTCACATCCATCAACTTGGTCAAGGAAGCGAACAGCGATTCTTCTCTTAGCCATTTTTGAGTTTCATAAGTCGGCGTCGGTCCATGCGCCTACTGGTGTAACGCGCTCGGACGTACTGCCACACACTCGCAAAGTTCTAGGAAATGACGACTTGGTACATTCTTTCGTACAGATTGCACAACAACCAAAGTGTATTGCTCCTTTGTTAGAACACTGTTTCAATTCAACACGTGGCCTGGTCCCAGATGGAAACTATACTTATGGATATTTTTAACAAACCCCAAAAATTTAATAAAATAAAATTGACCCTCAATTTGCCACGTTACAATACCCCCCCAATGAGAGATCTTCTGCCGAAACAGAAGAAATCTCATTGCTAAAACCCCTAAAAGGACCGGTGAGGATATGGTGCCAAAAACCCCCTCTTACTCTTACGCCTCATGGGTAAACAACCCCCCCTGGCTCGGCGACTATGGACGCATCTGAACGAGATCACTGGACTTCTCTGTACGAGATCCCAACACCGAAAAATCGAACAGAGATGCACCACAGCGCACCTCACCTTCTAACATGCAACCCCAAAATCCAAATCCCTGGCTTATATCATGCCAGATCCTCAACCGATATGTTCCCCCTTATCATGCACACTGGGCTGCCTTTAGCAGTTACTGGGCTTGCACACACACTTATAACTACATTCTATCAAAATTGGAATATTCTTCAAAACTTTATTTAAGTTAAAAATCACCAGCTATTTTCTTTTAAGTCAAAACAAAATCTTTTATCTAAACTGACTAATTCTCTTCATTATTTTTGCTCATTAGAAAATAAACAAGTTAAGCATTTATTAAAACATGAACATCCTTATCCTAACATGTGGTTATACATATGCCCTAACAATACAATTCAATAAAAACACTAATAATACACACAAACAATAACATAACCCAAGTTCAAAAACATCAATTAGATGGCAGGCACAAAATCAAGAAATTTTTTTTTCAAAAAAAAAATTAAATTCAAAAATTTAAATTTATTAAAATATATTCTTTTTTCAATATTGAAATTATTTAAAATTATTCAAATTACTTAAAAGCAAAATCGGCATCACTGCATTGCCAAAACGGGTCTAGTATAGAACATCACCCATCAGCTGATCAAACTGGGTCAAGTCAAGAACCTTGACCTACATAAGTTATACACAAGTTACTACAGAAACTACCTTGAACATCTGTAAAATTCTATCTTTAAACACAAAACAAAATAAAATAAAACATTTAAAAGAACAAGATATTATTATAATTAACAATCAAATGGATATTTAAATTACTCAAATAAACACTTTACATTATTTTCAAACTCTATCACAAATTGTCACTGGTTTCAATCAAAATTTTACCTTTTTACTATAAATCTCTTTTCTTTAATATTCTTAATCTCCATTAGTTTGGGTGATTTAATTATTTATACTAACTCGATATACCACTTGATATGTATACACATATAGTCTTTATCACTCTGACTCTAATACCACTAACAGCTTTAACTATCATGACACCCATCTCTATCAAAACATCTATCAAACGATTCTCTAAACCCAACTTACTACTAAACTCAATCCACATCATTCTCTCGATACATAAAAAAAATATTCTCTAACCCTTTGTACTTAGGATGTGTTTCCCTTCCCAAAAGCTCATTCCCTTATGTTGGTTCCCGGACTTTATCCCAAGGTAACCCTTTCCGGCGCCAAACGGTCCCTTCCCGTCCCAACCCTTTTGTTGCGGACTCCTACATTACACTATCCCCTCTTACAAAATTGCCATCCCCAAATTAACACTCAAATTACCTCACTTCAACTACAAAATAACATCATCATTTATAAACATTAATATATCAATCCTTACTCTACATATATTCCCCATCTCTACTGTGTCAACATCAATACTTCTCAAATTCTATTACATTAATTCATAACAACATTCTCATCTCTAGTACCACTTTAAATTCAACTTGGACTGATCTACATGTCCCACCAAATATTGATCACCCAAAATCTATCTTTTATTATTTTTTCACAAATCATTTAAAATCTTAACTTTATCAAATTACTTTCCTCATTATTTGAAATAACATCTTTAACCTATTAAAACATTATCTTTAACATTAATTATCTTGGAAATTAGTAAACAATTTATCAGTGACCTTCTATTACTGATCAGCTGACATTCCTAGCAAGGTGAATGACCTCACTGCAAACTCATTTCAAAATTTGACACATTATATAAAACACATATTTTTATTAATTCTTACCTCTAACGCAATAAAAGAATACATTTCTAAAATATAGAATGAACACATTATACCGAACGTATGAACACTTATTTACCAAAGCGTAATACAAGCATTTTATTAGTGCAAAAGTTGATTTATCATTTTACGTTATGAAATTTAAATTCGTTGCTCCCTTGAGCAACCCCCCAATCCACACACACTATTGTATTGTTCTGTTGGACTGTGGCGCCCATGTGCGTTCACAAGGACTGCATAGTTGGAGGAATTGAACATCTCCGTGTCCTTGCTTCGGCTTTACATTTTAAAGATTTTAGGTATCGACATACCTTCGTTTTATAGTTACAAGCCCTTAAAACGGGTCTACCACCTGGCTATGCTGTCCCTACTCGGACAGAGTGGCAGCCGCTGTTCCATAGTTCCGGGATTTCCCCTAGTTTCACCCCCCTGTTAATTTCTAATATCAACCAATTTCAAGCCAGCTATTGGTCAAGGGACTTGATTATGGCCATAGCTGACCGCTAGCCAAAACCACGATTAGTGCTGGTAAGGCAGTAATCGCACGAAAAGTCGGGGAAATCAAACTTTACTTTAATGCCTGTTCTATTCGTCATTATTCTGCACGACACGAAAGTCTATCAGGGTACAATATACCATTGTACAAAAAGGTGTGCCGTACATTTTCGCCTCCGATGGAGGTAACACTCACGGTTACCCCCAACCCATTCCACTATCTACTGGGGCACAGGCCACCCCAGCAATAGCACATTAATAGCTAAATTAAAAATTAAATATAAAACATTATAATATGAAATTTTCATTAACCATTCATACATCATCCTTTAGCTCATTCATAATTTCCTACAATTAAATTCCTTAAAATTTTCAAATTCATTATTAACATTTATTTTATATTATCTTTCAGTTATTATTACTCTTTAAATTATTATCTCAAGTTGTTTTCATTATTGAAGTTAAAATTCTTTCATTTGAGTCAAACACCTGTAAACATTTTATTCTTTCTGACTTGTATCATAAAAATTTTATACTTACAGTCCATTATTCACATACTGACATACACAAAATATATACACCATACACACCAATAACTCCACGTTACCTCTGAAACATTTAATCACAGTGTTATTTCATATCAAACAATTTGACATTTCTTTATTTATTAATTATCAAATTCAACTCTCATAAAACAATTTAAATCCATTAGAAAATTCAATTATACAACATTTAACTCAATCAAAATTATTGCAACATTTCAAATTCTTTTAATTAAATTAATTATTGAAAATACCAGTTCCATTGCTATCAAAACAATTACAATTCGCTAATTACTGTCTTCAAAATTAATTTTGTTATTTATTTAGATTGCAAATATTAATATTATTATTATCACAACCATTGCTACTACATATACACATTGTTTACCTGACATCCTACAATACACACAATTAAATTCACTACACTTATCTACAATTCTTCATCATTGATTACTCAGTTATATCACACTTCAATGTCCAAGATTGTGAGGTCAAAACCACAAAACAAAGCATTTAAAATTGTCCATTGATTGTTTCATAGTTTACCCTCCATCGTCAAAAATTAGTCTTTGTTTCAAGTAACAATTTTCGATTTCAGTTATACACATACTGCTATCTTGTGTGTCATAACCATAAAAATCAAATTCATTCGTTTTATCACAATAATCATGAACCAAGTCAACATAGTGTATTTCTGTCAAGTCTCCCTTAGTAAATACACTCAATATCGGGTCAGTTACTTTTTCATCATACAGTAAATTACTCTTGTTTAAATATACTTCTAACATTTCTTTCCACTCACCATAATCTCTCTGTAATTCATATAATTCTGTCTCTCTCTCAACACACAATTCTCTTTCTAAATTTCTCTCATCATAATGCCATATCACACTTATAAAATCATTCCACACAGAGGGTATAAACTTATACAAAACTGGGACACAAAAATCATCTATTAACACGGGACTCTTGCCCTTCAAAAACAACACTTATGAACACCCTGGTTCATCATAAATCTGGGGAAAATTTACCCTCTGCCCCCATTCCACCACTATACTATCTTTCCACTTACTCTCTGACTCATCAACACACATTAACATTCCATTATTACATTCTACAAACTCATCAGTACTCTCACTATTTATTTTCAACGTATCACTCTCTGATACTACCTTTTCAGTTACATTACTATTCTCAATACTATTTTTATTATTTTCGACATCATCATTATCATTTGTTAACTCTTTATCTAGTACCACATTTTTACGCATATCATTATAATTTTCGTTATTATTACTCTTGTTTGTATTCATCACACCCACTCCCATTCTCTGTTCTAATTTATTCAAACTATTTTTTATTATTTCATTAGTATTTTCCCAACGTTTATTACTTTCTTGAATATTACTTTTTAATTCATCAAATTTTATACTTATACTCTGCTGAATCTGAATATTCTGTTCTTTAGTTTCTTTAAAATTAATATCATTTTTAATATTCTGTTGTTAACATTTTATTCTCTGTTCCTTCAAGTCATTAGTTAATTGGTCAAATTGGGTATCATTAATATCGAAACGACAATTTATTTTATCAAAACGACTCTCAAATTTTTCGTCAGTTGCATCAAAACGTTTACTTAGGAGGTTAAATAAGTCACTCATGGACATCTCTTTTTCTTTTGTTTTAATCGTTACGGGAGTTGAAATCGCTCCCGGCGTACTAATTACAGATTCTTCTACACTACGGTCATCTATTGATAGTGACTCTGTTTGAATACCTGAGTCGGTATTTATTTGACTTTTGGTTTGACTGTCAGCTTCATTATTATCTGCCATCTCTTATTCGCTATGATTGATATTTATTAATTTACTCTAATTAATTTCCTTTATTATAATATAATTTTGATCTTGTCAATTGTGTGTAACTGACGTACTTTTATTTCATTACACTAACCCTAAACACACGCTTGCATCTTATTTGTAGGTGCGGTTTGTACTTTAAATTTTTTACTCATAAAAACTGTCCCTGGTCGGCTGCGCCACTGTGAAGTCAATTAAACTATTTAAAATACATAAATACATAAATTTTATTCCACCTACCTGCAAAGTTTAACTGGGTCCAGGATTCTCGCACGAACGTAAGATGCTAACGTGGTTTATAGGTTAACGGAATAATTGACATAACTCATTTTGTTTTGAAGAGAATTAATGACCTTTTAATTTTTTAAAACATTAACAAACTTTAACAGATTTTTTCTCAGACTTTAGCAAATGAAATAGCATCCTAATAATTTCTTATTTTTGTTGTTCGTTCCATGAATACAATTTCTACTTTTACCTTACTCTACAAGCTTACCTTAATCTAAGATATCGACAGCCCAGCCTGCCAAACATTCTCTCTCTCACACTTATTTAAAACCCTCCCCTGATTTATTAATTGACCAAAACCCTTAACATGTTATGAAATACCCCCGGCCGGCAACGTGGTTATCTCTTGAGCTCGTAACTTCGCATTTTTTGATTTGGTTGTGTGTCCGAAATAAATTGGAATGTTCCTTAGTTAAGGATTCACTTCACTGCCACATTACTGTTCCGTTAACTCACTGTTTACTTGAAAATTATAAAAATTTTCTGAAGAGCCCCTTGGGGCAGTACCTGCGCAGGCACCTTTTGTAAGCGAACTGGGGAGAGCGGCTCTACATTCACCGCCAACTAGATTACGTCTTTTTAGGTGGAAAACAATGCCTTGTAATTCTTAATCGCTTGTTGTGTTCCATTTAACCCATGCAGTTGATTGTGTGTTGGTTGTAGATGATATTTGTTCAGCACTGGCTGACGTCACTAAAAGGGTTGGACTTATGTTCACATCCGTCAATTTGGTCAAGGAAGCGAACAGCGATTCTTCTCTTAGCCATTTTTGAGTTTCATAAGTCGGCGTCGGTCCGCGCGCCCGCTGGTGTAACGCGCTCGGACGTACTGCCACACACTCGCAAAGTTCTAGGAAATGACGACTTGGTACATTCTTTCGTACAGATTGCACAACAACCAAAGCGTATTGCTCCTTTGTTAGAACACTGTTTCAATTCAACACGTGGCCTGGTCCCAAATGGAAACTATACTTATGGATATTTTTAACAAACCCCAAAAATTTAATAAAATAAAATTGACCCTCAATTTGGTACGTTACACAACTACCCTAAAACTAACAATTTATACATACATATAATTCATGTTCAAATTCCTATGCTAATACATAATAAACATAATACATAAGAATACACTCATCATTAACATTGCAAGTATTACATTAAAACAAACAACTCACATTTAACTTTGATCAAAATTTACACACCCTACATCTTTAAATATGCGTAAAGAATTATAACATTACATTTTAATTAATTAATTAATTAATACTTTTAATTATTAAACTTTTATTAATTAGCCATCAATTATTTATCATTTAATTCTTCACAATTTCAAATTTATTATTAATATTCATATTACATTATTATTATTTCATTTCTTATTACCTTTCTACTATGAATTTTCTACTCTTCACATTTTTATCATTGATTAGTCTGGGTGACTCCTGTATTCACTATGATTTGACTTATTATATAGGCACTAACATTTATAATCTTACTCACCTTTCTTTCTACTAACCGCTACTAACAACCAGATTTACATATTATGACACCAATCTCTCAATTATAAACACCTTCATCAATTCCATTTAAATCCTCTGGCACCGCTCGTCTTTGTACTAGGATGTGTGTTCCCTACCTGGCCATATACATACCTAATCATTTGCCCCCCAAAATATCGACAAACACTCCCTTAAACTACTCTATCACTTGCCACAACGCCGCACGTTGATCACTCCTTACACCACTACCCTGACTACAAAATATCACCATCAACAAATATATTTACCCTTCACATTACTCACCTCTCTACATATAATCACTAATACTGTGTCCCTAAAATATCTAATACCCTCTTTGTTTTTCACTGGTATTTCAAAATTCTTATTTATCTAACTCCCATTAACTTTAATTGACTAACTCAAATGCCTTTATTTTAATAATTATCACCCAATCTCTATCCCTTTTTAAACACTTTACATTTCTGTGATCATTGACAATTGCATTAGAAAATTCATCCCTCACCTACTCATAACAATACATCTCAATATCCAAGTATATATTACATGTTTAATCATTTATTATTCATTAGAAATCTCATAAAATCATTTAACTTCATTATCAAACTTTATTTTGTACCACATTAATTAAGTAATTAATCTTCAATTATTTAATTCAATTATTTAAAATTTCATCATTACTTTCCTCACATGTTTAGTCAAGAAACAATGTTAATTGTTATTATGAAATCAATTAAACTATAACTTCCTGTTACATACATGGTTTACATAAAATTACCTGTAATACACAACATCAAGAATACACAAATACATTGACATTAATACACAAAAAAATATACAATCCAACTTATTATTTGTTACCATTTACCAAAATCAGTTCATCAACATTCCATTTCAAAACCACTGTTCACATATATTAATGTTCATACAGAATAAAACAATCTATCCTCCATCATTGAATAACAGTCAAATCTTAGGTCTATACAACTTATTTTTTATTAAATAAATGATATTATTATTATCAATATAATATTTATCTAAATTTTTATATTCTTCCACAATGTCGTTTAAATTAATAGACCTATTCAATATCAATTTATCATGTACCATGTCATCATCGGGTATGGTTCTGTCTACCTCAGTATTATCTGTCATAATCATGTAAGTCATAAAGTCATTATTATCATCATAATTATCTACTAATATACCCGATACTTCACAAGGTAGGTACTTGTTATCATTATTATCATCATCTACTATTGTTGCTATGTCAGTTTCACTATAAGGTAAGTGCTCATTATTATTATCCACCATCTCTACTCCTAACCTTTCTACAAATTCTCTACACTTTCTATTTATCTTAAAAATCTCTTCGTATTGTTTAAATTAGCAGCCATCCTTACTTTTCTTTTATAAAATTGCTAAACTGCTATAATTGTTTTTATTATTTAGACGAAGCTTTTCGTCATTACTGACATCTTCAGGTCTTAAACAACCACATTGGTCTTAAAAATCTCTATCTCTCTCTTACCCTCACTCTCATCACAATAAATCTCTCTCTCTCAAAATATGCAGGTAACACTAACTCACAATCACTACACCACCTATGAAGTGCACAAAAAACTCAGGGAAATTTATTTGCAGACATATCGTCTTCCAAATACTTGCGTGAAGCCATTTCTTCACCCCCTACTACAACATTAAGGGAAAATTTTACCCCCCTGCAATCCCGTTACTACTATACTTTCATTACACTTTCTCTCTAACTCAACACACTCTAACATCTCATTATCACTCCCAATATTCTCATCATCATTTTATAACACCATGTTCTTAATTAAATCATTATTATTACCTGTGGACTCGTTATTCAAATTATCATTGTTACTCGCCTTATTAATTAGCACCTCGTTTGCACTTAAACTAGCACTATTCTCTGTAAATGTATCATCATTACTACCTCCACTATTCTCTACCCTGCTTTTATTCTCGTAATTCTCGTCTACTTTATTCTTTGGTCTATCAAATTTCTCACTTACTAACGTTACTGTTTTTTCTTTCATTTTATCGAAATGTGTATGCATTTCATCGATTCTTTTATCTAACTTAAAATTTTGTCTTTTAATTTCATTTTTTATTTCGTCAAACTTCTCATTAAAATCACTTTTAATTTCATTTTTAGTTTGAATATTTTGTGTTTTAATTTCATTTTTTATTTCACTTTTGAAGTTATTAAAATTTTCATTCTGTTTGTCAAACTTTACATCTAGCTTGCTGAACTTCTCATCAAATTTATTACTCTGCATCTCAAATTTCAAATTGGAATCTCTTTTTTGTTCATCCAGCTTTATATCAAAATTATTAAATTTAGTTAATAATAACTGCATCAAAGCAGCAGTTGTTTCGTCTGTTTTGTTTTCATGATGACTTGAGATGGATGTTGCTGTTACTTTCTCTAACTTTACCGATTCAGTCGCACTCGACCCACCAATCTGACTAATTTCTGTTAATGGAACATCCATCTCACTAGCCAATTTTCATCAGTTGCACTGATTTCTATTGTTTTATTGTCATTGGTACTCATTTTTTTTTTTATATCTCTAACACATACAATACTGCTAACACATACATGCATATAGCCTCGTAACTTAACCCTACCTTACGCACGTGTTTACGTACTTTCTCACTCTTACCTCAGGTAATCATTCCACATTCTGGTAAGTATACTCCACATAAAATTAAGTTTTATGTCGAGTCACTGTTCGGCACGCACCATTTGTAACTCTAACTTTAATTGTTTAATTATTTAGTTACATTTATGTTGTGTGTACTATTAATAATCACTTTCACTTTCAAAATCGGGCGCCATGTTGTCACACTGCACAACAAAATACAAACTTACCTTTAGGGCCAGAATTCGGGTAACACAAACCAGGGTTGTGGAATATATTACCTGAAATAATCGTACTCAAGATAAAACGTACCATTGACCTTTTATTTTTAAGATGACTCTAAATACATATTGAAAAATGACTCTAGCTGTACCCAACACGTACATATTACACCATGGGGCGTTTAGCAAACATCAAACCCTTAGAACATTTTAACCCTCCAAAACAAACATGTGTTATAATATTAACCTAATAAACATGATATATATATTTATTATTAAAATATTGGCACAACCCAGCACTTATTAATATTGAATCATTTTGTATTACGTATCCACTCTCTCACTTTCATTCTTTGGTACAATTTCGACTGGTTAAAATGAGCTCATTTGAATAAATTGAATTTAGTATTTTATATAAAAACCATTTTATCAGTTTTGGCAACAGTTTTTTGTTTAGAGATTACTTAGCTGCATTATATGTGAAGATGTCCCATCTTTGCAGATCGCGCACTCTCGCCTGATGTTTTCGGAGAACTGTTTTAATAATACTGCACTTTTACAGTTTTATTTTCCTGTTGCTACTATTTAAATTTTGGTTTACATTTTTTGATGTAGTTGTAAGATTTAGATAATGTAAAGTTTAGGGTATGCCGGCCGGCGTGGAACCCTTTTGAGACGAAACTGGCAGCGGTTAGTAGCTTTGCAATGCGGAGGTGGGGCAAACTACGTCACTAGTCCTTTGTTCAAAACGGCCAAACCCCGTTGTTTACAGATGTATTTATTGCGTATCGCATTCCTGTAGCTGATGTCATCATGGGTTAGGCTTGTTTACACTTTAATATGACGAACTGTTTTTTGCTATTACTGTGATTTTACCCTGACCTCAACACAAATCCTGTCCGCTCAATATTACTTCGTTGAAAACTTTTGGAAAACTTTACTCTGTTTTCTTTATAGGGCTTTAAAAACAATTATAACAATCATACTTTATAACAATTATTTCCCAAAATATTATAGGACCCGAATTGTACCATTACAAAACATTTAATATTTTTGTAGTTCAACCCACAGAACTACCAACTGTGTGATGTGGAGGCTAAAACAATTCCCTTCAATAAAAAAAGTAAATATTAATTATAAACTAATTGTGGTGAAACGCCCAGAAAAGATATGCAATATTGGAACCCCCCTTCAATATCAATAAAACCCGGATTCCACTATAGCAAAAAGACAAGGATCAGGATTTAAATCTGAATTCTCCATTATGAGATTTTCTAGAACATTTCTTGGATGTGATTTGATACCAACATCTGGAAGTATGTGAATGTGTAAGAAGTCAAGAGCTTCCAGTAACTATGGACTTTTAAAAGCTCTTAAGATATCTACACAATTAAACATCCCTGATTCAAAACCATCTTTGGTTGGATAAGCCAAATGAAATGGTTAATTAGGTTTGCACAGTTACACAATGCCCCTCACTTGCATGGATCAACCATAAGAGTGAAGGAAAATTCGTTCAACATCAGCACTAAGTCATTAATTTGTCAATTAAGCATTATTATTTATAAGACTACACGTGAAATGCTAATGACATGCCCATAATTTGTAGCACACTCTTATCTTACACACACATAAAGTGAACAAAGTCTGTTAATAACAAAGATAATAGGGAATTAACACCTATGAGTGACTGTAATGCTCACTCTGTCAGCCAACGAGCAAACATTTCTACCATATATATCATACTAAGAAGGAAAACTCTTAACTGGGTATATACGTTTGCCATCATGAGAAAGACTGAATGATCAATGATCTTACAAAACTGTACTGGCCCGAATATAAGATGATTTATTTCCTTAAAATGCCCTTCTAAAAAGTGTACCCATCTAATACATGCAACCTAACATATAAAAATTTCATGTTTGTACTCGCAAAAGTGTACTGTCTTTTGTATGATTCGCCAGCCACACAGGCTTGCCATGAATCAAGACACTTGTTATAATGAGTTCAAGGTCAAGAACAGGATACAGCTGAATTTGTTTTACCACATTCTGAGAAAGATTGTCTACGAAACACTACACCAACTCTTCCTTAATCACAGGGGAGTTGAATGAATTCATTTTGCTGAATTTGTTAATAGAGTTTCTGCAAGACATTAGACATCAACCGGGACTTAAAGCATTACGAGTTAATTAAAAATTATTAATGTTGAAATATTAATATTGCTCAGTTTTCTTTTTGTTGTGTTAACTACTTTTCGTGAACTTCCAGGGTCTCGTCAGGTGTACTCATTAGCAGAGAGAAACAGGTGAACGCAAATGACCAACACTTTTGGTTAACGAACACTTTTTATTTTATCCGACTAACTCCCATCTCGTCAATTTCTTTTATACTATAATTTAAACATGAATATTTTTGGCCACGAGGCTCAATTAATAGAACAACTCATTATTTAATTAATTATTAACTAATCGTAAAACAAAATGAATTTAATTATTATATAAAAACAACAAATCAAATGAATTTAATTACTATATACATAATTACGCAACCAGCACTTCTTGTAAGGCCTATATTTTTTCATTCACTCAGTCACACACATTTTCACTCTTCTACATTTCTTTTTTATTGAGCTCAATTTAAAAATTTAGTTAAAAGCCAGTATTTAATTATTTTTGAAATGTCTACTTTCCTGGTTTCATCCTGCGGGACGTCTCCTGTTGCGTGCACTGCCTGTTGTTTTCACTTTTATATCTTACGGCCGAACTGTTTGTTTAGTTTTATTGATCACTGATTAGTACATTATTTATATCTTTGAAAGTCCAAAACTAGTTAAAATTTCACATTTTCTGTTGTATGAGGGCGCGAAAATCACGCACAGCCGGCCAGTCGGCGGACGCACGAAATAGCTTGCGTCCGTCACTTGTAGATGTTGTTTTCCGACTGTTCTTTGTTTGCTGTGTGTCACAAAGCTGTTGGCGTCGACACACCCTGCATTCTTCGTTATGCAAGGCGCTGACGTAAGATCGCCTGATATTCCGTTACATAATTTGTTGACGCTGTTTTGTGTGTCATTGGTTGACCTTGGCACAATTCCAGCTTGTTGATGTTCTCGCTTGAGAAAATATTACTGAATAATTTTGACACAGCAGTGCTGCCACCGCCGCTACTAACAAAATACCTTTTTGTTTACGTTTGTCCCAAATATTCGAAAAAATTTTATTGTTTTATTTATATTATCCCAGGTAGGCCAAAATGCCACATTACAATACCCCCCTCAATGGGAGATTTTATGCCGAAGCATAAAAAATCTCATTGACACATTCATACTTGCTAGAGGGATCAGCCAGGATATGTCGCCACAACCCCCTGTACGGTTTACAAAAAATATAATCAACTCACCCTTGGTTCGGTGACTGTGACCGCACCTGAATGACAATACTGGACTTCTCTATCGAGATCCCAACACCATAGAGTCAGACAGATACTTAACGCCCCTGCTCTGACGCGCTGGCCAGCTCAGGTCCGCCGCCACAGCATCACCAAACTCTGAAACAACAAATCAAATATCAACCAGTGGCCTTATACAACACCATATCCCCAACTGATCTGTTTCCCCCTAGCGGTGCTGGTTTGCGTTAAGAAGCACTGGTTTTGTTTTTTTACTTACTTCTAACATATTTAAAATTACTAACCACAACATGATACCCATTTTAAAATTCCATAATCTCATTCCGTCTACTTTCTCTTATTAACTTTAAAATCCCAAAATTCAAAATTATTGCCCTGATTCCCATCAGAATTTAAATAAACAGATGACTGACTCATAAACATTTCCCATTACCATATTACATTTCTCTCATCCCCAATTTAAAATGCATTTAAAATATTTAAATTCATAAAATGGTCTTACACTAACAAACACAATATAACATAAGAAAACATAGTACACTCATAATTCACATTGTTATCCTTATCTTAAAATAAACAATTTGTATTTAAAATTTACACACTTTACATCATTAAGTTTGCATATAAAATCAGAAAATTACCTTTTAAACTCACTTTACTTTTATTAATTCGTTTTTCAATCTTCATTTTACACATCATTTCATTTATTATTCCCTTTCATTAATTTGGGTGATTCTACGTTATTCATTATAATTCATTTTATCAACTTGGCATTTACCCATAATCTTACCCCTTTTATTTCTCTAACGCTTCATTACAATATTTTTATCTAGTATGACACCCCTGATGTATTATTTAAAATACCACAAACTTTTTAATTCGTTACCCCCCTGGATAACCTCCCTGCCACACACACTATGACCCCCCCTGGACTGTGGCGTCCACAAGGACTGAAATTTTGGAGGAATTTGACATCTCCGTGTCCTTGCTTCTGGATTACATTTTAACATTTGAATATCAATATATTCTTGTTTATAATTATGCGCCCTTAAACGGGTCTACCACCTGGCTTTGCTACCCCCATGCGGGCAGAGTGGTAGTCGCTGTTCCCTAGTTTGGTGATTCCCCTCAATTCCCCCCTATCAATTTCAAAATTCACCTTTACAACGATAACAGCTATGGTCAGTTAAGGCAGAACGTGACGCAATGAGCCCCAACCATAGCTGTTAAAGCTAAACCAATTCCACGGTCAGGGTTCGGTGAGGCCGTGACCGCCCGAAAAGTTGGGGAATCACAAGTATAATATATTTTTTTTTTAAATTAAAATTAACAATTTATATTACATGACAATTCTAGTCTGGGTGGTGTTTTAACCTCATACATTTCTTTCTTAACTTTCCCTACCTTGATCTTCATTTACATAAAATACATAACGTGTGTATAAACAATAATAATAATTTATAATAATAGAATATAAAAATGTCTGTTTGTGTATGAAAATTTTAATATCTACAAATACATCTATCATCACTCAGCTAGATAATACTTTTTTAATTGGGTCACATTATAAGTTCCTTTTATTTCTCGAGTTTGCAAATCTACTAAAACATAAGCATTCTCCATCTTCACTTGGCTAACCTCATATGGACCGTCATACAATAGGAAGAATTTCTTAATTTCTTTGTCCAATGCTGATGATTGATCGTGATTTTTTATTAATACTAATTGTCCTACCTCGTATTGTATGGGTGTTAAATGCTGGTCATGTCTCCGTTTCCGCTGTTCGGCCTTACTCAGCAGGCGCTCCCTAGCGATTACCAATTTCCTATCATGTGGTATTTCCGTCCGGGTTGGAAACTTTACTAGCTCTTCTAATATGCGTGACGGCCTTCTCTGAAACATTAACTCACATGGGCTGTAACTAGTGGATTCATGTAAACTATTGTTAATATACCACTCTATCTTGCACACAAAAGTAGCCCACAAAGAATGCTTTTTATGGCAAAAGGTTCTGAACATTCTCCCTAACTCCCGCATAACACGTTCACTTGGATTTGACTGTGGATGATACACTGATGTATGTTTAACTAAAATATTTTCCCAACCTAAAGTTTCCCGCCAGGTGTTGCTGGTGAACTGCGAACCATGATCTGATAATACTACTTGAGGCTTACCTACTTCAATAAGGTATTCATTTACTATTTTCCTAGCCAATACTGATGAGGTTGCCTTTTTAATTGGGTACAATTTTACAAATTTGGTAAAAACATCTAATACAACAAATAAATAGTTTACACCTCCTCGACCTTTGGGTAAAGGGCCATATAAATCAACGGCAACTAATGCTAAAGGACTGTCTGGCATTACATGCTGCATTAAACCCTCCTGTTTACGATTGTTTACTTTAGCTTTCTGACAAATTTCGCATGTTTGTAATATTTTACGCACCGTTCTTTCCATATTATTAAATTTACATGACTCCTTTAATATGTCACTACATTTCTTGGGGCCTATATGACCATACCTTAGATGGCAATCTCTCACTACTTCAGGTATTATGACTTTAGGGATACACAACTTCCAATCATCTCCCCGTTCATTTGCCCGATGAAATAAGTGTTTATTAAACAAACTAAAGTGTTTCTCCCACTTATGAGGTACGTTGGGTATTTGACTCAAAGCTAATATTATTTTATTAAGTTCGGTGTCTCTCTCTTGTTCTGTTGCTAAGTTACTTATTAACTTTTTCATATTTACTCCTCCGCTTCTTTTATTATAAATATTTTATATGTATTTGCTATGTCTACTTCGGTGTTATTATCAAAACCTGTTCTGGACAGTACATCAGCTACTATATTTTCTGTACCCTTACAATACTCAATTGTTAAGTCATATTCTTGTAATATTAGCATCCACTGCACTAACCTACCATGTGTTAATTTACAGTTCTTTAAAAACGTTAACGCTTGATGGTCGGATCTTATGATTACCTTATTTCCTAACAAGTACGTTCTGAACTTTCTACAGGCGAAAACTATTGATAACGCCTTCTTCTCCGTCGTAGTATAGTTCTTTTCACTAGTTAATAGAGATCTACTTGCAAAAGCTACTACTTTGTGGTTATCATTCCCATCTAACTGAAACAACTCTACTCCCAAGGCAATGTCTGACGCGTCTGTGTGTATATAAAATGGCTCTGAAAAATTAGGATGAGCTAATATAACTGTGTGTAAGAATTTATTTTTTATCAGCTCGAATATATTTTGCTCTTTTAAATTCCACCACCATCGATTGTCCTTATTTAATAAATGTCCCAATTGTACGGTTAAATATGAATATTTGTCTACAAATTGCCTATAATAATTGCACAAGCCTAAAAAACTTCGCAACTGTTTAACATTTTTTGGTATCGGAAAATTTTGTATTATTTCTACCTTCTTAGGGTCTGTACTGATACCCCTTGCTGAAATTATATGTCCTAAAAAATTAACTTGTTCTTTCAAAAATTCTGACTTCTTAAATTTAACTGTTATGCCATACTCATGCAGTCTACTTAGTACCCTATCTAACCTTTCACAGTGTGTATCAATGTCTGGTGACGTAATTACTATATCATCTACATAAACGGTTGTGAATTCTAAAATCTCTCTCCCTAGCACATAATCCAGGCATTTGATAAAAATTGAAACACTTACATTTAGTCCAAACGGTAGTCGGCGAAATTGGTAATTCCTACCGTTGTATAGAAATGCCACATACTGTCGAGACTCCTCTTCCAGCTCTATCTGCCAGTAGCCTGCAGTCAAGTCTAAAGTGGTGATGTATTTGGTCCCACTAAAACGTTGCAGAATTTCGCTTACTGGTTCCGGTGATTCTCTGTCTGGAACAATTATTCTGTTTACCTGTCTTGCGTCTAAACATAATCTTATCGATAAATCTTTCTTTGTCACCACTACTAAAGGGTTGGAATATGGTGATGTAGATTTTTCTATTATACCTTCCCTCAACATTTTATTTATTTCCTCCTGTACTAAACCCCTTTTGGAGTATGGTACCGGATAGGTTTTAGGTGCAAAGGGTGTTTTTTCTTTAACGACTAATTTACCTTTAAAATTCTTTACTAAACCGGGTTCATCTGAAAAAACTGATTTATTTTTGTTTATTATTAGTACTATTTTCTCCCTGTCTTGGTAGCTAAATCCCCATCTTGATATAGGATTTTATTCATCTTTTCCTCCCAGCTATTTTCATTTTCAAATAATTCATTATTATTACTCTCAAGTTACAGTAATTTATCATTAAGGGTCTACACTCGTTTATATCATTGTCAGAAATTAACATTCCCTTACTAATTATTTTTAAAGCTTTCATTCCTACAGTTTTCTTTTGTATGAATGGTATTTCGATTATATTATTATTATTATTTAATTTCATAGTCTGTGTGTAATAGTTTAACTCTACTTTGAAATTATTTAAAAAATCATTACCTATTATAGCTCCCATATTTAGTCCTGGAATAACTAAGAAAGGTACATTTATTGTTTTCTTATTTACTTTTAATTGTAGCATTATTTGTTTAGTTACCTTTTTACTGCGAACACCCGTTACTCCTATAACACTAATTCCCAGTACTGGTAATTGTGGAATTGTTTCTGTAGTCTGATTTTTTATTTTTTCAAACATTCTATCGTCTATAGCAGTCAGTTCACTCCCTGAATCTACTAGAAAAATATATTTAGAATTAAACACTTCGGCTTCAAATTCTGCCATCCCGAAAGCATTATTACTCTCACCCGCTTCTTCGTCAGATAATCATTATGTATATTGGTAATTAGTGACCCTATTGTCATGTGATTACTAGACGGATGGGGGCTTTCTTTTTCAACCGCCCTTATTAGTTTAACGGATGTGGAGGTGGTGGTTCACTGTAAACCCCCCTACTGTTTTGATTATGAGCTGGTACTTCCACGCCCCGAGTTTCGTTTGGGTTACTAACATATCCCCCTCTACCTCTATGATTAAAATTTCCTGATACTCCTCGATTACTAGTAAAACCTCTCCCTCTATGATTCCCTCTAAATTGATCGCAACCCCTATTATAATTCTCCACTCTCCCTTGGGCACTACCCCTCGGACCCTGACACCGGTAACATTGATTCCGCGACCCATTATAATTACTAGCCCCACAACTAGGGTTTGGACATAACCACGCCCCCTCCCCTGATCTACTCACATTATTAATAAAATGGTCCGGTTGTCTTATTTCAGCATTTGTTTGATTCGATTCACTAACTCTAAACTGATATTTATTATCTTCTTCCTCTTTCATACTCTGGTATGCTTCTAGTATTTTTTCTAACTCTGCGATATTAGCAAAATCCCGGGTTCTGATTGTGGACCATATGTCCTTGGGTAAATGTTTACTAATGTATCTTATAAAAGATGAAAGAGGCATTGGTGGTTCTAAATATTTAACCTGACTATATAGTCTCGTCACATACGATGTAATACTCATGTGCTTAATATTAAAATTTCCCCATCCCATTGTGATACTACGTAACCCCTCTTGTTTCTCTTCTGACCAGTACTTATTTCTAAATGCTTGCTCAAACTCATTAAAATCTACCCAGTTATCGTTATGAGCATCCGCCCATATTTTAGCATCCCCTTTACAATACTTTAAAATTCTTACTAACTTAATCTCCCAACTTTCTTGGTTATATTTATTAAAACTTTTTATAGAGTTCAAAAATTGTATGGGGTTCACTCCCCTACTTTCATTACTAAAATATCCTAATTCTACTTCCACATTCACTCTCTTGCTCACATTACTTAATTTCTGGTTAATGGTTACATTCAAGTCTTCTCTGACTTTAACAATTTCACGCTCATGTTCTGCTTGTTTATTTTTTAAACTAGTTACATTAATCTTAATTGCATCAACTTGTTCAAAGTTACTTCTGAATTCATCATTTATATTTTCCTGTATTTCACTTGCTCATTTGACTTGTTCACACTCATTAATTATAAATTGAACATTACTGTCAATTTTGTCATTTTGCTTTTTAATTTTATCATTAAATTTACTTGTCAATGTGTCAAATTTTTTATTTGTTTCTAACATTTTCTCTTTTTGTTTCTCGTTAATTATTTTGATATCGTTTTTCATTTCTTTTTGTATCTTATTTATATCACTAGTCAGTTCATCTCTCACTCCAATAATAGTCTCATTCATACTTTCCAAACGGCTGTTCATATTTATTTCACTCGCTCTCAATTCGCTCCTCACATTCATGAACTCGTTATTTAAATCCGTAAGTTTAACATTTATAGTATTTACTTCTGATTTGATCTCAGTTTTCATTCCTGACATCATCTCCATCATCAATGCTAATTGGTTAAATATATTTACCCCCTTGTCTTTACTACCCCCCGCTACTACAGTTTCGTCTACATTTGTTTCAACACTTTCATCAACAAAATCATTGGTTGTTACCATATGATCTTGCGTAATATTTAAAATAGATTCTTCTACGTTACCTTTACCTAAGTCTGCGTTCATATTTCCCTCTGCCATTTTCGACCCGTTTGTAAACTAATTTAATTTTTTAATTCACAAAGTCCATGTTAGACGGGCGCCATTTAAAGCATTACGAGTTAATTAAAAATTATTAATGTTGAAATATTAATATTGCTCAGTTTTCTTTTTGTTGTGTCAACTACTTTTCGTGAACTTCCAGGGTCTCGTCAGGTGTACTCATTAGCAGAGAGAAACAGGTGAACGCAAATGACCAACACTTTTGGTTAACGGACTTTTGGTTTGGGGGGGACACTTTTTATTTTATCCGACTAACTCCCATCTCGTCAATTTCTTTTATACTATAATTTAAACATGAATATTTTTGGCCACGAGGCTCAATTAATAGAACAACTCATTATTTAATTAATTATTAACTAATCGTAAAACAAAATGAATTTAATTATTATATAAAAACAACAAATCAAATGAATTTAATTACTATATACATAATTACGCAACCAGCACTTCCTGTAAGGCCTATATTTTTTCATTCACTCAGTCACACACATTTTCACTCTTCTACATTTCTTTTTTATTGAGCTCAATTTAAAAATTTAGTTAAAAGCCAGTATTTAATTATTTTTGAAACGTCTACTTTCCTGGTTTCATCCTGCGGGACGTCTCCTGTTGCGTGCACTGCCTGTTGTTTTCACTTTTATATCTTACGGCCGAACTGTTTGTTTAGTTTTATTGATCACTGATTAGTACATTATTTATATATTTGAAAGTCCAAAACTAGTTAAAATTTCACATTTTCTGTTGTATGCGGGCGCGAAAATCATGCACAGCCGGCCAGTCGGCGGACGCACGAAATAGCTTGCGTCCGTCACTTGTAGATGTTGTTTTCCGACTGTTCTTTGTTTGCTGTGTGTCACAAAGCTGTTGGCGTCGACACACCCTGCATTCTTCGTTATGCAAGGCGCTGACGTAAGATCGCCTGATATTCCGTTACATAATTTGTTGACGCTGTTTTGTGTGTCATTGGTTGACCTTGGCACAATTCCAGCTTGTTGATGTTCTCGCTTGAGAAAATATTACTGAATAATTTTGACACAGCAGTGCTGCCACCGCCGCTACTAACAAAATACCTTTTTGTTTACGTTTGTCCCAAATATTCGAAAAAATGTTATTGTTTTATTTATATTATCCCAGGTAGGCCAAAATGCCACATTACAGACTTTGACGAATCCAGCTTCGTCGTGTTTACTTGCTGAACTGCTACTTGTCATGTTCTGGACTGTCGTGTTTACTTGCTGTCCGGAACATGACAAGTAGCAGTTCAGCAACTAAACACAACAAAGTTGGAATTACATAGACTGCTAATTCAAATAACAAGATGAACTCTGACGAATCCATTTGGCTGGATTCATTTTCCCCACTCCTCTTTTACAGGAAATTGACAAACCATTTGGCCAAATCCAAGCGCAGATTTTCTGCCCGACTGCATGACAGCTCCCCGCACAGTCTCATGTGTTTCCTTAGTAAATCAGCTACCAATCACTATACAAAAACGAGACTGGTATCGTCATAAGTTTGACGCTACCTCCAACCAGCAAATCATGCAATTATCTGATTTCCTGAAAGCCACAGATGCACGTGTGGCCATGCGTTCTTCCTCGATAATTCGCCTATCGATCTCAATATGAACACGAAACCAGTACAGCTGCCTTAGTTTTCAATCCTTCTACAACCTCCAATATGCCACCAAGTGTTACTGTCGACAAGAAGGGTGCAAAATTGGTTAGAATTATATCTACAGGCAATAAAACATTACACATTACTGTGATAATAGATGACTTCCACCATACATTATTTTGAAGAGAAAAATGCTTCCAAAGGAACAATTACCAGCTGGGGCAGTTTTAGAGTACAGGAAAAGGGATGGACGACTCTAAAAACGAAAAATTAATAGCAGATTGGCTTAAAGTTGTTTTGGGAATTGACCACAAATGTTTTACTAGGGCACAGAGTCATGTTAAAACAGTGCCTTGATGCTTTTTGTGGTCACACCTGAGAAAATTAAGAAGCTGGTTGCAGAAAGAACACTAATCTTGTTATAATTCTTGGGGGAATGACTTCTCAGCTACAAATTCTAGATGTAGTTGTTAATAAACCATTTAAGGACCACTTATGGAAGAACTACAGTGACTGGCAATGGAAACCATGCACTGAGTCCGAAAGGGAAGTTAAAGAAACCAAACATACAGCTACTGACCCAGTGCATAATCATCCTGGGGAAAATCAAATGTGAATCTATTATAAAGGGAGTTAAAAACTGTAGTGTTTCTAGTAAGACGGATGGAAGCGAGGGTGACATTTTGTGGAAGGCTTCAGTTGTGATTCTGATTCCAGTAGCAGTACTGAAGAAAATGAGGATGATGACTGGGACTACAAATAATAAGGTACTTTATTACTTATAATTTCACATTTAATGTAAAATAGCAAAATTTTTTAGTTCCGTTTCTAGGTATGGTATGTAGACCAGTTAATTGTATTCCCATAGAACTCCTCAAAAAAATCAGAGTCATCTTATATACAGGCTCTTTTTTTTCTTATAACACATTCAAAAATCTATGATATCTTATATGTGAGGCTGTCTTATATTCGGATAAATATGGTATATATGTTAAAATGTGCATAAACACTTTAAAACATGTTACTGAAATGTCATTGTATTAGATACACTTTAAGATCACAATATGGATGGAATAAAAAATTTCACACAATGATGAAAAGGGATCATGTTTTCCTGAAGGAATGACCAGCCAATTGCAAAAGACAATCTGCAGCATTTATACATTAACTGATAGGTGACAGGAAATCATCCCTGAAATACTACAGATGAAAAAAATTGTTACAGAACTTGGCAACTAAATCAGGGGTGCATGGTAAAGTATTCAGTCTCATAACTCAGATTCAAAAAATACTGAACATCAAACAGTGTACACAGAACCAAAGACAAAGACACGTATTTATAAAATGTACAAAATATGAAGACTTATTATAAGCTACCTTAAAAATACAACTGAATACTTTTTATTAGTTTACAGATAATAATAAATAATTGTGTGACTGCATTTTAAGCAGCTATTTCTTATTTATCTTAACAAAATTAAATAATTTAAATTCAGGAAGTGACAAGTTTTCAGTTTTTACTTAATTTTTAGGGACACCAACGAGACTATGCACATACACACGCGCGTGCACACACAACACAAAATCACACATCAGTTTAAGATTACTGTACATATAAAAAATATACACTGTGTTAAAGGTTACAACATTCCTACACTAAAATTAAGACTTTAAGAAACTGATAACTCAACTCAAAATAATTCTGACAACTTTTAGTGTATTGGGATGCCAGAAAGCTGTTGGACTGGAGTCCGGGCTAGCCATAAGAAACAACAACATAATTCTGACAACAAGTTACACATAAAAATACCTAATTTTTTTCTCATACCTGTACGAGTTTCTCATACACAAAAAATATGATCATACTACGAAGTAACTGAAATATTAATGCTAAACAAATTACTTAGACTTTTTAAAACATATTTCAAATAATAATTTGTGTTAATTAATGATGTTACATTCTTTTAAGTATCTCACAATATTTTTACAAAACACTACTGTCAATCTTGTTGCAAAATACAAAGTGTCAAAACTATAATATCAAAGTTGTTAAGATTTCAGTTTGCCGGGCTGTAAGGCCGTTGTCCAAAGTTGTTACAAGCAAACGTTTCGGCCGTATCTTCGATGGCCAGCTTCAGTGCAGAAAGGTGAAACTCCACACTGACAAAGGTTTTGTAGTCAGTGACCACAGTATCACTGACTATGAAACCTTTGTCAGTGTGTTTCAGCCTTCTGCACTGAAGATGGCCGTCGAAGGTGTGGCCAAAACGTTTGCTTCTAATAACTTTGGACTATGGCCTTACACCCTGGCAAACTGAAATCTTAACAATATTGACGCCGGCCGTTGAAAGCCTGAGACAGAATCTATAATATCAAACTTCTACACAAAAATTAATAAATCCTAAAATAATTCATAAAATGTCTTCACATGTTTTAGTGTCATGTTTAGACATTACATTTCTTTCTTAAATTTAATTAATTAGTAACAGTTACAAAAGCATGATCACTGTCGAACAAGAAAAAACAAAAATTCTGCAAGATTTTCTCAATGCAAACACACAAGTATATGCAAAAATATTGTAAAACAAAAAAATTAAAATTAAAATACCATATTCACAAGTTAAACTATGTCTCCTATGTTTTGATGTGAAGTCTTGTAAGTCAGAATGAGTTCTTCTATAAAATAAGCAAGTGAAATTAACAAAGCCCTATACATTAAAATAGTATAACTTCAAGAAAAACAAAACTCACCTGGTCAAATGTTGACGAATCTGTATAAATTTCAGCGCTACTACTGTAGTAATACTTCTTCTGTAACAATAAAGTAGAAACAACATAGTTAGTTTATTGTTTACAAAGTACAACATAAGCAGTTCTATACTAGTTATTCTAAAAACTACAAACTATTACTACAGAAAAACAAAGGCAATGCAAATATATTTTGTTGTAAGATGTTACAATATTTTAATTTTTATTCCTTTCAATGTAATAACTGTTTCCTTTGTGTGTACATTGCTGCATACATACACTTCCATTGATTAAAACAATCTAGCAGAAATCATTTTGACAACCTAATCTTAATAATAAAGTTAGGTAAACAATCAAACACAGCTAAAGAACACCGAATTCCATATAATATAAGCAGAATAAATTGCACATGCTAGACTGAAAAATTGTACAGACATCTGTTATCTGAAAAACACACCACACAGATGAGTTTGCAAAAGCTTCTGCCATTACTAATGCTTAATAAAACAACACTAATCCTACATTTGAATAATAATTGTTAATTCTTATCACTCATTAAGATAGTTCTTACTTTTGGTGGAGGTCCTGTATGCGCATTAGTATCAATCTTCCTCTTTTGTGGCTGAGGTGGAGATTCATCTTCCTCAGACGATTCCTCATCTTTTTTGCCAGATAAACTATTGGCTGCAGAGTAACAAGAAGAAACCATTATATATACACTGTGGTACATGTTCAGACACTTTAATGTTCTAAAACATACAACTATAATTGATCCCCCACATTATATAACAGCTGATCACTGAAGTATAAAAATACAACCCACCACTAAGTTATCAGGTTCGTGCCAGATGAATTAATGTTTAAAACACGTAAATTATTTTACACAGCTTCAAAAACAAAAAAATTATGTTAATACTGAATTAAAATAGTTATCCAATTAAATAATTCAGAACACAGTCAACATTTTGACACCGGATTGTCAAACTATTTTTCTTAACTACTTAATAAACTACTATTACTACAACTATATTATTATGAGTAACAGGTTAGTATTCATGATGTCCTGCAGAAGAGCATACAAAAATGTTTGCTATATTCAAGTGATTATTAAAATTTACAAAAATTACACAAATCGTCATTCTTTAGTCTAACTTACTTCAACATACCAAATACACTAAACAACAGGGAACTAAAACACACTGCTGGTATATAACTCCCAGAATATTCATTTAATATTGACACATATGGTACACTCACTCTTAGTTGCTGGAGTTTCATCTGAATCTGAACTCTCCTGTTTCTTTGGAGCTTGAGGTTTTACAGCAGGTACTGCTGTAGCCATTTTACCTACAACCATAACAAATAACAAGGTTCATAATATTAATTTTTATAAGTACACTTACTGTATGAAATGTTATTATTTTGACTACTAGAAATTAAATGTCATTCATTATTTTATCGTCACCAACACTCATCCATTCATGATCTTCAATGTTAATAACAATCTGTGTCACACACTATCATTATTACCAATAACAAAAAAAAAACCCAGTAACTTACTAACTGGAAAGCCAGTATGTATCCTCCCAAATTCAATGTGTTTAGAATGTATACGCATGTTCAAAAACATCATTAGTTTGCAACTATCATGGCATTTTTTTTCTTTGTGTAATTAGGTATACTTTGATTACTGACACTGTGACAATGGAATATTTCAAATATTGCACGTGTGTATTCTTAAAATAGTGAATTTGATAAGTTTGCTGACTTCCCTACAAATAATTTACCTAAATAATAAAATTACTGTACTACTGTTGTTAAATACCCTAGAATTACGGTTTATATAATTTAATAGGGTCTCTAACGTTGCAGTAATTATTATTGATAACTGATAAAGTTTGTTGTTATTATTAATGATTTGGATTATTGATTTATCTAATTCAATTCAACCTATTGTGGAATCCAATATAGATAAATTGGTTTACTTACACTTGTCGTCGTTTAATCAATGTTTATTTTATTATGAGTAAATGTTTACTTGTCGATCCGTCGATGAATGTAACTGATGCATAGATCTCTTGAAGTCGAAATCCTCTTCTGTTAAAAGTGTCATCTGTGTAAGTCAAAGTATTGTCTAGACAAGGTTATTAATATAAATTACACTCCACGTACCTGTGTTGAAGTACTGGATGTTCAGATGTTCACAGTTAGATAATAAACTGTCAAGTTCTTGGTTGACCAATATAGTATTACTGTAAAAGTTTTTACAACACTTTAAATATTACTTGGGCGCCATATGGGTTTCTTCCACAGAAATGTCCCATAAAAATAAAACTTCTGATTTAATAATTGTGAGTATTGACCTTTAATGATTCTATCAGTGATCGGTTATTTAAATTGAGATCAATTATTACGTTTTACTTGATTATTCACTGTTAAATGCATCTCAGTGTTTTGCAATACTGATTGCTGATTATTAATTAAAATGATTAATAACAAACGTTGTTGCTGTATAATACTCATTTTCTTTATTTCCCTATTGAATTAGGTTAACAAATACATTCAACATAATAATCTACGGATCACAAGTCGTCCGGTTTAATTACTGGCCCAGCTCAGTTTTGAGTACAATGAAAACTCTTATTTCTTATTAACAAATCATTTATCTTAATTAATTACCTCAAGGGTGGTTTCTTTTAAGTTACAGAATAGAACGTTATTTTCTTTCAAAAAACACTAATATGATATCATAAGTTAGGTTAGACACCTCTAATAATTTTCAATTAAATAACGAGAAGTTCATTTCTTCAAACTCAAACCGAGTTTAGTTATAAAATTATTAATACATATAATCTTACTTCGGGATGTGTTAATCCCTCTAAATAAATTTGGTACAATGTTATCTACAAATAGTCTTATTGTTTTGCGTCAGTACAAAGTGTGTTAGATTCTACGGTTATCTGATGAAAATGTAAACAAATAAATTTTGTCACTGTACTACCTGTGTATTAATCGTATAGATTAATTTATGAACACATTAACGATCGGATTATAATGATCGTTAAATCACTTCACTTAAATCGCACTTGGAACGAGAATAATTTGCTTCTTACTGAATAGAGAGGTTATCGCCGTTTGAGGTTATGATTATATATCTCGTTCAGATGCACGCACTGCTTGTTAAAGTACACAACTAACTCTTGATGCACACAGGTGAAATTATACTTCTTCTCAGTGATTGATTTCCAAAATTACAATAATTATTTTAATCTGGACTGTTGTTGCTGGTTATGTGATATTGACAAAAATGCCTCGTTTTTCCGTCTCGTCTCGGTTATATAGTTCTGCATCATCCCGCTTAGAGAATATTCGGTCTTATAGACATTACATATCTGTATTTCGTATCCATTGTTGTTGTTGTTGTTAGTGTTGTATGAACTTCTTCAATATTCGCCAAATTTATGATGCTAACGTTAATTACTTGACTATTACAATTCCATTCCGGATTCTATTACTATCAGATTATAGCTTATTTCCTTATCTTTAATTTGATGTGGCTTGAGGCCAGTTTAAACATAGTTTTCATTAACAATTCATTAATTTACTGTCCTAAGACATTGCTTACTAATGTCGTCTGCTAACAGTGAAAATTCGACTATTTACTTTTCCTTAATATTTGATTAATTACGTTTGTTTTCTACTTCGAACATTATAAAATGATTAAAATGAAATACATTATTATATCTAAATGCTGCCTACAGCTGAACAATATAAATTATTGGTCTAATTAAGTTGATACATTAACTTGAACTTTCCTAATTCATTATTTATATTTTGATATGTCCTTCTCATTTCTTAAGTGTATAATACCAGCCAAGTGGTGGTACCTCACGCTTTATTCATTATAGTTATGATTCTATTACTTTATGCTAATTAGGGGTTCTATTCCCCTATCATTCCATTGACATAAACTTGGTCATACAGGATCTGGGTATAATTCTATTACAATGTTTATTCCCTGATTACTATTATCTTTTATATACACATTATTCACTTAGGAAGTTACCTACATACATATAATGCTTCCATTTATAATTACTCTTAACTTATACTACCACATATTTGTTTTTTATTCTATCTTTTACAATTTTGTGGCTACATCTAGCATAGTACATGGTATTTGTTATTTCTATATATTGGTTCTACTTATATCAGCCAATATGCTGTTATGTATTACCATGTTATTAAAGTCAGTGGTTAATTTGTTTATTCTGTACGACTTTACTCATCAATCTTAATATCTGGCTTACTTGACAGCTTATTTGTGAAACTCTGCTTGTCAATTTGTCATAGTCAGTCAGTTTATTTAAGTTGTAGTGTCATTTGTTCCATGTAGTGGATTCATCACTGCTTCTTGGGATCCCTCCTCTTCTTTTCTTCTTGGCTGGTCCATTCTCTTCACTGTTACATTCATTTTATTTACTCATTTACAATTCTAGTGATATACTTCACCCTTCTGGTGTTCATTATGGTTATGGAACATTTTGTGATGTTACATATACTCCCCTCTCAAAATTGATAATTTGAGAAAACAAGTTCTGTGGTTTGATGAAATTATCACTTTATCTTGGTTTAATTATAAGACTACTGCTTTCTCCTTTAATTTAATAGTTGGTTGGTGGGTTGTTTTAGACTAAGTTCACTGCTAGTACTATCTTCAGCTTGCAAGTGTAGTGCCGCGATATCCCCCAGGGGCTCACCAATACAGTTTGTCTCTCTTACATTTGTCACATAAGGTGAGTACGTGGACTGGCGACCACGGGATCCTGAGCTAAGAGTATGGACAGTAGTATCCAACTCTTCCCCTCAAGATATCAACACATTTATTCTCAAATTTATCTTGTAAAAGTAGTTATAGTTTAGCAGTGAGAATAACTGTGGTTCCTCTTTACCATATGACCTGGACATTATTGAATTGAAGTACTCTATATGTTAATTTTGCCAAGTCTCATTACATAGAAACATATTTCATTTGATTACGTAACTGATGTCTATTTTTGACAAGGCCACACTCTGCCTCACATATGACAAAGAAATTGTTTATTCACATCATTAAACCCATTTGAATTGTTAAATCGACCAAATTAACTCTGTTTTATTCATTAGTTGTACATTTCTCGAGCATCAAATCGGTCACTCACAATTGTCTGATCGTACTTTTTATTTTGTTAAGATGTGCCAAGAATAATTTGCGTATATACTAAAAGTATTCACATACAAAGGAGTAGAGTTTCGCACAGCTTGATATGGAAATTCCCTAACATCTATTTGAGGGACGAGTACATAACTAATCATTATTCTGTGGTTGTAAAATAACCTCCAATATCCTGTTTTGAAGACTTTCAAGGATTTGTACCACACGTGGCAATCTAAGCTCTGATTGGCCGATGCAAGGGAGTAGCCCAGTTATGTGGATGAAGCCTTTTGAAACTATAAAAACTAACAGAGGCCGAAGCCATCATCATTTGGTCTGTCGAGTGATCCGGGGCGACACAGCCGTGTGTCCTGTAAATTTTCGCTTTCGTCTTCAACTACTGTGAATCTACAAGTTTTATATTATTTTTTCAAAGTATAACTATTTATCTAAGTATAAAATTAGGTGCGCGAATCGCGCCAACTGCTCTTCAGTCGCAGCTCATATCACAGAATGGCACTTCTAAACAGAGAGGGAGGTATGACTAGGGAGTAATCAAAAATTTTGTAAATTTAAAACAAAAAGAGAGAGACTTTAAAGATCGATAAAGACTATAACATCTCATTATATCACATTTTATATTAACTTGTTCTATTGGACAAGAAGAGACAATAAGAGAGACATAAAATTTGTAACGGTACACTTCTGGTCCTATAATATTTTGGGAAATAACTGTTATAAAGTATGATTGTTATAATTGTTTTTAAATCCCTATAAGGAAGACAGAGTAAAGTTTTCCAAAAGTTTTCAACGAAGTAATATTGAGCGGACAGGATTTGTGTCGAGGTCAGGGTAAAATCACAGTAATAGCAAAAAACAGTTCGTCATATTAAAGTGTAAACAAGCCTAACCCATGATGACATCAGCTATACGAATGCGATACGCAATAAATACATCTGTAAACAACGGGGTTTGGCCGTTTCGAACAAAGGACTAGTGACGTAGTTTGCCCCACCTCCGCATTGCAAAGCTACTAACCGCTGCCAGTTTCGTCTCAACAGAGTTCCACGCCGGCCGGCATATCCTAAACTTTACATTATCTAAATCTTACAACTACATCAAAAAATGTAAACCAAAATTTAAATAGTAGCAACAGGAAAATAAAAATGTGAAAGTGCAGTATTATTAAAACAGTTCTCCGAAAACATCAGGCGAGAGTGCGCGATCTGCAAAGATGGGACATCTTCACATGTAATGCAGCTAAGTAATATCTAAACAAAAAACTGCTGCCAAAACCGATCAAATGGTTTTTATATAAAATACAGATTCAATTTATTCAAATGAGCTCATTTTAACCAGTCGAAATTGTACCAAAGAATGAAAGTGAGAGAGTGGATACTTAATACAAAATGATTCAATATTAATAAGTGCTGGGTTGTGCCAATATTTTAATAATAAATATATATATCACGTTTATTAGGTTAATATTATAACACATGTTTGTTTTGGAGGGTTAAAATGTTCTAAGGGTTTGATGTTTGCTAAACTCCCCATGGCGTAATATGTACGTGTTGGGTACAGCTAGAGTCATTTTTCAATATGTATTTAGAGTCATCTTAAAAATAAAAGGTCAATGGTACGTTTTATCTTGAGTACGATTATTTTGGGTAATATATTCCACAACCCTGGTTCGTGTTACCCGAATTCTGGCCCTAAAGGTAAGCTTGTATTTTGTTGTGCAGTGTGACAACATGGCGCCCAATTTTGAAAGTGAAAGTGATTATTAATAGTGTAACCCCAACTTCATCTTGAGCAGTTAAACAAAAAAGAATATTTCTTTTTTGTAAAGAGGGGCCACAAGTTAATTAAAACTAGGCTAAGGCCTAGAGAAGCTAAAAATTGCGCTGGATCCAGTGAGACGGGACTTGCAATGAAAACTCAAGAATTAAATAATTAACAAATCCCCTTTTTATTATTCTATCTCACAACAATTTAATAATAAATAAATACAACAGTGATCTATAATTCCCCTTTAAATAGTTAAATAAATAAGTATACTCTCTCAACAAGGCCACCTGAAAAATATTTACTGAAACCAAGATAATAATTGCTATGTCACACTATCAATGAATTGAAATTTAAAATAATAATTAACCTTGAAATAAAGCTCCCATTCAACTATTTAATAAAATATAAAATTTATTTTATATGTTCCTTTTAGAATACTGTATATAAATTAATGAAGATAAATGATTTCATTCCTTGTTACTATTAATAATTAAAATAATTACTCAACAAATTAAATAAATTTTAAAGGTGACAATTCCTATACTTGTTATGAGGTTAAATAAAATAAATAAGTTCCTTAAAGAAATGATCAGCCACGATTATTGAGATAGAATACCTCCCTTAAAAAAAACAAAATGAAAAGGATATACCCACATGACTACATGTGTTAACTTTCTGTTGTAAAAAGACATTGAATAATAAATCCCTATATCCCAAGTTCCCACCAAAAGTACAGTAAATGCATAATATATATATATATATATATATATATATATATATATCCCCCAAAATGCACACAGAAATATACACACATAACATGTTCCACAAGACAAAAATACATTATACAATAGTATACATAAAATACATAAAGGTCTCTTGCCACGCCCTTTTTTATATTACCCTTCTGGTGTATATAAATTCTAACTTTTCTTTATACGAATCCCAATTAGGATTAGAAATTTACTTTTATAATTTTTACCCACATGGTGTGGGTTAATTGCACATCAGGTGTACCATAATGTATAGCATACAAATGTCCCCAGGACCTAATAATCCAAAACTAAGTGCCTAAGTGGCTAAGTGCTTAAGTACATAATTACGGTGAGAAATAAAAATTGTTTAAAATAATTAACGCCCCCCAGTTATCATAATTAATATAAAGAATTTATATATACTAAAATAGGGCCAAATAATGAAAAGAGAAAAATTGCATAATATTAGCACCTTATAAAAAAATACACTTGGGTCAGAGACGGACATGTTCATTCAACTTTCGGCTTGTCTCAACAAACTTGTCTCGACAAACAAGTTGAAAAGTGTTTCGACATGCATAGCTTGGTTGAAACTAGTTAAAAATTCACCTACCTCCCCAGTAATCTTTTTATACAAATGAAATAAACTGATTTTTAAAATAAGAGAATATATATGTTTTTATGCATAGTGAATTGAACATGAGAAATTACTAATAGCAAAAACTGACTTAAAATCTGTAGAGAAACCCCTATAATGAAATGAGTGGAAATCTATGTTGGATGCTGTCTTGTAACCATATCAGTCTCTGAACTGACAATCTACTATAAATATACTGAAATTTTACAATTAATTTTTTTTACTCAGTGTACACACTAAACTGTCCCATCAATTGGGAATCCAAATGAATGTTTAACTTGAAATGTAGAAACTGATGGTTATGTATAACTGGTGGTGCCGTGTTGACTCTATGTGTAAATATAATTGGTTATTTGTCACCTGCTTTTTTGGGTCCATGAAGGGTATTCTCTTTTATTAACAATGTGGCGATCTCATGGCATTTTAGGTGTGGTTGTGGTGATCTAATTCTCCCCGGTGGCGAGTGTGGAGCTTTATGATGGACATCGTTCAGCCATGCAGCAGGACTTTTTCTCTGTTCGGCGGACCCTGCTTACACATTAATTTTTAGTCAGAGACCACACACAAATGCCCCCACAGTTTGGACACCCTCCAAAATACATATATAAGACAACACCTAGTTATGTGCTACATAATTAACTGGATCAAATTTATTTGGCCAACATGCCTTATTCAAAAAAACTCTATAACAATGATTCTTTATAAACTGAACCTCACCTAATGTGAGTTACTTTTTTGCAATCTAATAATTTATTTTGGCTCTGTAACATCTTATAAACTTATTACTTAGAGTGAAATTGTCGATACCACGTGGTGAAGAATTTATTTAAAACACATAGTTTTTTACAACACATAATTTGATAAAACAATCAATTTGAATGGGACATCATTTACATTTAACGTGCCTGAGTAAGTTCCCAAATATTTGTATAAAGTTTTACTGTTATTGTAGCAAAACTTTATACCACTTAAACTAACTACGCATTGGGCAATATAACCTGCATTGATGCAATACGTATCTCATCACATCGGTGTTAATTAAAGTTTAAACTTAATTATTTTGTTGTTAATGTACTTTAGGTTTTAGGGCCGAGATTCTGACACCCAAATAATATCGTTTTATTAGCTTTAAAAAAACTTTACGAACAAATTACGTATTGCACAAGTGCCTGGATTGTTGTAACAGGATAACAGATTCACCTACTCAAGCATACTTAAAAAAACACAGTTTTCTCCCGTGAAATATAGTATATAATTAATATACAGTAATCAAGACTTACCGCAGTCGTTTACGAATTTATCTTTCCATAGCTGTTAGAAGATGAAGATGGAAATTATTCTTCTCTCCACCGAAGGAATATACCATGAGGCAACCACTTAGAATTCCATGCAGAGACAAGAAAAGGAACACAGTCCTTCACGTATCGCCCGTTATCAGTATTTAGCGACAGGGAGCAGCACCTGGCTTTTTATAATGCGTCAGACCGTCAGCAGGTGCCGACACCGACCGGGCTCTGTGAATTAGTCTCTCTTATTTCGGTACAAGAGCGCAGCACGAATTATTGCTTTAATTCTGTACTGCACTTAACTACCAGCGGTATATACATTAGTTTTGCAACGTCTTACCGCTAGATATCAGCCCACTCTCCGATTGTGAAATGACTGACATTGCAGAACGACAGGTTCGGCACAATAGTACACACAACATAAATGTAACTAAGTACTTAAACAATTAAAGTTAGAGTTACAAATGGCGCGTGCCGAACAGTGACTCGACATAAAACTTAATTTTATGTGGAGTATACTTACCAGAATGTGGAATGATTACCTGAGGTAAGAGTGAGAAAGTACGTAAACACGTGCGTAAGATAGGGTTATTGCGTGTACTTGTACTGTTGACTATGAGTGTGTTAGGTGTTTTGATTTTATGTGTGTAATTATAGGACAATAGTGGATTTTTATATATAAAGGGTATATTATAAATACAATTTTTTTTTAACATGGCCGAGGCACGTGAAAATAAAGTAAGTGGATTAGGGGAGGCATGGAATAGTATGGAATTCATGCACGAGTTTATGAGTATTTGGAGGAGAATGACTGATGATGATAAGCGTAGCTTAAATGATCAGCTGAGACAAATGGAGGAACAAAAAACGGGATTATACACTTTCTTGAACAAAAATAGTGATGATACTAGTAAACAAAGTAATGAGGTAAGTGAAGGGGTTAGTGAAAGTAAAATAGTAGAAAATGGTAGTCACGAGATCAAAAGTGATAACGGTGACACAATTGAAAATGTAGCGATAGAGAGTGATACATTTACAGAAAATAGTGCTAGTTTAAGTGCTGTGAAGATAAAACACGAAGTAGGTGAGGTGAATACGAGTGAAAATCAGAAAGAGGTTAGTTCAAGTGCAAACAAGGTGCTAATTAATAAGGTGAGTAACAATGATAATTTGAATAATGAGTTCACAGGTAATAACAATGATATAATTAAGAACATGGTGGTAGAAAATAATTATGTGGATATTGATATTGATAACGAAATTGTAGAGAGAGTGATGAATAATGAGATATTTGTGTGTTATCTCAAATATCTCAAATTGATAATGAGATATTTGTGTGTGATGAATCAGAGAGAGAGAAAAAGTATATTTGTAGAGTTGATGCAGGGGGTAGATTTTTCCCTTGATATTGTAGTTGGGGGTGAAGTTAAGCCTTCACGAGCATTTAGCAAGGACGTGAGTTCCTTAGGTATATATTTGGGAGACGATATGTCTACAAATAAATTTCCCTGGTTTTTTTGTGCACTTCATCGGTGTTGCAGTAATTATGAGTTAGTGATCCCTGCATATTTGGAGAGAGAGAGTGTAGCTTGGGAAATATATTGAGAGAGAGAGAGAGAGAGAGAGAGAGAGAGAGAGAGAGAGAGAGAGAGAGAGAGAGAGAGTAATAGAGATTTTTAAGATAAATAGAAAGTATAGAGAATTTGTAGAAAGGTTAGGAGTAGAGTTGGTGGATAATTATAGTGAATACTTACCTTATAGTGAAATTGAGATAGCAATAATAGTAGATGATGATAATAATGATAACAATTACTTACCTTGGGAAGTAAAGGGTGTAGTAGTAGATAATTATGACGATAGTAATGACTTACATGATTATGACAGATGATACAGTAAACCCTCGATTTAACGGACTAATTGGGGCTGAGGGGTGTTCGTTAAATCGAAAGTCCATTAAATCCCAAATTTGGTTTTTTGAGGATATATTTAAATCAAATAGGCCTATAACACTTGAAATTTTAATACTATTAATATCATGCAAATACCATATTGTTCCGAATACAAGCCGCACTTTTTCTCCTAAAAACATGGTCGCTAATTTGGCCTGCGGCTTGCATTCGCACAATAACGAAATTCGAAGTTATACCTGACTTCTGGCGGGACGAACGCTTTTGGTATCTATGAGTTGTTTACTGCGTAAGCAACAGCAATTTGCCTGGCTATTGTTAATGCTGGCATTATGATTTATGACTGCAACCGTACGTTTTAACAGCAAACTGAACAATGAATAGGAAGAAAAGTGTACGTACCTGCGCATGCGTGCGTGCTCGGACCCTTCCGTAGCCGGCAAGACAAAGGATGAGTAGAGGGGGTGTGAGTAACATGTTTCTAAATAACGGGTAAACTGCCAGTGTGGTTTTCTATTGTAACAGCGACAACATCGCTTATCTGTATTTTAATACGTACTATTAATATCATGCAAATACAATGTTATGTACACACCTTTATTTATTCTGGATAAAAGCATCAAGAGTCAGTTGTTTTCCACTAGAATGTTGCTTCTTTATTATTAAAGATCTAAACTGTCTAAAATGGTCATAATAAGCACACACTTCCGGATCTGAAGACTCCCCAATGTACGCGATAATTTCGTCCATGCTGTTTCTTATCGCTGATAATTTAGCGCCTCCTGTAACAGATAACGGATCGTCATCATCTCCATCTTCTTGATCGTCGTGTAGAACAGATTCCGCGATCTCTTCCTGACTCAGGATTTGGTAGCCTGGATCACCCTCGTCCAAGTTTAGCCACTGTTCTATGTCATTCTCGTTTACGTCTTCACCAGCCTTCTTTACGGTTTCACAGAAATCGGATGTTTCAAATCCTCTGAAATCGTACTCCGGTTCAGTCCCATTCAGTAACTGTGTCCACCCATTAGCCAATGTTGATTCCTTCATCTCCTTCCACGCGGCAGCAAAATTAAAGATGGCGGACTTGATGTTGTATGCACGCAGATTTTGCAGCGTTCTAGCTCCTCTCGTGTCGTTTTCATGGTCTTGTTCGTCCTCAAAGACAACCATCACCTCTTCAAGAAACTTCTTCTTGTACAGCCTTTTGCAGGCAACAATGACCCCTTGGTCCATTGGCTGTAAAATTGAAGTGGTGTTAGGAGGGAGGAAGACGCATTTTATTTTTCCGTCATTGCTAACTAACTTCTTGGAGTTGCGATGGGCCGGTGCATTGTCCAGTAGTAAGACAGCTTTCACTGCATGCGATGGAATTTTCATAGTCTCTTCTTGAAAACGTCGCACTTCTGGCACAAAATGATTAAAAACCCAGTCTGTAAATTCTGAAGGTAAACCAAGCATTTTTTGAACTTTCATAAATGACTGGCAACTGGTTCATTGTCTTTATCGTACGAGGTTTCTTTGCGTTTCCGACTATGACTGGAGTAAGTCGATGCAAACCATCAGCATTCGCACACAGTAGGGCAGAAAGCCACTCCTTGTTGAGTTTACGGCCTGGTGTGCTAGTTTCATGTTTGTGTGCCAGAGTATTTTCAGGCACAGCACGAAAGTAGAGACCAGTCTCATCAGCACTGTAGACCTGAGACAAAATGAGACCCTCAGATTCGATCGTTTCCTTTATATGTTGACGAAAAGCCTCAACTTGTTCAGTGTCTGCACTCAGCGCTTCACCACATGTTGATCTATTTGTGATGCCATGCCGTTTACGAAAATGCCAAAGCCACCCATCACTCGCCTGAAATTGGATACCATGTTTTGCCAGTTTATCAGCAGCAGCCCGCAACTCGACACTACGAACAACGACGCCACTAGAACGTTGTTGAATAAATCACTTGTACACAGCATCCTCTAATTGTTTGTGTTTGGCTAATTTAATGTGTTTTCTTTCTCCCTCATTCTTCGAACTATCAACACAGTACTTTACTGAAATCTGAATAAGTTTATCTTTATTCTTTCGAATGTCTGAAACGGTTTGTTTCTTTACACCGTACACTTCACAAACATGTGAAACAGACGCGCCACCTTCAAGTTTACTTATTAGTTCAAGCTTTTGTTTTATACTCAAGTTCACACGTTTTTTCGTAACGCCAGACATACTTACGCTGTAATTCACTAATAAAGTAATGGACCTTGCTGTAACAACGCAAGTATAAACTCGTTAAGACTCTCTATTTAACACGTGCAAGGTTCGTACTATAGAAACACATGTAGCGTACACGCTGTGTTCTCTGAATAAACTGATGCGACGCTGTACGAATGTGAACTGCGCGTGCATACGAATTATCACGAAAATAGCCGAATATTCAAGAGTGAAAATGCGTTGCTATGGTTATGAACTACCACCAAATTTAAATCACAACCATGGACTTCAAAAACTTAATCTTGATTTTTTCGTGTCAAAATTTTTTTTTAACTTGATGTTTTTAGGCTGGGGGTCATTCCACAAAATGCGTGATGCAAAATGTGTAACATCATCGAAAAATGTAACGCTCCAGGTGATGTTAGTAATAAATAAATTTGGTCACAGTGAAAGAAGATGCATATCAGTGTATATTGTTCAGTGTTAGTCGTTGTGATGTCTTCCACTGAACGTGTGTGACGCCTGCATCAACGACAACGCACAGACGGGGATCGTGAAGAATTAAATGAATTCTTATCTAATTCTTATCTCCGTTCTCATCAAATACAATTGGAGATGAGAAAATTTGCGTGTTTCAAAACAAGAAACGAAAGAATGCTGCGATAGCCAAGCAACATCGCCAGAACAGGAGTCTGCAGTTTATGCACTGCACATTATACGTTTCAAAAGCCTAAAAACATTTTCATGCTTTTTTTTCTGTTAAATTCTGTCCGTTAAATCCGAAGTCCGTTAAATCGAGGTCCGCTAAATCGAGAAGGTAGACAGAACAATACCATACCCGATCATGACATGGTATATGATAAATTGATATGGAATAAGCCTATTAATTCAAACGACCTTGTGGAAGAATATAAAAATTTAAGTAAATATTATGTTGATAAAAATAATATCCTATATTTAATAAAAAATAAGTTGTATAGACTTAAGATTCGACTGTTGTTTAATGATGGAGGATAGATTGTTTTATTGTGTATGAACATTAATATATGTGAACAGTGGTTTTAAAATGGATTGTTTATGAACTGATTTATGGTCAATGATAAAATAATAAGTTGGATTGTATATTTTTGTGTGTATTAATGTCAATGTATTTGTGTATTCTTGATGTTGTGTGTTACAGGTAATTTTATGTAAACCGTGTATGTAACAGGAAGTTATAGTTTAATTGATTTAATAATAACAATTAACATGTTTTTGTTTTGACTAAACAAGTGAAAGTAATGGTGAAATTTTAAATAATTGAATTAAATAATTGAAGATTAATTACTTAATTAATGTGGTACAACAGAAAATTTTGATAATGAATAATAAATGATTAAGTATATAATATATTTAAATACTGAGATGTATTGTTATTAGTAGGTGAGGGATGAATTTTCTAATGCAATTGTCAATGATCACAGTAATGCAAAGTTTAAAAAGGGGATAGAGCCTGGGTGATAATTAATAATAAAATAAAGGCATTTGAGTTAGTCAATTAAAGTTAATGGGAGTTAGATAAATAAGAATTTTGAAATACCAGTAACACACAAAGAGAGTGTTAGATATTTTAGGGGACACAGTAGTCGTGATTATATGTAGAGAGGTGATTAATGTGAATGGTAAATATATTTGTTGATGGTGATATTTTGTAGTGGGGGTGAGGTGATAAGGAGTGGCCAACGTATAGCGTTGTGGCAGGTAATAGCGCAGTTTAAGAGTGTTTGCCGATGTTCCAGGAAGGGCAAAAAATTATGAATGTATACGGCCAGGTTGGGAACACACATCCTAGTACAAAGACGAGCGGTGCCAGAGGATTTAAATGGAAGTAGTGAAGGGAGTTATAATTGAGAGATTCGTGTCATGATATGTAAATCTGGTTGTTAATAGTAGTGGTTGTTGGAAGAAAGGTGAGTAAGATTATAAATGTTAGTGCCTATATAATAAGTAAAATCATAGTGAATACAGGGGTCACCCAGACTAATCAATGATAAAAATGTGAAGGGTTAAGTAGAAAATTCATAGTAGAATGGTAATAAGAAATGAAATAATAATAATGTAATATGAATATTAATAATAAATTTGAAATTGTGAAGAATTAAATGGTACTAAATGATAAATAGTAAATGATAAATAATTGATGGCTAATTAATAAAAGTTTAATGTGAGTTGATTAATCAATTGAAATTAAAATGTAATGTTTGTAATTTTATACGCAAATTTAAAGATGTAGGGTGTGTAAATTTTAATCAAAGTTAAATGCGAGTTGTTTGTTGAATGTAATAATCACAATGTTAATTATCAGTATATTATTATGTATTATGTTTATTATGTATTAGTGTAGGAATTTAAACATGAATTATATGTATGTATAAATTGTTAGTGTTAGGGTAGTTACAAATGTAACTGCATATGACACGTGTCAAACTATTGATTCCCCATATTTCGGGCGATTACTGTCTTACCAGCACTAATCGTGGTTTTGGACGACAACCAGCTGTGGGCAGAATTTGTAAAACCTGACCATAGTTGGTAACCTATGAAATTGGTTCTACTTAGAAATTTAATGTGAGATTCAGGGGAATCTAAGATTATTTATTTGCATAGGCGATTTTCACCTAAATATGGGTGGTAGACCTTAGGGGCGTGTAATAAAATAATAAGTAGGGGTATTGACCTTGAAGTTTCTGTAACACCGAAGCAAGGATGGGAGAGAAAAGAAAAAAGTGCTCACTCCTTCTGCCTCAGTCCTTGTGGAGGCAACCGAACGCAACAGTTCAGGGGGGGAAATAGTTGTGTGTGGAGGAGAAAGAGGGGTAAATGTTGTTAACAGCACTGTTAATGATAATATTAATAATAATAATAATAATAATAATAATAACAGTAAATTTTCTTTTATATAAAATATTTTAGGAAGAGGGAGATTTTGGTAATTGTATCCATAAATTTTGGATTATATGTTTCAATTGTAGTATAAAGATTTGTGTTTCTTCTTATAATTATATTAATTATGAAAACAAAAAAGCGTTAATTATTATCGATGGGAATCGAAAAATTTTATAATGTTAAGGGTAGTCAATGAAGAGAATGGCATTTCCATATAATTCTTGTTGAGTTGAAGCAAACCCAGTGCTTCTTAACACAAACCAGCACATAGCTAAGGGGAAACAGATCCGTTAGGTATAAACCAAGCCACTATTTTGATATTTTTTATTTATTGTTTCAGTGTTTGGTGATGTTGTGACGGCGATCCTGAGCTGGCCAGCGCGTCAGAGCAGGAGCGTAAAGAGCCTGATTGGCCTTATGGTGTTGGGATCTCGTAGAAGTCCAGTAAGGTCATGCAGGTACTGTCACCATCATCGGACAACGGGTGAGTTATTGTATTCTTTTCACATAAATAGTAAGGGGGTTGTGGCGACATATCCTAGCTGATCCCTTTAGGAAATACGAATGTGTCAATGAGAGTTTTTATGCTTCGGGATAAAACCTCTCATTGAGGGGGTTTTGTAACGGTACAATTCTGGTCCTATAATATTTTGGAAAATAATTGTTATAAAGTATGATTGTTATAACTGTCTTTAAAGCCCTATA
This sequence comes from Magicicada septendecula, assembly GCA_034769895.1. NCBI lineage: Eukaryota > Metazoa > Arthropoda > Insecta > Hemiptera > Cicadidae > Magicicada > Magicicada septendecula. The sequence goes on along the minus strand of CM068373.1, from coordinate 14,961,474 downwards.
AAGAAGACAGAGTAAATTTTTCCAAAAATTTTCAACGAAGTAATATTGAGCGGACAGGATTTGTGTCGAGGTCAGGGTAAAATCACAGTAATAGCAAAAAACAGTTCGTCATATTAAAGTGTAAACAACCCGAACCCATGATGACATCAGCTATACGAATGCGATACGCAATAAATACATCTGTAAACAACGGGGTTTGGCCGTTTCGAACAAAGGACTAGTGATGTAGTTTGCCCCACCTCCGCATTGCAAAGCTACTAACCGCTGCCAGTTTCGTCTCATCAGGGTTCCACGCTGGCCGGCATACCCTAAACTTTACATTATCTAAATCTTACAACATCAAAAAATGTAAACCAAAATTTAAATAGTAGCAACAGGAAAATAAAAATGTGAAAGTGCAGTATTATTAAAACAGTTCTCCGAAAACATCAGGCGAGAGTGCGCGATCTGCAAAGATGGGACATCTTCACATATAATGCAGCTAAGTAATATCTAAACAAAAAACTGCTGCCAAAACCGATCAAATGGTTTTTATATAAAATACAAATTCAATTTATTCAAATGAGCTCATTTTAACCAGTCGAAATTGTACCAAAGAATTAAAGTGAGAGAGTGGATACTTAATACAAAATGATTCAATATTAATAAGTGCTGGGTTGTGCCAATATTTTAATATTAAATATATATATCATGTTTATTAGGTTAATATTATAACACATGTTTGTTTTGGAGGGTTAAAATGTTCTAAGGGTTTGATGTTTGCTAAACGCCCCATGGCGTAATATGTACGTGTTGGGTACAGCTAGTCATTTTTCAATATGTATTTAGAGTCATCTTAAAAATAAAAGGTCAATGGTACGTTTTATCTTGAGTACGATTATTTCAGGTAATATATTCCACAACCCTGGTTCGTGTTACCCGAATTCTGGCCCTAAAGGTAAGTTTGTATTTTGTTGTGCAGTGTGACAACATGGCGCCCGATTTTGAAAGTGAAGAAAGTGAAAGTGATTATTAATAGTACACACAACATAAATATAACTAAGTAATTAAACAATTAAAGTTAGGGTTACAAAATAAGTATCAATATCGAATATAAATTCTATAAAATTTTAAAAGATATATTATATTATTTTATTTTATTATCCATTTAATTATATATTTGAACTTTATTTTGAACAAGTACGTTATCTTGAAATGATTAACTGAATTATTTAAATATTGAATTTATGTAGAGTTTATATATATATTGTGACGGCAGCGGTATGCGAACATCTGCTCTCCGTTACCAGCGGACGAGACGTGACCAACTACGTGCTCGGAGCGAGCCAATCCGGCATCAGCAGCCGCCGAGACGTGACCAACTGCGTGTTCGGAGCTAGCGAATCAGCGAACCCGGTTAGTTAATAAAACCCGGGCCGGTAGAAAATTTTGAGGACACTTCATCGCCACGCCATCGGATGCACTTCATCTCCTCTCCTCTCTCGGACGACATCGGCGCGGAGTCAGCCGGAAGGAACGGCTGAAGAATAGAACCGGCGTTCTTGCGTCTTCGCCCTCCAGTTCCGCGCCAGCGATGGATTTCGCTGGGCCGGCAGCCAACTCTACAACCGGTGCCGAAAGAAGAGGAGGACTGCAGTACGCCACGAGCAGCGGGCGCAGCCGCCGAACATCTCAGCGCGGCACTACCAACATCACCGTTCTCACCACTCGTAATTCTCGATTTTTTAGTAATATTTTATCCCCTACTTGGTACTGTATTATTTTCAGTGGTACTTTGTTTTGGTACTTTCTTCTCCTTTCTTCTATCTTCTCTATAATCTTAGTATGAAATTGGACTTTGTTAAACTGGTATTCCTGGCTTTGGGGAAAATTAATAATGTCAGTGATTTCTTGTGGTGGGGGTTTCTCAAACATGGCATTATAAGGTGTGGTTTCAATGGATTGGTGGTGAGGTAGATTTATGAAATCTTCTGCTGCTGGTATGTACTCATTCCACTTCCGTTGTTGGTTGGAACAGTATGTCCTGAAGATTCTCCCAACTTCTCTTAACACTCTTTCTGCCGGGTTACTGCTAGGATGGTATACTGAGGTTTTATAGGTTTTTACCCCATGATCCAGCAGTGTGTCCTTCCACTTCTTACCCTTGAACTGGGTCCCATGATCCATTATGATAGTCATCGGACTTCCCACTTCGGGTATATAGTTTTGTATGATAATAGTGAGTATCTTATTTGTGGTTGCACGATTTATTGGGTATAATTTTGTGAATTTCGTGTAATGGTCGAAAATTATTATGAGGTATTTATACTGATATCTACCTCCACTTCTAGGGAATGGTCCGCAGATGTCTACAAAAACTTTTTCTAATTTGTTTGAGGAAGTTATAGGTATCATTATTCCATCTTTCTTTTCGTTGTTGCATTTTACTAATTGACATGAGGCATCCTCATCTCTGTCTGAGACAAAATCAAAATTGCACATAGCAATAGTTGCACTATCACAACACATAAAATATAACATATCATTCATTTTTCAATAATATAACATATTCAATATAATATTCAAGGTCTTAGAGGTTTTCATTTGTATCACATTTCCTTCTTTTATACTTTCTAACATACTTCCTTTTCACAGGTAATTATTTCTTTTCAGACTTGACATTCTCGGCCATGCTTTTTATTAGCCGTATTGTTACCTTTTTATACTAGTTGACAATTTGTTTTGGTTTACTTGAGTATTCTTAAAATTACACACTTACATTGATCCTTATATAATTATGCAGTTGTTTCTCACATATAGAGTCTACAATATTTCATTCTTACAATAGTTTACTAGTTTTTCTCTCGTCAATAATTTACACTTATCCTGAATTATCAGGGTTTACAGTATTCATATACTAAATGGTTTTGTTAGATGTTCTCTGACATATCTTGTTACATACAATATTTGGTAATTAAATAACATTTTTCTTTCTCATCATTCCACAATAATAATAGCCATCTTTATAATAATAACTCCCTTTGGTATTCTGCCTCTCTACTCCTTCAAATGTCTGATAATTTACACTTATTCTGGATGATTTTATATAATATTTTAGTTTTGTGAGAGGTATACAATATTCATTTGATAAACATTTTGTTATATACAATACTCATTTGATAAACATTTTTCTTTCTCTTCCTTAAATATAGCATAGTAATTTTAGTCATAAAATAGTAGTATTTCTTCTTTAAATTAATCTAACATAGGAGTATTAGAGTAATTTTATGTCATTATCCTAGGTATACTTTTTGTTATATGCCACTTTTGGTTCTCTATGATATAATAGATATCTTTCTCCTCATTAAATTATTTGGTTTACAATACACATTTTTCTACCATTTAATATGATACATCTGGCTCTTATTTAATAGGTAACGAATAGTTTGGCCTATATACTAATACTACACACTTTTTATAACACAATATGGCAAATAGGTTTGTTATAGGCAATTAGTCACTTTCAATATCTTAGGCATAATACATGATCCTTCTAATCACTAATTGAATCCGTTTATGGTAGTTATTTTTAAAGTTTTTTATACACTAAATATTCTGGTGGTAAATGTTGCATACCACTATAATTTATCTGTTTTTAACAATAATCATATTTATGGTCTACATATTTGGGGTTACATTGTGCTCTTCCACTCTATTGGGTTCATTGTTTGGGACAATTACATTTCACAGGTATCCTTTTTCATATCTGTCTCTAGTACTACACGTTTGTGGTATTTGGCACCCTATCCCTATCATGCGGTTCTTCCACTTGGCGGCTACCAGATAGTCATTGGCTTCCCGTTTTCTCGCCTTCTTCCTCTCATCATTTTTAGTATCCACGTGTCCAGTGTACTCCTGGTCGTTGTTATTATTGACGTCTAGTACCTCTTCTAACTCTGGTTGATCGTCATTAGTCTCCTGGTTGGATTTTTCCATTGATTGGTCCCTCTTCTTCCGTAATTCCTTTATTTCTTGGGCGTACCCTTCAATGATCCGGTCCAGTTGTTCTTGATACCCTTTCCTTTTCTTGGAATGCCTTATTCTCCCTTTGGAAATATTTGCTTTAAGTATTTTATTGGTTATAGTCTTCTTTGTTGTAGCACATTTCTTCTCTTCGTTCATCTTCATGAAGCTCCTTCGGTACTCCTTCCTATAGGTCCCTTCTTTACGGTTGATGACTGGGAAATAAATCATATTAACTAGACCACTTCGAGTCATTTCGATTAATTCTTTTGTTACTCTAGTCTTCTTTGGACGTATTATTCTTCTTATCTTCGCCTCCTTTTCTTCCGTTTTCTTAATTATTTCGTTCTTTTCTTCATGATTTTTAATTTTTAAATTCACTTGTTCGGTGGTGTTACTTCTGGGTAATTCTTGTGTCTCCACTTGATCGTCACACATTGGCAGATTATTTTGTTCTAAGTCTTCATTCTCGGCGACTAACTCTTCCGCTTCTTTAATTACCAGAGTTTTCTCTATACTTCCGGAGTCGATCTCCTTATCGTGAATATCTTCCTGGTGTCTGTCAAGCTCATTTTCAGATAATAATGTATTTGAGTCCCCTTCATTCTCAGTTTGTTCGACCTCATCTTCAGGTTGCAATCCTTCTGTGGTTTCATCATTGGGTATCTCTTCAGTTTCTGAGTTACTGTAGTTTCGTAATTCTCCTCTTGTTTTCTGACTCAATTCTTCCGTATATTTCTTATTCATTTCATCCATTTTCTGGCTAATCTTATTTAATGTGGTGTTCACTCTTCTTTTAAGGCCCTGCCGCTGTCTTCTATTTTATCGTTTAACGCGTCCATGGCTCTATGGGTAGTGTCTATCTTTTTATTCAAGTCTTCTTTTAATAATTCTAAGTTCTTGTTATTGTCGTCTAACCTTGCGTGTAAGTCTTCCTTCAGTGACTCCATGTTTTTATTAATAGACTCCATCTTTTTCTGGCTGTCATCCATTTTCCTGTTAATCGATTCCATATTTTTATTGATTGACTCCGTATTTTTATTCATCGAGTCATTATTTCTAGTCATCTGTTCCATCATCCTCATCATCATATTCTCTATTCTTGCCCCTTCGGTTGTTTTGTCTGGTTGGTCGCTGACCATTACCTCCACTTCCGGTTCTGCATGGGGTGTTTCGTCGGGTCGATTTTCTATGTTATTAATGGTAATGACTTCCATCTCGTGTGTGGGTTGTGTCTCATATGTCTCTGATCTAGTTGTACCTCTCCTACTCGGCTGCCCTTGTATCTTGTATCGTATTGGTGTGTGTGTGTGGCATGTTTGTTCTTTTGTGTTTGCCGGGCTGATTTAAAATATAAAAAATATTTTCGTTTAATGTTTTTCAGCCTCACGTTGCTGGTCGCCAATTTGTAACGAATTAAATAATAAATCTCCTTTAAGCCCCACGTTGGGCGCCAATTTGTAACGAATTACAATTCCTCTCCTTGAAGCCCCACTGTTGGGCTAGCCAATTTGTAACGAATTTTACTATTTGTAACGAATATTTAAAATATTAAAGGTCGTAGTTGTTTGAAAATTGAAAGTTACTAATTTTATAAAGTAGTTAAAATGTAGCATTAGATGTTATTAAAAGTGTGTTTACAATTGCAAAATTATAATTGTCTGAAAAGAACTCCCTTAGATAAAAAATAAAATAATTGCGTTGATATTATTTAAACACTGACGTTGCTTAAATTTAAAAATAAAGTGTACTAGCTGGTCGCTTGATGGTGGTGACCGTCTTACTGATACTAGCAGTGAAACTCCTCCTCCAGGTTGATAGTCGTCTAAGTACATAAAGTCTAGTAACGTCTGGACAATAGAATTAATAAAATACACTTCCACGTACCTGTTCGTGTTTTCTGGAAGTTCAGAAGTTCAATAAATCGATAAGCTGCCAAGACAGTTTACAAAACCAACTCACTTTATCTACAAGGTTAGGTTACCTTGTTTAATAATGGGCGCCACACAGGTTTATTTCGGGAAAATCCCGTGGAAAACCCATTAATAGAATCAAATAATGATTTTAAAAAGTTAAAATTGTGTTTATTGCCCTTATGGCAAGGCAATTCAACAATATTTAATCGCAACTGAAGGTTGTTTTGATTCTTCTGAATGAATTATTTATCTGTTTTTTAGAAATAAATTAAGTCAAGTTATGCTGCTAATAATGGGGTTTTATTTGTACCCTTGATAGTGAATTCAAACAAATATAATTAAAGGAATACATTGATGTACAATTGCAAATATTTTGTTACATACCCTATACAACTGGCTCAGAGCATACACAATAATTCTGGTTAAGTCCAGATACTCTTTACTTTAAACATTAATATTATTTATATCTCAGGCGTAAGTTCTTTGAAACACAAAAAAGAATGCTCATGCCTACACAATAGCTAATTATTTTCTGATATAATATCGACTAGTAATGCCTTTTAGTTTACCAATATAAAAATAAAACCTATTTTATAGGTTAGGCGTTCGTCACGCTTGATTCATGATTTACAAAGTTATATGTTGAGATCACTTATGACTAACATCCAACTTAAATAGGATTGACAAATCCATTAAATAAATTCAGACATGGTGTGATACAGAAAATGTTTCAGTGTTATGCGTCAGTACAGATTTGTTTATCAAAACATATAGGTTATTGCACTCGGTGTAATGAATAAATTGTCACCCTGTTACCTTTGTGTTTTTAATCTTTCGATTAAAATTCAATTAAACACATCAATGATCGGATTATAATGATCATTGTTATTCACTACACACGCACATGAACAGAGAATATTGGCCCACTTCTGACTAAAAGGACCTAATATGATATTATTTAATTATTTCTTCTGTTTGATATTTTCCCGCACTAAATAAAATAATACTGCACTAAGATGCACTGGTTCTTTGTAGAATATCTTGTAGTTACTTTTTGTTGTTGCCGAAAAGATTCCATCGATGCACTATTACAATGAAGCTATCAGTTAGTAGAAATTTTGATGAGACGAGCGTACTTGCCGCTCCGGTTGAATGTTAAAAAGTGTCTAACGGCAATAAGCCGCTTTTCTTTATATACCCTATGCTTTGATCAGCCGTAGGCGATTGTTTTACTTATTAAGCTATTTTCTGATTGGCTTAGCCAGGCGTTACGAAAGTGACGTATTGTCTTTCCAACTGTCACTAACGGTTTTTTAACCGACTTTCGCCAGAATGATTGACAGCCGTCGTTGTTGTTAGTGTTGATGAACAGATTTCTTATTCATTTTGTGCAAATGATGCTAACGCCTGTCACGCATTTATTATAGTTGCGATCGGGGTCGTATCGTTATCAAATTGAAGGATTTTTTTCCTCTTCAATTTGATATAGTTTGACACTGGTTTATTTACACCTTCATTGACATTTTTTAATAAACAATGTTCAGGTATATGGCTTCGTGCTGTCGTCTGCTAATCAAAGCCGACGATTACACTCTCTTATTAATATTGTTTGTGTTCCACATCACGTTTTTTCACTTAAACGTTTATGTTAGAACACTATTAGATCCGTCCTGATATTTATTTACTGAATATTATGATTAAACCTTAATTTATACATTGTTATTAACTATACTTACTCACTATGACATTTTGTTTCACATTATTTTGCTCCATGCTATTAATTAACAATTGAACTATTAATCGTATATCATATTACTAATGCTTATCGCTATGTTTGGGTATAAAGATTGTTCAGTGTATGTGATTTACACTTCTAGTACTTCCTACTAATCACCTTACTGATGATTGTTTGTTTTAGGCATTGCTGAGGCATACCGTTTGTATCGGATTTATGCCTTAATAACATTTATTAGTTTACAATTCGGTACCTTGATGAGGTAGCTTATTTGTATAAGGTTCCCTCTTATAAACATTTTTACTTGTCATAAGCACATTTGAGACTGTAATACAGCTTCAATCTCATATTGTGGCCATATCTAATCTTAGTTCTTGGCATTAATAGTTACTAGTCATAGTTGATTTATTCTCAGCCAAATGCTGATGCTGATATCACATTATTCGGATTCTTATTTAATTATTTTTATTAACATGTCACATTTCCTCTAAGTTATTCACTGACTCGCTTGACAGCTTAAAGTGAATTTAATTTGTCCATTAGTTTGTGTCAGTTATAGTATGGTTGTAGTGTCAAGCAGTATTTAGGTTTACTGCTTCTTGTGGCACTTCTTCTTCTTTCTTCTTCCATGGTTCCTCTCTTCTTGGCTACTCTTATCATTATATTATCTATTTACGTTACTGCTATGTATTTATTAAATCTGATGGTATATGTCTAGGTTATGTAACATCTGGTCATGTTACAATATTATTCTCAAAGATATAGGAATTCTCGAAGTAATTTAAATATATATCTGCAAGAAGACTTGATAGAGGTGAACCCATAGCTAATCCTTCCCGTTGGCTGAAATATAATTTGTTATGAGTAAAGTAATTTTGGTCAAGGAGCAACTTTAATAACTCAATCAATTCATGTATACTTTTGATATCTAATTTTTTGGTATTTATAAGATTCTTCTTCAGTAACTGCAGAGTATCAGATATCGGTATATTTGTATATAAGTTAACGATGTCGAGGGACGCCATTTTATATGAAGGTTCGATTTTTAGTTTTTTAACCTTATTAACAAAGTCAATGCTATTAGTTAAGCTGTAGTTATTCTCCAATATTATATTCTGTTTGATTATGTTGAGTAGTTTTTTGGTGGTTTTATAACCCGGGGCAGTGGTAAAATTCACTAATGGTCTTATAGGAGTATTTTCTTTATGCAACTTCGGCAATCCTGTTAACAAGGGCACTTTTGCGTTGATAGGCTTCAAATGTCTCCTAGTCTGTTCATCAAATAAATGTATGCATTTATTTATACATTGATTTAAACTTTTAGTATATTGTTCTGTAGGGTCAGAAGTTAATGTAACTATGTTATTGTCTGCTATAAAATCTTGTATCTTTTCATTATAAGTATTCGTGTCCATGATAACTACAGTGTTGTCCTTATCTGCCTTAGTAACTAAAGCATGGTTATCAGTTAATTTCTTTTTGAGATTATTAGAAGCCACTCTGTTTCTTCAGCCAATTATAAAAAAGAACGAAAAACTCTAATTAATCTCGAATGTGTTCGTTGGTATTAAACTGAAGAAGAATCTTATAAATACCAAAAAATTAGATATCAAAAGTATACATGAATTGATTGAGTTATTAAAGTTGCTCCTTGACCAAAATTACTTTACTCATAACAAATTATATTTCAGCCAACGGGAAGGATTAGCTATGGGTTCACCTCTATCAAGTCTTCTTGCAGATATATATTTAAATTACTTCGAGAATTCCTATATCTTTGAGAATAATATACATAGCAACAATATTATATTTTATTGTAGATATGTCGATGACACGTTTTTAATTTATAAAGGTACACAGCGGCAGATTGATCGATTACACACGTATTTAAATAGTATTAACAAACATATGAAATTCACCTTGGAACATGAGGACAACGGACAACTAAACTTCTTAGATCTGATAATCACAAAAAACACCAACAATAATTTACATTTTAATATATACAGAAAATCAACGACGACAGACACCGTGATACACGCCACGTCATTTCATCCCATATCGCAGAAAATGGCTGCGTTTCATAGCATGATACATAGACTTTTATCTTTACCCCTTGATAACAAAGATTTTCTTAATGAGTTAAATACCATCAAATACATCGCAGTCGCAAATGGTTACAATTCCAATGTTGTAAACAACATTCTCAAGAAACATAAAAATAGAATAAGGACCATTAACCAATTATCAATGAATGCACGGGAAAAAAAGCCACACAGATATATCACCGCAACATATACCAATTTCATGCCGAACATTTTAAAATCTCTCATAAACAAAAATACTGATATTATAGTCACTTACAAGACTACAAATAATATCTTAAATAATCTTCGTACCCACGAACCTACTTGTATTGAGAATAAAACGGGCATTTACAAATTGTCATGCAATGATTGTGACGCTTTCTATGTGGGCCAGACGGGCCGTGGTTTTCTCAAAAGATTTAATGAACACAAACCACCCACTATCTGTCGTAACTATGATACCATCAAATCAAGTTTCGCCAAACATCTTATTAACGAAAATCGTAGTTATACCGATTTCAGAACTAATTTAAAACCCCTCCACTTTTGCAGTAAAGGACGTTATATGAACACACTCGAAGAATTTGAGGTGTACAAAGCGTTCAGGGACACTAATACCAAGCCACACATTTTGAACGACCAGTTATTATTCAAGTATAATGTATTGTACGACACCGCGTTGAGATATTGAGATAACAAGAATCAGTTGCCGTTAATGCGCGGTGAGTCGCTGTGCAGTGTACACTGTTCGCCCGATGCGCGTATTCAAGTTACAAATTAATATAGTTCTTTTTTTAATAATCCGTTATTTGTGGTCATCATGACATGGTTTTTAACGTTTGACAAACATATCTGATATGTGCTATAAAATTTTATGCTTGACAATGGGACAAGAGTCTTGAAACATGTCGTAATAAGAAGAGACATCAAATACGAGAAGTCGCAGACGGTTAGTATAATATATTTTTCATATATTTTAACGGAAACGTGGCTTGGTACTAAAATAGGTTTATTCCTACAATAATATTAACATGGCTATAATTTATGGAGGGTACTGGTAGGCCACTCACATAAATGCAGTTTATGTTATCTCTTTGAGGAGCATGGTTTTGGACTAGGCATCTTGACCCCCTGGAGCAAGTGTGTTGACCTATGACTACTGTACAATTTTACCTCTGACATAAAATTAGAAAATTTTGTCCATTTACTACATTATTAATATCTCAAGGTATACATCTATAGATTCGTAAGGTTCACAAAATCGCCTTCACTCTATAAAATCTTAAAGTCTTCTCCAGCAATTATTTCCCATATTTCTTCTTCAGATAAATACTTTAACACTTATATGTTTCACCAAACGTAAAGTATTTTACATTTTTAACATTTAATGTATCACCAAACGTAATTTTAGTACGCCAAAAATAACACTTATAACAACAGAGAAACAAAAAACACAGAAAATGTTACAAACTCACTATGACTGTAGCATGTGGTTAGTGAAGACTAATGTAAACAACAAGAACAGCTGTGAAGTATGTTTCAAGCAGTTCACATTATTTTCAACAGATTGCATAACCTTACACACAGCCTTAAGAAATAAAAGAATGCTTTAAAACATGTATGATAACGAAATACTGCACATTCTCATTCATATCCCTCAAAGGGTAATAAAACCTACATATTAAGAAATGAATTTGAATTCTTTGTTGAAGTTGTAAGTTAAAAACTTCCGACAATTCAAAAATTTCAAGTTCCCCTAAAAAAAACTATTTGGGCAAACTAATATCTTTTCGGTTAAGTGGCAGCATGCAGTGAGCAACTACTCTACTTAGCAATCGCCAGTAACAAAGCATTTCACCCTTCAACGCATTTGCAAGCACTCCATGGTGACAGCAAGCCCAGTCACTCTGTATGCCGCATTCACATGTATAGGTAGTATCGTAGCATATCATGAATTTCCTTCAGTTAACACCACAGATTCCCGACAAAGATTCAGCGAAACAGTTTCTAAGAGACAAAAATATTTTACATAACCCAATAATTTGTATGAACGGCCATCAAATGAAACTGTATATGACAAGTAAAGACTGTTGGATATGTTCTAAAAAGGACTGCCGAGAATCCAAACAAGTGGATTATATAAAAATAAAATATAAAAAAATGTCAAAATGCAAACTGTCGCTAGTTATCGCTACATGTGGAGGGGAAAATGCATTGTTACTGGTGATTGCTACGTAGAGAAATTGCTCACTGCATGCTGCCACTTAACCGAAAAGATCCCTAATATCTACTACCAAACATATTTGCTATGCTAAGGGCGATAAATATGGGGAAGATGGATGATGCTTGATTGTTAACCTACTCTTCCTTGCCTTGCACCATTTAACCCCACCGCCACAAATCTAGGGAAACATAATTGGGAATGCAAGAATAGTCTGTCAAAGTTATATTTGTGTTGTTACATCCATAAAATGGGATACTTGGAGTTGAATAGTTGGGAAAGCGTTTACAGCTGGCATGCACAGTTCTCCTGCACTCAAGCAAGATTATGGCCAGCCCAGAGATGACGTATGCGAACAAAGCACGTTACAAATAGCGACCTCACACTTGTTACTTCCATGTTCCATAAGGAAATGGAAGTATGGTGATGGAGAAAAAAAATCGTGTTAGAGATAAGGACTGATTCTGATTGTACTACCGTCAAAACATGAAAAGTCGTTTTCCGAAAAGCGTGTACAATTTTTTTATGGTGAACGATAACTGCCAAAAATTCAAACGGAATTAAATAATGTTTTGCACATGTGCCCGAGTTGTAGAGCACTCAAGGCATATTGATACTGGTGAAGATTGGTTAAGGGGAAGGGGTAGTTTACCTGCAACGTTTTATGTTTTAACAAGAGTAAAGTATTTCTATGGCGAACGATAACTGCCGTAAATTCAAACAGAATCGAATAATTTTTTGCATATGTGCCAGAGTTGTAGAGCACTCAAGGCATATTGATACTGGTGAAGATTGGTTAAGGGGAAGGGGTAGTTTACCTGCAACGTTTTATGTTTTAACAAGAGTAAAGTATTTCTATGGCGAACGATAACTGCCGTAAATTCAAACAGAATCGAATAATTTTTTGCATATGTGCCAGAGTTGTAGAGCACTCAAGGCCTAATGATTTTGGTGAAGATCGGTTAAGGGGAAGGGGTAGTCTACTTGCAACGTTTACTATTTTAACAAAGAGTAAAGTACTTGATTTTGATAAATAAAGTATCCTGAAAAGGTCATAATAATCCACTGTAGAAAGCTAGATGAAATATCTATAAATGAAAAGGGTAGTTGAAGAGGGAGGGGGTAATGTTTATACATGTACTAGGTTTCAGCAACAAAGAAGTTAGGCCTAGTTTGTTGTTAAAATTCCTTCCCGGGCTGTTTGGCCGTGGTCTAAGGTTTTCTGCAAAACCAGACGTTTAGGCAGTGCCATCATCACTGAAAACTGAGTGCGATAACGTGAGGTGGTATACGTTAATAATCACGGTACTGTGGTTAAAGCTGAAGAAAGAAAGTATTTCCTATGGAAATATTTCATTTCAAAAATGATTTAAAATCTAAATTTTAGAACATGGAAATCATGTATGGTTCTCCATACAGATATTTTTATTAGAATTAGCCAACTCTCCCATCTCCAACTACACATACCCGCCAGAACTTTCACTGAAACTGAACCACGCTAACTTTGACAAACTGTACACTGAAGGACATTGAAGGGATAAGCGCACAATTACCTACAGACTCATCCACATAACAGTACAGTGTGGAGGGGACTTTGCAACCTCTTATGAATATACTGTAAGAAATACAAATTATTTGTTTGTCTTTACACTTACCACTTTCAAATATATACAGCTGCTACTGACAAAACCTGTAAATTTACTGATCTGCATCATATTTGCTGTATTACTGTATCAATAAAATGTTTTAACGAAGCATTTAACCATTTAATTTTCAAGCAGATAAAAACCTTCTGAAAATGTTTAAGTTGAAACAAAAAATAAATTCACTAAAACGGCAAAGTATAGCATCCTCTCTCTCTCTCTTATCCACTTCAAAAAATGGCATCTAAACTGGGAGTCTTCAAAGCAAATTTACTTGGCCTGTACTTTTAACATGAAGGCTGCAGAGGGGTCTGCTACCCCCTCGCCCATAAGTGAGGGGTTGTAGAAGCTACTCAAAGTCAACAATTTGTTCATTATATTTCCCCGAAGTTCAAAGCTTGGTGTTTACATTTTATAATAATTAATATTGTACAACAATCAAATAAGATCACACTTCATATAATGCACCTATATAGTAAACATGTCTCCCTCATCACACACATAAATGTGAAATACACAAAAATATTAAAAATACAGAGTATTAATAATACGTCAGGCACAATAAAAAACACCAACATTATGTAAATTACACAACATCAATACAAGACATAATGGTGGTAAACTTTCTCCAACACTTAAGTATAAAGTTCAGCTTTCTATTTAAATAGAGTAATTTTTTAAAATTCTTATTTAATTTATAATAAGCATTACTCAGAACTATTATATTTATTATATATTAATTATCTTATGAAATTCATCAGCATCTAACAAAGAATGCCCATTACATGAGGGCATGTTCATGTAAGAAAGTGCCAACACCAAATATTTTCACAATGGGTAGTACAAATCCAACATGTTTGCATCACAATGCATAATAAAACAATAACCAGAAAATCCTAAAAAATAATTGAAACAATAATTTCGTCTCAACACTGCCAATTTCCAATAATTTGAGGAACAAACAGCTCAAAACTACACAATTAATGTTTTTTGTGTTGTTAGTACACTGGCTATTTTTAAGAAAATTTTCAAGTATTTTACCATTAAATCTATAAATTTCCGCATTATTTATATGAAATAAAAATGAAAACAAAATTCGGTGAATTTTTTTACGATTTTAGACAACTACCTTACGACAGAATTAACGAAAATATTCGCAAATGAAAATTTCAGTCTTGGCGTCCTTTAGGTATAGCGTCGTGTAGCCATTGTAGAAGCTAAGTACAGCTTCATAATTGAGGCGCTCAGTGCCAAAAGAACCTAAGCGACATATTTTGATATTTTTTGTTTTTCCATTACTATGGTAGTTTGGAAGTTAATTTTCAATGCCATAGTGTCCTAAGCAACAAGAGAATTGTACAATATTTTTTTTATGTTTTAGTCTGTTTTGGCACTACTGTTCTACCTCATGTTTTTAAATGCCATAGTGACCTAACTGCTGATTGCATGTTGTTTGTCCATAAGGAATTCTGTTGAAAAAGAGTTGTGTGTTTCGTGTCTGTTTTTTCAACTAACAAACGAAAAATATGTTCAAACCAAGAACACTTAAAATGATTGAGATGTCTTGTAACAAAAAAGACGCAAAAAACAATGGTAAGTTCAATCAGCACATTTTAAATTATGAAATAAAATGTTGTTCACTTTCATTGAGGTTATGGTAATTACTTATTTTGCAACAAAATAGTAAGGCTAAAAATAGAAAATGATTGCTGCAAAATGTTTGGAATGTTATAAACAAAGGTTCTATGTTAAGTAAAGTGTGATTTAAAAAATAATTATGTTGGGATTTATGAGTTTGAATTATAATAATAACAAGTTGTAATGCGTACGTTAAACAACTTGTTTTGTTAATAACATTATTATTTGAATAAATATGTAATAAATTATATAGCAGGCTGTTTCTAAAACAAAGCTAGAATTAGTGTATTATGTTACATAAATGGAAATTTTCTTTACAAAATAATAGAAGCCAATATTTATGTAATTGGCGCTTAAAATACTTTGGCATTTCTCACAGGTCTTGATCCATGGCACTTAGGTCGGTTTTGGTAGTTGCACTACTTTGGCATTTCACTTTGAATTCACAATTTTTCCGCTTATGTTATTAAAAGTAGTGTCATTTTCAGGTAGTGGTGAAAGTACAATGCAGAATGAAATTCTATTTAATGGTGACAGAATGTATGAAAAGGTTGAACAACCAGTTTTAGACAGCAATAAAAGTTCATTTGAAAATAATCACAATGCAGATAATGAGAGCTATTCTTGCTTAGATGATCTTACAATAAATCATTCCAATAATTTAATTATTGAAGCAGCTTGTAGTGATCTAATATTTCTCGATGACATGCAGATAATTTCAGTACCAGTTATAAATGAAAATAAAAAATTTACTGAAGCCACTGATCCGGATAAAATCACAGATACACAAGAAGAAATGCCTGATCCAAGTGCCAGAGATGAATCTGATGGTTCTGAGAAGAGGTCACGCAAAAGGAAGAAAGATGAACCCAACTGGAAGAAAAATATACGTAAACGCCTAAGAAACAGTGGAATGGAATATCAGTCTGTCAAAGGAAATACAGTTGCAGCAAAGGAGTTTCGATTTTTTGAAAGTAAATGTAATTTTAAATGTGTTCAAAATTTTCCTCCTGAGAAGCGTGAAGAAATTTATAAGTACTTTTATGGTTTGAAAGAATAGGAACTGCAAACTATGTATATCCAGTCAAAAATTAAAGTAAGTGACGTTAAAAGAAAGCGTACAGATAAAGATATAAGCAGAAGAAACTTTTCACGTCATTACTTCTTTACAGACTCACAGGGTATAGTAGATAGAGAGGTGTGCAAAAATGTGTTTAAACATACATTACGAATTTCAGACCAGAGGATAGCTCATTCTCTCTCAAAAACTTTTCCTGCTGATCTAAGAGGGAAACATGAGCTCATAACAAGACCAGAACTTCTACAATAGAACATATTAGAGATTTCATTAAAAAATTTCCAGCATACCAATCACACTACTCATGGAAAAAGAATCCTCACAGACTGTATTTGTCACCTTCTTTAAACTTAAAGATAATATACCGTTTGTATTTTCAGTCTTGCAATGAACAATCCCCAGTAATTAAACCCTCCAGTTTGTATATATTCAGGGAGGTATTCAATAATGATTTTAATTATAATTTTCATACACCACAAAAGGATACGTGTAAAAGATGCAACATTTTTAAAAACAAATTTGATTACGCATCTACAGAAAAAGAAAAACTAAACTATCAGCAAATATTAAATGATACCACATTTTAGCTGAAAAGGCCCGCGAAACCATGAAATCTGATGTTGAAGCTAGTAAACAACCTGACAGTGATACATACGTAATTTGTTTTGATCTGATGAAGACACTGCCGACTCCAGATTTAGATGTTGGTGTTTGTTACTACAAACGACAGATGTGGACGTATCTGTTAGGAATACATAATCTAACGAAACACGAAGTCTTTACCTATTTATGGCATGAAGCACAAGCATCCAGGGGGCCACAAGAGGATGCCTCTTGTCTTATTCATTTTTTTAAAAATCACGCTACAGATAGACCTAATGTTATTATGTATAGTGACCAGTGTGGTGGTCAAAACAAAAATTTCAAAATGGTTATTATGATGAATTATGTAGCAATAATGATAACTTAAAAATAAACAAAATAGATCACAAGTTCATGGTATCAGGCCACTCTTATTTGGCCTGTGACCAAGATTTTGGACTAATTGAAAAAGAAAAAAGATATCATAAAAACATATATGTACCCGCTGACTGGAGTAAAGTTGCAAAGGCTGCTTGTAAAAAGAAACTCTTTGTGGTTCATGAAATGACAAGCGACAATTTCTTATCATGTGAAGTGTTAGAGAAAAGAGTGACGAATAGAAAAAAAAACTGAGAAGGGTGAAAACGTTCGGTGGAGAGATATTGTTCATATTCAACTAAACAAGGGAGATGATCTTTCTATGTTTTATAAATATTCATATGATAAAAATGTAAATTTTAATGAAGTTAGCCTTTAAAAAAGACGGGCTTCAGACACAGTACCTGCACAATTGCCTATATTGTATAAAAATGGAAGAAAGATAGATGCTAAAAAACTATAGGGCATTAGCGAATTGATGCATTTCATTCCCCCTGTAGCTCAGGAGTTTTACAAACAGCTTCATCCTGCTGAAAATGTAGATGAACTACTGTACACTTCCAGTAGTGACGATGAGGACTGAATACTTCGATTTAATTTTATGAGTTTTAACCTTTAGTTTTAATATACGACTGTCTTTAATTTTTTAAGAACTAATGTAAATTTTTTAATAAAATGTAAATTTTTCATGTTCAGTGTGTGTTTTTTATTCTTACTACAGACATAATTTACATTTTTCTTTAATTAAACAACTTTTAATAGTGTAATATAAATTATATCTAATAAATAATTGAATATACTAAAATTTACGATGCCAAAGTAGCCTAAATGATTCTATTT
The DNA here is from genome assembly GCA_034769895.1 of Magicicada septendecula. Taxonomy (NCBI): domain Eukaryota; kingdom Metazoa; phylum Arthropoda; class Insecta; order Hemiptera; family Cicadidae; genus Magicicada; species Magicicada septendecula. Next base: position 14,943,354 of record CM068373.1, on the reverse strand, counting down.
TAAGTGATGTAAGTGATGTGAAAAAATGTAATATTGCTATGCCAAAACAGCCTAAGTGCCAATTTCATAATTTATTAATTTTTATGTAAACTGTTATGATTTAAGGAAGTCTAATAGTTGGTTAATGGCTCAATTTTAGCAGTTTTGTAACACAGTAAACTTTAAAATTGCTTTGTTTCGGTTATAAAAAAAGTTATTTATTTAATAATAACAAAGCCAAACTGACCTAACTACCAGAAATTTAAACATAACTGCCATGTAATTGATAAACTGTAAATGCCAAAGTGAGCTATGTGCCATTTATTTATTAAAAGTGTTATTTTCTGAGAATGTGCATGTAATGATAATTTTTATTCAGGATTCATCTTTCTCACTAAATGATAATGTATGTGCCTGAAGCAATACCTGAATTACAGGACCATGTTTCAACAATGCTGATTCTTTGATGCCATTTTTGTATTTTGGTGGTTAGTTCAGTTTGGCACTGAGCGCCTCAATTATGTGAAGGAATATTAAGTGCCACACTACAAGAGAAAAGTGGCCGATTTCCCTTACAGACCTAACAAATTTTATTTAACAAAAATTTTTAATGATTTATTTTAAAATTATTTCTACTGTTTTCCTACTTTATATCAATCTAATAACACAAAAGTTTTAATTTACCGGTCACTTCTTTCTTCAATTCCTCCTTGCTGATGTCCGCCATAGTTCTATTGTACACAACACTGACGAGATCACAGTGAGTGAAGACAAATTTTCAAAACCTATATATTCGTACTCTGTGTTTTGTGCACAGACAACAACGACGTGAATCAACACACGTCTTAATTTAAATTTAATCCAGACTCTGTCAATGTGAATATGAAATACATGTTAATACAGTAAACACTATTTACTACAAAGTACACATTATGTATTTACTACTTTAAAAAATTAATATTTTATTAACAAAAGACGTAATAAAAAGAAGCGTAAATGTTACATTTACATTCCCTCTTTCACTGACTGACTAACTTTGTACAAAGTCTAGGAAACATGACAACACAAAACTTAAGACTGAACTGAATTAATTTATTACGCATATCCTAATACTTAATTTATCTAATAGAACCAAATCTATAATATGATTTAAAATTATAAATCATACAAAAATAATTAAAAGTTAAGACTTTTACTGTAAAAGTACTTTTAAAGTACACGTTACTTCATCAGGACCCCTTCATCATATATGACAAATAGTCATCAAGTTCAGGTAATATAACGAATCATAAATGACACAAAAATTTAATTTTCTCCGTTTTCTATTCATATTTTAGATGGTGTTAAAAATTAGATGCGAGTTTTATATTATTCCAAAATATTTACACTGCTTCGACTTTAGACTAGGGATGAGCATCGCCAGAAAACCATCGATGTTTAACATCGATGTTAACATCGTGAAGAGTACATCGATGTTAAAAAAACATCGGTATGAAAACATCGATGTTTTAAGACTTCAAACAACGATGTTTTTATGCCAATGTCGCAATTCGAATAAAAATCTATGCTTTTTCATGTTTGGGGTCTTTCACTGTTTCCTGCGGCCAAACACAACTTCCGTCTCCACGTTTGTATTCTTTTCCGTGTTCGATGTGTACTAGAACTGTTTTCTTCACAAGTAACTAATGCCAGCTTATGGAGGTTATGTAGACAATGTAACTTAAATAAAATTTACTTTGTTAGTGTACAATAAAAGGGTGTATTTACTGGAAGTACAGAAATAATTTTCCATTTATCGCACATAATTACGGTACACAGACGATTTTTGGAGGTTGTGTCTACGTTTAACAATGCAACTTAACCTTTTAGATTTTTAAAATTAATTAGATTTAACAAAAATTTCCTTTGTTAGTGTACATTAAATTATTGTATGCATACAAGGCTGCTGTACATAACATTAAAGGCTTTATTTATTCGAAGTACCGGAATTAAAACCTAGTTCCAATTTAGAACGTAGACCTATAACCTATTTGCATATTTTATTGGGGTTTATTGGCACATATTTTATTAAAAGGGTGTATTTATTGGAAGTACAGAAATTATTTTCCATTTATCGCACATAATTACGGTACACAGACGATTTTTGGAGGTTGTGTCTACGTTTAACAATGCAACTTAACCTTTTAGATTTTTAAAATTAATTAGATTTAACAAAAATTTCCTTTGTTAGTGTACATTCAAAGGCTGTATTTATTGTATGGATAAAAGGCTGTATATACATTAAAGGCTGTATTTATTCAAATTAAAACCTATCGGTACTTCCAATTTAGAACGTATAACCTAGTAGGCTACGTTATTCGTACATATTTTATTGGAGTTTATTGGTACATATTTTATTAAAAGGGTGTATTTATTGGAAGTACAGAAATTAGTTTCCATTTATCGCACATAATTACGGTACAGAGACGATTTTGGGAGGTTGTGTCTACGTTTAATTATCTAACTTAACCTTTTAGATTTTTAAAATTAATTAGACTTGTAGGGGTGTGTGCATGGCAGAACTTCTTGTGCACCCACTTTATAATCATATTTTTGGTAACACTGAGAACTTTAAGCCTTCTTTTATGCTTAAACAAATTATATATACACTTAATTATAGAAAAGCAAAAAGCAAATATGTAATTCAAAAGACTAATTTGCTCTAATAAACACATGCTGAAGTTAAAAACAAAAGAGTTTTTACTTGCCTAACTAATCATTAGTTACTAATGTGACAGTTGGAGCTGCTTTTTCTGCAAAAGCTGGGGTATGTTGGATTCAAGAGTGGTTAAATTAAGTCATAAATCTGAGTGTGCGTCAAGTCTATTTGTGTGCTTGCTTTTCACTTGAGATGAAAATCCCATTTCACTCAAGAATGAGGTGGTGAATGGGATGAGCAACTCCGAAAGTTCAGGATATTCATCTCTTACAGATATCCAGAACTTTGTTAAGTCAGAATCTAAAAGTTTATGGATTTTGTTGTCCATGACATGTCTCATGTTATCACTAACTATACAAAATAATTTACTAAAAATTTAGTTTTAATCCCAGCATCACAGATGATATCACACAATTGCTCATTTAGTTTTACTGACAACAAGTTAGAACTTTCAAAATACAAGAATGGGTCTTGAATCCAATTGAATTCACTGTATCCCTCTGGGAAGCAACTTTCAATCTGGTTATAGAGAGTTAAACATCAGAGCTGGTAAAAAACAATGGTAGAGCATGAATAACAAAAATGTACAGTTTAGACTATGTACAAAACAGGTTGAATTTAAATTGTTAAAATGATATATCTTAGTTATTTACATGTAGTAGCTTTTTAAGACACAGTAAATAAATTTCCGAACCTGACTTTGCAACCCACCAAATGCCCTCTCGGGACCCTGCAGTGGCTCATGCCCAATAGGTTAAGAAATGCTGAACTAAAGGCATGTTTGTGGAGTGAAACATAAAAGATAACCCAGACTTCTAAAATGCTCTTAGTGAAATGGGATTTTCAGGAGTAACAACACACTATTTGGTTAACAAGCACATTTTACTAATATTCTAATACCAAGTCAATTAGATAGCTTAAATGTGTAGTACTCTATGTGATGCTGATCACATACTGTTAATCAGCAGCACTGCAGAATATTCTAGAGCCACACTCTTGGCATTCATCTGGAACTTTATCACATTAGCCTGATAATTAGGATGTTGCCACCAGCTGAGTTTTAGAAAGTTGGTGTAGTAGGTTGTGCATTCATATAGGATGATATTAGACAGCAGTTTTTAATAAAAGTGACAAATGATCAATTGTTTACTTGTGTTGTAAACTACTGTGATTTTTTTTATTACTGTTTGTAGGCTATACAGTGTGTCCTGGATAATTATATAAAGAGAACTGTTGTAATATAAGTGTGTTTGTTTTAGCAATTGAGTGTATCTGGTATTCAGTAATTCATTCCACTGTTTTAAGTTCATAATTCTTGTCACTGGTTGTAAGAATATTATTCTCATTAATTTTCCAATTCTATGAAGTCTTCAGTAGTTTTACCACGATGAGACTCAACTTTATCACTGAAGATGCCACATCACTGAATGAGCAAAACTTTTCTTTAATAATCTCAACAAAGCATGGTTATCAGCTGAAAAAAAGTTTTAGTATTAAAAGTTTTGATCACGCAAATCTATAAGGGATACTAAAAAGAAATAACATAATAATTGTATTGGACATAAAGTTATGTCCACAAAACAGATTTTGTTTGAAATAAATAAAACACAATTTGACACAAATATTAATTTTATGAATACTTGTTTGGCACATATTACAGAAGGTTACACCATTAAATGAGTTTGCCTAAGTATAAAATTCTTGTCAGATGAAAAACGTGTACAGTCAGAATACTATTTGTTATGTACAATACAAATGATTCACTATGGGTAGCAGTGACACATAAACACTAGACATTGACACTGAATTGTACTTGTTTTGAATGATTCATTGTGTCCTACCTGACCAGAGTACAGGTATTAACCAAGAGATGTTTAGTATACTGCTGTGTAACTGCTACAATGATGAATTATAAGTAGTACTTTTTGTTTTGGTCATCAACCTTGAAAAGGATAATAGAAACTTTGTATACCATGCTTCCAGCAGTTTTACATGATACATTCCTAGCACAAATAAGAAAAGTTTAAATCTGCTGATGATCTAAAGGAGTGATAGTTATTTGCAGACTGACAGGGTTATAAAATAATTCTGAAAGAATTGTTGCTTTTACAATACCATCCTTTATCAAGTGGCTACTCAAATCTGCCAGCTTTTCACAGAAACTGAAGTTTGATTATTAGATCCATCATGATGACCTACTGATGCTCCAAACATTTCAAGGTTTCTCCTAGCCTTAAAAAACTGGACTGGCCTCATTGAACGTGTATTAAACAATAATACTATTTGATGCAAATAATAAAAATATCCGTGTGTAGAATTATAAAGGTTGTATTTATTCGAAGTACCGGAATTTACTTCCAATTTATAACCTAGTACAATCTAACGTATAACCAAACAAGTACATTAAAATCTGGGTACCCTAAAATCTTTTTTCAATTTCAAGAGGAGTGTCAGTTTTTTAGTTTCAAAGGATAAAGAAAACACTTGTTTACAATTACTTCTAAGATGTCAAGGGTAATTGTAAATTCGGGTACCCGTAAATTGAATTTTAGAGCTGTATTTATTATTTATATTTAAACAATTTTTTGTACGCAACATAATAACAAAAGGTTGAAATATTTGCAGTTATTTCAATTTTAAAATGTATACACAATTTTTAATCAATCAAAATGTTTCAATCCATTTTCCGTTTACAATTACCCCACCTAACCGCAAATGTATGGTGTGTCGCTATCTTCAGTTAGCACTTTTAATTTTAATTGCTATGAAAATAAATTGAAATAACATGTATGAAAAAGAAACGTTTATTTTAGTAGACTTTAAAAGACTTAATACAGGGAGTCTTTAAATTTGTTTTCAAGTTTTTTCCTAAAGCTCTTTAATTTTGCTTAGAATAGCCAAAGACACCACGTGGTCTTTTATTTTACATTACACTTTACAGCACGCGGTAAAATTGTGTTGTTACGATGGCTGACGCGCGAATAGGTATGACGCTTGTTCGCTTGTTTCATTACATTTTTAATCAGTGTTGTGTTGTGAGTTTGACATTCATTTAATTAAAAAATGATTAGCTACGATGAACTGTTGAGTGTTATTGGTACAGAAGAGGATGCAATTTCTTTTCTTCAAGAAAAAGGTTTGATTCACAATCCTCGTCGATGTGAACAAGGACATGACGTGGTATTAGCTCTTGGGCAGCAACAGCGTTGGTGCTGTAATAAGAGGACTTGCCGTGAGTATAAAGTAGTTCGCAAGGGCACATTTTTAGAGGGGTCCAAATTACCGCTGAGAACAATAATAAAATTTATTTATTTGTGGTGTGAAGGCCAAAGTAGTGTGAAAAACAGTAAAAAACAACTGGAAATCGGCGTCAACACACACACAGACTGAACGGCTTACTTAAGATATATCTGTACCGTAGACGTCATGAGAAACCCAAAGAAAATTGGAGGGCCGAATTTAACAGTTGAAATTGACGAAAGTGTGTTTGCCAAGAGGAAAAATAATGTTGGCCGAGTGTATCCACAACAGTGGGTGTTCGGTGGATACTGCCGAGAAACAAAGGAATGCTTTCTGTGTAGTGTGGAAGATAGATCAGCCGCTACCCTCCTACCTCTCATAGTTGCAAATATTGAACCAGGGTCTACTATAATGTCAGATGAGTGGCGTTCGTACCGTCAAATTGTTAATTTGCCACAACAGTACAGTCATTTGACTGTAAACCATAGTTATAACTTTGTGGATCCTGAAACTGGAGCTCATACTCAAGGCGTAGAAAGCATGTGGCGGTCCTGTAAACGGCGAAACATGATTGAATGTGGTACGAGAAGGGAACGCTTAGATTCCTATTTAAGTGAGTTCATGTGGCGAACAAGAAATAGAAATGAGGATTTGTTCCAGAAAATGCTGGAAACCATCAACAAATATGAGCCCCCTTCTTACTAAAAACAAATATGATTTTGGTAAGTATTATAAATTTTGGTAAGTATGTTCTATTTAGAATACGTTTTCATAATGATATTGACTTTGAAATCACTTGCTTAGTTTAATTATTCATTGCTCAAGCTTAATCCAATACCATTTTCAAGGATTTTAAGTATTCTGTAAAAGTATTTTGTTTCCTTATTGAACACAGTACATGACACATTAAAAGTATTCAGTACTTAAAAGTAGGTTAGGTTACATTATTTAATCTAAACAACTTCACAGCAGCTGTAACAAAGTTAATTATAAAATAATAATCATTTTGTATATTTTCTTTTACAAGTGGATATTAAGCCAAAAAGCTGATATCATATAAAGTGTAATAATCATGTGCAGTGTATTATTATTTTTAATATCATAGGTTACAGATTAAACTAACCTTATACTCACGAGGTATAATTGTACTGATTGCACTTGTAAAAGAACGGTTGGCTGAAAATAAGACACAATTGTAACACATATCAGAACCTGTGTGTGTGTGTTTTGGTGGACGGGTCAATAATCTGTAAACCCTTTAATATTGGTCTCCTAGAATGTTGACTGATTAAACAAAATAATTGATTAATGTTCATATGTCAGTACTTTGTGTGTCCGGTGATGTAGGCCTAATTTATTTTTCTTTGCAGGCACAAGAAAAGGGTAGAAACATTTAGGCCTACATCATCATTACGCAGGCTGAGGAACTGAAACTTCTAGCACTATATTCAGGTTTGTAATTTACACAGTGAAACCAGTCGAAACAAAGTATTAAAATCCTTTGAAAATATTAAAAGCGGGCACATTACATCATACATACACAGTATCATCATTGTATGGTGTTCTGTTGTGTGACAGGTCCCAGATATTACCAATCGTCTCCATTCATATGTATTTGCCTTGAACTTTTGAGCTTTCATCTCTACATAAGATACTCCACTTTGCATTTCGTACACAAGCTCATCTTCTCTCCTTTCATGGTTCTTTCAAAAACTGGTGTTAATTGTTCATTTTCTCTCAGGATTAAATATACTTATACTTTAATATTCAATACTTAAAAGTTGGTTAGGTTACATTATTTAATCTAAACAACTTCACAGCAGCTGTAACAAAGTTATTTATAAAATAATTATCTGCTGTATTTTTTCCTTTACAAGTGGATATTAAGCAAAAAACCGATATCATATTCTTATACCATAAGAAGTAATATAATCACGTTATGTTCATGATGAGTTCTATTTCTTGTGTATAGTGTGTTTCAGTGTTTGCATTAAACAAAACATTTAAATCAGTGTTGAACACTTGCCAAGTAGTGTGCCTGATATTTTCCAACAAATTCGTATACTGTATGAGAGTAGACTATTGATGTATACTACTTTACATGTCAGAAGTATAACGATATTTACAAATTACTTTATTCTATATTCTTATGTTATTTCTTGGATTTCGTTGTCCATGACATGTCCGTTACTTAACTAAATATCACTATTACATTAACGACTCGGAACACTATTTTTTTTATAAGTAAAAGCGTAAAGTTTTACCTTACAGCCTGAACCGGTTTTCTCCTTTAAAAGGCTTCTTCAGAGGCTGCCGCTGGTAGCGCTGCCCGTCTTGTTGTGGGTGACGGAATCGAATTTCGAAAGATCGATGCTGTGTGTGTGGGGTGAGATATGTTAGAATAATGCGTGTGATTTGAATTGTGTCTGTTCATTTAGGATGTCGTTTTTATTTGTTTTTGTGTGTTTGTATATTCCAATTGTTCTAGAGTGTCTAGTTTTCGGCCTTTTGTGTGTACGTGTAGAATGTTCATGTTATTGTCGATGTTTTTATATGTGTGGTTTGCTTCAATGAGGTGGTTTGCAAAGGTGGATTCTGTAGTGGAGTGGAGTGCCTTTGTGTGTTCAATGTATCTCTGTTTGAAGCAACGTCCTGTCTGGCCTATGTAGAATTTATTGCAATTTGAGCAATTTAGCTTGTAAACACCGGGTAGATCGAATTTGTTTTGTGCTTTGTGTGTGTTTTTTGATAGTGTGTGTTCTGTTTTGTTAGTAGTTTTGTAAGCGATTCTGTATCCTGCTTTTTTAAATTTGTGGGCTATTTTTTCAATTTGTTTGTTGATGTATGTTAGTGTTATGAATTTGTTGTTTTCTGTCTTTGTCTGTTGTTTGTTTTGTGTTTTGTGTAGGAGTTTACTGACTATTGTTCTGTCATATCCATTAGATTCTGCTAGATATTTTATCGTGTTTAGTTCGTCTTTGTAGTCTTTTTCATCTAAGGGGATGTTGTTAAGTCTATGTATCATGGTTCTGAAGGCAGCTAGTTTGTAACATTCTGTAACAATGACATTCAGTATTTACTCCCACTGAAGAAGAGGCACATCACCTTGAAACGTATGGGAAAATGATAACCAAAGTAAGTTCATATGTGAAAGTTTATATATATAATAATAAGAGTAAAGTACTTAATTTAGATATAAAGTATCCTGATAAGAAGATCTTAATAATCCACTGTAGAAACGTAGATGAAATATCTATAAATGAAGAGGCTAGTTGAACGGGGTGGGGGTAATTTTCTATAAATGAAAATTATAGTTGAAGGGGGAGGGGATAATTTTATATGTGTACTACGTTATCGGCAACATAGTAGTAGTTTGTTGTTAAAATTCCTTCCCGGGCTGTTTGGCCTTAGTCCAATGTTTTCAGCAAAACCGGACGTTTCCGCAGTGCCGTCGACTGCCATCATCAGTGAAAATCGAGTGCGATAACGTGTGGTGGTATACGTTAGTGACTACAGTACTGTGGTTAAGGCTGAAGCAATAAGTGGAAAGAAGTAGTTTCTATGGAAACATTTCATTTTGCATTTTAAATATAAATCTTAGAACATGGAAGTCACGTATGGTTCTCCATACCGATATTTGGTTAAGTGACCAAAATACCAGGTAAAGTGGTAAGTAAACAGCCATTCCAATCTCCTCAGCCTACACATAGATATATATTATTGCGTGTCTTCTTTATTTACAGTGTGGAACAGTAGATCCTGTTACAGTATACTGGATTTAGTACTGGGTTGAGGCACAGATACTTCTTAAATAATACGTCTACTCTACATGAGTGTTGTGGTTGGTTAGGTAATGATAGTACATTATTGTGTGTAATGATAGTACATTGGGTTAGACGTTTCTTTACAAACCCAATTGACTCTGTAGTGCTCAATTCTAAGTCTTTTGACCTCACTGTAACTGTTTATTCTCCGTTTCTTCCAGCAATTGTTCTTGTAACCTGTCTTGTATGTTACTGTACTAATTTTTAAAATAAACACATGTATCTTGTAGCATAAGCTATTAACCGTAGTGCATACTCCTTCTTTATCTAAAAAGTGGTAGATATGTAATACTAACCTATTAAAACTGTGTATTTAATAATACTAACTTATTAACCATAATGCATGTTCCTTCTTTATCTAGAAAATGTTAGACGTTGAATATTGTTTTTACAGAAACACCAGCTAGCCACAGGTAGTCGTGAGTGGTAAGGAGGTGACTCTATACGCTTCTCGATACATCACCTGGAAAGATATTCTGGACCTCTGTGGACCTCCACATGTACTCACTTAAATAGGAATCTAAGCGTTCCCTTCTCGTACCACATTCAATCATGTTTCAGCGTTTACAGGACCGCCACATGCTTTCTATGCCTTGTGTATGCGCTCCCGTTTCAGGATCCACAAAGTTATAACTATGGTTTACAGACTCAAATGACTGTACTGTTGTGGCAAATTAACAATTTGACGGTACGAACACCACTCATCTGACATTATAGTAGACCCTGGTTCAGTATTTGCCACTATGAGAGGTAGGAGGGTAGCTGCTGATCTATCTTCCACACTACACAAAAAGCATTCCTTCGTTTCTCGGCGTATCCATCGAATACCCATTGTTGTGGATACACCCGGCCAACATTATTTTTTCTCTTGGCAAACACACTCTCGTCAATTTCAACTGTTAAATTCAGTCCTCCAATTTTCCGTGGGTTTCTCATGACGTTACGGCACAGATATATCTTAAGTAAGCCGTCCACTCTGTGTGTGTGTTGACACTGATTTCCAGTTGATTTTTACTGTTTTTCACACTACTACGCCTTCACACCAGAAATAAATAAATTTTATTATTTTTCCCAGCGGTAATTTGGACCCCTGTAAAAATGTGCCCTTGCGAACTACCTTATACTCATGGCAAGTCGTCTTATTGCAACACCAATGCTGTTGCTGGCCAAGGGCTAATACCATGTCGTGTCCTTGTTCACATTGATGAGGATTGTGAACCAAACCTTTTTCTTGAAGAAAAGAAACTGCAGCATCCTCTTTTGTACCAATAACACTCAACCATCGTAGCTACTTACAACACAACACTAATTAAAAATGTATGAAACTGAACAAGCAAATGAAAATGTAACAACACCAATAAATTAGCAAATTCATAAGTGTGTTTTATTTTGGTTTCCACTGTACTATGTGACGATCGGTGAGACCGTCGTAACAATTTAACGAAACATCCCAATTAATTCAATATTATACGTTGAGGATTATAATTTTACATATACACTAATGTAAAATATAAAACATTATTGTTATCTGATTTCAAGCTTGCAGAGTCAATCCAAATAAATTATGTCTGAATGTAAGTACACACATAACAGGCAAAATACAAGTGTTCTGTCTTGTCTGCTGTCATAGAAAATATATTCTGTATTTCTTTATGGTTGCAACTTCATTCATGTGAGTGAAAATTAATTTATATAAATCTCAAATCATCACCGGAATCTACACTGTTGACTGTAAACAAATACAATAAATTCCTTTTGTGATCACTTTGGGCCAATATGAATTTAATAGCACTAGCCAAATAATAACAATAACTGATAACAAGATTATGCAAGATTTGCCATTACTTTCCTATACCTGTGATTACAGGCATATTGATATACCTGTTACTATGTATAGAGGTGTTACTATACATATTGTATGTTAAAACTGTGAGGTGTATTTTATAATCTGGAACATTTTATACCAAATGATTTAATCACAAAAGATTATGTAAAACACAAAATTACAACAAACACACCAAAAGTATCTATAGAAATTAAAAAAAAAAAAAATTATATAAATGACAAATTATTCAATAAATGATTAAATATGTACCATAATTTTATAGATACTGCAATTATTTTTTATAGAAACAAACATCCACTAGCAGCTACAAAACCAATTTTCCCTATAATGTACTTATCAAGATCCTGATCTTTTAGATACATTGTTGGATTGTTAATGCTAGCATTTTTTTATTCTTTTCCCTAAACATTTTGAAACCATAATTTCAAAGTGATACTACCTGAGATGCCTTTCCATTGTGTTTCCTTTTGCTCCAAAAAAAATATTTTGTTGTGTTGATGTCTTTATTCTTTAAAATTTTGTGTGAGGGAGATTACAAAATTTTTAACTGAACTGTAGCATTTCATTGTCTCAGTTTTTTGTAATTTTTTGTGCTACTGTAAAGTGTTCACTTTTTATTTACACCTAAGTCATGCCGTTTTTATTTTACATTTTTACACTTTCTGTCAAGCTACTGTAAAGCTACATTAAAATATACAATTTTATTTTAAAAAAATTATCAAATCAAGCACTTGTCTGTAATAACTGAAATATATGAGAGTTTTATTTAAGGTTATTGCTGGCTCTCACATCCTACCTTCCAGTATTTGCGTATCATCCGTCAGAAATGTGAATAACTCAACAGGATACTAAGTCATTCTTACTACTGTTCAGATGCATTTAGCATGTACACCAGAGGTAGATTTATGCATAGGCAAAGTAGGCTACTGCCTACGGGCGGCAAATTTTGTAAAGGTCGTTATGTTGTTTTTATACCTAAGAGATGTTTCAAATGCCGCTCCATTTCATCTCAATATGATAAGAAGCTTTTAAAAATATATATTGTTTAGTAACAAGGCTTATTACATAAAGAGAATAGTTCATCATTTACTTCTGATCTGTATATGAAGTAGGCCCTACATCGTTTTTTCACAATTACATTTACATACATTATATATGTGATACTTCCATTATATTAATTATTTAACTATTAATTTGTTTACATTCAAATTTCGAACATCCTTTACCGACTCTGTAATTTGACATGAGTGAATGTCAATAGATGCCACTAGCTGCTAACAGACAGACTATGAGCATAGTATAATTTCATACCCAACTCTAGTGCCAGTTGAGCTTCAACCTGCCGAGGAGGGAAATAAGAGGTCTACACATAGTACGTGTCCGTTAAACACCTGTTGTATTTTACATAAATCGTTAAATATATATTCATCAAATAAATTGATAAGCAAAAAGTGATAAGTGAAAGGATGATTATGTCAAAAAATGTGTATATAATGTATTTTCATTTATTATGTTAGGGTAATATTAGTGGAATGATAATATTCTACCACTACTGTATTACAGTATACAAATGTAGTGATATATCTTGGCCCAATACTATGTAATAAATTTGGATAAAAGGCTCATTTCAAATAGAAAGGATAGCTGGTGTGATCAGTCATAACAAATTTGTATTAGTTTTTTGAGAATTTGTTCCTATCAAACTGCAATAAGCATATTTTCAAACCTTTATGGATGTGTGTCAAGGAATTTACAGATTGCACCAAAAGAAACAGTTAAAATATATCTTTTCAATTAAACAAAAATTGGTCTTGTAATATCAGTCAGTAATACAGCAGGAACTAATCAGTTAATTGCTATTACAAAATGCCTTATTCCTTTTTCATGACGATCAGATTTTGCTATACGCCTGCATAAATAAAAATTATTAAATTGCTTAACTCTCAACACAAAGTATTTAAACTATTTAACATGAAAAGTTCATCATGTCACATATTCTAGTAACAAGGTAAGTTTTTGGAATACTGTTTTAGCTGAATTTATACACTAGGAGGACACTCAGCATTTAGTTTGTGTGTGTAACTCTGGTTAATCAAAGAGAATTATTTGTGTAAATTCAAATTTAGTAATACAAATCTACTACCATAAAGGCCTGGAATGCTATGCGTTAAAGAATTTTAATTAACTTTATATGGGGAAATCTGGTTTACATAACATTATTTCTGAAAATAATAATCCTGAAATGTAATCAGTACTTATATCAAGTTAAGTGCAATAATTAAATAGATTCTTCAACTTGCACGTTGCAAAATTCAGGTGCTAATCCTTTACTTTATTTTTAATTCAACATCAATTTATGTTCAGCAACGTTAAAAAAAAAAGATGTTATGGCCTCTGAGAAAGAACACAGTGAGTGGAAGCTGGCTTAAATGAAGGTAAACATTTTATCTAATAATTAGTGTCCCGAGTTAGAAAACATGTGCAATACATATTATAAAAAGAAGGATATTGTTTTTACTTCCATGTTCCATAAGGAAATGGATGGCGAAAAAAATCGTGTTCGAGATAAGGGCTGATTCTGATTGTACTACCCTCAATACATAAAGAAGTAATTTTTTGAAAGATGTCTGTGTATAGAATTTTGTCTATGGCGAACGATAATTGCAGCAAATTCAAATAATTTTTTGCATATTGTAGAGGACTCAAGGTCTGTTGATTTTGGTGAAGATCGGTTAAGGAGAAGGGGTAGTTTACCTGCAACGTTTTGTGTTTTAACAAGAGTAAAGTACTTAATTTTGATAAATAAAGTATCCTGAAAAGGTCATAATAATCCACTCTAGAAAGGTAGATGAAATATCGATAAATGAAAAGGGGTAGGGGGAAGTTGAAGGGGGAGGGGATAATTTTCTATAATTTAAAATGATAGGTGAAGGGGAGGGGATAATTTTTTATATGTGTACTACATTATCGGCAACGATGAAGTAGTTTGTTGATAAAATTCCTTTCCAGGCTGTTTGGCCGTGGTCCAATGTATTCTGCAAAACCAGACGTTTCGGAAGTGCCATCGACTGCCATCATCAGTGAAAATCAAGTGCGCTAATGTGAGGTGGTAGATGTTAGTGACCACAATTCTGTGGTTGAGGCTGAAGATAGAAGTAGTTTCTGTAGAAATATTTCATTTCTAAAACGATTTTAAATATAAATCTTAAAACATGGAAGTCATGTATGGTTCTCCACACATTAGATTGTACTGGGTTCTAAATTGGAAGTAGAATTCTTGAAAAGAACGAATCCATAATATTTTTACCATGTGGGGCGCATTCCTTGAAACATGTGGGTGTTAATGCTGCAAAACTCAATGCAGATGTGATGACATTTTTCGGGCATGTTGCAAGTCTTTACTCATTTTTCTCTAGCAGCCCTAGAGAAAAATGTTGGGAAGTTTTGAAAAAGCACATTCCTTTATCACTGCAGAGCTTCCCTGAAACAAGATGAAGTGAGAGGATCCAAGCTGTCAAACCGATAGTTAAGCACTACCCAGGAGTACTTAAATTGTTGGATATACTTTAGAAGAGATGTCTTCTAGTCTAACTCCCTCTGCCTACAACATCATATTACTGTTTAAGAAATATTTCAATTCCACAAAGAGCTTAATGTTGGCATCATTTTGGTTCAAAGTGCTTTCATATATTGACTAAAAAAATGTTGTTATTCAAAGCAAAGGAATCACACTCGTTGAAATAACTCTAGTGGAAGATTTGCTGACAGAATTGAAATTGTTGCGTGATAACCCAGACAGCATAATTGAAGAACCAAACTTAATTGCAAAAGAACTAATAAAAGTTCCTCCTGAATCTCCCAAAAGGTGGAAAAAAAGTACAGATCAATCCAATAGTGATTTTTCAGTAAACAAAGATCAAGAAAATAAATTTAAAACCTCAGTCATGTACCTAGTATTAGAGTTTGTAATGGGCAACATAAAAACACGATTCACTGCAATTAGTTCAATTCTTGACTTGTTTCCACCAGTATTGAACTTTACGGACATGGAAAATGATGAATTAGAATTGAAAGTAAAAGTTCTCATTAGCAAGTTTAAAAAGGAATTGGCAATGGATCTATTTGAAGAAATATTACACTTGAAGAACATTTATAAAACAGAGTTTGAATCAGAAAAGAATCCACTAAGCCTACTCCAAAAACCTTCAAACTGTATTTGTGAACTTCTGTCTTGCCTATAGGCTTTTCTGTACTATTCCAGTTACAGTTTCGTCTCCTGAAAAATCTTTGAGCAGTATAGCGAATTCACTGAAAACTTGGCAGAGAAGCACTACCTACCAAGAAAGGCTTAATAATTTGGCAATTTTAGCTATTACAAATGAATTGGCTAACAGTATTCCACTCTAACCCATTATTAATACTTAATCATTTGGGTGTTAACAGAAACTGCACATTGCTTTTTATTGCATTATGTTGAAAAAAGGATTTTAATGTACTTGTTGGGTTATAGGCCTACGTTAGATTGTACTGTGTTCTAAATTGGAAGTAGGTTTTAATTCCGGTACTTCGAATAAATACAGCCTTTTATCCATACAATAAATACAGGCTTTGAATGTACACTAAGTAAGGAAATGTTTGTTAAGTCTAATTAATTTTAAAAATCTAAAAGGTTAAGTTAGATAATTAAACGTTGACACACCCTCCCAAAATCGTCTCTGTACCGTAATTATGTGCGATAAATGGAAACTAATTTCTGTACTTCCAATAAATACACCCTTTTAATAAAATATGTGCCAGTAAACCCCAATAAAATATGCACCAATAACGAAGCCTACTATCTAAGTTAGATAATTAAACGTAGACACAACCTCCCAAAAACGTCTCTGTACCGTAATTATGTGCGATAAATGAAAACTAATTTCTGTACTTCCAATAAATACACCCTTTTAATAAAATATGTACCAATAAACTCCAATAAAATATGTACGAATAACGTAGCCTACTAGGTTATACGTTCTAAATTGGAAGTACGGATAGGTTTTAATTCGAATAAATACAGCCTTTAATGTATATACAGCCTTTTATCCATACAATAAATACAGCCTTTGAATGTACACTAACAAGGAAATTTTTGTTAAATCTAATTAATTTTAAAAATCTAAAAGGTTAAGTTACATTGTTAAACGTAGACACAACCTCCAAAAATCGTCTGTGTACCGTAATTATGTGCAATAAATGGAAACTAATTTCTGTACTTCCAATAAATACACCCTTTTAATAAAATATGTGCCAATACTCTGAATTCAAATTAAATAAAGAAAAAAGGAATTGTGTGTGTGTGCGTGTTTTCTGTGGTTGAGGCTGAAGATAGAAGTAGTTTCTGTAGAATATTTCATTTCTAAAACGATTTTAAATATAAATCTTAAAACATGGAAGTCATGTATAGTTCTCCACACGGATATTTTCATTATTTGCATCAAATAGTATTATTGTTTAATACACGTTCTATCCAGATCAAATTATGTGTATACAGTTCTGGAAAAATTAGAAATACAATTTTTTTTGTTTATTTTAAACTGTATTATGTTTGGAAGTATCCCAAAGTAAATTTAACATTAATCATGTCAATCAATGAGGCCAGTCTAGTTTTTTAAGGCTAGGAGAATTCTTGAAATGTTTGGAGCATCAGTAGGTCATCATGATGGATCTAATAATCAAACTTCAGTTTCTGTGAAAAGCTGGCAGATTTGAGTAGCCACTTGATAAAGCATGGTATTGTAAAAGCAACAATTCTTTCAGAATTATTTTATAACCCTGTCAGTCTGCAAATAACTATCACTCCTTTAGATCATCAGCAGATTTAAACTTTTCTTATTTGTGCTAGGAATGTATCATGTAAAACTGCTGGAAGCATGGTATACAAAGTTTCTATTATCCTTTTCAAGGTTGATGACCAAAACAAAAAGTACTACTTATAATTCATCATTGTAGCAGTTACACAGCAGTATACTAAACATCTCTTGGTTAATACCTGTACTCTGGTCAGGTAGGACACAATGAATCATTCAAAACAAGTACAATTCAGTGTCAATGTCTAGTGTTTATGTGTCACTGCTACCCATAGTGAATCATTTGTATTGTACATAACAAATAGTATTCTGACTGTACACGTTTTTCATCTGACAAGAATTTTATACTTAGGCAAACTCATTTAATGGTGTAACCTTCTGTAATATGTGCCAAACAAGTATTCATAAAATTAATATTTGTGTCAAATTGTGTTTTATTTATTTCAAACAAAATCTGTTTTGTGGACATAACTTTATGTCCAATACAATTATTATGTTATTTCTTTTTAGTATCCCTTATAGATTTGCGTGATCAAAACTTTTAATACTAAAACTTTTTTTCAGCTGATAACCATGCTTTGTTGAGATTATTAAAGAAAAGTTTTGCTCAT
The DNA here is from genome assembly GCA_034769895.1 of Magicicada septendecula. NCBI lineage: Eukaryota > Metazoa > Arthropoda > Insecta > Hemiptera > Cicadidae > Magicicada > Magicicada septendecula. Next base: position 14,925,307 of record CM068373.1, on the reverse strand, counting down.
TCAGTGATGTGGCATCTTCAGTGATAAAGTTGAGTCTCATCGTGGTAAAACTACTGAAGACTTCATAGAATTGGAAAATTAATGAGAATAATATTCTTACAACCAGTGACAAGAATTATGAACTTAAAACAGTGGAATGAATTACTGAATACCAGATACACTCAATTGCTAAAACAAACACACTTATATTACAACAGTTCTCTTTATATAATTATCCAGGACACACTGTATAGCCTACAAACAGTAATAAAAAAAATCACAGTAGTTTACAACACAAGTAAACAATTGATCATTTGTCACTTTTATTAAAAACTGCTGTCTAATATCATCCTATATGAATGCACAACCTACTACACCAACTTTCTAAAACTCAGCTGGTGGCAACATCCTAATTATCAGGCTAATGTGATAAAGTTCCAGATGAATGCCAAGAGTGTGGCTCTAGAATATTCTGCAGTGCTGCTGATTAACAGTATGTGATCAGCATCACATAGAGTACTACACATTTAAGCTATCTAATTGACTTGGTATTAGAATATTAGTAAAATGTGCTTGTTAACCAAATAGTGTGTTGTTACTCCTGAAAATCCCATTTCACTAAGAGCATTTTAGAAGTCTGGGTTATCTTTTATGTTTCACTCCACAAACATGCCTTTAGTTTAGCATTTCTTAACCTATTGGGCATGAGCCACTGCAGGGTCCCGAGAGGGCATTTGGTGGGTTGCAAAGTCAGGTTCGGAAATTTATTTACTGTCTCTTAAAAAGCTACTACATGTAAATAACTAAGATATATCATTTTAACAATTTAAATTCAACCTGTTTTGTACATAGTCTAAACTGTACATTTTTGTTATTCATGCTCTACCATTGTTTTTTACCAGCTCTGATGTTTAACTCTCTATAACCAGATTGAAAATTGCTTCCCAGAGGGATACAGTGAATTCAATTGGATTCAAGACCCATTCTTGTATTTTGAAAGTTCTAACATGTTGTCAGTAAAACTAAATGAGCAATTGTGTGATATCATCTGTGATGCTGGGATTAAAACTAAATTTTTAGTAAATTATTTTGTATAGTTAGTGATAACATGAGACATGTCATGGACAACAAAATCCATAAACTTTTAGATTCTGACTTAACAAAGTTCTGGATATCTTTAAGAGATGAATATCCTGAACTTTCGGAGTTGCTCATCCCATTCACCACCTCATTCTTGAGTGAAATGGGATTTTCATCTCAAGTGAAAAGCAAGCACACAAATAGACTTGACGCACACTCAGATTTATGACTTAATTTAACCACTCTTGAATCCAACATACCCCAGCTTTTGCAGAAAAAGCAGCTCCAACTGTCACATTAGTAACTAATGATTAGTTAGGCAAGTAAAAACTCTTTTGTTTTTAACTTCAGCATGTGTTTATTAGAGCAAATTAGTCTTTTGAATTACATATTTGCTTTTTGCTTTTCTATAATTAAGTGTATATATAATTTGTTTAAGCATAAAAGGAGGCTTAAAGTTCTCAGTGTTACCAAAAATATGATTATAAAGTGGGTGCACAAGTAGTTCTGCCATGCACACACCCCTACAAGTCTAATTAATTTTAAAAATCTAAAAGGTTAAGTTGCATTGTTAAACGTAGACACAACCTCCAAAAATCGTCTGTGTACCGTAATTATGTGCGATAAATGGAAAATTAGGTTAATATTTACCTGTGCTCCACCATACAATCTTGAAGTGAAATTTTTTTTTTTTATTCTTCTATGTTATATAAACACGCGAAAATTAATTTTAAACGGGGGTCGAAGCTATTTACGAAGAAAAAAAAATAAATAAATACTCCCATAAGGATGCATGCAAAAGTGAATGATCGCCATATTTAGGGATGGCAACGATATATCGATAGTTGAAATTTATCGATATATTTGTAAATATATCGATATACGTTATTTATATCTATTTGGATTATATCGATACATCTCAAAAAATGCGATATATATCGTTTTTTTTTGTTATTGATTTAAAAAATGTAAAACATTAAATTCACTTCTCTTAAAATGATGTTTTAATAAGGTTGTAACAAATTGTGTTTTACTACTTCATTAATAATGAGATTAATTTATTACTATCTGCTATTAACAACGTCGGGATTTTATAGGGATTTTTTGTCGTGCTTGTGCAACACTGCATTGCATTGGAATTGGAGTTGGACAGCAGTGCAGACTGAGAGCTTGCGGTCATTGGCTCATTGCGGATATGCGATAGCGGTTAGTCGGTAATTTGTTAGATTACTTATTACTGTTAATAGTTTGTTTATTACGTCATTAGCTTTAGCTTATGCTGTGACCGAGAGCTAGACTACCTATAATAGGTTAATTTTCCGAGACATGATGTCTCCTCCCAAAAGCGACGTTTGGAAATATTTCGAGGTCCCGGCTAAAGGTGAGCGTATTGCGACGTGCAAGACCTGCTTGAAGGATTTGAAAACATCGGGTAACACCACAAACTTGGTTGCCCATTTAAAACAAAAGCATCCTGTTTTGTTTTCGCAGTTGAAGTTGGCGCCGGCCGGCGTCGAGAACTGCGACGAAATCGACAAGGAAGGGAAACACAAAATCTCGACTTGACTTTTCGGCTCCGGTAAGTTACGCTTTTATTTTTTAAATTAGTATCTTTTCTAATAGTATTTTTCTATTTAACTTAAAGTTTAACGTCAATTTGTTTTTAAGCAACCCCAAGTTAATGATAATTTGTTGAATAACAATAATATTGATCACATTTATTATCTTTCTTATAAATATTTACCTACTTGATTATCTAACTTTTTCATTTCCAATCAGTCCACTAGTTCTGCCAAAGACCCCGCCGACTCGGATGTTGAAGAAATAAGGATTGAGAATGAGACGGTCGACGACGACAAGATCGAGGGCATGATGTGTACTGCAGGCTCCTCAGATTCAACAAAATCAATCATCAAGATTCTTCAGCCGACTATTTCTAAAATGTTCTCCTCTGTTTCTTCATTTGTAGGTATAAAGTTAGGTTAAACTTTTATATTTTTATTCATTCATCTTATGTTTTTTTATTATGTATTTGTCACTAATAAACTCTATTTTATCCAGAGGGAGGATCACAAAATATAAAAATCCCGCTGCTATAGCTGAATTTGTCGTCACGTACAATCTACCATTTTCAACCGTGGAAGGAGTTGGATTTTTGCGGCCGATGAAAACTCTTTCTCCAAGATATAAGATGCCAGTCAGAAATAGTATTAAGAAATTCATTATTAAAAAATATGAGTCTGTCAGTGTAATTTTTAAAACAATATTAAGTAATGTCAACAATGTATCATTGACAACTGATGTACGGACTGACTTTCAGATGAGGAGTTATTTGGGTGTAACAGTACATTTTGTTCACAATTTAAAATTAGTATCCGCAACATTAGGGTTAGTAAATCTTGGGGAATCGCATACAGCTGATTATATTTCCAAAGAATTAGTGGAGCTTTTGGGACATTGGGAAATTCCCCACGATAAAATCCTCGCCTTTGTTACTGACAATGGTGCTAATATGGTTAAAGCCATCACTACCACATTTTCATCTAACCGCCATGTTCGGTGTTTTGGACATACATTAAATTTGGTTTGCGAGAATTCTCTGCAAGTTGATTGCGTTAAAGCTATAATTGCTCAGGTCAGGGCTATAGTTATAGGTATTAAAACTAGCACTAGGGCCAGTGATGAAATGAGAAAATATTACATCAAAGAAGGGGTTCCAGAAGGTGATATTAAAAAAATGATTCTAGACGTAAAAACAAGGTGGAACTCAACTTATTATATGTTGAGAAGATTTTTAGAAGTATTGCCAGCTGTGCGTCACTTATCTTTGATTTTAGTCGATTTTCCTCCAATGATTAGTCCTTCAAATGTAGAGGTATTAAAAGAAATATTATCAATTCTACAGACTCTCGAAAAAGTAACCGTAGAGTTAAGCGCTGAGAAGTATGTGACATTGAGTAAAGTTATCCCAATGGTAAAATGTTCATTTCAAATCTGATTTCTGACCATGATTCAGATCATGGCACTGCTGAGCCATCAACTCTTGATTTATGGGCCCACCACAAAGATATGGCTCACAAATCAAAGAAAAAAGGGAGTTCTGATGAGATTACCCAATACCTTGACACTCCCGTGTGTGATTTAAGTCAAGACCCTATAATAGTTTGGGATGACATGAAAACAGTGTTTCCGAAATTATTCAGATTAGCGGAAAAGTTTTTCCCTATTCCGGCCACCTCGGTACCTTGTGAGAGGCTATTCTCCAAAGCTGGAGCAACAGCTTCTCTAACTCGGAACCGGCTTAGCCCAAAAACTATTTCAAAATTACTATTCTTGCAATCATTACCTGAAGAAAATTTTTCATAATTATTTTTTTCATACTCTCTTTTGAATTAAAAATAACGTTACTTTTAATTTTTTATTCTTATGTTTCTTTTAATAATTTTGTGTTAAGCTTATTTATATTAAATGCCTATTTAATTCTATTATTTTAATTGTTAAATAAACATAATATGTATGTAGGTATAAAATTAAGGTTGGTTATATTATAATTATATGTTATTATATATTTTGTGTGCTAATAACCTTAGCTGATTTTTAAAATTAGGTTTAATTATGTTATGTATAAGCTTGTGTTTTGGATTATTTAATTTGTACCAACCCAATAAAAAATATTGTAAATAAAAAATTGTACCGATCAAATAAATAGGATTGTAAATAAAGAACTAATTTTTATGCACTGAATTAACCGTTTATTTAGAAATCATGATTTTAGGGTTTTAACCAGTTTACCTAAAATGAATCTCATACTCTTCACATAAACGTCTCCATAAAAGAATGATGAACATGAAGTTATAAAAAGGTACACAAATAAACAATGGAGCATTGAAAGTCATAAGATCCAAGAGGTGTTCTAAATTTACCGATATATCGTAATATATCGATATTTTTCAAGCAATATATGGGGTATATCGATATAGCTGTTACGATATATCGGAAGACCGATATATCGATATACCAATCAATGTTGCCATCCCTAGCCATATTGACTGTGTAGACGGTGAGCCGAATTTGACTGGAAATCATGTTGATGCGTTTCCAAAACAAAATTTACATGATTCTTACATGTTCAAAATTGCGTTGAGCCCAAACGGCGGTTTAAAGCTTTGCGTTGAGCCCACCGCGAGTTTATTATTAGTAACCTCGGAGGCGCCGTAGACTAAAGCATGTGCGGTGAGCCGGCTACCCAAAATCACTCTCAGCGATGGATACTGTAGGAAACTGATGAGTCGGCCACCCACGAGTCTGAAATGTAATGCTTTGCGTTGTAGGCAATTGAATTACGTTAAGGCAAAATGTAGTGGTGATCCCACTAACTACTCAGTTAATATGGTGTAGCACAGGTAAATATTTACCGAAAATTATTTCTGTACTTCCAGTAAATACACCCTTTTATTGTACACTAACAAAGTAAATTTTATTTAAGTTACATTGTCTACATAACCTCCATAAACTGGCATTAGTTACTTGTGAAGAAAACAGTTCTAGTACACATCGAACACGGAAAAAAAATACAAACGTGTGGGTTGTAATAGTACAATTTTAATGATAATAAGTTGTGTTGGCGGTATCCATTCCGTAACGTTTATTCTGTAATCGACAGTTAGTACTAAACCCACTGAAGAAGAGAAACAACATCTCGAAACGTTTGGGAAGTGACAACAGTAAGTTCATAAGTGAAAGTATTATATATATTATTAAGATAATAAGTTATAAGTTACATGTTAAAATATCGCATTTATCTCAAACACATTCTATAACTTTTTAAACGTGAAGTTAATTAAATTTTAATGTTTTTAAAGCTGAATATTATTTTTCAAAAGTTTAAATAGGAACTACTTTAATCTTTCCTACGAAAAGTTTACAATCTAGAAGGCAAAACATTTTAATTCTAGTCTGGTGGGAACGAAGAGTTTATAATTGTTTCGTTATAAAATTCAGTTAGAAATAGCTGTTTTGTAATCCATTTATAACATATTCCTTAATAGTTATTTATAGTTTAAATTTTTCACCATGACTTCAATAATTTCTCAGGCTCGTAAAACCAAAATGAACACGGTAATTTCATATAAATAATTTTACTTTTCACACTACTTTTTACAGTATTCGTAACAGATATGTAATTCATGACTGTAGCAATAACTACAATAGTAGATATATTTGATTTATTTTATTATATATGTTTGTTTTTTTATTTACCAGTTACAGTGGGTAAGGTTAATGACAAATCCTCAAATCAGCCTAGAAAAGTCGACAGAGTTTGTAAAAAAAACTAACAATCATTGCAATCTCCAATATTACATATTTACGTAATATTTTCCCTGAATTAGCTTTCATTGATCGACAGTTAGAAGGTCTAGATCTGAAGATTCTGAAAGGGGACACTTCACATCCTGGAGCCCAGCTTATGATAAACTGCTTGACAAGTGCTTTTGAAGCAGTAAATTTAAGATATGTATGTATTTGACAACAACTTAAGTACCGTACTTGCAGATTATTATTAGTTTTACTACTAATACTAAACAAAATAACTACAAACATACTTGTATATATACATGCATGTTATGTAAGAAAAGTTTTTATATTTTACCTATAAATAATACATATGTTTTATTATACATTTTATGTTTTATTTTATATATGTTTTACCTTCATGCTTTCTTGTCTTTTTAAAATTAGCAACATTAAATTCTAGCAAGAAATATCAACTACTTATATTCATTTAAATTATTTATTATTTTAGTATATTTTAATATATAAACATACACACAATTTACAAAAAGTAATTATTTTATTACAAAACCTGAATGATTTAAAGAATAATATAAGTTAAGAACTTATGCTGATTAGAAAATTATTATCAGACATGATCTGTCATTTGTAACAGATGTAAAAATAATATTATTCATTATACAAATGAGTCCTATGTTGGAAAATATAAATATGATCAGTATTAAACTTTCTAATTTGATCAGTGCTAATTACAACTTTTAATAATATTTACATATTATTTAGAAGTGTATCTTCAAAGTTATTATCAGCAGAATTATTATCAATAAGTTCGTTACTGCAATAGCCATTTTAAACAATTGCCGACTTGAAATAAGAAATAAATTATAAAATAAAAATATCACTTCATTTATTAAATTAAAGTTAATGTACTCAAATGTTATTAATTTCTTGTTTCAGCTTCATAAATTGATTTTAGTAATAAGAGCAGAAAAAGGAGACTCAACTTTTGAAACATATTCTTTCAGTTTCTCTTACAATAATGATACCATTAAGTGTGAACTTGAAAATGAACTGATTGGCACTACTTTGTAAGTATTTGGGATTAGTGATTCCCTGCAACAGTGTTTCATTGTACACGTAGCTATTAAATAAAATGTTAAAAACATGTTAATCAAGTGTGTGTGTGTGTGTGTGTGTGTATAAACATTCCTAAAATACATACATTGTAATATCCCAAACAGGGTTATTCCAAATCAAATCATCCAGCCAGAAAAAAGTTTTACACCCCACCCTCTCAGATTTTCATGAATTTTTTTTTTACAGCATCTATGGACAAATACAACAACCCGCATTTTTCATTTTTGCCAAATTCGCTTTAGTTTTTTTTAATGATTTTTTGAAATAAAGTCCATTTTTAGCCGATTTGTTAGTCGCGGCGCGAGATTTAAAGGGCACTTTTCAATAAAAACTCTACTTGTATGGTTATTATTTAATATCAAGTTATGAAACTCACAATACTTACTTGAAATGTCATAAGGATTCCAAATATAGAGTCAAAAATAACATTTTGACTCACATAAAACTTGTTTTTCCACTTCAAAGTTGGCAATTCTGAATTTTTTTCTCCGTGCAGGCTTTTATGTAAATGTTTATAACTTTTCTCTCTCTGGTCCTATGAGGCTGCAAAAGGTCTCATTTGAAAGAGAATGAAATGTAATATAATAGGGTCATTCCATGTCAAATCAACCAGTGGTTTGAACCTTGACACCTCAGAAATTAATGATTTTTTGCACACTGATAATATCTATAGAGAGTACAAAAAATGCAAATTTTCAGATGTTTTGGGCTAACAGTTTTTGAATTATGAATTTCAAAAAATAAACAATTGCTTGATTTTGGCCGTGTTTTGAAATTTTCAAAACACTGTAATTCAAGAACCGTTCAACCTACAGAGCTCAAACTGGTGTCATTTTCTTCAGTTTTTAATGGCCTTTAATTTGATATACAACAAAACTATGTTAATTTCATATTAACATTTTTCAAAATTTTCAAAAACCAGTTTTAAAAAAAACTCAAAAACACCCCTTTTGATTTTTTTTGAAAAATATAAATGTTATTTAAATTGTTATGACCTATTTTTGTGCCAGATTTCATAATGGGACAGCCAGGAGTTCATATGGAAATAAAATTTTAATGTTAACCACCATTAATCTAAACAACAACAATGCACGACAAATTTTTGGCTTTCATCTGTAATGTAGAGCAACAAAGGTCGAGTTGAAATCCTCAATTTATAAAATATGTAAACATTAGGTCAGCTTACCTTAAAATTTTATTGTAGATTTCTTTACATGTCCTCCTTAAAATTTCAACATTAAAAAAAATCAAGAAAAAAGTAACCTTGGATATTGTTACGACGGTCTACTCGATCGTCGTAGGTACAGTGGAAACAAAATAAGTACAAGACACCAATTAAGTCACTAATCACACCTTTAATTGTTACAGTAAAACAGTTCGTAATTAACAACACAGTCTCTACAACAAATCAAATGAAAATTGTACACACGCAATAAAATGTCCACAAATATTAAAACTCAATTTTATTACAATTATACCGTCCGAATATAAAACGCAACGCTTCACTACTAACTACTTGCACGTACACAGTAATAACCCGAATCGCTCTGTAAATATATCGCACTAATACTCTCGAACCGCACTATCCAAAATCTCGCATGGAATTGAAAACTAAGGCCGCTAACCGATGTATTTATAGTCACGCTCACACACCAGAAGCTTCCAAACTGCATCTTATATCTCGTGAACTACGTAATTACTACGGCCTTGACACAGTCCGAGCGCCCGAGCGAAGCCCGGCACAGTCGAGAAAATTCTCGCAAAATGCGTCTAGTAGCACGTACACCACACGCTTACGTCAAGATCTTTCTGGCACATTCGATAAACGCGTAGATTGTTCTGTGCTGTCGTAGCAATATCATAGATTAGACTTTTAATATAAATCACTTTTGATGAGTTTTCAGTTATTTACAAAGATTTAATCTGTTCACATCTACACTAGCAGAATCAAACTGTTCTCATATTAAACTAGGGAAAAGCTACTACAGTTTTTTAAATATCTTTCCAGCACAAGTGAAGAAAACATCATTTCTTGTTTGTTTAAAGTATAAATTCTTCCAGTTGCAGTGAGCGGATCGACTTTTTGTAAGAGAGTTTCACCTGGCACCAACAAAATGTCACTGGGTTTTGGGTAAAAATATGAAGAAGCTGGCCCCTTTGGATGAAGAAAGCTTACTTGAAACTCATTATTGTTTTTAGAAAGAATGCAGGCAAGCCACCACGATTTATCGTAAGCTATTGTTACATATCCTGATTCAAGTTTATCACGGTCAGTTGGTGTGATGAAATCCAAAGTTGTCACAGTTTCAATGTTCTTACATTTGCTTGATTTATATGGTCTAGCAACTAGCTTATTTTCAGAAATCGGTGTAAAAATGTGAAGTTGCTGAGTACAATAAATTACTTTAAGCAAGTAAACCTGGAAGCAAGACTTCGTTCAGTTTCTTCGTACTCTTCAGTTGTGCAGTATTTAAAGTCAATCCCTGGAATGCAATCCTCAGCAAACTGATACAGTTGTTGAGCTGGCAAAATTTGGTTCTCATAAGGCCTCTGCAAACTTGCTTTGGCAGCAAGCCTTTTTACAGTTCCACCTAGCCCATCACATGCACTTTTGCCATGAGCTGTTGCAAAAAAACTGCCATTCTGCCTCAATTTCAAAATCAGATTTATGTAGACACAAGTTTAGAAAGTTTTTCCTGTTTTTGTACTGTGCAGAGCTACCATCCGAAAAGTATGTAATTTTGTTATATCAAATGGTAAAGTTTCTTTCAGGAGGGAAATTAACTTCTTTTGAAATGTATAAAAATCCACAGTATTGTGCTGTAAGCACTCTGAAATAAAAACATATTGTAGGTGTTTAATTTTCCCTTCCCACTTGTAATATACTATAAATGGGTGGAGTGTGGCTTGGCTGTTAGTCCAGTGGTAGGACTGCACTTCATCCTGCAGGATAAATGAATAATTTTCAGCAAAGTCACAGTTAATGACTATTTGTCCATCAATTAAATGTTCTTTGCACTCTGTGTAACTTTCCTTTTGCTGAAGTGCTATAAATGTATGTGTTTTAAGTTTCAAAAGAGTTTCAGTGAATTCTTCCACGAAGTCTTCAGTGTTTTTTATAACAGTCTCCATTGAACACCTGTCCACAGTTATCCACTTTTTGTATGTTACCTCGTCTATGAGTGCTGTCTCAAATGATGTAAATAAACTTCCTTTTAGAGATTCGATGCCAGGGCACTCATCACACTCATTCATATAACAGTCAGGTGCAGGCGGGTTACACATAATTTTTGCTAAAAAACTATGATAAGTTGTTAATGGTTTTTCATCTCCTTCTAATACTAAATTCTGCAGATGTGCACCATGTATCATAAGTTTTATATTTTGGTGTAATGCACAGACACAAACAGTATGCGTTCCACTTTTGCCAGCCAAGATGCAATTCTTCGGTCTGAGCTCACAAAATTTTGAAAATCCGATTTTGTGGCAAGAGTACTTTTGTTTAAAAAGCTGGTATACTTCACTAAGATTAGCCAACATTAAACGCTTCTGGACTTGAATTTTTGCACCTTTATTCCTAATCGTAACAAAGTCTTTCTTTCCTGGCATCATTCTACTAACATCCTCTTCACTGTAAAAATGTACAACTAATACAACTAACTGAGCAATAACGTTGTTTAGCATTTTCCCTGGTTTTGGGTTTGGCGTTGAAAGAATTCCATTTTCTTTTACCAAGTCTTTCATTTTGCGTGCCATATAGTTACTGACACCAAATTCTTCTTCAATTTTTTTCAAGCTCCAACTTTGAGGTAGAAGGGTCAGAATCTTTTCACTTCGTTTTGAAGTTTGATAAAACTTATTTTTTAACGGGTTTAATATTTCTGTGTTTATTTCTCCTTGATCATTATGCTCCACATTTTTCTTGGTTGGTATGAGATTTTTTTCTAAACTTATTTTAATTTTCTCTATTTTGTTTGAGCAGGGGCGTCGATCCCGGGGGGCACAGGGGGGACGCGTCCCCCCAATGTTTGGAACGTAGGTCAATGTCCCCCCAATATTTGAATATAGGCAATCATAACAAATCTCATTTTAAACTTACATTGTACCATCGTATGGCATTGTTCGGAATGCGAATGGAATGAGTAACAAATGTTTGCAGTAGTGGAGCCAGGAGCCAGAACATGAGATATGATATATCGCACAGCCTGGCTTTCCTAGAACTGGGCTATTCCCGTCCATAAATAAACAAAACGGTTTGACCAGCGAACACAGTGCCAGTGGTGTGACAAGAGGACGGTATTCCCTTCACTGCACTGCCTGGTGATATACTCATTGCTCATTTGTGTCAGTGTCAATATGAAGCGAGCAGAATCCCAACAAGATATATTGTCTTTTTTTAAAAGACAAAAGAAAGCAGAAGACGCTGGTAAGTGAATAATTTGTCATTTTTATTTTAAACTAATTATGTTTAATGCTACAAACAATAAAGCAAAAAATGTTATATTTAAACACTTTTAAAAACAAAATTAAAATCTTAGTGTGTATTTTTTTAAATTTTCACTTGAAATTTCGTTAAAGAATTTTCTTTATATTATTAGTTACTGAAAATTTACATAGAAACTCAACTTAACGTAAGCATACTATAATCATTATAGTATTATTATAGCATTATAATAATAATACCACTTTTTATAAATCATTTTAGTGATTCAATGAATAATCATTATAGCATTATACAGTGGAAACCTTTTAACGCGAAATGACGGGGACCAGTTACTTTTTTCGTGTTAAGCAAATTTAGTGTAAAACGAACAAATGTGAAACAAAAAGAGATGAGCGAATACTGTAGGTTACTTACTATAATGTGTAGTAAAGTAAATCAATAAAGAATAGTTTATTAAGGTTATTAAGAATAATAAAGTCAGTATAATAAAATAAAGTCAGTATACTATAACTGTTCTTAACGATTTAGGTTTTCTTGTACAGTTAATGTATGTACAGTAGTATGTCTTGTAAATTTACTATCCATGTTTAATTTTACACTACTTTATTTTCAACACATTGTTCTAATTTATCAATGTGGTCAAACAATTCACCTTCCGAGTTGGCTTCTAAATATTGGCGAACACGGCCTAGTAACGAAAGCACATCGGTGCTTTTTTTAACGTATTTAAACAAATATTGTTGCTTATTTATTAATTAATTATTACAGTTAATTATATTATTATGTTAGTTAAATTAGTAATTATTTTCATTATTGCTTTTTAATTAACATAAAACAATACAATTTTGTTCATTAAGTTACATCGGCAGTAATGAAACTTATTTTTAAGGTAAGAAGATGAAATTGTCAAATATCTAAACTAAACTGAACTCCCCATTACCTCTGCAACAACTGCCGCAGGCTAATGTAAACATTTGGTTTCTCGTAAACTACTCTTGTCCTTGGTACTGCAAAATGTATACAATAGCAAGGGTCCAGACATAACGTACCAAACAGCTTAGCTGTTTTGTTTGTCTACTACCTACACTTTCTTAGAGAGGACGAACTGATTCCTTTAAATTCTTTAAAACACGTTTTTGGACCTGAGCCATATTTCGTATTAAGCGATATTTCGTATTAACCGTCTTCGTGTTAAACGGTTTTCACTGTAGTATAATGCATGCTTACTTACGTCTTACGTCGACCAAATTTTGTATCATTTCGTATCAACTTCCTGTGTTATTACAACTTAATTTTGATTTATGTATATGTACCTATTACATAATATATTAAAAAAAAGAAATACATAAACAAACCGGGTTTTTTTTTCAGTTCATAAACATTTTCATGAATTTATTGTTCAATTCAAGTTTTGTATGAAAAAGATCGTTAACAACTCTTATATAGCTAGGCATTTATTTATTTGTTGGCTATTACTTTTATTTTTATTATTGTATTATTGTTAACACTTATTTTTGTTCTCAGCGCTATCGAAAGTAAATGATGAAGAACTTACACTTAAAGAGGAAATGTTACCATGTTCTCCACGTTCTAGAGCACCAGCACCATCGGTCACTGCAACTAAAGTACAAGAAACGCCTAACGAAGACGTGATGGCATCTGTCGATAGTTTCGTTTGCTACACTTGTCCTCATCAGCCTAATGAGATTCTACCTGATGGCTTCCCAATGCAGCAACTATCCGGTTGAATACTAAGTTTTCAGAAAAGTTGGTATGAAACATTTCCTTGACTTCACGTAATTGGAACTGAAGGGGTAAGCTGTTTTTACTGCACGAGATACGCTCAGTTGTGCCCAAACAAAACTCTGGCTACTAAAGGGGATAAGGCATTTAGTGAAAAGGGGTTTAAAACCTGGAAGAAAGCTATTGAAAAGTTTAAAATGCACGAGAAAAGTGCTGCCCATTCTCAAGCTGTTGAGCTACACTCAGTTACAAGCACCTATTGAGAGACAGTTATCAAATATAAAGCTGCAACAACAAAAACTAGCTTTAGAGTCTTTAATGACAATTATAGGAAGTCTAAAGTACCTTATTAGGCAAGGTCTGGCCATTAGAGGACAAGAATTTTTGAAGGAAACCTAATGTAACTGCTGAAAGTTCGCAGTGAAGATAAGCCTTCTTTGAAACTGTGACTTCAAAAAGAGACTAATTATACACACCCTACAATACAAAACGAAATAATCCAGATTTTGGGAAACGAAATTCTGTCCAGTGTAGTCCAAAGCATTAAATCAATTGATCCTTTGATGTTTTCTGTTATTTGTGATGGGACTAGAGATGTTTCAGGTGATGAACAAGTTAGTTTTTGTGTTAGATGGGTTGATGCCGATCTGGATCCTCATGAAAGTTTTTTGGGTTTTTACGAAATGGCAAAGACGTGTGGTACAGACATAGCAGCTCTTATTTTTGATGCTCTATTTAGATTGCAACTCCCTTTGTACAATCTTCGCGGGCAGACTTATGATGGAGCAGGTAACATGAGTGGTATCCATAAAGGGACTCAATCAGTTGTAGTAGATAAACAACCACTTGCGGACTACATTCACTGTGGTGCTCACTGCATTAATCTGGTGATGAAAGCAAGCTGCGAAAGTTCAAGAACCGTTAAAAACGCCATGGATTGGGCCCATCAGCTGGGAATATTGCTTTCAAACACAAAAGCAAAAGACGAGTACAAACACATTATTGAGGATGCAGCTCAAGGTCCTGTCAGTAATATAGCAAAAATTAAACCTCTGTGTCCCACAAGGTGGACATATCGGCGATCAGAAGTAAATGAAATTTTGAAGAAATATCCTCTAATTCTAAAGACACTGAATGAGCTTACGGAGCAGAGATATGAAGGAGCCAGTGGTTTGTTAAGTGTTTTTGAAGATGGGAGAACATACCTAGGTTTTATTATGGGGAGAGAAGTTATTGAACTTCTCGAAATTTTAAACAAGAGTTTTCAGGGCGAAAAAAGAACACTTACTAGACTATGTCCATCTGTTCAGCACGTTGCTGATGGTCTTGAAAAACTCAGAACAAACGAGAAGTTTTCATCTGTATATCAAGAGTGCAATGAAAAAATATTAGAGCTTGGTCTTGAAGAGCTGAGACTACCCAGGGAAAGAAGGGTGCCCAAGAGGATGTCTGAGGGCATTGATGGACACAAATATATTTCACCACAGGAACACTACAGACGAGAATATTTTGAAGTAATTGACACTGCTGTACAAGGCCTTAAGAATCGAATACTTGAACAAGCTAGTATGAAGAAACAGATTCTGTTAGAAAATGTACTTCTAGAAAAGAAGGGATATGATGTAGTAACTCCTTATCCGGAAATTTAAAAACAGAACTCCAACTCTTTCATCTTCGGTATAAAGTAAAGTGCCTGAAAGACGCTAAAGATGTGTTGGTTTTGATGGCAAAAGAAGTTAGGGATTTATTCTACAATGTTGAAGTGTTAGTTAGGCTTATGCTTGTATGTCCAGCTTCAAGTTGCGAAGCAGAGCAGAGTTTTAGTGCTTTATGAAAACTGAACACCTATCTACGGTCAACTATGACTCAAAAAAGGCTGAATCACGTAGCTGTTTGTTACGTGCACAAAACACTGTTGGACAAATTAGATGATAGAAATGTAGCAAAAAAATGTATATGCAATTGTGAAGCAAGGAGGAATGTATTTGGCTCAGTGTAATAATAACAAATGGTTTAGGTTTAGATAGTAAGCCATAACTCTACTCTTTGTTCGTAATATATCATACATGATATATCTATCATAAGTCATGTTCTTTACTTTAAATTCATTTTTGATTTGTTTTACTATTTTTACAAATCTTGAGTAGGCTAGTTAAGTTTTATACAATATTTTAACTTATTTTGGTAAGTTAGTTTTAAAAACGTAAAAGTGTTCATTTGACCTAATTTACTGTGTAATAAATAGAGTAAAAAAATGCATTTAATCATGTTCCAAAAATAACAAACTCAGTCAGTATTATTGTCAACAACCTATTGCACCCATTTTAAGTAAAAAATGCTTCAAAATATGATTTGCAAAGGGTAATTTTTCTGGTGTGGGGGGGGTAGTCTTGGACCCTCCTGAGACCCTAATGTGTGTCCCCCCAATAATTTTATGCTGACGACGCCCATGTGTTTGAGGTATAACTTTCTACTGAAATTTTTTTCTTTTTCAAAGGTGACTCACCAAGCAATTCCAATGATTTGTTTAAAAAATCTGCCGATGCTGATTGATCAGTAAATAAAATGTCTGTGCTAGTACCTGGTAAATCATACTCGTGTGGCTGGTCTGGTTCAGTTTTATTCTCAATGTACATTTTTTTTCTACATTTGCCACAAATTTTCATTCCCATTTTAATGCCCAGGTTTAACTAACACATCCAGTCTACAACATTTCTTAGGTTTTTAATTGATTTACGATGATCTGGTTCACTAAATGGGTTACAACACTTCACTAAAAACGTGGTCCAATTTTGATCAACTTGATTACCTGCCATTGCTTCACTTTGAAGAAATGTGAATTTTTTCCTGTAAAAAAAATATATTTTAGTCTCTTACTGATATAATAGTTTTCATAGCTTTTTAGAGAAATTAATTTAGAAAAACTTGAGAAATTCACGTAATACAGTAATTGCATTTTTTTAAGTTTGATACAGTTTACATAAGCCCTGCCTAACTTTAATGGGGAAATAAATACACAGACTCATTGCCTTATGTACATAGAATACCCCCCTCCCCCCCCGATAGAAAAATTGCTAGCTGCGTCCAAGGCGCTCGCTAGCATTTTAAGCGCGGAACTATTGGCTAGCATTTTTTATGAATCTCAGAATCTTCGTTCTGAGAATTTCGTGAGTTTGAACTTGTTTATAAACACGAAGTATACGCCACTGTTCACAAAGAGGTTAAACATGGGTATTAGATCTACATGCGAGGAGAAGATGCAGGATTCCGAGTAAACAAAACACCTGGTGAATAAAACTTCGTGCTGGATGTGTCGTTGATTCCTCATGTTCGTGATTGATTGATGGTTAACGTTAAATTCTCGATGAACCACAAAATCTCTCGAATGCTGAAAAATGAATATGCACGAAAAAGGCTCGTACATTTGTTCGCTCAAATGTATTCTTTTCAAAAGAGAGGTTATTAAATAAACAGAGAAAATGGGCGGGATTACCAGCGGGCTCACTAATATATGTATGTACAATAACACAGTATAGATATACAGGTGAAACCATGTAGGTTTACTGATCATACACAAACTATAGGTATACTCAGAATGATTGTCTTTCATCAACTACATTCGATTTAAAGTTCGACTCGCAACGAGCGAGCGTAGCGTAGTCGATAAGCGTGCGATTAGTATAATGCGATTTTAGGTAGGTTTCAGGTTCGATACCCGGTCTTGGTGGGTGGGTGATCCCTTAGGAATTCCTCAATGTAACTGTAGAAATGTGTTTGTTAATACTTTTTTTTTAATTTAAACATAAAACTAATGAAATATTTAATTTTTTTTCTAAATGTGCAATATAAATATTTATTTGAAATTTCCATAAATTACATGAGCAAAAGAGTATATACTCCAATTATGGCATTAACACTAGCATTTTTAGAGATCTGCTCTGCTTGCCCGCGCCATGCAAGTCCCGCTTCCGAGCGATCTTCTAGCAACCACGTCACATGCTCGCGAGCTGCTTGAAAGTTCGGTGTTGAAGTGCCATCCGTGAAGCACGCACTGCTCGCAAGCGCCCTCCATGCGGCTCGCATCGTTTTCTACCCGGGCCTGTACCACTTATACAGCGGATGCAGCCTTATTTTCTGTGATGGTAAGAACTTAAACTCTGGTTGCTAGTCGCATTCTCATTTTTGTCATGGACTATGGACCCTTCAAATTTTATTTCCATATGATCCCCTGGCTGTCCCATTATGAAATTTGGCACAAAAATAGGTATTAACAATATAAATAACATTTTTTTTTTCAAAAAAATCAAAAGGGGTGTTTTTGAGTTTTTCTAAAAACCGGTTTTTGAAAATTTTGAAAAATGTTAATATGAAATTAACATAGTTTTGTTGTATATCGAATTAAAGGCCATTAAAAACTGAAGAAAACTGCACCAATTTCAGCTCTGTAGATTGAACGGTTTTTGAGTTACAGCATTTTGAAAATTTCAAAACACGGCCAAAATCAAGCAATTTTTTATTCTTTGAAATTCAATAACTCAAAAATTATAAGCCCAAAAATGTGAAAATTTGCATTTTTCATACTTTTTAGTAGATAAGTTGATGTGAGGAAAGATATCAAAATCTGAAACACTAAGGTCCAAAATTATTATTTTTTTGGTTGATTTCACATGGAATAAAATAAAATAAATAATAGCATAAAATAAAAGTCATGGGTATTTAATGACATCATTTTATAATTTAAGTACAAAGTTTATATTGATATTTCATTGAAATATTTTGCATGGTACCCTATCTTGTGTGGCCAATGAGGATTTTTTTTACTTTAGGTATACTTATATTTTTCTGTACTAAAACATTCAGTTAAAATTAGGCTTATCAGTGTAACAAGGCCTAACTACCTGTCAAAACTAAAACAATATAGATTTTAAAGATTTGTCCGTATTTTAAAAATAATAACTTGCTTAGGTATTTACTTGTTGAATTAGCTTACCTTTTCAGTTTTAAACGGTACTACAGGATATTTATAACATATACAGGTGCTTCTTGATTGATATGAAACTTAATTTTCCTTGCCCAGGCAGCATTAATATTTTAAATACTTTTTTTGGATAGTCTGAAAAGCATTCGGCCCACCTAAGCACTTAATTCAGGTACATCTATGCAGCAAATTATGTTTGTAAAAGGGACCCAGCACTTATCCTCTCTCCCAACATTTCTGTGTTCTGGCCAAAAAAATGTTTTTGATGGCCAGTGAGGATGCATAAAATTGATGTAAGCATCGTGGTTGTCATCATCTAGTTCCAAAATTAGTTCAATATAACACTTTTCTTTTGGATGACTGTATTATAATAGCATAAAATAAAAGTCATGGGTATTTAGTGTTATCATTTTATAATTTAAGTACAAAGTTTACATTTGATATATCATTGAAATATTTTGCATGACTGACTTACAACAAGGCAGGATGTACATTTACAATAATAGTCACTGTTCCGGGTGCAAATTGTACCTTTACACACTTTTTTATCTTCATATAAATGTATTTAGAAGAAGAAATAACAAGCAACATATATTTGGTTTTGTTTACATTACTTATATCAGACACGTATGTCCCGCACACCATAATTATGGTACTTACCATACTTTGAGAAGCCTGTTGTTTCAATCTTATTATTATTATTATCTAGGGTCCAGGGTTTCGACTCAGCGTGATTGCTGACAGAGATAGGCATTGAAATAAAAAATACGTTCAGTTGAAAAACATTAAAACATCAATATTGGTTTATTCTCTTTTATGTGTACACCGGACAAGAATTCAAAATGGCGGCCTTTACTTACATTAACTCTCTTTTGTCATAAAACTCTTTTATATTTTCTTAAACGTCAGTTTACCAAATTTTATATATTGACTATGCAGCTGCTTCATTATTAAATGATTTTAATTATATTTTCTTCAAACAAACGCAAACCAACACCCCGTTTGGATGTCGACATTTATCATACACGCCCCACTTCCTCACTCTCATTCATACTTACAATCTCAATTTACTTTTTGGGTACACATATATCTGCAATTTGGGTAAAGAGCTCTTTAAGTAAAATTTTGGTTTTGCACTTTCCTGATTCTGTAGACTAGAAGTTCTAGAAGCAGATTCACATGTTGCTGTCTCAAAGTGGCGTGGTTACATTTTTACTATACTCACTGACTCTAATGTATAATTTTGAAAAACAATTACTACACACTGTCTTAGTTCTCTTTTAGCTAGCACATAATTACATTTTGATTACATTTTGAACTGTTTAAAACAACTAGGCCGGTATAAATTGCCGGCTGCCTTTAGCAAGGTGTTACCGCTGCTGCGGCGTTGTGTAGACTGGGCCGAACAATACACAATTTTTACGTATGTATGTGTGTGCACACGTCATTGTTCTTTGTCTTTCGTTACATAAACGCCCTGCTTGTTACGTATTTTATGCACGTCATTCTTTTATTAATGACGTTTGGCGTTGTCGGCCAATGAAACAGACGTATGTAGAGCCAGTATTAGTTGCTGTAACCATTTTAAGTGTTCTTATTTGCACGTACACTGCTGGCCTTGAAATTATTTCGTTGTCTCGGAACTGCGTCGTTGCCGGCAAAACCAGGGAAATTGTATTACCCATAAAAATGAATGTAAAAAATATCGAAATACAATAATTTGCTACCTTGTATACCATACATTTTATATCAGGCTTTTCGTACTGTCACAAAACCCCCTCAATGAAAGGTTTTGTGTCGAGACACAAAAACTTTCATTGACTCATTCACACTTCTCTAAAAGGATCAGCCCAGATATGGAGCCACAACCCCCTGTAGTGTTACTATAAAATAAATTCAATCACTTACCCTTGGTCCAATGATGAGGTTCGCACCTTCTGACCTTACTGGACTTCTCCGGAGAGATCCCTACACCATAAGGCCATGAGGCACTTTACGTTCCTGTTCTGACGCACCGGCCAGCTCAGGACCGCGGTCACCACACCACCAAACTCTGAAACATTCAATACAAAATTTTAAAATAGTGGCCTTCTCTATATCCATATCCACAACTGATATGTTTCCTCTTAGTACGTTGGTTTGCGTTTTTGGGGCATTGGTTTGCTTAATTATACAAGTTTCAAACAATGTATATCAAGAATTAAGATAGAAAATTCCTTCTCTTTTTAATAACCCGGTATTTAGTACACCTTTCTGACTCCTGTCAATTATATTCACTCTCTTTATCACATGAAAACAATTGTTCTTAACCTAAACAAAAAATACATTTTACTGCTTTAGCAACAACCATTAACTCTAATATTTTACTTCATATAACCTTACAATATCTATATATCATGGCAAACAACTTTAAAGCTGTCTAAATTTCTTTACTCGTTTTCTTTACTTTAATTTTACCTTTTTATAACAGAATCATTTCTAGAGATTTGTTACCCTAACATAAAATTCAATATTATTACCGTCACTACCCTTATAGTAACCTCCTAACCACACACACTATTGTACTATCAACATAATAAACATTGTAAATCATAAACATTAAACACAAACATTGAACAATTCACATTACTGAATTCATATTTACATAACTTGTAGCAAAACTTTAATAAGACATTACTATTTTTATCAACTCTCTATTAACTTTTATCATTTAACATTCATTTAGATTCCATACAACAATTTTCAAATTTATCATTTACCTTTCCAGTTACATTACCTTTCTGCCATGAATTTTCCTTTTCTAACCCTTTTTATCCTCATTTATTTGGGTGACTCTCTATTATTCACTATTTTCTATATCTTATTTTGGCATTTGTCAACCTAACCTTACTACCCCCTTTTCTCTACTAACAACCGCTTCTAACCATTAATACATTATGACACCAATATCTCAATAATAACCCCCTTCACAAATCCCATTTAAAACCTCTGGCACCACTCAATTTGTCTTTTATAAGGATGTATGTTACTTAACTGGTCATCCATTCCGAACCCTTTGCCCTCCACCAAATATCGGCAAACACTCTAACCCAAAATTGCTCCGCCTGCCACAACGCTGCACGCTGGTCCCTTGCCACGTCGCTCGTTGATCACTCCTTAACACCGCATCCTTACTACAAAATATCATCAATAACAACTATAAAATTACCATTCACATTTCTCACCTCTACATATAATCGCTAACCACTGTGTCCCTAAAATATCTAACACCTCTTTATATCTTATCTGTATCTCAACACTTTATTTTCACTAACTCCCATTAACTCTATTTAACTAACTCCAATGCCCTTATTTATCACTATCCCCAAACTCTGTACAACATTTCACCTTAATATACCACTAGAAAATTCATCACTTATCTACTAACAACAATACCTCTCAACATCCAAATCTATTATAATCATTTACTAACCCTTTAGAATCTAAATCTCATAATATCCTTTAAAATCATTATCAACTTCCTTCAATTGTTTAAAATTCTACAATACATGTTTACATAAAATACACAACAGCAAAATTACAAAAATATACAATCCACATAGTCATTAAATCATTTACCAAAACTCAGTCATAAACAGTCCATCTTAAAAAACACTGTTCACATAATTAAATGTTCATAAACACAATAAGAACAACTAACCTCCATCGTCAAATAATAATCGTACCTTAAAACTATATACATGGTTTAATATTAGATCTTTTATACTAACATCCTTATACATGCACCAACTATTCAAATTTTTATCCGTTTCCACAAATTCATATAACTCCTGATCGGTTATGTTTCTGTCGCCTTTGGTAAAATCAGTCATAATTAGGTATTCGTCAAGTCATTATTCTCATCATCTCCTACTACTTCTGTTTTATTATAAGGCAAGTACTTGTTATTATTTTCACTTCTCTCTCCACCTAACCTTTCTATAAACTCTTCATAATTTCTACATATCTTAAAAATGTCTACTTCTCCTTTTCTCTCACAATATCTCTCACTTTTAAAACATCTCTCATAATAATACCTCTCCCAACAACACTTCTCTCTCTCAATATATCTCTCTTTACACCCTCTCTTTAATCCTTCAACACACACTATCATTCCATTTTTATTATATTCAATTCCCCATAAAATTTCATTATCACTACTCCTGTTTACACAATCATTTTCCAATATCATACTTTTATTTATATTATCATAATTTTCTACCCCACTTACCTTGTCTTTGTTTCTATCTAATTTGTCTATTTCTCTACTCTTATTTTCTAACTGTATTTTGTCTAACTTTGTGCCTATTTCACTTAATCTTTTGTCCAAATTGCAACCTTGTTTCTTAATTTCTTTTTTGATATCACTTAATTGTACATCGAATTGATCAAATTTGACGCTCTGCTCCTTGAAAAGCAGTTTCATCATTTTTATTATGTCATTCTCTTCCATTCTGTTATTTACTATAGGCGTTGAGTTCGCCTGTTGTGCGCTCAACATCAATGATTCTGTATTTGTATTTTCTACTTTAATGCTTTCGTTATCTGCCATTATAAAATGTTAATGATTTGTTGCTCTATATTAGCGTTACCACCTAACCTACAACCGCATTCTTAGTTTCAATGCCCACTCTGCCGTCATTCAAGCTTATTATATAAAATACAACGGGATATATTATATAGTCACCAGTTCGGGCGGCAGTTGTACATTTACAATATAATAATAATAATTTACAACATTTATAATAGTCACTGATCCGGGCGCAAATTGTACCTTTACACACTTTTTTATCTTCATATAAATGTATTTAGAAGAAGAAATAACAAGCAACATATATTTGGTTTTGTTTACATTACTTATATCAGACACGTATGTCCCGCACACCATAATTATGGTACTTACCATACTTTGAGAAGCCTGTTGTTTCAATCTTATTATTATTATTATCTAGGGTCCAGGGTTTCGACTCAGCGTGATTGCTGACAGAGATAGGCATTGAAATAAAAAATACGTTCAGTTGAAAAACATTAAAACATCAATATTGGTTTATTCTCTTTTATGTGTACACCGGACAAGAATTCAAAATAGCGGCCTTTACTTACATTAACTCTCTTTTGTCATAAAACTCTTTTATATTTTCTTAAACGTCAGTTTACCAAATTTTATATATTGACTATGCAGCTGCTTCATTATTAAATGATTTTAATTATATTTTCTTCAAACAAACGCAAACCAACACCCCGTTTGGATGTCGACATTTATCATACACGCCCCACTTCCTCGCTCTCATTCATACTTACAATCTCAATTTACTTTTTGGGTACACATATATCTGCAATTTGGGTAAAGAGCTCTTTAAGTAAAATTTTGGTTTTGCACTTTCCTGATTCTGTAGACTAGAAGTTCTAGAAGCAGCTTCACATGTTGCTGTCTCAAAGTGGCGTGGTTACATTTTTACTATACTCACTGACTCTAATGTATAATTTTGAAAAACAATTACTACACACTGTCTGAGTTCTCTTTTAGCTAGCACATAATTACATTTTGATTACATTTTGAACTGTTTAAAACAACTAGGCCGGTATAAATTGCCGGCTGCCTTTAGCAAGGTGTTACCGCTGCTGCGGCGTTGTGTAGACTGGGCCGAACAATACGCAATTTTTACGTATGTATGTGTGTGCACACGTCATTGTTCTTTGTCTTTCGTTACATAAACGCCCTGCTTGTTACGTATTTTATGCACGTCATTCTTTTATTAATGACGTTTGGCGTTGTCGGCTAATGAAACAGACGTATGTAGAGCCGGTATTAGTTGCTGTAACCATTTTAAGTGTTCTTATTTGCACGTACACTGCTGGCCTTAAAATTATTTCGTTGTCTCGGAACTGCGTCGTTGCTGGCAAAACCAGGGAAATTGTATTACCCATAAAAATGAATGTAAAAAATATCGAAATACAATAATTTGCTACCTTGTATACCATACATTTTATATCAGGCTTTTCGTACTGTCACAAAACCCCCTCAATGAAAGGTTTTGTGTCGAGACACAAAAACTTTCATTGACTCATTCACACTTCTCTAAAAGGATCAGCCCAGATATGGAGCCACAACCCCCTGTAGTGTTACTATAAAAGAAATTCAATCACTTACCCTTGGTCCAATGATGAGGTTCGCACCTTCTGACCTTACTGGACTTCTCCGGAGAGATCCCTACACCATAAGGCCATGAGGCACTTTACGTTCCTGTTCTGACGCACCGGCCAGCTCAGGACCGCGGTCACCACACCACCAAACTCTGAAACATGCAATACAAAATTTTAAAATAGTGGCCTTCTCTATATCCATATCCACAACTGATATGTTTCCTCTTAGTACGTTGGTTTGCGTTTTTGGGGCATTGGTTTGCTTAATTATACAAGTTTCAAACAATGTATATCAAGAATTAAGATAGAAAATTCCTTCTCTTTTTAATAACCCGGTATTTAGTACACCTTTCTGACTCCTGTCAATTATATTCACTCTCTTTATCACATGAAAACAATTGTTCTTAACCTAAACAAAAAATACATTTTACTGCTTTAGCAACAACCATTAACTCTAATATTTTACTTCATATAACCTTACAATATCTATATATCATGGCAAACAACTTTAAAGCTGTCTAAATTTCTTTACTCGTTTTCTTTACTTTAATTTTACCTTTTTATAACAGAATCATTTCTAGAGATTTGTTACCCTAACATAAAATTCAATATTATTACCGTCACTACCCTTATAGTAACCTCCTAACCACACACACTATTGTACTATCAACATAATAAACATTGTAAATCATAAACATTAAACACAAACATTGAACAATTCACATTACTGAATTCATATTTACATAACTTGTAGCAAAACTTTAATAAGACATTACTATTTTTATCAACTCTCTATTAACTTTTATCATTTAACATTCATTTAGATTCCATACAACAATTTTCAAATTTATCATTTACCTTTCCAGTTACATTACCTTTCTACCATGAATTTTCCTTTTCTAACCCTTTTTATCCTCATTTATTTGGGTGACTCTCTATTATTCACTATTTTCTATATCTTATTTTGGCATTTGTCAACCTAACCTTACTACCCCCTTTTCTCTACTAACAACCGCTTCTAACCATTAATACATTATGACACCAATATCTCAATAATAACCCCCTTCACAAATCCCATTTAAAACCTCTGGCACCACTCATTTTGTCTTTTATAAGGATGTATGTTACTTAACTGGTCATCCATTCCGAACCCTTTGCCCTCCACCAAATATCGGCAAACACTCTAACCCAAAATTGCTCCGCCTGCCACAACGCTGCACGCTGGTCCCTTGCCACGTCGCTCGTTGATCACTCCTTAACACCGGATCCTTACTACAAAATGTCATCAATAACAACTATAAAATTACCATTCACATTTCTCACCTCTACATATAATCGCTAACCACTGTGTCCCTAAAATATCTAACACCTCTTTATATCTTATCTGTATCTCAACACTTTATTTTCACTAACTCCCATTAACTCTATTTAACTAACTCCAATGCCCTTATTTATCACTATCCCCAAACTCTGTACAACATTTCACCTTAATATACCACTAGAAAATTCATCACTTATCTACTAACAACAATACCTCTCAATATCCAAATCTATTATAATCATTTACTAACCCTTTAGAATCTAAATCTCATAATATCCTTTAAAATCATTATCAACTTCCTTCAATTGTTTAAAATTCTACAATACATGTTTACATAAAATACACAACAGCAAAATTACAAAAATATACAATCCACATAGTCATTAAATCATTTACCAAAACTCAGTCATAAACAGTCCATCTTAAAAAACACTGTTCACATAATTAAATGTTCATAAACACAATAAGAACAACTAACCTCCATCGTCAAATAATAATCGTACCTTAAAACTATATACATGGTTTAATATTAGATCTTTTATACTAACATCCTTATACATGCACCAACTATTCAAATTTTTATCCGTTTCCACAAATTCATATAACTCCTGATCGGTTATGTTTCTGTCGCCTTTGGTAAAATCAGTCATAATTAGGTATTTCGTCAAGTCATTATTCTCATCATCTCCTACTACTTCTGTTTTATTATAAGGCAAGTACTTGTTATTATTTTCACTTCTCTCTCCACCTAACCTTTCTATAAACTCTTCATAATTTCTACATATCTTGAAAATGTCTACTTCTCCTTTTCTCTCACAATATCTCTCACTTTTAAAACATCTCTCATAATAATACCTCTCCCAACAACACTTCTCTCTCTCAATATATCTCTCTTTACACCCTCTCTTTAATCCTTCAACACACACTATCATTCCATTTTTATTATATTCAATTCCCCATAAAATTTCATTATCACTACTCCTGTTTACACAATCATTTTCCAATATCATACTTTTATTTATATTATCATAATTTTCTACCCCACTTACCTTGTCTTTGTTTCTATCTAATTTGTCTATTTCTCTACTCTTATTTTCTAACTGTATTTTGTCTAACTTTGTGCCTATTTCACTTAATCTTTTGTCCAAATTGCAACCTTGTTTCTTAATTTCTTTTTTGATATCACTTAATTGTACATCGAATTGATCAAATTTGACGCTCTGCTCCTTGAAAAGCAGTTTCATCATTTTTATTATGTCATTCTCTTCCATTCTGTTATTTACTATAGGCGTTGAGTTCGCCTGTTGTGCGCTCAACATCAATGATTCTGTATTTGTATTTTCTACGTTAATGCTTTCGTTATCTGCCATTATAAAATGTTAATGATTTGTTGCTCTATATTAGCGTTACCACCTAACCTACAACCGCATTCTTAGTTTCAATGCCCACTCTGCCGTCATTCAAGCTTATTATATAAAATACAACGGGATATATTTTTATATAGTCACCAGTTCGGGCGGCAATTGTACATTTACAATAATAGTCACTGTTCCGGGCGCAAATTGTACCTTTACACACTTTTTTATCTTCATATAAATGTATTTAGAAGAAGAAATAACAAGCAACATATATTTGGTTTTGTTTACATTACTTATATCAGACACGTATGTCCCGCACACCATAATTATGGTACTTACCATACTTTGAGAAGCCTGTTGTTTCAATCTTATTATTATTATTATCTAGGGTCCAGGGTTTCGACTCAGCGTGATTGCTGACAGAGATAGGCATTGAAATAAAAAATACGTTCAGTTGAAAAACATTAAAACATCAATATTGGTTTATTCTCTTTTATGTGTACACTGGACAAGAATTCAAAATGGCGGCCTTTACTTACATTAACTCTCTTTTGTCATAAAACTCTTTTATATTTTCTTAAACGTCAGTTTACCAAATTTTATATATTGACTATGCAGCTGCTTCATTATTAAATGAGTTTAATTATATTTTCTTCAAACAAACGCAAACCAACGGTTTGGATGTCGACATTTATCATACACGCCCTACTTCCTCACTCTCATTCATACTTACAATCTCAATTTACTTTTTGGGTACACATATATCTGCAATTTGGGTAAAGAGCTCTTTAAGTAAAATTTTGGTTTTGCACTTTCCTGATTCTGTAGACTAGAAGTTCTAGAAGCGGATTCACATGTTGCTGTCTCAAAGTGGCGTGGTTACATTTTTACTATACTCACTGACTCTAATGTATAATTTTGAAAAACAATTACTGCACACTGTCTTTGTTCTCTTTTAGCTAGCACATAATTACATTTTGATTACATTTTGAACTGTTTAAAACAACTAGGCCGGTATAAATTGCCGGCTGCCTTTAGCAAGGTGTTACCGCTGCTGCGGCGTTGTGTAGGCTGGGCCGAACAATACGCAATTTTTACGTATGTATGTGTGTGCACACGTCATTGTTCTTTGTCTTTTGTTACATAAACGCCCTGCTTGTTACGTATTTTATGCACGTCATTCTTTTATTAATGACGTTTGGCGTTGTCGGCCAATGAAACAGACGTATGTAGAGCCGGTATTAGTTGCTGTAACCATTTTAAGTGTTCTTATTTGCACGTACACGGCTGGCCTTGAAATTATTTCGTTGTCTCGGAACTGCGTCGTTGCCAGCAAAACCAGGGAAATTGTATTACCCATAAAAATGAATGTAAAAAATATCAAAATACAATAATTTGCTACCTTGTATACCATACATTTTATATCAGGCTTTTCGTACTGTCACAAAACCCCCTCAATGAAAGGTTTTGTGTCGAGACACAAAAACTTTCATTGACTCATTCACACTTCTCTAAAAGGATCAGCCCAGATGTGGAGCCACAACCCCCTGTAGTGTTACTATAAAAGAAATTCAATCACTTACCCTTGGTCCAGTGATGAGGTTCGCACCTTCTGACCTTACTGGACTTCTCCGGAAAGATCCCTACACCATAAAGCCATGAGGCACTTTACGCTCCTGTTCTGACGCACCGGCCAGCTCAGGACCGCGGTCACCACACCACCAAACTCTGAAACATGCAATACAAAATTTTAAAATAGTGGCCTTCTCTATATCCATATCCACAACTGATGTTTCCTCTTAGTACGTTGGTTTGCGTTTTTGGGGCATTGGTTTGCTTAATTATACAAGTTTCAAACAATGTATATCAAGAATTAAGATAGAAAATTCCGTCTCTTTTTAATAATCCGGTATTTAGTACACCTTTCTGACTCTTGTCAATTATATTCACTCTCCTTATCACATGAAAACAATTGTTCTTAACCTAAACAAAAAATACATTTTACTGCTTTAGCAACAACCATTAACTCTAATATTTTACTTCATATAATCTTACAATATCTATATATCATGGCAAACAACTTTAAAGCTGTCTAAATTTCTTTATTCGTTTTCTTTACTTTAATTTTACCTTTTTATAACAGAATCATTTCTAGAGATTTGTTACCCTAACATAAAATTCAATATTATTACCGTCACTACCCTTATAGTAACCTCCTAACCACACACACTATTGTACTATCAACATAATAAACATTGTACATCATAAACATTAAACACTAACATTGAACAATTCACATTACTGAATTCATATTTACATAACTTGTAGCAAAACTTTAATAAGACATTACTATTTTTATCAACTCTCTATTAACTTTTATCATTTAACATTCATTTAGATTCCATACAACAATTTTCAAATTTATCATTTACCTTTCCAGTTACATTACCTTTCTACCATGAATTTTCCTTTTCTAACCCTTTTTATCCTCATTTATTTGGGTGACTCTCTATTATTCACTATTTTCTATATCTTATTTTGGCATTTGTCAACCTAACCTTACTACCCCCTTTTCTCTACTAACAACCGCTTCTAACCATTAATACATTATGACACCAATATCTCAATAATAACCCCCTTCACAAATCCCATTTAAAACCTCTGGCACCACTCATTTTGTCTTTTATAAGGATGTATGTTACTTAACTGGTCATCCATTCCGAACCCTTTGCCCTCCACCAAATATCGGCAAACACTCTAACCCAAAATTGCTCCGCCTGCCACAACGCTGCACGCTGGTCCCTTGCCACGTCGCTCGTTGATCACTCCTTAACACCGGATCCTTACTACAAAATATCATCAATAACAACTATAAAATTACCATTCACATTTCTCACCTCTACATATAATCGCTAACCACTGTGTCCCTAAAATATCTAACACTTCTTTATATCTTATCGGTATCTCAACACTTTATTTTCACTAACTCCCATTAACTCTATTTAACTAACTCCAATGCCCTTATTTATCACTATCCCCAAACTCTGTACAACATTTCACCTTAATATACCACTAGAAAATTCATCACTTATCTACTAACAACAATACCTCTCAATATCCAAATCTATTATAATCATTTACTAACCCTTTAGAATCTAAATCTCATAATATCCTTTAAAATCATTATCAACTTCCTTCAATTGTTTAAAATTCTACAATACATGTTTACATAAAAAATACATAAAATACACAACAGCAAAATTACACAAATATATAGACATCAATACACAAAAATATACAATCCACATAGTCATTAAATCATTTACCAAAACTCAGTCATAAACAGTCCATCTTAAAAAACACTGTTCACATAATTAAATGTTCATAAACACAATAAGAACAACTAACCTCCATCGTCAAATAATAATCGTACCTTAAAACTATATACATGGTTTAATATTAGATCTTTTATACTAACATCCTTATACATGCACCAACTATTCAAATTTTTATCCGTTTCCACAAATTCATATAACTCCTGATCGGTTATGTTTCTGTCGCCTTTGGTAAAATCAGTCATAATTAGGTATTTCGTCAAGTCATTATTCTCATCATCTCCTACTACTTCTGTTTTATTATAAGGCAAGTACTTGTTATTATTTTCACTTCTCTCTCCACCTAACCTTTCTATAAACTCTTCATAATTTCTACATATCTTAAAAATGTCTACTTCTCCTTTTCTCTCACAATATCTCTCACTTTTAAAACATCTCTCATAATAATACCTCTCCCAACAACACTTCTCTCTCTCTCAATATATCTCTCTTTACACCCTCTCTTTAATCCTTCAACACACACTATCATTCCATTTTTATTATATTCAATTCCCCATAAAATTTCATTATCACTACTCCTGTTTACACAATCATTTTCCAATATCATACTTTTATTTATATTGTAACACTACCCCTGTATGCCGGTCGTTACAAAAGAATAAAAATAAAATGGAAAATTCAATAATAATAGAATTTTCAAACAATAAAATAATTTGGTTTATGTTTATAGAGGTATGTATACAAGATAAATCTGTTTTTTAAAAGGTTCTGGTAAAATTTTAATAACACGTAGGTATTTATTGACCGTCGAGCACTTCTTGAAGATTTGCACCAAGTCTGGAGTTAAATAGATTAACTCCAGGTAAGAATCGATTGGTGACTTTTCTGAGTGGTCCAATATCTTGTTCAAAATAGGATATATTCTTCTCACTTAATTCCTTCTGCCTTATAAATACCCTTAAATTACCCTGTGAAATAAGTACAGATACAAAATAATGGAAATATAAAGATTTATTGACAATTTTAAATAAATAATCGATATTTTATCGATGGAGAGCAATTATCGACTCTGTCTCAGGAATTATCGATTGTGTCATACAGAACAAAATTTTATGTTATATTATATTAAAAGACAGGTTCTTTGAGCGATTAGGATTAATAGTCAGAGAAGGATGACGAGAAAGTATAACATTAACAATTAAAAATAAATACAATAATTACTATTCAATAGTATTTAAATAATTTCGGTTATATAATATTAGAATAAATGTTTTGTCGAACCAATGAAGACTGATGTGACGTCAGTGACTACGATGTAGTAAGCAGATTTCGTTTTCAAGATGGCCGCTCCTCGAGTTGGTCTTGGCTACTGCATATGTGTCGAGTCAGAAAATTACTATAAAATTACCTTCATCAAGGTCTAAAATGTCCCCGCATTGGTGTAATATGTCTGTTAATCTATTTGGTGTATTCTGGTGAAGTGTTCTGTGTAAACTTGCGTTAGTTAGTTTATTTTCTATTTGTTCAACTACTACGGTTAAGTTTTCAAGTTACGGTTAGGTTTGTAGAGTGAATCAGTTGAAATATAATGTTTTACTGTTTTCTGTCACTCGTATAGTGAAGTTAGAGGTTTGTTTTCACTATTGTCGTGAATGTTTTTATATTATTAGTTTCAAAAAGTGTCTAATTTGTCTAACTCTCGTTCACTGATTTCAATGGCTAAACGCTAGTACCATCTTTCTCGATTTTAAAGAAACGTTCTTTTACACAACTGTCCAGCTTGATATTCAACAAAAGCTAATTAACTTGGTCATAAATCTTGCCCAGTTAATCCTTGAAAAAGTATTGTTAACATTTTTCGACTTCCATACACATTAGAAAATATTACATTATATATGGAATTTTTCTATTTTATTCCTTACTTTTATGAATTACTAATCTTATTATTAGTTTAATCATCTCATTCCCTTTAAATTGATGTATTATAGTCCATATCTGTAGACATTTTGTGGAAATTAGCAAATTTTGTTCACACTTTGGAAATATAGGCTCAAAATTGGATTTCCGTCTTTATACAAAATTCCTTCCATTTTAAATATTATTAATACTATTATAATAAATTTTAATTAGTCATATTCCTCTTCCTTTCCTTAAATACATATAAATTACACCTTTGAACTGGTTTTTTGTGTTAATTTGTAAATTTGACATTGCTCTTTAAAATTAATTAATTTATATATTTTGACAATTTACAAAATATTAAGGTATATTTCCTTATTGTCATTTTAATTCATAGGATCATTCCTAGTAGTAGTTAATTGTGTTATCTTATATAAATCTGGGTAGTTTACAGGATTTATAAGTGAATTATACTATTTTATACTGGTTCTCTGATTTCACCAAATGGCCTAGATTTTAGAATTTTATATTTCTTTCTTTCTCAAGTAATTTAAACTTAATTCCTCCTCTGACTTTACATAATTACAACTATATGAAAATAACATGATTTATAACTTATTGTTTTGTGTAGTAGTTAATTAACACTACAGTTATTAAAATAATTAATTATGAACATTGTTTAGTAATCTGCACAATTTAACATATTGCAGATACAGCTTAAACATATCTCTTTTAACTATTTTTAATCTAACATAGCATACCTCTTAGAACATTATTACTGGTATGTAGGTTATTATTTATCAAACATAATTCTTTTTAAAACACATAACATAAATCTTATTTTCTAATAAACCTTACAAATACTTTTATTTAATACATTGATTTTAGGACTGTGAAATAACAGTCTATTTGAACATGTTACACTTATTCATACTATATTAGTGTCAGTCCTTTTTGGTTTAAATCATTATTATTGTGATCCCCTACATCAGTAAACATTAATTCCCATACTCTATTTATTATCATTTTTTTTTACAAAGGTCTTTTAAATAAAGATTTACATTAAAATAATAAAATACTGGAAACCTTCCATTTTATTATTTTATTATGCTGGTTATTATTAGACTTTAAAGTTGTGATATAGCATACTACTAAGTTATAGTATCACCAACTTTAAGTTTATTGCATTTTTTAAAAAACACTTATACAAATTCACTTTCACTGTTGGTTCTGATATTCTGAGTCTTATTATCTCAGACCAGACCTTTAGTCATCATGGACCGTTAAGACTAGTTTATTTTCTTTATTACACAATAGCTTTAGTCGGTGCACTTCTAATAACGCTATACAACACTTTAGTTTTCTCGATAATTACATTTTCATAAGATTTTGGGTATGTTATACTTTCTTTGGCATAGTTTTTGTGGGTTTGGGATTGATAGTAGTTTATATAATAATAGGTTTTACTACGGTGTTTCTTTCATACTATGTCTTCCTCTCCTCATGTCTTCCTTCTTGTCCTTCTTCCTATCTTCCTTCTTGTATTCATTCTTGTCCCTCTTCTAGTCTTCATTCTTGTCCCTCGTCTAGTCTTCACTCCTCTGGTCTTCTTACCTCATTCTTGGGTAAACCAAGGTACTTGGTGTTATCACGACTGAGGTTTAGTTTGGATTATTTAATTTATTCACTGAACTGACTTTATTCTTCTATACAGGTTTCAGGGTATTGTTTTCTTCCTGTTCACAAACTTTATTCTTCCCTCTTCTTGTTTTTAGGGTATTTTGGTATTCACCACTCTTTGATTGAGTCTCTTTTTTCGGGATATTGTCTTATATAACTGGTTTACTGCTCTGAGCTTCCTGGGTAACTTACTGGTATTATACTATGAGTTGATGAGTTGCTTCAATACTTTCTTTGGTTTCTTTTAACAGTGGTTTTGATATATTATGTAGTGAGGATTTTTATCTGATTGTGGTTCATTCCTCTGATTTAATTAAATGTCATTCAATATTATTACAACATTTGTTGATGTAATTAAACTTTATGATTTCATATGACTTAAAATGTAGTGGATTTTCTTTCACGCTACAATATTATCATAATTTTCTACCCCACTTACCTTGTCTTTGTTTCTATCTAATTTGTCTATTTCTCTACTCTTATTTTCTAACTGTATTTTGTCTAACTTTGTGCCTATTTCACTTAATCTTTTGTCCAAATTGCAACCTTGTTTCTTAACTTCTTTTTTGATATCACTTAATTGTACATCGAATTGATCAAATTTGACGCTCTGCTCCTTGAAAAGCAGTTTCATCATTTTTATTATGTCATTCTCTTCCATTCTGTTATTTACTATAGGCGTTGAGTTCGCCTGTTGTGCGCTCAACATCAATGATTCTGTATTTGTATTTTCTACGTTAATGCTTTCGTTATCTGCCATTATAAAATGTTAATGATTTGTTGCTCTATATTAGCGTTACCACCTAACCTACAACCGCATTCTTAGTTTCAATGCCCACTCTGCCGTCATTCAAGCTTATTATATAAAATACAACGGGATATATTTTTATATAGTCACCAGTTCGGGCGGCAATTGTACATTTACAATAATAGTCACTGTTCCGGGCGCAAATTGTACCTTTACACACTTTTTTATCTTCATATAAATGTATTTAGAAGAAGAAATAACAAGCAACATATATTTGGTTTTGTTTACATTACTTATATCAGACACGTATGTCCCGCACACCATAATTATGGTACTTACCATACTTTGAGAAGCCTGTTGTTTCAATCTTATTATTATTATCTAGGGTCCAGGGTTTCGACTCAGCGTGATTGCTGACAGAGATAGGCATTGAAATAAAAAATACGTTCAGTTGAAAAACATTAAAACATCAATATTGGTTTATTCTCTTTTATGTGTACACTGGACAAGAATTCAAAATGGCGGCCTTTACTTACATTAACTCTCTTTTGTCATAAAACTCTTTTATATTTTCTTAAACGTCAGTTTACCAAATTTTATATATTGACTATGCAGCTGCTTCATTATTAAATGATTTTAATTATATTTTCTTCAAACAAACGCAAACCAACTGTTTGGATGTCGACATTTATCATACACGCCCCACTTCCTCACTCTCATTCATACTTACAATCTCAATTTACTTTTTGGGTACACATATATCTGCAATTTGGGTAAAGAGCTCTTTATGTAAAATTTTGGTTTTGCACTTTCCTGATTCTGTAGACTAGAAGTTCTAGAAGCGGATTCACATGTTGCTGTCTCAAAGTGGCGTGGTTACATTTTTACTATACTCACTGACTCTAATGTATAATTTTGAAAAACAATTACTGCACACTGTCTTAGTTCTCTTTTAGCTAGCACATAATTACATTTTGAACTGTTTAAAACAACTAGGCCGGTATAAATTGCCGGCTGCCTTTAGCAAGGTGTTACCGCTGCTGCGGCGTTGTGTAGGCTGGGCCGAACAATACGCAATTTTTACGTATGTATGTGTGTGCACACGTCATTGTTCTTTGTCTTTTGTTACATAAACGCCCTGCTTGTTACGTATTTTATGCACGTCATTCTTTTATTAATGACGTTTGGCGTTGTCGGCCAATGAAACAGACGTATGTAGAGCCGGTATTAGTTGCTGTAACCATTTTAAGTGTTCTTATTTGCACGTACACGGCTGGCCTTGAAATTATTTCGTTGTCTCGGAACTGCGTCGTTGCCAGCAAAACCAGGGAAATTGTATTACCCATAAAAATGAATGTAAAAAATATCAAAATACAATAATTTGCTACCTTGTATACCATACATTTTATATCAGGCTTTTCGTACTGTCACAAAACCCCCTCAATGAAAGGTTTTGTGTCGAGACACAAAAACTTTCATTGACTCATTCACACTTCTCTAAAAGGATCAGCCCAGATGTGGAGCCACAACCCCCTATAGTGTTACTATAAAAGAAATTCAATCACTTACCCTTGGTCCAGTGATGAGGTTCGCACCTTCTGACCTTACTGGACTTCTCCGGAAAGATCCCTACACCATAAGGCCATGAGGCACTTTACGCTCCTGTTCTGACGCACCGGCCAGCTCAGGACCGCGGTCACCACACCACCAAACTCTGAAACATGCAATACAAAATTTTAAAATAGTGGCCTTCTCTATATCCATATCCACAACTGATATGTTTCCTCTTAGTACGTTGGTTTGCGTTTTTGGGGCATTGGTTTGCTTAATTATACAAGTTTCAAACAATGTATATCAAGAATTAAGATAGAAAATTCCTTCTCTTTTTAATAATCCGGTATTTAGTACACCTTTCTGACTCTTGTCAATTATATTCACTCTCCTTATCACATGAAAACAATTGTTCTTAACCTAAACAAAAAATACATTTTACTGCTTTAGCAACAACCATTAACTCTAATATTTTACTTCATATAATCTAACAATATCTATATATCATGGCAAACAACTTTAAAGCTGTCTAAATTTCTTTACTCGTTTTCTTTACTTTAATTTTACCTTTTTATAACAGAATCATTTCTAGAGATTTGTTACCCTAACATAAAATTCAATATTATTATCGTCACTACCCTTATAGTAACCTCCTAACCACAAACACTATTGTACTATCCACATAATAAAACATTGTACATCATAAACATTAAACACTAACATTGAACAATTCACATTACTGAATTCATATTTACATAACTTGTAGCAAAACTTTAAAAAGACATTACTATTTTTATCAACTCTCTATTAACTTTTATCATTTAACATTCATTTAGATTCCATACAACAATTTTCAAATTTATCATTTACCTTTCCAGTTACATTACCTTTCTACCATGAATTTTCCTTTTCTAACCCTTTTTATCCTTATTTATTTGGGTGACTCTCTTATTATTTACTATTTTCTATATCTTATTTTGGCATTTGTCAACCTAACCTTACTACCCCCTTTTCTCTACTAACAACCGCTTCTAACCATTAATACATTATGACACCAATATCTCAATAATAACCCCCTTCACAAATCCCATTTAAAACCTCTGGCACTGCTCATTTTGTCTTTTATAAGGATGTATGTTACTTAACTGGTCATCCATTCCGAACCCTTTGCCCTCCACCAAATATCGGCAAACACTCTAACCCAAAATTGCTCCGCCTGCCACAACGCTGCACGCTGGTCCCTTGCCACGTCGCTCGTTGATCACTCCTTAACACCGGATCCTTACTACAAAATATCATCAATAACAACTATAAAATTACCATTCACATTACTCACCTCTACATAT
The DNA here is from genome assembly GCA_034769895.1 of Magicicada septendecula. Taxonomy (NCBI): domain Eukaryota; kingdom Metazoa; phylum Arthropoda; class Insecta; order Hemiptera; family Cicadidae; genus Magicicada; species Magicicada septendecula. Next base: position 14,887,233 of record CM068373.1, on the reverse strand, counting down.
AATCGCTAACCACTGTGTCCCTAAAATATCTAACACCTCTTTATATCTTATCTGTATCTCAACACTTTATTTTCACTAACTCCCATTAACTCTATTTAACTAACTCCAATGCCCTTATTTATCACTATCCCCAAACTCTGTACAACATTTCACCTTAATATACCACTAGAAAATTCATCACTTATCTACTAACAACAATACCTCTCAATATCCAAATCTATTATAATCATTTACTAACCCTTTAGAATCTAAATCTCATAATATCCTTTAAAATCATTATCAACTTCCTTCAATTGTTTAAAATTCTACAATACATGTTTACATAAAATACACAACAGCAAAATTACACAAATACATAGACATCAATACACAAAAATATACAATCCACATAGTCATTAAATCATTTACCAAAACTCAGTCATAAACAGTCCATCTTAAAAAACACTGTTCACATAATTAAATGTTCATAATCACAATAAGAACAACTAACCTCCATCGTCAAATAATAATCGAACCTTAAAACTATACATGGTTTAATATTAGATCTTTTATACTAACATCCTTATACATGCACCAACTATTCAAATTTTTATCCGTTTCCACAAATTCATATAACTCCTGATCGGTTATGTTTCTGTCGCCTTTGGTAAAATCAGTCATAATTAGGTATTTCGTCAAGTCATTATTCTCATCATCTCCTACTACTTCTGTTTTATTATAAGGCAAGTACTTGTTATTATTTTCACTTCTCTCTCCACCTAACCTTTCTATAAACTCTTCATAATTTCTACATATCTTAAAAATGTCTACTTCTCCTTTTCTATCACAATATCTCTCACTTTTAAAACATCTCTCATAATAATACCTCTCCCAACAACACTTCTCTCTCTCAATATATCTCTCTTTACACCCTCCCTTTAATCCTTCAACACACACTATCATTCTTTTTTATTATATTCAATTCCCCATAAAATTTCATTATCACTACTCCTGTTTACACAATCATTTTCCAATATCATACTTTTATTTATATTATCATAATTTTCTACCCCACTTACCTTGTCTTTGTTTCTATCTAATTTGTCTATTTCTCTACTCTTATTTTCTAACTGTATTTTGTCTAACTTTGTGCCTATTTCACTTAATCTTTTGTCCATATTACAACCTTGTTTCTTAATTTCTTTTTTGATATCACTTAATTGTACATCGAATTGATCAAATTTGACGCTCTGCTCCTTGAAAAGCAGTTTCATCATTTTTATTATATCATTCTCTTCCATTCTGTTATTTACTATAGGCGTTGAGTTCGCCTGTTGTGCGCTCAACATCAATGATTCTGTATTTGTTTTTTCTACGTTAATGCTTTCGTTATCTGCTATTATAAAATGTTAATGATTTGTTGCTCTATATTAGCGTTACCACCTAACCTACAACCGCACTCTTAGTTTCAATGCCCACTCTGCCGTAATTCAAGCTTATTATATAAAATACAACGGGATATATTTTTATATAGTCACCAGTTCGGGCGGCAATTGTACATTTACAATAATAGTCACTGTTCTGGGCGCAAATTGTACCTTTACACACTTTTTTATCTTCATATAAATGTATTTAGAAGAAGAAATAACAAGCAACATATATTTGGTTTTGTTTACATTACTTATATCAGACACGTATGTCCCGCACACCATAATTATGGTACTTACCGTACTTTGAGAAGCCTGTTGTTTCAATCTTATTATTATTATTATCTAGGGTCCAGGGTTTCGACTCAGCGTGATTGCTGACAGAGATAGGCATTGAAATAAAAAATACGTTCAGTTGAAAAACATTAAAACATCAATATTGGTTTATTCTCTTTTATGTGTACACCGGACAAGAATTCAAAATGGCGGCCTTTACTTACATTAACTCTCTTTTGTCATAAAACTCTTTTATATTTTCTTAAACGTCAGTTTACCAAATTTTATATATTGACTATGCAGCTGCTTCATTATTAAATGATTTTAATTATATTTTCTTCAAACAAACGCAAACCAACTGTTTGGATGTCGACATTTATCATACACGCCCCACTTCCTCACTCTCATTCATACTTACAATCTCAATTTACTTTTTGGGTACACATATATCTGCAATTTGGGTAAAGAGCTCTTTATGTAAAATTTTGGTTTTGCACTTTCCTGATTCTGTAGACTAGAAGTTCTAGAAGCGGATTCACATGTTGCTGTCTCAAAGTGGCGTGGTTACATTTTTACTATACTCACTGACTCTAATGTATAATTTTGAAAAACAATTACTGCACACTGTCTTAGTTCTCTTTTAGCTAGCACATAATTACATTTTGAACTGTTTAAAACAACTAGGCCGGTATAAATTGCCGGCTGCCTTTAGCAAGGTGTTACCGCTGCTGCGGCGTTGTGTAGGCTGGGCCGAACAATACGCAATTTTTACGTATGTATGTGTGTGCACACGTCATTGTTCTTTGTCTTTTGTTACATAAACGCCCTGCTTGTTACGTATTTTATGCACGTCATTCTTTTATTAATGACGTTTGGCGTTGTCGGCCAATGAAACAGACGTATGTAGAGCCGGTATTAGTTGCTGTAACCATTTTAAGTGTTCTTATTTGCACGTACACTGCTGGCCTTGAAATTATTTCGTTGTCTCGGAACTGCGTCGTTGCCAGCAAAACCAGGGAAATTGTATTACCCATAAAAATGAATGTAAAAAATATCAAAATACAATAATTTGCTACCTTGTATACCATACATTTTATATCAGGCTTTTCGTACTGTCACAAAACCCTCTCAATGAAAGGTTTTGTGTCGAGACACAAAAACTTTCATTGACTCATTCACACTTCTCTAAAAGGATCAGCCCAGATGTGGAGCCACAACCCCCTGTAGTGTTACTATAAAAGAAATTCAATCACTTACCCTTGGTCCAGTGATGAGGTTCGCACCTTCTGACCTTACTGGACTTCTCCGGAAAGATCCCTACACCATAAGGCCATGAGGCACTTTACGCTCCTGTTCTGACGCACCGGCCAGCTCAGGACCGCGGTCACCACACCACCAAACTCTGAAACATGCAATACAAAATTTTAAAATAGTGGCCTTCTCTATATCCATATCCACAACTGATATGTTTCCTCTTAGTACGTTGGTTTGCGTTTTTGGGGCATTGGTTTGCTTAATTATACAAGTTTCAAACAATGTATATCAAGAATTAAGATAGAAAATTCCTTCTCTTTTTAATAACCCGGTATTTAGTACACCTTTCTGACTCTTGTCAATTATATTCACTCTCCTTATCACATGAAAACAATTGTTCTTAACCTAAACAAAAAATACATTTTACTGCTTTAGCAACAACCATTAACTCTAATATTTTACTTCATATAATCTAACAATATCTATATATCATGGCAAACAACTTTAAAGCTGTCTAAATTTCTTTACTCGTTTTCTTTACTTTAATTTTACCTTTTTATAACAGAATCATTTCTAGAGATTTGTTACCCTAACATAAAATTCAATATTATTATCGTCACTACCCTTATAGTAACCTCCTAACCACAAACACTATTGTACTATCAACATAATAAAACATTGTACATCATAAACATTAAACACTAACATTGAACAATTCACATTACTGAATTCATATTTACATAACTTGTAGCAAAACTTTAATAAGACATTACTATTTTTATCAACTCTCTATTAACTTTTATCATTTAACATTCATTTAGATTCCATACAACAATTTTCAAATTTATCATTTACCTTTCCAGTTACATTACCTTTCTACCATGAATTTTCCTTTTCTAACCCTTTTTATCCTTATTTATTTGGGTGACTCTCTTATTATTTACTATTTTCTATATCTTATTTTGGCATTTGTCAACCTAACCTTACTACCCCCTTTTCTCTACTAACAACCGCTTCTAACCATTAATACATTATGACACCAATATCTCAATAATAACCCCCTTCACAAATCCCATTTAAAACCTCTGGCACTGCTCATTTTGTCTTTTATAAGGATGTATGTTACTTAACTGGTCATCCATTCCGAACCCTTTGCCCTCCACCAAATATCGGCAAACACTCTAACCCAAAATTGCTCCGCCTGCCACAACGCTGCACGCTGGTCCCTTGCCACGTCGCTCGTTGATCACTCCTTAACACCGGATCCTTACTACAAAATATCATCAATAACAACTATAAAATTACCATTCACATTACTCACCTCTACATATAATCGCTAACCACTGTGTCCCTAAAATATCTAACACCTCTTTATATCTTATCTGTATCTCAACACTTTATTTTCACTAACTCCCATTAACTCTATTTAACTAACTCCAATGCCCTTATTTATCACTATCCCCAAACTCTGTACAACATTTCACCTTAATATACCACTAGAAAATTCATCACTTATCTACTAACAACAATACCTCTCAATATCCAAATCTATTATAATCATTTACTAACCCTTTAGAATCTAAATCTCATAATATCCTTTAAAATCATTATCAACTTCCTTCAATTGTTTAAAATTCTACAATACATGTTTACATAAAATACACAACAGCAAAATTACACAAATACATAGACATCAATACACAAAAATATACAATCCACATAGTCATTAAATCATTTACCAAAACTCAGTCATAAACAGTCCATCTTAAAAAACACTGTTCACATAATTAAATGTTCATAATCACAATAAGAACAACTAACCTCCATCGTCAAATAATAATCGAACCTTAAAACTATACATGGTTTAATATTAGATCTTTTATACTAACATCCTTATACATGCACCAACTATTCAAATTTTTATCCGTTTCCACAAATTCATATAACTCCTGATCGGTTATGTTTCTGTCGCCTTTGGTAAAATCAGTCATAATTAGGTATTTCGTCAAGTCATTATTCTCATCATCTCCTACTACTTCTGTTTTATTATAAGGCAAGTACTTGTTATTATTTTCACTTCTCTCTCCACCTAACCTTTCTATAAACTCTTCATAATTTCTACATATCTTAAAAATGTCTACTTCTCCTTTTCTATCACAATATCTCTCACTTTTAAAACATCTCTCATAATAATACCTCTCCCAACAACACTTCTCTCTCTCAATATATCTCTCTTTACACCCTCCCTTTAATCCTTCAACACACACTATCATTCTTTTTTATTATATTCAATTCCCCATAAAATTTCATTATCACTACTCCTGTTTACACAATCATTTTCCAATATCATACTTTTATTTATATTATCATAATTTTCTACCCCACTTACCTTGTCTTTGTTTCTATCTAATTTGTCTATTTCTCTACTCTTATTTTCTAACTGTATTTTGTCTAACTTTGTGCCTATTTCACTTAATCTTTTGTCCATATTACAACCTTGTTTCTTAATTTATTTTTTGATATCACTTAATTGTACATCGAATTGATCAAATTTGACGCTCTGCTCCTTGAAAAGCAGTTTCATCATTTTTATTATATCATTCTCTTCCATTCTGTTATTTACTATAGGCGTTGAGTTCGCCTGTTGTGCGCTCAACATCAATGATTCTGTATTTGTTTTTTCTACGTTAATGCTTTCGTTATCTGCTATTATAAAATGTTAATGATTTGTTGCTCTATATTAGCGTTACCACCTAACCTACAACCGCACTCTTAGTTTCAATGCCCACTCTGCCGTAATTCAAGCTTATTATATAAAATACAACGGGATATATTTTTATATAGTCACCAGTTCGGGCGGCAATTGTACATTTACAATAATAGTCACTGTTCTGGGCGCAAATTGTACCTTTACACACTTTTTTATCTTCATATAAATGTATTTAGAAGAAGAAATAACAAGCAACATATATTTGGTTTTGTTTACATTACTTATATCAGACACGTATGTCCCGCACACCATAATTATGGTACTTACCGCACTTTGAGAAGCCTGTTGTTTCAATCTTATTATTATTATTATCTAGGGTCCAGGGTTTCGACTCAGCGTGATTGCTGACAGAGATAGGCATTGAAATAAAAAATACGTTCAGTTGAAAAACATTAAAACATCAATATTGGTTTATTCTCTTTTATGTGTACACCGGACAAGAATTCAAAATGGCGGCCTTTACTTACATTAACTCTCTTTTGTCATAAAACTCTTTTATATTTTCTTAAACGTCAGTTTACCAAATTTTATATATTGACTATGCAGCTGCTTCATTATTAAATGATTTTAATTATATTTTCTTCAAACAAACGCAAACCAACTGTTTGGATGTCGACATTTATCATACACGCCCCACTTCCTCACTCTCATTCATACTTACAATCTCAATTTACTTTTTGGGTACACATATATCTGCAATTTGGGTAAAGAGCTCTTTATGTAAAATTTTGGTTTTGCACTTTCCTGATTCTGTAGACTAGAAGTTCTAGAAGCGGATTCACATGTTGCTGTCTCAAAGTGGCGTGGTTACATTTTTACTATACTCACTGACTCTAATGTATAATTTTGAAAAACAATTACTGCACACTGTCTTAGTTCTCTTTTAGCTAGCACATAATTACATTTTGATTACATTTTGAACTGTTTAAAACAACTAGGCCGGTATAAATTGCCGGCTGCCTTTAGCAAGGTGTTACCGCTGCTGCGGCGTTGTGTAGGCTGGGCCGAACAATACGCAATTTTTACGTATGTATGTGTGTGCACACGTCATTGTTCTTTGTCTTTTGTTACATAAACGCCCTGCTTGTTACGTATTTTATGCACGTCATTCTTTTATTAATGACGTTTGGCGTTGTCGGCCAATGAAACAGACGTATGTAGAGCCGGTATTAGTTGCTGTAACCATTTTAAGTGTTCTTATTTGCACGTACACTGCTGGCCTTGAAATTATTTCGTTGTCTCGGAACTGCGTCGTTGCCAGCAAAACCAGGGAAATTGTATTACCCATAAAAATGAATGTAAAAAATATCAAAATACAATAATTTGCTACCTTGTATACCATACATTTTATATCAGGCTTTTCGTACTGTCACAAAACCCTCTCAATGAAAGGTTTTGTGTCGAGACACAAAAACTTTCATTGACTCATTCACACTTCTCTAAAAGGATCAGCCCAGATGTGGAGCCACAACCCCCTGTAGTGTTACTATAAAAGAAATTCAATCACTTACCCTTGGTCCAGTGATGAGGTTCGCACCTTCTGACCTTACTGGACTTCTCCGGAAAGATCCCTACACCATAAGGTCATGAGGCACTTTACGCTCCTGTTCTGATGCACCGGCCAGCTCAGGACCGCGGTCACCACACCACCAAACTCTGAAACATGCAATACAAAATTTTAAAATAGTGGCCTTCTCTATATCCATATCCACAACTGATATGTTTCCTCTTAGTACGTTGGTTTGCGTTTTTGGGGCATTGGTTTGCTTAATTATACAAGTTTCAAACAATGTATATCAAGAATTAAGATAGAAAATTCCTTCTCTTTTTAATAACCCGGTATTTAGTACACCTTTCTGACTCTTGTCAATTATATTCACTCTCCTTATCACATGAAAACAATTGTTCTTAACCTAAACAAAAAATACATTTTACTGCTTTAGCAACAACCATTAACTCTAATATTTTACTTCATATAATCTAACAATATCTATATATCATGGCAAACAACTTTAAAGCTGTCTAAATTTCTTTACTCGTTTTCTTTACTTTAATTTTACTTTTTTATAACAGAATCATTTCTAGAGATTTGTTACCCTAACATAAAATTCAATATTATTATCGTCACTACCCTTATAGTAACCTCCTAACCACAAACACTATTGTACTATCCACATAATAAAACATTGTACATCATAAACATTAAACACTAACATTGAACAATTCACATTACTGAATTCATATTTACATAACTTGTAGCAAAGTTTAATAAGACATTACTATTTTTATCAACTCTCTATTAACTTTTATCATTTAACATTCATTTAGATTCCATACAACAATTTTCAAATTTATCATTTACCTTTCCAGTTACATTACCTTTCTACCATGAATTTTCCTTTTCTAACCCTTTTTATCCTTATTTATTTGGGTGACTCTCTTATTATTTACTATTTTCTATATCTTATTTTGGCATTTGTCAACCTAACCTTACTACCCCCTTTTCTCTACTAACAACCGCTTCTAACCATTAATACATTATGACACCAATATCTCAATAATAACCCCCTTCACAAATCCCATTTAAAACCTCTGGCACTGCTCATTTTGTCTTTTATAAGGATGTATGTTACTTAACTGGTCATCCATTCCGAACCCTTTGCCCTCCACCAAATATCGGCAAACACTCTAACCCAAAATTGCTCCGCCTGCCACAACGCTGCACGCTGGTCCCTTGCCACGTCGCTCGTTGATCACTCCTTAACACCGGATCCTTACTACAAAATATCATCAATAACAACTATAAAATTACCATTCACATTACTCACCTCTACATATAATCGCTAACCACTGTGTCCCTAAAATATCTAACACCTCTTTATATCTTATCTGTATCTCAACACTTTATTTTCACTAACTCCCATTAACTCTATTTAACTAACTCCAATGCCCTTATTTATCACTATCCCCAAACTCTGTACAACATTTCACCTTAATATACCACTAGAAAATTCATCACTTATCTACTAACAACAATACCTCTCAATATCCAAATCTATTATAATCATTTACTAACCCTTTAGAATCTAAATCTCATAATATCCTTTAAAATCATTATCAACTTCCTTCAATTGTTTAAAATTCTACAATACATGTTTACATAAAATACACAACAGCAAAATTACACAAATACATAGACATCAATACACAAAAATATACAATCCACATAGTCATTAAATCATTTACCAAAACTCAGTCATAAACAGTCCATCTTAAAAAACACTGTTCACATAATTAAATGTTCATAATCACAATAAGAACAACTAACCTCCATCGTCAAATAATAATTGAACCTTAAAACTATACATGGTTTAATATTAGATCTTTTATACTAACATCCTTATACATGCACCAACTATTCAAATTTTTATCCGTTTCCACAAATTCATATAACTCCTGATCGGTTATGTTTCTGTCGCCTTTGGTAAAATCAGTCATAATTAGGTATTTCGTCAAGTCATTATTCTCATCATCTCCTACTACTTCTGTTTTATTATAAGGCAAGTACTTGTTATTATTTTCACTTCTCTCTCCACCTAACCTTTCTATAAACTCTTCATAATTTCTACATATCTTAAAAATGTCTACTTCTCCTTTTCTATCACAATATCTCTCACTTTTAAAACATCTCTCATAATAATACCTCTCCCAACAACACTTCTCTCTCTCAATATATCTCTCTTTACACCCTCCCTTTAATCCTTCAACACACACTATCATTCTTTTTTATTATATTCAATTCCCCATAAAATTTCATTATCACTACTCCTGTTTACACAATCATTTTCCAATATCATACTTTTATTTATATTATCATAATTTTCTACCCCACTTACCTTGTCTTTGTTTCTATCTAATTTGTCTATTTCTCTACTCTTATTTTCTAACTGTATTTTGTCTAACTTTGTGCCTATTTCACTTAATCTTTTGTCCATATTGCAACCTTGTTTCTTAATTTCTTTTTTGATATCACTTAATTGTACATCGAATTGATCAAATTTGACGCTCTGCTCCTTGAAAAGCAGTTTCATCATTTTTATTATATCATTCTCTTCCATTCTGTTATTTACTATAGGCGTTGAGTTCGCCTGTTGTGCGCTCAACATCAATGATTCTGTATTTGTTTTTTCTACGTTAATGCTTTCGTTATCTGCTATTATAAAATTTTAATGATTTGTTGCTCTATATTAGCGTTACCACCTAACCTACAACCGCACTCTTAGTTTCAATGCCCACTCTGCCGTAATTCAAGCTTATTATATAAAATACAACGGGATATATTTTTATATAGTCACCAGTTCGGGCGGCAATTGTACATTTACAATAATAGTCACTGTTCTGGGCGCAAATTGTACCTTTACACACTTTTTTATCTTCATATAAATGTATTTAGAAGAAGAAATAACAAGCAACATATATTTGGTTTTGTTTACATTACTTATATCAGACACGTATGTCCCGCACACCATAATTATGGTACTTACCGTACTATGAGAAGCCTGTTGTTTCAATCTTATTATTATTATTATCTAGGGTCCAGGGTTTCGACTCAGCGTGATTGCTGACAGAGATAGGCATTGAAATAAAAAATACGTTCAGTTGAAAAACATTAAAACATCAATATTGGTTTATTCTCTTTTATGTGTACACCGGACAAGAATTCAAAATGGCGGCCTTTACTTACATTAACTCTCTTTTGTCATAAAACTCTTTTATATTTTCTTAAACGTCAGTTTACCAAATTTTATATATTGACTATGCAGCTGCTTCATTATTAAATGATTTTAATTATATTTTCTTCAAACAAACGCAAACCAACTGTTTGGATGTCGACATTTATCATACACGCCCCACTTCCTCACTCTCATTCATACTTACAATCTCAATTTACTTTTTGGGTACACATATATCTGCAATTTGGGTAAAGAGCTCTTTATGTAAAATTTTGGTTTTGCACTTTCCTGATTCTGTAGACTAGAAGTTCTAGAAGCGGATTCACATGTTGCTGTCTCAAAGTGGCGTGGTTACATTTTTACTATACTCACTGACTCTAATGTATAATTTTGAAAAACAATTACTGCACACTGTCTTAGTTCTCTTTTAGCTAGCACATAATTACATTTTGATTACATTTTGAACTGTTTAAAACAACTAGGCCGGTATAAATTGCCGGCTGCCTTTAGCAAGGTGTTACCGCTGCTGTGGCGTTGTGTAGGCTGGGCCGAACAATACGCAATTTTTACGTATGTATGTGTGTGCACACGTCATTGTTCTTTGTCTTTTGTTACATAAACGCCCTGCTTGTTACGTATTTTATGCACGTCATTCTTTTATTAATGACGTTTGGCGTTGTCGGCCAATGAAACAGACGTATGTAGAGCCGGTATTAGTTGCTGTAACCATTTTAAGTGTTCTTATTTGCACGTACACTGCTGGCCTTGAAATTATTTCGTTGTCTCGGAACTGCGTCGTTGCCAGCAAAACCAGGGAAATAGTATTACCCATAAAAATGAATGTAAAAAATATCAAAATACAATAATTTGCTACCTTGTATACCATACATTTTATATCAGGCTTTTCGTACTGTCACAAAACCCTCTCAATGAAAGGTTTTGTGTCGAGACACAAAAACTTTCATTGACTCATTCACACTTCTCTAAAAGGATCAGCCCAGATGTGGAGCCACAACCCCCTGTAGTGTTACTATAAAAGAAATTCAATCACTTACCCTTGGTCCAGTGATGAGGTTCGCACCTTCTGACCTTACTGGACTTCTCCGGAAAGATCCCTACACCATAAGGCCATGAGGCACTTTACGCTCCTGTTCTGACGCACCGGCCAGCTCAGGACCGCGGTCACCACACCACCAAACTCTGAAACATGCAATACAAAATTTTAAAATAGTGGCCTTCTCTATATCCATATCCACAACTGATATGTTTCCTCTTAGTACGTTGGTTTGCGTTTTTGGGGCATTGGTTTGCTTAATTATACAAGTTTCAAACAATGTATATCAAGAATTAAGATAGAAAATTCCTTCTCTTTTTAATAACCCGGTATTTAGTACACCTTTCTGACTCTTGTCAATTATATTCACTCTCCTTATCACATGAAAACAATTGTTCTTAACCTAAACAAAAAATACATTTTACTGCTTTAGCAACAACCATTAACTCTAATATTTTACTTCATATAATCTAACAATATCTATATATCATGGCAAACAACTTTAAAGCTGTCTAAATTTCTTTACTCGTTTTCTTTACTTTAATTTTACCTTTTTATAACAGAATCATTTCTAGAGATTTGTTACCCTAACATAAAATTCAATATTATTATCGTCACTACCCTTATAGTAACCTCCTAACCACAAACACTATTGTACTATCAACATAATAAAACATTGTACATCATAAACATTAAACACTAACATTGAACAATTCACATTACTGAATGCATATTTACATAACTTGTAGCAAAACTTTAATAAGACATTACTATTTTTATCAACTCTCTATTAACTTTTATCATTTAACATTCATTTAGATTCCATACAACAATTTTCAAATTTATCATTTACCTTTCCAGTTACATTACCTTTCTACCATGAATTTTCCTTTTCTAACCCTTTTTATCCTTATTTATTTGGGTGACTCTCTTATTATTTACTATTTTCTATATCTTATTTTGGCATTTGTCAACCTAACCTTACTACCCCCTTTTCTCTACTAACAACCGCTTCTAACCATTAATACATTATGACACCAATATCTCAATAATAACCCCCTTCACAAATCCCATTTAAAACCTCTGGCACTGCTCATTTTGTCTTTTATAAGGATGTATGTTACTTAACTGGTCATCCATTCCGAACCCTTTGCCCTCCACCAAATATCGGCAAACACTCTAACCCAAAATTGCTCCGCCTGCCACAACGCTGCACGCTGGTCCCTTGCCACGTCGCTCGTTGATCACTCCTTAACACCGGATCCTTACTACAAAATATCATCAATAACAACTATAAAATTACCATTCACATTACTCACCTCTACATATAATCGCTAACCACTGTGTCCCTAAAATATCTAACACCTCTTTATATCTTATCTGTATCTCAACACTTTATTTTCACTAACTCCCATTAACTCTATTTAACTAACTCCAATGCCCTTATTTATCACTATCCCCAAACTCTGTACAACATTTCACCTTAATATACCACTAGAAAATTCATCACTTATCTACTAACAACAATACCTCTCAATATCCAAATCTATTATAATCATTTACTAACCCTTTAGAATCTAAATCTCATAATATCCTTTAAAATCATTATCAACTTCCTTCAATTGTTTAAAATTCTACAATACATGTTTACATAAAATACACAACAGCAAAATTACACAAATACATAGACATCAATACACAAAAATATACAATCCACATAGTCATTAAATCATTTACCAAAACTCAGTCATAAACAGTCCATCTTAAAAAACACTGTTCACATAATTAAATGTTCATAATCACAATAAGAACAACTAACCTCCATCGTCAAATAATAATCGAACCTTAAAACTATACATGGTTTAATATTAGATCTTTTATACTAACATCCTTATACATGCACCAACTATTCAAATTTTTATCCGTTTCCACAAATTCATATAACTCCTGATCGGTTATGTTTCTGTCGCCTTTGGTAAAATCAGTCATAATTAGGTATTTCGTCAAGTCATTATTCTCATCATCTCCTACTACTTCTGTTTTATTATAAGGCAAGTACTTGTTATTATTTTCACTTCTCTCTCCACCTAACCTTTCTATAAACTCTTCATAATTTCTACATATCTTAAAAATGTCTACTTCTCCTTTTCTATCACAATATCTCTCACTTTTAAAACATCTCTCATAATAATACCTCTCCCAACAACACTTCTCTCTCTCAATATATCTCTCTTTACACCCTCCCTTTAATCCTTCAACACACACTATCATTCTTTTTTATTATATTCAATTCCCCATAAAATTTCATTATCACTACTCCTGTTTACACAATCATTTTCCAATATCATACTTTTATTTATATTATCATAATTTTCTACCCCACTTACCTTGTCTTTGTTTCTATCTAATTTGTCTATTTCTCTACTCTTATTTTCTAACTGTATTTTGTCTAACTTTGTGCCTATTTCACTTAATCTTTTGTCCATATTACAACCTTGTTTCTTAATTTCTTTTTTGATATCACTTAATTGTACATCGAATTGATCAAATTTGACGCTCTGCTCCTTGAAAAGCAGTTTCATCATTTTTATTATATCATTCTCTTCCATTCTGTTATTTACTATAGGCGTTGAGTTCGCCTGTTGTGCGCTCAACATCAATGATTCTGTATTTGTTTTTTCTACGTTAATGCTTTCGTTATCTGCTATTATAAAATGTTAATGATTTGTTGCTCTATATTAGCGTTACCACCTAACCTACAACCGCACTCTTAGTTTCAATGCCCACTCTGCCGTAATTCAAGCTTATTATATAAAATACAACGGGATATATTTTTATATAGTCACCAGTTCGGGCGGCAATTGTACATTTACAATAATAGTCACTGTTCTGGGCGCAAATTGTACCTTTACACACTTTTTTATCTTCATATAAATGTATTTAGAAGAAGAAATAACAAGCAACATATATTTGGTTTTGTTTACATTACTTATATCAGACACGTATGTCCCGCACACCATAATTATGGTACTTACCGTACTTTGAGAAGCCTGTTGTTTCAATCTTATTATTATTATTATCTAGGGTCCAGGGTTTCGACTCAGCGTGATTGCTGACAGAGATAGGCATTGAAATAAAAAATACGTTCAGTTGAAAAACATTAAAACATCAATATTGGTTTATTCTCTTTTATGTGTACACCGGACAAGAATTCAAAATGGCGGCCTTTACTTACATTAACTCTCTTTTGTCATAAAACTCTTTTATATTTTCTTAAACGTCAGTTTACCAAATTTTATATATTGACTATGCAGCTGCTTCATTATTAAATGATTTTAATTATATTTTCTTCAAACAAACGCAAACCAACTGTTTGGATGTCGACATTTATCATACACGCCCCACTTCCTCACTCTCATTCATACTTACAATCTCAATTTACTTTTTGGGTACACATATATCTGCAATTTGGGTAAAGAGCTCTTTATGTAAAATTTTGGTTTTGCACTTTCCTGATTCTGTAGACTAGAAGTTCTAGAAGCGGATTCACATGTTGCTGTCTCAAAGTGGCGTGGTTACATTTTTACTATACTCACTGACTCTAATGTATAATTTTGAAAAACAATTACTGCACACTGTCTTAGTTCTCTTTTAGCTAGCACATAATTACATTTTGATTACATTTTGAACTGTTTAAAACAACTAGGCCGGTATAAATTGCCGGCTGCCTTTAGCAAGGTGTTACCGCTGCTGCGGCGTTGTGTAGGCTGGGCCGAACAATACGCAATTTTTACGTATGTATGTGTGTGCACACGTCATTGTTCTTTGTCTTTTGTTACATAAACGCCCTGCTTGTTACGTATTTTATGCACGTCATTCTTTTATTAATGACGTTTGGCGTTGTCGGCCAATGAAACAGACGTATGTAGAGCCGGTATTAGTTGCTGTAACCATTTTAACTGTTCTTATTTGCACGTACACTGCTGGCCTTGAAATTATTTCGTTGTCTCGGAACTGCGTCGTTGCCAGCAAAACCAGGGAAATTGTATTACCCATAAAAATGAATGTAAAAAATATCAAAATACAATAATTTGCTACCTTGTATACCATACATTTTATATCAGGCTTTTCGTACTGTCACAAAACCCTCTCAATGAAAGGTTTTGTGTCGAGACACAAAAACTTTCATTGACTCATTCACACTTCTCTAAAAGGATCAGCCCAGATGTGGAGCCACAACCCCCTGTAGTGTTACTATAAAAGAAATTCAATCACTTACCCTTGGTCCAGTGATGAGGTTCGCACCTTCTGACCTTACTGGACTTCTCCGGAAAGATCCCTACACCATAAGGCCATGAGGCACTTTACGCTCCTGTTCTGACGCACCGGCCAGCTCAGGACCGCGGTCACCACACCACCAAACTCTGAAACATGCAATACAAAAGTTTAAAATAGTGGCCTTCTCTATATCCATATCCACAACTGATATGTTTCCTCTTAGTACGTTGGTTTGCGTTTTTGGGGCATTGGTTTGCTTAATTATACAAGTTTCAAACAATGTATATCAAGAATTAAGATAGAAAATTCCTTCTCTTTTTAATAACCCGGTATTTAGTACACCTTTCTGACTCTTGTCAATTATATTCACTCTCCTTATCACATGAAAACAATTGTTCTTAACCTAAACAAAAAATACATTTTACTGCTTTAGCAACAACCATTAACTCTAATATTTTACTTCATATAATCTAACAATATCTATATATCATGGCAAACAACTTTAAAGCTGTCTAAATTTCTTTACTCGTTTTCTTTACTTTAATTTTACCTTTTTATAACAGAATCATTTCTAGAGATTTGTTACCCTAACATAAAATTCAATATTATTATCGTCACTACCCTTATAGTAACCTCCTAACCACAAACACTATTGTACTATCAACATAATAAAACATTGTACATCATAAACATTAAACACTAACATTGAACAATTCACATTACTGAATTCATATTTACATAACTTGTAGCAAAACTTTAATAAGACATTACTATTTTTATCAACTCTCTATTAACTTTTATCATTTAACATTCATTTAGATTCCATACAACAATTTTCAAATTTATCATTTACCTTTCCAGTTACATTACCTTTCTACCATGAATTTTCCTTTTCTAACCCTTTTTATCCTTATTTATTTGGGTGACTCTCTTATTATTTACTATTTTCTATATCTTATTTTGGCATTTGTCAACCTAACCTTACTACCCCCTTTTCTCTACTAACAACCGCTTCTAACCATTAATACATTATGACACCAATATCTCAATAATAACCCCCTTCACAAATCCCATTTAAAACCTCTGGCACTGCTCATTTTGTCTTTTATAAGGATGTATGTTACTTAACTGGTCATCCATTCCGAACCCTTTGCCCTCCACCAAATATCGGCAAACACTCTAACCCAAAATTGCTCCGCCTGCCACAACGCTGCACGCTGGTCCCTTGCCACGTCGCTCGTTGATCACTCCTTAACACCGGATCCTTACTACAAAATATCATCAATAACAACTATAAAATTACCATTCACATTACTCACCTCTACATATAATCGCTAACCACTGTGTCCCTAAAATATCTAACACCTCTTTATATCTTATCTGTATCTCAACACTTTATTTTCACTAACTCCCATTAACTCTATTTAACTAACTCCAATGCCCTTATTTATCACTATCCCCAAACTCTGTACAACATTTCACCTTAATATACCACTAGAAAATTCATCACTTATCTACTAACAACAATACCTCTCAATATCCAAATCTATTATAATCATTTACTAACCCTTTAGAATCTAAATCTCATAATATCCTTTAAAATCATTATCAACTTCCTTCAATTGTTTAAAATTCTACAATACATGTTTACATAAAATACACAACAGCAAAATTACACAAATACATAGACATCAATACACAAAAATATACAATCCACATAGTCATTAAATCATTTACCAAAACTCAGTCATAAACAGTCCATCTTAAAAAACACTGTTCACATAATTAAATGTTCATAATCACAATAAGAACAACTAACCTCCATCGTCAAATAATAATCGAACCTTAAAACTATACATGGTTTAATATTAGATCTTTTATACTAACATCCTTATACATGCACCAACTATTCAAATTTTTATCCGTTTCCACAAATTCATATAACTCCTGATCGGTTATGTTTCTGTCGCCTTTGGTAAAATCAGTCATAATTAGGTATTTCGTCAAGTCATTATTCTCATCATCTCCTACTACTTCTGTTTTATTATAAGGCAAGTACTTGTTATTATTTTCACTTCTCTCTCCACCTAACCTTTCTATAAACTCTTCATAATTTCTACATATCTTAAAAATGTCTACTTCTCCTTTTCTATCACAATATCTCTCACTTTTAAAACATCTCTCATAATAATACCTCTCCCAACAACACTTCTCTCTCTCAATATATCTCTCTTTACACCCTCCCTTTAATCCTTCAACACACACTATCATTCTTTTTTATTATATTCAATTCCCCATAAAATTTCATTATCACTACTCCTGTTTACACAATCATTTTCCAATATCATACTTTTATTTATATTATCATAATTTTCTACCCCACTTACCTTGTCTTTGTTTCTATCTAATTTGTCTATTTCTCTACTCTTATTTTCTAACTGTATTTTGTCTAACTTTGTGCCTATTTCACTTAATCTTTTGTCCATATTACAACCTTGTTTCTTAATTTCTTTTTTGATATCACTTAATTGTACATCGAATTGATCAAATTTGACGCTCTGCTCCTTGAAAAGCAGTTTCATCATTTTTATTATATCATTCTCTTCCATTCTGTTATTTACTATAGGCGTTGAGTTCGCCTGTTGTGCGCTCAACATCAATGATTCTGTATTTGTTTTTTCTACGTTAATGCTTTCGTTATCTGCTATTATAAAATGTTAATGATTTGTTGCTCTATATTAGCGTTACCACCTAACCTACAACCGCACTCTTAGTTTCAATGCCCACTCTGCCGTAATTCAAGCTTATTATATAAAATACAACGGGATATATTTTTATATAGTCACCAGTTCGGGCGGCAATTGTACATTTACAATAATAGTCACTGTTCTGGGCGCAAATTGTACCTTTACACACTTTTTTATCTTCATATAAATGTATTTAGAAGAAGAAATAACAAGCAACATATATTTGGTTTTGTTTACATTACTTATATCAGACACGTATGTCCCGCACACCATAATTATGGTACTTACCGTACTTTGAGAAGCCTGTTGTTTCAATCTTATTATTATTATTATCTAGGGTCCAGGGTTTCGACTCAGCGTGATTGCTGACAGAGATAGGCATTGAAATAAAAAATACGTTCAGTTGAAAAACATTAAAACATCAATATTGGTTTATTCTCTTTTATGTGTACACCGGACAAGAATTCAAAATGGCGGCCTTTACTTACATTAACTCTCTTTTGTCATAAAACTCTTTTATATTTTCTTAAACGTCAGTTTACCAAATTTTATATATTGACTATGCAGCTGCTTCATTATTAAATGATTTTAATTATATTTTCTTCAAACAAACGCAAACCAACTGTTTGGATGTCGACATTTATCATACACGCCCCACTTCCTCACTCTCATTCATACTTACAATCTCAATTTACTTTTTGGGTACACATATATCTGCAATTTGGGTAAAGAGCTCTTTATGTAAAATTTTGGTTTTGCACTTTCCTGATTCTGTAGACTAGAAGTTCTAGAAGCGGATTCACATGTTGCTGTCTCAAAGTGGCGTGGTTACATTTTTACTATACTCACTGACTCTAATGTATAATTTTGAAAAACAATTACTGCACACTGTCTTAGTTCTCTTTTAGCTAGCACATAATTACATTTTGATTACATTTTGAACTGTTTAAAACAACTAGGCCGGTATAAATTGCCGGCTGCCTTTAGCAAGGTGTTACCGCTGCTGCGGCGTTGTGTAGGCTGGGCCGAACAATACGCAATTTTTACGTATGTATGTGTGTGCACACGTCATTGTTCTTTGTCTTTTGTTACATAAACGCCCTGCTTGTTACGTATTTTATGCACGTCATT
The DNA here is from genome assembly GCA_034769895.1 of Magicicada septendecula. NCBI lineage: Eukaryota > Metazoa > Arthropoda > Insecta > Hemiptera > Cicadidae > Magicicada > Magicicada septendecula. The sequence goes on along the minus strand of CM068373.1, from coordinate 14,867,584 downwards.
CTTTTATTAATGACGTTTGGCGTTGTCGGCCAATGAAACAGACGTATGTAGAGCCGGTATTAGTTGCTGTAACCATTTTAACTGTTCTTATTTGCACGTACACTGCTGGCCTTGAAATTATTTCGTTGTCTCGGAACTGCGTCGTTGCCAGCAAAACCAGGGAAATTGTATTACCCATAAAAATGAATGTAAAAAATATCAAAATACAATAATTTGCTACCTTGTATACCATACATTTTATATCAGGCTTTTCGTACTGTCACAAAACCCTCTCAATGAAAGGTTTTGTGTCGAGACACAAAAACTTTCATTGACTCATTCACACTTCTCTAAAAGGATCAGCCCAGATGTGGAGCCACAACCCCCTGTAGTGTTACTATAAAAGAAATTCAATCACTTACCCTTGGTCCAGTGATGAGGTTCGCACCTTCTGACCTTACTGGACTTCTCCGGAAAGATCCCTACACCATAAGGCCATGAGGCACTTTACGCTCCTGTTCTGACGCACCGGCCAGCTCAGGACCGCGGTCACCACACCACCAAACTCTGAAACATGCAATACAAAAGTTTAAAATAGTGGCCTTCTCTATATCCATATCCACAACTGATATGTTTCCTCTTAGTACGTTGGTTTGCGTTTTTGGGGCATTGGTTTGCTTAATTATACAAGTTTCAAACAATGTATATCAAGAATTAAGATAGAAAATTCCTTCTCTTTTTAATAACCCGGTATTTAGTACACCTTTCTGACTCTTGTCAATTATATTCACTCTCCTTATCACATGAAAACAATTGTTCTTAACCTAAACAAAAAATACATTTTACTGCTTTAGCAACAACCATTAACTCTAATATTTTACTTCATATAATCTAACAATATCTATATATCATGGCAAACAACTTTAAAGCTGTCTAAATTTCTTTACTCGTTTTCTTTACTTTAATTTTACCTTTTTATAACAGAATCATTTCTAGAGATTTGTTACCCTAACATAAAATTCAATATTATTATCGTCACTACCCTTATAGTAACCTCCTAACCACAAACACTATTGTACTATCAACATAATAAAACATTGTACATCATAAACATTAAACACTAACATTGAACAATTCACATTACTGAATTCATATTTACATAACTTGTAGCAAAACTTTAATAAGACATTACTATTTTTATCAACTCTCTATTAACTTTTATCATTTAACATTCATTTAGATTCCATACAACAATTTTCAAATTTATCATTTACCTTTCCAGTTACATTACCTTTCTACCATGAATTTTCCTTTTCTAACCCTTTTTATCCTTATTTATTTGGGTGACTCTCTTATTATTTACTATTTTCTATATCTTATTTTGGCATTTGTCAACCTAACCTTACTACCCCCTTTTCTCTACTAACAACCGCTTCTAACCATTAATACATTATGACACCAATATCTCAATAATAACCCCCTTCACAAATCCCATTTAAAACCTCTGGCACTGCTCATTTTGTCTTTTATAAGGATGTATGTTACTTAACTGGTCATCCATTCCGAACCCTTTGCCCTCCACCAAATATCGGCAAACACTCTAACCCAAAATTGCTCCGCCTGCCACAACGCTGCACGCTGGTCCCTTGCCACGTCGCTCGTTGATCACTCCTTAACACCGGATCCTTACTACAAAATATCATCAATAACAACTATAAAATTACCATTCACATTACTCACCTCTACATATAATCGCTAACCACTGTGTCCCTAAAATATCTAACACCTCTTTATATCTTATCTGTATCTCAACACTTTATTTTCACTAACTCCCATTAACTCTATTTAACTAACTCCAATGCCCTTATTTATCACTATCCCCAAACTCTGTACAACATTTCACCTTAATATACCACTAGAAAATTCATCACTTATCTACTAACAACAATACCTCTCAATATCCAAATCTATTATAATCATTTACTAACCCTTTAGAATCTAAATCTCATAATATCCTTTAAAATCATTATCAACTTCCTTCAATTGTTTAAAATTCTACAATACATGTTTACATAAAATACACAACAGCAAAATTACACAAATACATAGACATCAATACACAAAAATATACAATCCACATAGTCATTAAATCATTTACCAAAACTCAGTCATAAACAGTCCATCTTAAAAAACACTGTTCACATAATTAAATGTTCATAATCACAATAAGAACAACTAACCTCCATCGTCAAATAATAATCGAACCTTAAAACTATACATGGTTTAATATTAGATCTTTTATACTAACATCCTTATACATGCACCAACTATTCAAATTTTTATCCGTTTCCACAAATTCATATAACTCCTGATCGGTTATGTTTCTGTCGCCTTTGGTAAAATCAGTCATAATTAGGTATTTCGTCAAGTCATTATTCTCATCATCTCCTACTACTTCTGTTTTATTATAAGGCAAGTACTTGTTATTATTTTCACTTCTCTCTCCACCTAACCTTTCTATAAACTCTTCATAATTTCTACATATCTTAAAAATGTCTACTTCTCCTTTTCTATCACAATATCTCTCACTTTTAAAACATCTCTCATAATAATACCTCTCCCAACAACACTTCTCTCTCTCAATATATCTCTCTTTACACCCTCCCTTTAATCCTTCAACACACACTATCATTCTTTTTTATTATATTCAATTCCCCATAAAATTTCATTATCACTACTCCTGTTTACACAATCATTTTCCAATATCATACTTTTATTTATATTATCATAATTTTCTACCCCACTTACCTTGTCTTTGTTTCTATCTAATTTGTCTATTTCTCTACTCTTATTTTCTAACTGTATTTTGTCTAACTTTGTGCCTATTTCACTTAATCTTTTGTCCATATTACAACCTTGTTTCTTAATTTCTTTTTTGATATCACTTAATTGTACATCGAATTGATCAAATTTGACGCTCTGCTCCTTGAAAAGCAGTTTCATCATTTTTATTATATCATTCTCTTCCATTCTGTTATTTACTATAGGCGTTGAGTTCGCCTGTTGTGCGCTCAACATCAATGATTCTGTATTTGTTTTTTCTACGTTAATGCTTTCGTTATCTGCTATTATAAAATGTTAATGATTTGTTGCTCTATATTAGCGTTACCACCTAACCTACAACCGCACTCTTAGTTTCAATGCCCACTCTGCCGTAATTCAAGCTTATTATATAAAATACAACGGGATATATTTTTATATAGTCACCAGTTCGGGCGGCAATTGTACATTTACAATAATAGTCACTGTTCTGGGCGCAAATTGTACCTTTACACACTTTTTTATCTTCATATAAATGTATTTAGAAGAAGAAATAACAAGCAACATATATTTGGTTTTGTTTACATTACTTATATCAGACACGTATGTCCCGCACACCATAATTATGGTACTTACCGTACTTTGAGAAGCCTGTTGTTTCAATCTTATTATTATTATTATCTAGGGTCCAGGGTTTCGACTCAGCGTGATTGCTGACAGAGATAGGCATTGAAATAAAAAATACGTTCAGTTGAAAAACATTAAAACATCAATATTGGTTTATTCTCTTTTATGTGTACACCGGACAAGAATTCAAAATGGCGGCCTTTACTTACATTAACTCTCTTTTGTCATAAAACTCTTTTATATTTTCTTAAACGTCAGTTTACCAAATTTTATATATTGACTATGCAGCTGCTTCATTATTAAATGATTTTAATTATATTTTCTTCAAACAAACGCAAACCAACTGTTTGGATGTCGACATTTATCATACACGCCCCACTTCCTCACTCTCATTCATACTTACAATCTCAATTTACTTTTTGGGTACACATATATCTGCAATTTGGGTAAAGAGCTCTTTATGTAAAATTTTGGTTTTGCACTTTCCTGATTCTGTAGACTAGAAGTTCTAGAAGCGGATTCACATGTTGCTGTCTCAAAGTGGCGTGGTTACATTTTTACTATACTCACTGACTCTAATGTATAATTTTGAAAAACAATTACTGCACACTGTCTTAGTTCTCTTTTAGCTAGCACATAATTACATTTTGATTACATTTTGAACTGTTTAAAACAACTAGGCCGGTATAAATTGCCGGCTGCCTTTAGCAAGGTGTTACCGCTGCTGCGGCGTTGTGTAGGCTGGGCCGAACAATACGCAATTTTTACGTATGTATGTGTGTGCACACGTCATTGTTCTTTGTCTTTTGTTACATAAACGCCCTGCTTGTTACGTATTTTATGCACGTCATTCTTTTATTAATGACGTTTGGCGTTGTCGGCCAATGAAACAGACGTATGTAGAGCCGGTATTAGTTGCTGTAACCATTTTAACTGTTCTTATTTGCACGTACACTGCTGGCCTTGAAATTATTTCGTTGTCTCGGAACTGCGTCGTTGCCAGCAAAACCAGGGAAATTGTATTACCCATAAAAATGAATGTAAAAAATATCAAAATACAATAATTTGCTACCTTGTATACCATACATTTTATATCAGGCTTTTCGTACTGTCACAAAACCCTCTCAATGAAAGGTTTTGTGTCGAGACACAAAAACTTTCATTGACTCATTCACACTTCTCTAAAAGGATCAGCCCAGATGTGGAGCCACAACCCCCTGTAGTGTTACTATAAAAGAAATTCAATCACTTACCCTTGGTCCAGTGATGAGGTTCGCACCTTCTGACCTTACTGGACTTCTCCGGAAAGATCCCTACACCATAAGGCCATGAGGCACTTTACGCTCCTGTTCTGACGCACCGGCCAGCTCAGGACCGCGGTCACCACACCACCAAACTCTGAAACATGCAATACAAAAGTTTAAAATAGTGGCCTTCTCTATATCCATATCCACAACTGATATGTTTCCTCTTAGTACGTTGGTTTGCGTTTTTGGGGCATTGGTTTGCTTAATTATACAAGTTTCAAACAATGTATATCAAGAATTAAGATAGAAAATTCCTTCTCTTTTTAATAACCCGGTATTTAGTACACCTTTCTGACTCTTGTCAATTATATTCACTCTCCTTATCACATGAAAACAATTGTTCTTAACCTAAACAAAAAATACATTTTACTGCTTTAGCAACAACCATTAACTCTAATATTTTACTTCATATAATCTAACAATATCTATATATCATGGCAAACAACTTTAAAGCTGTCTAAATTTCTTTACTCGTTTTCTTTACTTTAATTTTACCTTTTTATAACAGAATCATTTCTAGAGATTTGTTACCCTAACATAAAATTCAATATTATTATCGTCACTACCCTTATAGTAACCTCCTAACCACAAACACTATTGTACTATCAACATAATAAAACATTGTACATCATAAACATTAAACACTAACATTGAACAATTCACATTACTGAATTCATATTTACATAACTTGTAGCAAAACTTTAATAAGACATTACTATTTTTATCAACTCTCTATTAACTTTTATCATTTAACATTCATTTAGATTCCATACAACAATTTTCAAATTTATCATTTACCTTTCCAGTTACATTACCTTTCTACCATGAATTTTCCTTTTCTAACCCTTTTTATCCTTATTTATTTGGGTGACTCTCTTATTATTTACTATTTTCTATATCTTATTTTGGCATTTGTCAACCTAACCTTACTACCCCCTTTTCTCTACTAACAACCGCTTCTAACCATTAATACATTATGACACCAATATCTCAATAATAACCCCCTTCACAAATCCCATTTAAAACCTCTGGCACTGCTCATTTTGTCTTTTATAAGGATGTATGTTACTTAACTGGTCATCCATTCCGAACCCTTTGCCCTCCACCAAATATCGGCAAACACTCTAACCCAAAATTGCTCCGCCTGCCACAACGCTGCACGCTGGTCCCTTGCCACGTCGCTCGTTGATCACTCCTTAACACCGGATCCTTACTACAAAATATCATCAATAACAACTATAAAATTACCATTCACATTACTCACCTCTACATATAATCGCTAACCACTGTGTCCCTAAAATATCTAACACCTCTTTATATCTTATCTGTATCTCAACACTTTATTTTCACTAACTCCCATTAACTCTATTTAACTAACTCCAATGCCCTTATTTATCACTATCCCCAAACTCTGTACAACATTTCACCTTAATATACCACTAGAAAATTCATCACTTATCTACTAACAACAATACCTCTCAATATCCAAATCTATTATAATCATTTACTAACCCTTTAGAATCTAAATCTCATAATATCCTTTAAAATCATTATCAACTTCCTTCAATTGTTTAAAATTCTACAATACATGTTTACATAAAATACACAACAGCAAAATTACACAAATACATAGACATCAATACACAAAAATATACAATCCACATAGTCATTAAATCATTTACCAAAACTCAGTCATAAACAGTCCATCTTAAAAAACACTGTTCACATAATTAAATGTTCATAATCACAATAAGAACAACTAACCTCCATCGTCAAATAATAATCGAACCTTAAAACTATACATGGTTTAATATTAGATCTTTTATACTAACATCCTTATACATGCACCAACTATTCAAATTTTTATCCGTTTCCACAAATTCATATAACTCCTGATCGGTTATGTTTCTGTCGCCTTTGGTAAAATCAGTCATAATTAGGTATTTCGTCAAGTCATTATTCTCATCATCTCCTACTACTTCTGTTTTATTATAAGGCAAGTACTTGTTATTATTTTCACTTCTCTCTCCACCTAACCTTTCTATAAACTCTTCATAATTTCTACATATCTTAAAAATGTCTACTTCTCCTTTTCTATCACAATATCTCTCACTTTTAAAACATCTCTCATAATAATACCTCTCCCAACAACACTTCTCTCTCTCAATATATCTCTCTTTACACCCTCCCTTTAATCCTTCAACACACACTATCATTCTTTTTTATTATATTCAATTCTCCATAAAATTTCATTATCACTACTCCTGTTTACACAATCATTTTCCAATATCATACTTTTATTTATATTATCATAATTTTCTACCCCACTTACCTTGTCTTTGTTTCTATCTAATTTGTCTATTTCTCTACTCTTATTTTCTAACTGTATTTTGTCTAACTTTGTGCCTATTTCACTTAATCTTTTGTCCATATTACAACCTTGTTTCTTAATTTATTTTTTGATATCACTTAATTGTACATCGAATTGATCAAATTTGACGCTCTGCTCCTTGAAAAGCAGTTTCATCATTTTTATTATATCATTCTCTTCCATTCTGTTATTTACTATAGGCGTTGAGTTCGCCTGTTGTGCGCTCAACATCAATGATTCTGTATTTGTTTTTTCTACGTTAATGCTTTCGTTATCTGCTATTATAAAATGTTAATGATTTGTTGCTCTATATTAGCGTTACCACCTAACCTACAACCGCACTCTTAGTTTCAATGCCCACTCTGCCGTAATTCAAGCTTATTATATAAAATACAACGGGATATATTTTTATATAGTCACCAGTTCGGGCGGCAATTGTACATTTACAATAATAGTCACTGTTCTGGGCGCAAATTGTACCTTTACACACTTTTTTATCTTCATATAAATGTATTTAGAAGAAGAAATAACAAGCAACATATATTTGGTTTTGTTTACATTACTTATATCAGACACGTATGTCCCGCACACCATAATTATGGTACTTACCGTACTTTGAGAAGCCTGTTGTTTCAATCTTATTATTATTATTATCTAGGGTCCAGGGTTTCGACTCAGCGTGATTGCTGACAGAGATAGGCATTGAAATAAAAAATACGTTCAGTTGAAAAACATTAAAACATCAATATTGGTTTATTCTCTTTTATGTGTACACCGGACAAGAATTCAAAATGGCGGCCTTTACTTACATTAACTCTCTTTTGTCATAAAACTCTTTTATATTTTCTTAAACGTCAGTTTACCAAATTTTATATATTGACTATGCAGCTGCTTCATTATTAAATGATTTTAATTATATTTTCTTCAAACAAACGCAAACCAACTGTTTGGATGTCGACATTTATCATACACGCCCCACTTCCTCACTCTCATTCATACTTACAATCTCAATTTACTTTTTGGGTACACATATATCTGCAATTTGGGTAAAGAGCTCTTTATGTAAAATTTTGGTTTTGCACTTTCCTGATTCTGTAGACTAGAAGTTCTAGAAGCGGATTCACATGTTGCTGTCTCAAAGTGGCGTGGTTACATTTTTACTATACTCACTGACTCTAATGTATAATTTTGAAAAACAATTACTGCACACTGTCTTAGTTCTCTTTTAGCTAGCACATAATTACATTTTGATTACATTTTGAACTGTTTAAAACAACTAGGCCGGTATAAATTGCCGGCTGCCTTTAGCAAGGTGTTACCGCTGCTGTGGCGTTGTGTAGGCTGGGCCGAACAATACGCAATTTTTACGTATGTATGTGTGTGCACACGTCATTGTTCTTTGTCTTTTGTTACATAAACGCCCTGCTTGTTACGTATTTTATGCACGTCATTCTTTTATTAATGACGTTTGGCGTTGTCGGCCAATGAAACAGACGTATGTAGAGCTGGTATTAGTTGCTGTAACCATTTTAAGTGTTCTTATTTGCACGTACACTGCTGGCCTTGAAATTATTTCGTTGTGTCGGAACTGCGTCGTTGCCAGCAAAACCAGGGAAATTGTATTACCCATAAAAATGAATGTAAAAAATATCAAAATACAATAATTTGCTACCTTGTATACCATACATTTTATATCAGGCTTTTCGTACTGTCACAAAACCCTCTCAATGAAAGGTTTTGTGTCGAGACACAAAAACTTTCATTGACTCATTCACACTTCTCTAAAAGGATCAGCCCAGATGTGGAGCCACAACCCCCTGTAGTGTTACTATAAAAGAAATTCAATCACTTACCCTTGGTCCAGTGATGAGGTTCGCACCTTCTGACCTTACTGGACTTCTCCGGAAAGATCCCTACACCATAAGGCCATGAGGCACTTTACGCTCCTGTTCTGACGCACCGGCCAGCTCAGGACCGCGGTCACCACACCACCAAACTCTGAAACATGCAATACAAAATTTTAAAATAGTGGCCTTCTCTATATCCATATCCACAACTGATATGTTTCCTCTTAGTACGTTGGTTTGCGTTTTTGGGGCATTGGTTTGCTTAATTATACAAGTTTCAAACAATGTATATCAAGAATTAAGATAGAAAATTCCTTCTCTTTTTAATAACCCGGTATTTAGTACACCTTTCTGACTCTTGTCAATTATATTCACTCTCCTTATCACATGAAAACAATTGTTCTTAACCTAAACAAAAAATACATTTTACTGCTTTAGCAACAACCATTAACTCTAATATTTTACTTCATATAATCTAACAATATCTATATATCATGGCAAACAACTTTAAAGCTGTCTAAATTTCTTTACTCGTTTTCTTTACTTTAATTTTACCTTTTTATAACAGAATCATTTCTAGAGATTTGTTACCCTAACATAAAATTCAATATTATTATCGTCACTACCCTTATAGTAACCTCCTAACCACAAACACTATTGTACTATCCACATAATAAAACATTGTACATCATAAACATTAAACACTAACATTGAACAATTCACATTACTGAATTCATATTTACATAACTTGTAGCAAAACTTTAATAAGACATTACTATTTTTATCAACTCTCTATTAACTTTTATCATTTAACATTCATTTAGATTCCATACAACAATTTTCAAATTTATCATTTACCTTTCCAGTTACATTACCTTTCTACCATGAATTTTCCTTTTCTAACCCTTTTTATCCTTATTTATTTGGGTGACTCTCTTATTATTTACTATTTTCTATATCTTATTTTGGCATTTGTCAACCTAACCTTACTACCCCCTTTTCTCTACTAACAACCGCTTCTAACCATTAATACATTATGACACCAATATCTCAATAATAACCCCCTTCACAAATCCCATTTAAAACCTCTGGCACTGCTCATTTTGTCTTTTATAAGGATGTATGTTACTTAACTGGTCATCCATTCCGAACCCTTTGCCCTCCACCAAATATCGGCAAACACTCTAACCCAAAATTGCTCCGCCTGCCACAACGCTGCACGCTGGTCCCTTGCCACGTCGCTCGTTGATCACTCCTTAACACCGGATCCTTACTACAAAATATCATCAATAACAACTATAAAATTACCATTCACATTACTCACCTCTACATATAATCGCTAACCACTGTGTCCCTAAAATATCTAACACCTCTTTATATCTTATCTGTATCTCAACACTTTATTTTCACTAACTCCCATTAACTCTATTTAACTAACTCCAATGCCCTTATTTATCACTATCCCCAAACTCTGTACAACATTTCACCTTAATATACCACTAGAAAATTCATCACTTATCTACTAACAACAATACCTCTCAATATCCAAATCTATTATAATCATTTACTAACCCTTTAGAATCTAAATCTCATAATATCCTTTAAAATCATTATCAACTTCCTTCAATTGTTTAAAATTCTACAATACATGTTTACATAAAATACACAACAGCAAAATTACACAAATACATAGACATCAATACACAAAAATATACAATCCACATAGTCATTAAATCATTTACCAAAACTCAGTCATAAACAGTCCATCTTAAAAAACACTGTTCACATAATTAAATGTTCATAATCACAATAAGAACAACTAACCTCCATCGTCAAATAATAATCGAACCTTAAAACTATACATGGTTTAATATTAGATCTTTTATACTAACATCCTTATACATGCACCAACTATTCAAATTTTTATCCGTTTCCACAAATTCATATAACTCCTGATCGGTTATGTTTCTGTCGCCTTTGGTAAAATCAGTCATAATTAGGTATTTCGTCAAGTCATTATTCTCATCATCTCCTACTACTTCTGTTTTATTATAAGGCAAGTACTTGTTATTATTTTCACTTCTCTCTCCACCTAACCTTTCTATAAACTCTTCATAATTTCTACATATCTTAAAAATGTCTACTTCTCCTTTTCTATCACAATATCTCTCACTTTTAAAACATCTCTCATAATAATACCTCTCCCAACAACACTTCTCTCTCTCAATATATCTCTCTTTACACCCTCCCTTTAATCCTTCAACACACACTATCATTCTTTTTTATTATATTCAATTCTCCATAAAATTTCATTATCACTACTCCTGTTTACACAATCATTTTCCAATATCATACTTTTATTTATATTATCATAATTTTCTACCCCACTTACCTTGTCTTTGTTTCTATCTAATTTGTCTATTTCTCTACTCTTATTTTCTAACTGTATTTTGTCTAACTTTGTGCCTATTTCACTTAATCTTTTGTCCATATTACAACCTTGTTTCTTAATTTATTTTTTGATATCACTTAATTGTACATCGAATTGATCAAATTTGACGCTCTGCTCCTTGAAAAGCAGTTTCATCATTTTTATTATATCATTCTCTTCCATTCTGTTATTTACTATAGGCGTTGAGTTCGCCTGTTGTGCGCTCAACATCAATGATTCTGTATTTGTTTTTTCTACGTTAATGCTTTCGTTATCTGCTATTATAAAATGTTAATGATTTGTTGCTCTATATTAGCGTTACCACCTAACCTACAACCGCACTCTTAGTTTCAATGCCCACTCTGCCGTAATTCAAGCTTATTATATAAAATACAACGGGATATATTTTTATATAGTCACCAGTTCGGGCGGCAATTGTACATTTACAATAATAGTCACTGTTCTGGGCGCAAATTGTACCTTTACACACTTTTTTATCTTCATATAAATGTATTTAGAAGAAGAAATAACAAGCAACATATATTTGGTTTTGTTTACATTACTTATATCAGACACGTATGTCCCGCACACCATAATTATGGTACTTACCGTACTTTGAGAAGCCTGTTGTTTCAATCTTATTATTATTATTATCTAGGGTCCAGGGTTTCGACTCAGCGTGATTGCTGACAGAGATAGGCATTGAAATAAAAAATACGTTCAGTTGAAAAACATTAAAACATCAATATTGGTTTATTCTCTTTTATGTGTACACCGGACAAGAATTCAAAATGGCGGCCTTTACTTACATTAACTCTCTTTTGTCATAAAACTCTTTTATATTTTCTTAAACGTCAGTTTACCAAATTTTATATATTGACTATGCAGCTGCTTCATTATTAAATGATTTTAATTATATTTTCTTCAAACAAACGCAAACCAACTGTTTGGATGTCGACATTTATCATACACGCCCCACTTCCTCACTCTCATTCATACTTACAATCTCAATTTACTTTTTGGGTACACATATATCTGCAATTTGGGTAAAGAGCTCTTTATGTAAAATTTTGGTTTTGCACTTTCCTGATTCTGTAGACTAGAAGTTCTAGAAGCGGATTCACATGTTGCTGTCTCAAAGTGGCGTGGTTACATTTTTACTATACTCACTGACTCTAATGTATAATTTTGAAAAACAATTACTGCACACTGTCTTAGTTCTCTTTTAGCTAGCACATAATTACATTTTGATTACATTTTGAACTGTTTAAAACAACTAGGCCGGTATAAATTGCCGGCTGCCTTTAGCAAGGTGTTACCGCTGCTGTGGCGTTGTGTAGGCTGGGCCGAACAATACGCAATTTTTACGTATGTATGTGTGTGCACACGTCATTGTTCTTTGTCTTTTGTTACATAAACGCCCTGCTTGTTACGTATTTTATGCACGTCATTCTTTTATTAATGACGTTTGGCGTTGTCGGCCAATGAAACAGACGTATGTAGAGCCGGTATTAGTTGCTGTAACCATTTTAAGTGTTCTTATTTGCACGTACACTGCTGGCCTTGAAATTATTTCGTTGTCTCGGAACTGCGTCGTTGCCAGCAAAACCAGGGAAATTGTATTACCCATAAAAATGAATGTAAAAAATATCAAAATACAATAATTTGCTACCTTGTATACCATACATTTTATATCAGGCTTTTCGTACTGTCACAAAACCCTCTCAATGAAAGGTTTTGTGTCGAGACACAAAAACTTTCATTGACTCATTCACACTTCTCTAAAAGGATCAGCCCAGATGTGGAGCCACAACCCCCTGTAGTGTTACTATAAAAGAAATTCAATCACTTACCCTTGGTCCAGTGATGAGGTTCGCACCTTCTGACCTTACTGGACTTCTCCGGAAAGATCCCTACACCATAAGGCCATGAGGCACTTTACGCTCCTGTTCTGACGCACCGGCCAGCTCAGGACCGCGGTCACCACACCACCAAACTCTGAAACATGCAATACAAAATTTTAAAATAGTGGCCTTCTCTATATCCATATCCACAACTGATATGTTTCCTCTTAGTACGTTGGTTTGCGTTTTTGGGGCATTGGTTTGCTTAATTATACAAGTTTCAAACAATGTATATCAAGAATTAAGATAGAAAATTCCTTCTCTTTTTAATAACCCGGTATTTAGTACACCTTTCTGACTCTTGTCAATTATATTCACTCTCCTTATCACATGAAAACAATTGTTCTTAACCTAAACAAAAAATACATTTTACTGCTTTAGCAACAACCATTAACTCTAATATTTTACTTCATATAATCTAACAATATCTATATATCATGGCAAACAACTTTAAAGCTGTCTAAATTTCTTTACTCGTTTTCTTTACTTTAATTTTACCTTTTTATAACAGAATCATTTCTAGAGATTTGTTACCCTAACATAAAATTCAATATTATTATCGTCACTACCCTTATAGTAACCTCCTAACCACAAACACTATTGTACTATCCACATAATAAAACATTGTACATCATAAACATTAAACACTAACATTGAACAATTCACATTACTGAATTCATATTTACATAACTTGTAGCAAAACTTTAATAAGACATTACTATTTTTATCAACTCTCTATTAACTTTTATCATTTAACATTCATTTAGATTCCATACAACAATTTTCAAATTTATCATTTACCTTTCCAGTTACATTACCTTTCTACCATGAATTTTCCTTTTCTAACCCTTTTTATCCTTATTTATTTGGGTGACTCTCTTATTATTTACTATTTTCTATATCTTATTTTGGCATTTGTCAACCTAACCTTACTACCCCCTTTTCTCTACTAACAACCGCTTCTAACCATTAATACATTATGACACCAATATCTCAATAATAACCCCCTTCACAAATCCCATTTAAAACCTCTGGCACTGCTCATTTTGTCTTTTATAAGGATGTATGTTACTTAACTGGTCATCCATTCCGAACCCTTTGCCCTCCACCAAATATCGGTAAACACTCTAACCCAAAATTGCTCCGCCTGCCACAACGCTGCACGCTGGTCCCTTGCCACGTCGCTCGTTGATCACTCCTTAACACCGGATCCTTACTACAAAATATCATCAATAACAACTATAAAATTACCATTCACATTACTCACCTCTACATATAATCGCTAACCACTGTGTCCCTAAAATATCTAACACCTCTTTATATCTTATCTGTATCTCAACACTTTATTTTCACTAACTCCCATTAACTCTATTTAACTAACTCCAATGCCCTTATTTATCACTATCCCCAAACTCTGTACAACATTTCACCTTAATATACCACTAGAAAATTCATCACTTATCTACTAACAACAATACCTCTCAATATCCAAATCTATTATAATCATTTACTAACCCTTTAGAATCTAAATCTCATAATATCCTTTAAAATCATTATCAACTTCCTTCAATTGTTTAAAATTCTACAATACATGTTTACATAAAATACACAACAGCAAAATTACACAAATACATAGACATCAATACACAAAAATATACAATCCACATAGTCATTAAATCATTTACCAAAACTCAGTCATAAACAGTCCATCTTAAAAAACACTGTTCACATAATTAAATGTTCATAATCACAATAAGAACAACTAACCTCCATCGTCAAATAATAATCGAACCTTAAAACTATACATGGTTTAATATTAGATCTTTTATACTAACATCCTTATACATGCACCAACTATTCAAATTTTTATCCGTTTCCACAAATTCATATAACTCCTGATCGGTTATGTTTCTGTCGCCTTTGGTAAAATCAGTCATAATTAGGTATTTCGTCAAGTCATTATTCTCATCATCTCCTACTACTTCTGTTTTATTATAAGGCAAGTACTTGTTATTATTTTCACTTCTCTCTCCACCTAACCTTTCTATAAACTCTTCATAATTTCTACATATCTTAAAAATGTCTACTTCTCCTTTTCTATCACAATATCTCTCACTTTTAAAACATCTCTCATAATAATACCTCTCCCAACAACACTTCTCTCTCTCAATATATCTCTCTTTACACCCTCCCTTTAATCCTTCAACACACACTATCATTCTTTTTTATTATATTCAATTCCCCATAAAATTTCATTATCACTACTCCTGTTTACACAATCATTTTCCAATATCATACTTTTATTTATATTATCATAATTTTCTACCCCACTTACCTTGTCTTTGTTTCTATCTAATTTGTCTATTTCTCTACTCTTATTTTCTAACTGTATTTTGTCTAACTTTGTGCCTATTTCACTTAATCTTTTGTCCATATTGCAACCTTGTTTCTTAATTTCTTTTTTGATATCACTTAATTGTACATCGAATTGATCAAATTTGACGCTCTGCTCCTTGAAAAGCAGTTTCATCATTTTTATTATATCATTCTCTTCCATTCTGTTATTTACTATAGGCGTTGAGTTCGCCTGTTGTGCGCTCAACATCAATGATTCTGTATTTGTTTTTTCTACGTTAATGCTTTCGTTATCTGCTATTATAAAATGTTAATGATTTGTTGCTCTATATTAGCGTTACCACCTAACCTACAACCGCACTCTTAGTTTCAATGCCCACTCTGCCGTAATTCAAGCTTATTATATAAAATACAACGGGATATATTTTTATATAGTCACCAGTTCGGGCGGCAATTGTACATTTACAATAATAGTCACTGTTCTGGGCGCAAATTGTACCTTTACACACTTTTTTATCTTCATATAAATGTATTTAGAAGAAGAAATAACAAGCAACATATATTTGGTTTTGTTTACATTACTTATATCAGACACGTATGTCCCGCACACCATAATTATGGTACTTACCGTACTATGAGAAGCCTGTTGTTTCAATCTTATTATTATTATTATCTAGGGTCCAGGGTTTCGACTCAGCGTGATTGCTGACAGAGATAGGCATTGAAATAAAAAATACGTTCAGTTGAAAAACATTAAAACATCAATATTGGTTTATTCTCTTTTATGTGTACACCGGACAAGAATTCAAAATGGCGGCCTTTACTTACATTAACTCTCTTTTGTCATAAAACTCTTTTATATTTTCTTAAACGTCAGTTTACCAAATTTTATATATTGACTATGCAGCTGCTTCATTATTAAATGATTTTAATTAAATTTTCTTCAAACAAACGCAAACCAACTGTTTGGATGTCGACATTTATCATACACGCCCCACTTCCTCACTCTCATTCATACTTACAATCTCAATTTACTTTTTGGGTACACATATATCTGCAATTTGGGTAAAGAGCTCTTTATGTAAAATTTTGGTTTTGCACTTTCCTGATTCTGTAGACTAGAAGTTCTAGAAGCGGATTCACATGTTGCTGTCTCAAAGTGGCGTGGTTACATTTTTACTATACTCACTGACTCTAATGTATAATTTTGAAAAACAATTACTGCACACTGTCTTAGTTCTCTTTTAGCTAGCACATAATTACATTTTGATTACATTTTGAACTGTTTAAAACAACTAGGCCGGTATAAATTGCCGGCTGCCTTTAGCAAGGTGTTACCGCTGCTGTGGCGTTGTGTAGGCTGGGCCGAACAATACGCAATTTTTACGTATGTATGTGTGTGCACACGTCATTGTTCTTTGTCTTTTGTTACATAAACGCCCTGCTTGTTACGTATTTTATGCACGTCATTCTTTTATTAATGACGTTTGGCGTTGTCGGCCAATGAAACAGACGTATGTAGAGCCGGTATTAGTTGCTGTAACCATTTTAAGTGTTCTTATTTGCACGTACACTGCTGGCCTTGAAATTATTTCGTTGTCTCGGAACTGCGTCGTTGCCAGCAAAACCAGGGAAATTGTATTACCCATAAAAATGAATGTAAAAAATATCAAAATACAATAATTTGCTACCTTGTATACCATACATTTTATATCAGGCTTTTCGTACTGTCACAAAACCCTCTCAATGAAAGGTTTTGTGTCGAGACACAAAAACTTTCATTGACTCATTCACACTTCTCTAAAAGGATCAGCCCAGATGTGGAGCCACAACCCCCTGTAGTGTTACTATAAAATAAATTCAATCACTTACCCTTGGTCCAGTGATGAGGTTCGCACCTTCTGACCTTACTGGACTTCTCCGGAAAGATCCCTACACCATAAGGCCATGAGGCACTTTACGCTCCTGTTCTGACGCACCGGCCAGCTCAGGACCGCGGTCACCACACCACCAAACTCTGAAACATGCAATACAAAATTTTAAAATAGTGGCCTTCTCTATATCCATATCCACAACTGATATGTTTCCTCTTAGTACGTTGGTTTGCGTTTTTGGGGCATTGGTTTGCTTAATTATACAAGTTTCAAACAATGTATATCAAGAATTAAGATAGAAAATTCCTTCTCTTTTTAATAACCCGGTATTTAGTACACCTTTCTGACTCTTGTCAATTATATTCACTCTCCTTATCACATGAAAACAATTGTTCTTAACCTAAACAAAAAATACATTTTACTGCTTTAGCAACAACCATTAACTCTAATATTTTACTTCATATAATCTAACAATATCTATATATCATGGCAAACAACTTTAAAGCTGTCTAAATTTCTTTACTCGTTTTCTTTACTTTAATTTTACCTTTTTATAACAGAATCATTTCTAGAGATTTGTTACCCTAACATAAAATTCAATATTATTATCGTCACTACCCTTATAGTAACCTCCTAACCACAAACACTATTGTACTATCCACATAATAAAACATTGTACATCATAAACATTAAACACTAACATTGAACAATTCACATTACTGAATTCATATTTACATAACTTGTAGCAAAACTTTAATAAGACATTACTATTTTTATCAACTCTCTATTAACTTTTATCATTTAACATTCATTTAGATTCCATACAACAATTTTCAAATTTATCATTTACCTTTCCAGTTACATTACCTTTCTACCATGAATTTTCCTTTTCTAACCCTTTTTATCCTTATTTATTTGGGTGACTCTCTTATTATTTACTATTTTCTATATCTTATTTTGGCATTTGTCAACCTAACCTTACTACCCCCTTTTTTCTACTAACAACCGCTTCTAACCATTAATACATTATGACACCAATATCTCAATAATAACCCCCTTCACAAATCCCATTTAAAACCTCTGGCACTGCTCATTTTGTCTTTTATAAGGATGTATGTTACTTAACTGGTCATCCATTCCGAACCCTTTGCCCTCCACCAAATATCGGCAAACACTCTAACCCAAAATTGCTCCGCCTGCCACAACGCTGCACGCTGGTCCCTTGCCACGTCGCTCGTTGATCACTCCTTAACACCGGATCCTTACTACAAAATATCATCAATAACAACTATAAAATTACCATTCACATTACTCACCTCTACATATAATCGCTAACCACTGTGTCCCTAAAATATCTAACACCTCTTTATATCTTATCTGTATCTCAACACTTTATTTTCACTAACTCCCATTAACTCTATTTAACTAACTCCAATGCCCTTATTTATCACTATCCCCAAACTCTGTACAACATTTCACCTTAATATACCACTAGAAAATTCATCACTTATCTACTAACAACAATACCTCTCAATATCCAAATCTATTATAATCATTTACTAACCCTTTAGAATCTAAATCTCATAATATCCTTTAAAATCATTATCAACTTCCTTCAATTGTTTAAAATTCTACAATACATGTTTACATAAAATACACAACAGCAAAATTACACAAATACATAGACATCAATACACAAAAATATACAATCCACATAGTCATTAAATCATTTACCAAAACTCAGTCATAAACAGTCCATCTTAAAAAACACTGTTCACATAATTAAATGTTCATAATCACAATAAGAACAACTAACCTCCATCGTCAAATAATAATCGAACCTTAAAACTATACATGGTTTAATATTAGATCTTTTATACTAACATCCTTATACATGCACCAACTATTCAAATTTTTATCCGTTTCCACAAATTCATATAACTCCTGATCGGTTATGTTTCTGTCGCCTTTGGTAAAATCAGTCATAATTAGGTATTTCGTCAAGTCATTATTCTCATCATCTCCTACTACTTCTGTTTTATTATAAGGCAAGTACTTGTTATTATTTTCACTTCTCTCTCCACCTAACCTTTCTATAAACTCTTCATAATTTCTACATATCTTAAAAATGTCTACTTCTCCTTTTCTATCACAATATCTCTCACTTTTAAAACATCTCTCATAATAATACCTCTCCCAACAACACTTCTCTCTCTCAATATATCTCTCTTTACACCCTCCCTTTAATCCTTCAACACACACTATCATTCTTTTTTATTATATTCAATTCCCCATAAAATTTCATTATCACTACTCCTGTTTACACAATCATTTTCCAATATCATACTTTTATTTATATTATCATAATTTTCTACCCCACTTACCTTGTCTTTGTTTCTATCTAATTTGTCTATTTCTCTACTCTTATTTTCTAACTGTATTTTGTCTAACTTTGTGCCTATTTCACTTAATCTTTTGTCCATATTGCAACCTTGTTTCTTAATTTCTTTTTTGATATCACTTAATTGTACATCGAATTGATCAAATTTGACGCTCTGCTCCTTGAAAAGCAGTTTCATCATTTTTATTATATCATTCTCTTCCATTCTGTTATTTACTATAGGCGTTGAGTTCGCCTGTTGTGCGCTCAACATCAATGATTCTGTATTTGTTTTTTCTACGTTAATGCTTTCGTTATCTGCTATTATAAAATGTTAATGATTTGTTGCTCTATATTAGCGTTACCACCTAACCTACAACCGCACTCTTAGTTTCAATGCCCACTCTGCCGTAATTCAAGCTTATTATATAAAATACAACGGGATATATTTTTATATAGTCACCAGTTCGGGCGGCAATTGTACATTTACAATAATAGTCACTGTTCTGGGCGCAAATTGTACCTTTACACACTTTTT
Source organism: Magicicada septendecula (assembly GCA_034769895.1). Lineage (NCBI taxonomy): Eukaryota > Metazoa > Arthropoda > Insecta > Hemiptera > Cicadidae > Magicicada > Magicicada septendecula. The sequence goes on along the minus strand of CM068373.1, from coordinate 14,847,151 downwards.
TATCTTCATATAAATGTATTTAGAAGAAGAAATAACAAGCAACATATATTTGGTTTTGTTTACATTACTTATATCAGACACGTATGTCCCGCACACCATAATTATGGTACTTACCGTACTATGAGAAGCCTGTTGTTTCAATCTTATTATTATTATTATCTAGGGTCCAGGGTTTCGACTCAGCGTGATTGCTGACAGAGATAGGCATTGAAATAAAAAATACGTTCAGTTGAAAAACATTAAAACATCAATATTGGTTTATTCTCTTTTATGTGTACACCGGACAAGAATTCAAAATGGCGGCCTTTACTTACATTAACTCTCTTTTGTCATAAAACTCTTTTATATTTTCTTAAACGTCAGTTTACCAAATTTTATATATTGACTATGCAGCTGCTTCATTATTAAATGATTTTAATTATATTTTCTTCAAACAAACGCAAACCAACTGTTTGGATGTCGACATTTATCATACACGCCCCACTTCCTCACTCTCATTCATACTTACAATCTCAATTTACTTTTTGGGTACACATATATCTGCAATTTGGGTAAAGAGCTCTTTATGTAAAATTTTGGTTTTGCACTTTCCTGATTCTGTAGACTAGAAGTTCTAGAAGCGGATTCACATGTTGCTGTCTCAAAGTGGCGTGGTTACATTTTTACTATACTCACTGACTCTAATGTATAATTTTGAAAAACAATTACTGCACACTGTCTTAGTTCTCTTTTAGCTAGCACATAATTACATTTTGATTACATTTTGAACTGTTTAAAACAACTAGGCCGGTATAAATTGCCGGCTGCCTTTAGCAAGGTGTTACCGCTGCTGTGGCGTTGTGTAGGCTGGGCCGAACAATACGCAATTTTTACGTATGTATGTGTGTGCACACGTCATTGTTCTTTGTCTTTTGTTACATAAACGCCCTGCTTGTTACGTATTTTATGCACGTCATTCTTTTATTAATGACGTTTGGCGTTGTCGGCCAATGAAACAGACGTATGTAGAGCCGGTATTAGTTGCTGTAACCATTTTAAGTGTTCTTATTTGCACGTACACTGCTGGCCTTGAAATTATTTCGTTGTCTCGGAACTGCGTCGTTGCCAGCAAAACCAGGGAAATTGTATTACCCATAAAAATGAATGTAAAAAATATCAAAATACAATAATTTGCTACCTTGTATACCATACATTTTATATCAGGCTTTTCGTACTGTCACAAAACCCTCTCAATGAAAGGTTTTGTGTCGAGACACAAAAACTTTCATTGACTCATTCACACTTCTCTAAAAGGATCAGCCCAGATGTGGAGCCACAACCCCCTGTAGTGTTACTATAAAAGAAATTCAATCACTTACCCTTGGTCCAGTGATGAGGTTCGCACCTTCTGACCTTACTGGACTTCTCCGGAAAGATCCCTACACCATAAGGCCATGAGGCACTTTACGCTCCTGTTCTGACGCACCGGCCAGCTCAGGACCGCGGTCACCACACCACCAAACTCTGAAACATGCAATACAAAATTTTAAAATAGTGGCCTTCTCTATATCCATATCCACAACTGATATGTTTCCTCTTAGTACGTTGGTTTGCGTTTTTGGGGCATTGGTTTGCTTAATTATACAAGTTTCAAACAATGTATATCAAGAATTAAGATAGAAAATTCCTTCTCTTTTTAATAACCCGGTATTTAGTACACCTTTCTGACTCTTGTCAATTATATTCACTCTCCTTATCACATGAAAACAATTGTTCTTAACCTAAACAAAAAATACATTTTACTGCTTTAGCAACAACCATTAACTCTAATATTTTACTTCATATAATCTAACAATATCTATATATCATGGCAAACAACTTTAAAGCTGTCTAAATTTCTTTACTCGTTTTCTTTACTTTAATTTTACCTTTTTATAACAGAATCATTTCTAGAGATTTGTTACCCTAACATAAAATTCAATATTATTATCGTCACTACCCTTATAGTAACCTCCTAACCACAAACACTATTGTACTATCAACATAATAAAACATTGTACATCATAAACATTAAACACTAACATTGAACAATTCACATTACTGAATGCATATTTACATAACTTGTAGCAAAACTTTAATAAGACATTACTATTTTTATCAACTCTCTATTAACTTTTATCATTTAACATTCATTTAGATTCCATACAACAATTTTCAAATTTATCATTTACCTTTCCAGTTACATTACCTTTCTACCATGAATTTTCCTTTTCTAACCCTTTTTATCCTTATTCATTTGGGTGACTCTCTTATTATTTACTATTTTCTATATCTTATTTTGGCATTTGTCAACCTAACCTTACTACCCCCTTTTCTCTACTAACAACCGCTTCTAACCATTAATACATTATGACACCAATATCTCAATAATAACCCCCTTCACAAATCCCATTTAAAACCTCTGGCACTGCTCATTTTGTCTTTTATAAGGATGTATGTTACTTAACTGGTCATCCATTCCGAACCCTTTGCCCTCCACCAAATATCGGCAAACACTCTAACCCAAAATTGCTCCGCCTGCCACAACGCTGCACGCTGGTCCCTTGCCACGTCGCTCGTTGATCACTCCTTAACACCGGATCCTTACTACAAAATATCATCAATAACAACTATAAAATTACCATTCACATTACTCACCTCTACATATAATCGCTAACCACTGTGTCCCTAAAATATCTAACACCTCTTTATATCTTATCTGTATCTCAACACTTTATTTTCACTAACTCCCATTAACTCTATTTAACTAACTCCAATGCCCTTATTTATCACTATCCCCAAACTCTGTACAACATTTCACCTTAATATACCACTAGAAAATTCATCACTTATCTACTAACAACAATACCTCTCAATATCCAAATCTATTATAATCATTTACTAACCCTTTAGAATCTAAATCTCATAATATCCTTTAAAATCATTATCAACTTCCTTCAATTGTTTAAAATTCTACAATACATGTTTACATAAAATACACAACAGCAAAATTACACAAATACATAGACATCAATACACAAAAATATACAATCCACATAGTCATTAAATCATTTACCAAAACTCAGTCATAAACAGTCCATCTTAAAAAACACTGTTCACATAATTAAATGTTCATAATCACAATAAGAACAACTAACCTCCATCGTCAAATAATAATTGAACCTTAAAACTATACATGGTTTAATATTAGATCTTTTATACTAACATCCTTATACATGCACCAACTATTCAAATTTTTATCCGTTTCCACAAATTCATATAACTCCTGATCGGTTATGTTTCTGTCGCCTTTGGTAAAATCAGTCATAATTAGGTATTTCGTCAAGTCATTATTCTCATCATCTCCTACTACTTCTGTTTTATTATAAGGCAAGTACTTGTTATTATTTTCACTTCTCTCTCCACCTAACCTTTCTATAAACTCTTCATAATTTCTACATATCTTAAAAATGTCTACTTCTCCTTTTCTATCACAATATCTCTCACTTTTAAAACATCTCTCATAATAATACCTCTCCCAACAACACTTCTCTCTCTCAATATATCTCTCTTTACACCCTCCCTTTAATCCTTCAACACACACTATCATTCTTTTTTATTATATTCAATTCCCCATAAAATTTCATTATCACTACTCCTGTTTACACAATCATTTTCCAATATCATACTTTTATTTATATTATCATAATTTTCTACCCCACTTACCTTGTCTTTGTTTCTATCTAATTTGTCTATTTCTCTACTCTTATTTTCTAACTGTATTTTGTCTAACTTTGTGCCTATTTCACTTAATCTTTTGTCCATATTGCAACCTTGTTTCTTAATTTCTTTTTTGATATCACTTAATTGTACATCGAATTGATCAAATTTGACGCTCTGCTCCTTGAAAAGCAGTTTCATCATTTTTATTATATCATTCTCTTCCATTCTGTTATTTACTATAGGCGTTGAGTTCGCCTGTTGTGCGCTCAACATCAATGATTCTGTATTTGTTTTTTCTACGTTAATGCTTTCGTTATCTGCTATTATAAAATGTTAATGATTTGTTGCTCTATATTAGCGTTACCACCTAACCTACAACCGCACTCTTAGTTTCAATGCCCACTCTGCCGTAATTCAAGCTTATTATATAAAATACAACGGGATATATTTTTATATAGTCACCAGTTCGGGCGGCAATTGTACATTTACAATAATAGTCACTGTTCTGGGCGCAAATTGTACCTTTACACACTTTTTTATCTTCATATAAATGTATTTAGAAGAAGAAATAACAAGCAACATATATTTGGTTTTGTTTACATTACTTATATCAGACACGTATGTCCCGCACACCATAATTATGGTACTTACCGTACTTTGAGAAGCCTGTTGTTTCAATCTTATTATTATTATTATCTAGGGTCCAGGGTTTCGACTCAGCGTGATTGCTGACAGAGATAGGCATTGAAATAAAAAATACGTTCAGTTGAAAAACATTAAAACATCAATATTGGTTTATTCTCTTTTATGTGTACACCGGACAAGAATTCAAAATGGCGGCCTTTACTTACATTAACTCTCTTTTGTCATAAAACTCTTTTATATTTTCTTAAACGTCAGTTTACCAAATTTTATATATTGACTATGCAGCTGCTTCATTATTAAATGATTTTAATTATATTTTCTTCAAACAAACGCAAACCAACTGTTTGGATGTCGACATTTATCATACACGCCCCACTTCCTCACTCTCATTCATACTTACAATCTCAATTTACTTTTTGGGTACACATATATCTGCAATTTGGGTAAAGAGCTCTTTATGTAAAATTTTGGTTTTGCACTTTCCTGATTCTGTAGACTAGAAGTTCTAGAAGCGGATTCACATGTTGCTGTCTCAAAGTGGCGTGGTTACATTTTTACTATACTCACTGACTCTAATGTATAATTTTGAAAAACAATTACTGCACACTGTCTTAGTTCTCTTTTAGCTAGCACATAATTACATTTTGATTACATTTTGAACTGTTTAAAACAACTAGGCCGGTATAAATTGCCGGCTGCCTTTAGCAAGGTGTTACCGCTGCTGCGGCGTTGTGTAGGCTGGGCCGAACAATACGCAATTTTTACGTATGTATGTGTGTGCACACGTCATTGTTCTTTGTCTTTTGTTACATAAACGCCCTGCTTGTTACGTATTTTATGCATGTCATTCTTTTATTAATGACGTTTGGCGTTGTCGGCCAATGAAACAGACGTATGTAGAGCCGGTATTAGTTGCTGTAACCATTTTAAGTGTTCTTATTTGCACGTACACTGCTGGCCTTGAAATTATTTCGTTGTCTCGGAACTGGGTCGTTGCCAGCAAAACCAGGGAAATTGTATTACCCATAAAAATGAATGTAAAAAATATCAAAATACAATAATTTGCTACCTTGTATACCATACATTTTATATCAGGCTTTTCGTACTGTCACAAAACCCTCTCAATGAAAGGTTTTGTGTCGAGACACAAAAACTTTCATTGACTCATTCACACTTCTCTAAAAGGATCAGCCCAGATGTGGAGCCACAACCCCCTGTAATGTTACTATAAAAGAAATTCAATCACTTACCCTTGGTCCAGTGATGAGGTTCGCACCTTCTGACCTTACTGGACTTCTCCGGAAAGATCCCTACACCATAAGGCCATGAGGCACTTTACGCTCCTGTTCTGACGCACCGGCCAGCTCAGGACAGCGGTCACCACACCACCAAACTCTGAAACATGCAATACAAAATTTTAAAATAGTGGCCTTCTCTATATCCATATCCACAACTGATATGTTTCCTCTTAGTACGTTGGTTTGCGTTTTTGGGGCATTGGTTTGCTTAATTATACAAGTTTCAAACAATGTATATCAAGAATTAAGATAGAAAATTCCTTCTCTTTTTAATAACCCGGTATTTAGTACACCTTTCTGACTCTTGTCAATTATATTCACTCTCCTTATCACATGAAAACAATTGTTCTTAACCTAAACAAAAAATACATTTTACTGCTTTAGCAACAACCATTAACTCTAATATTTTACTTCATATAATCTAACAATATATATATCATGGCAAACAACTTTAAAGCTGTCTAAATTTCTTTACTCGTTTTCTTTACTTTAATTTTACCTTTTTATAACAGAATCATTTCTAGAGATTTGTTACCCTAACATAAAATTCAATATTATTATCGTCACTACCCTTATAGTAACCTCCTAACCACAAACACTATTGTACTATCAACATAATAAAACATTGTACATCATAAACATTAAACACTAACATTGAACAATTCACATTACTGAATTCATATTTACATAACTTGTAGCAAAACTTTAATAAGACATTACTATTTTTATCAACTCTCTATTAACTTTTATCATTTAACATTCATTTAGATTCCATACAACAATTTTCAAATTTATCATTTACCTTTCCAGTTACATTACCTTTCTACCATGAATTTTCCTTTTCTAACCCTTTTTATCCTTATTTATTTGGGTGACTCTCTTATTATTTACTATTTTCTATATCTTATTTTGGCATTTGTCAACCTAACCTTACTACCCCTTTTCTCTACTAACAACCGCTTCTAACCATTAATACATTATGACACCAATATCTCAATAATAACCCCCTTCACAAATCCCATTTAAAACCTCTGGCACTGCTCATTTTGTCTTTTATAAGGATGTATGTTACTTAACTGGTCATCCATTCCGAACCCTTTGCCCTCCACCAAATATCGGCAAACACTCTAACCCAAAATTGCTCCGCCTGCCACAACGCTGCACGCTGGTTCCTTGCCACGTCGCTCGTTGATCACTCCTTAACACCGGATCCTTACTACAAAATATCATCAATAACAACTATAAAATTACCATTCACATTACTCACCTCTACATATAATCGCTAACCACTGTGTCCCTAAAATATCTAACACCTCTTTATATCTTATCTGTATCTCAACACTTTATTTTCACTAACTCCCATTAACTCTATTTAACTAACTCCAATGCCCTTATTTATCACTATCCCCAAACTCTGTACAACATTTCACCTTAATATACCACTAGAAAATTCATCACTTATCTACTAACAACAATACCTCTCAATATCCAAATCTATTATAATCATTTACTAACCCTTTAGAATCTAAATCTCATAATATCCTTTAAAATCATTATCAACTTCCTTCAATTGTTTAAAATTCTACAATACATGTTTACATAAAATACACAACAGCAAAATTACACAAATACATAGACATCAATACACAAAAATATACAATCCACATAGTCATTAAATCATTTACCAAAACTCAGTCATAAACAGTCCATCTTAAAAAACACTGTTCACATAATTAAATGTTCATAATCACAATAAGAACAACTAACCTCCATCGTCAAATAATAATCGAAACTTAAAACTATACATGGTTTAATATTAGATCTTTTATACTAACATCCTTATACATGCACCAACTATTCAAATTTTTATCCGTTTCCACAAATTCATATAACTCCTGATCGGTTATGTTTCTGTCGCCTTTGGTAAAATCAGTCATAATTAGGTATTTCGTCAAGTCATTATTCTCATCATCTCCTACTACTTCTGTTTTATTATAAGGCAAGTACTTGTTATTATTTTCACTTCTCTCTCCACCTAACCTTTCTATAAACTCTTCATAATTTCTACATATCTTAAAAATGTCTACTTCTCCTTTTCTATTACAATATCTCTCACTTTTAAAACATCTCTCATAATAATACCTCTCCCAACAACACTTCTCTCTCTCAATATATCTCTCTTTATACCCTCCCTTTAATCCTTCAACACACACTATCATTCTTTTTTATTATATTCAATTCCCCATAAAATTTCATTATCACTACTCCTGTTTACACAATCATTTTCCAATATCATACTTTTATTTATATTATCATAATTTTCTACCCCACTTACCTTGTCTTTGTTTCTATCTAATTTGTCTATTTCTCTACTCTTATTTTCTAACTGTATTTTGTCTAACTTTGTGCCTATTTCACTTAATCTTTTGTCCAAATTGCAACCTTGTTTCTTAATTTCTTTTTTGATATCACTTAATTGTACATCGAATTGATCAAATTTGACGCTCTGCTCCTTGAAAAGCAGTTTCATCATTTTTATTATATCATTCTCTTCCATTCTGTTATTTACTATAGGCGTTGAGTTCGCCTGTTGTGCGCTCAACATCAATGATTCTGTATTTGTTTTTTCTACGTTAATGCTTTCGTTATCTGCTATTATAAAATGTTAATGATTTGTTGCTCTATATTAGCGTTACCACCTAACCTACAACCGCACTCTTAGTTTCAATGCCCACTCTGCCGTAATTCAAGCTTATTATATAAAATACAACGGGATATATTTTTATATAGTCACCAGTTCGGGCGGCAATTGTACATTTACAATAATAGTCACTGTTCTGGGCGCAAATTGTACCTTTACACACTTTTTTATCTTCATATAAATGTATTTAGAAGAAGAAATAACAAGCAACATATATTTGGTTTTGTTTACATTACTTATATCAGACACGTATGTCCCGCACACCATAATTATGGTACTTACCGTACTTTGAGAAGCCTGTTGTTTCAATCTTATTATTATTATTATCTAGGGTCCAGGGTTTCGACTCAGCGTGATTGCTGACAGAGATAGGCATTGAAATAAAAAATACGTTCAGTTGAAAAACATTAAAACATCAATATTGGTTTATTCTCTTTTATGTGTACACCGGACAAGAATTCAAAATGGCGGCCTTTACTTACATTAACTCTCTTTTGTCATAAAACTCTTTTATATTTTCTTAAACGTCAGTTTACCAAATTTTATATATTGACTATGCAGCTGCTTCATTATTAAATGATTTTAATTATATTTTCTTCAAACAAACGCAAACCAACTGTTTGGATGTCGACATTTATCATACACGCCCCACTTCCTCACTCTCATTCATACTTACAATCTCAATTTACTTTTTGGGTACACATATATCTGCAATTTGGGTAAAGAGCTCTTTATGTAAAATTTTGGTTTTGCACTTTCCTGATTCTGTAGACTAGAAGTTCTAGAAGCGGATTCACATGTTGCTGTCTCAAAGTGGCGTGGTTACATTTTTACTATACTCACTGACTCTAATGTATAATTTTGAAAAACAATTACTGCACACTGTCTTAGTTCTCTTTTAGCTAGCACATAATTACATTTTGAACTGTTTAAAACAACTAGGCCGGTATAAATTGCCGGCTGCCTTTAGCAAGGTGTTACCGCTGCTGCGGCGTTGTGTAGGCTGGGCCGAACAATACGCAATTTTTACGTATGTATGTGTGTGCACACGTCATTGTTCTTTGTCTTTTGTTACATAAACGCCCTGCTTGTTACGTATTTTATGCACGTCATTCTTTTATTAATGACGTTTGGCGTTGTCGGCCAATGAAACAGACGTATGTAGAGCCGGTATTAGTTGCTGTAACCATTTTAAGTGTTCTTATTTGCACGTACACTGCTGGCCTTGAAATTATTTCGTTGTCTCGGAACTGCGTCGTTGCCAGCAAAACCAGGGAAATTGTATTACCCATAAAAATGAATGTAAAAAATATCAAAATACAATAATTTGCTACCTTGTATACCATACATTTTATATCAGGCTTTTCGTACTGTCACAAAACCCTCTCAATGAAAGGTTTTGTGTCGAGACACAAAAACTTTCATTGACTCATTCACACTTCTCTAAAAGGATCAGCCCAGATGTGGAGCCACAACCCCCTGTAGTGTTACTATAAAAGAAATTCAATCACTTACCCTTGGTCCAGTGATGAGGTTCGCACCTTCTGACCTTACTGGACTTCTCCGGAAAGATCCCTACACCATAAGGCCATGAGGCACTTTACGCTCCTGTTCTGACGCACCGGCCAGCTCAGGACCGCGGTCACCACACCACCAAACTCTGAAACATGCAATACAAAATTTTAAAATAGTGGCCTTCTCTATATCCATATCCACAACTGATATGTTTCCTCTTAGTACGTTGGTTTGCGTTTTTGGGGCATTGGTTTGCTTAATTATACAAGTTTCAAACAATGTATATCAAGAATTAAGATAGAAAATTCCTTCTCTTTTTAATAACCCGGTATTTAGTACACCTTTCTGACTCTTGTCAATTATATTCACTCTCCTTATCACATGAAAACAATTGTTCTTAACCTAAACAAAAAATACATTTTACTGCTTTAGCAACAACCATTAACTCTAATATTTTACTTCATATAATCTTACAATATCTATATATCATGGCAAACAACTTTAAAGCTGTCTAACTTTCTTTACTCGTTTTCTTTACTTTAATTTTACCTTTTTATAACAGAATCATTTCTAGAGATTTGTTACCCTAACATAAAATTCAATATTATTATCGTTACTACCCTTATAGTAACTTCCTAACCACACACACTATTGTACTATCAACATAATAAAACATTGTACATCATAAACATTAAACACTAACATTGAACAATTCACATTACTGAATTCATATTTACATAACTTGTAGCAAAACTTTAATAAGACATTACTATTTTTATCAACTCTCTATTAACTTTTATCATTTAACATTCATTTAGATTCCATACAACAATCTTCAAATTTATCATTTACCTTTCCAGTTACATTACCTTTCTACCATGAATTTTCCTTTTCTAACCCTTTTTATCCTTATTTATTTGGGTGACTCTCTTATTATTTACTATTTTCTATATCTTATTTTGGCATTTGTCAACCTATCCTTACTACCCCCTTTTCTCTACTAACAACCGCTTCTAACCATTAATACATTATGACACCAATATCTCAATAATAACCCCCTTCACAAATCCCATTTAAAACCTCTGGCACCGCTCATTTTGTCTTTTATAAGGATGTATGTTACTTAACTGGTCATCCATTCTGAACCCTTTGCCCTCCACCAAATATCGGCAAACACTCTAACCCAAAATTGCTCCGCCTGCCACAACGCTGCACGCTGGTCCCTTGCCACGTCGCTCGTTGATCACTCCTTAACACCGGATCCTTACTACAAAATATCATCAATAACAACTATAAAATTACCATTCACATTGCTCACCGCTACATATAATCGCTAACCACTGTGTCCCTAAAATATCTAACACCTCTTTATATCTTATCTGTATCTCAGCACTTTATTTTCACTAACTCCCATTAACTCTATTTAACTAACTCCAATGCCCTTATTTATCACTATCCCCAAACTCTGTACAACATTTCACCTTAATATACCACTAGAAAATTCATCACTTATCTACTAACAACAATACCTCTCAATATCCAAATCTATTATAATCATTTACTAACCCTTTAGAATCTAAATCTCATAATATCCTTTAAAATCATTATCAACTTCCTTCAATTGTTTAAAATTCTACAATACATGTTTACATAAAATACACAACAGCAAAATTACACAAATACATAGACATCAATACACAAAAATATACAATCCACATAGTCATTAAATCATTTACCAAAACTCAGTCATAAACAGTCCATCTTAAAAAACACTGTTCACATAATTAAATGTTCATAATCACAATAAGAACAACTAACCTCCATCGTCAAATAATAATCGAACCTTAAAACTATATACATGGTTGAATATTAGATCTTTTATACTAACATCCTTATACATGCACCAACTATTCAAATTTTTATCCGTTTCCACAAATTCATATAACTCCTGATCGGTTATGTTTCTGTCGCCTTTGGTAAAATCAGTCATAATTAGGTATTTCGTCAAGTCATTATTCTCATCATCTCCTACTACTTCTGTTTTATTATAAGGCAAGTACTTGTTATTATTTTCACTTCTCTCTCCACCTAACCTTTCTATAAACTCTTCATAATTTCTACATATCTTAAAAATGTCTACTTCTCCTTTTCTCTCACAATATCTCTCACTTTTAAAACATCTCTCATAATAATACCTCTCCCAACAACACTTCTCTCTCTCAATATATCTCTCTTTACACCCTCCCTTTAATCCTTCAACACACACTATCATTCTTTTTTATTATATTCAATTCCCCATAAAATTTCATTATCACTACTCCTGTTTACACAATCATTTTCCAATATCATACTTTTATTTATATTATCATAATTTTCTACCCCACTTACCTTGTCTTTGTTTCTATCTAATTTGTCTATTTCTCTACTCTTATTTTCTAACTGTATTTTGTCTAACTTTGTGCCTATTTCACTTAATCTTTTGTCCAAATTGCAACCTTGTTTCTTAATTTCTTTTTTGATATCACTTAATTGTACATCGAATTGATCAATTTTGACGCTCTGCTCCTTGAAAAGCAGTTTCATCATTTTTATTATATCATTCTCTTCCATTCTGTTATTTACTATAGGCGTTGAGTTCGCCTGTTGTGCGCTCAACATCAATGATTCTGTATTTGTTTTTTCTACGTTAATGCTTTCGTTATCTGCTATTATAAAATGTTAATGATTTGTTGCTCTATATTAGCGTTACCACCTAACCTACAACCGCACTCTTAGTTTCAATGCCCACTCTGCCGTAATTCAAGCTTATTATATAAAATACAACGGGATATATTTTTATATAGTCACCAGTTCGGGCGGCAATTGTACATTTACAATACTAGTCACTGTTCTGGGCGCAAATTGTACCTTTACACATTTTTTTATCTTCATATAAATGTATTTAGAAGAAGAAATAACAAGCAACATATATTTGGTTTTGTTTACATTACTTATATCAGACACGTATGTCCCGCACACCATAATTATGGTACTTACCGTACTTTGAGAAGCCTGTTGTTTCAATCTTATTATTATTATTATCTAGGGTCCAGGGTTTCGACTCAGCGTGATTGCTGACAGAGATAGGCATTGAAATAAAAAATACGTTCAGTTGAAAAACATTAAAACATCAATATTGGTTTATTCTCTTTTATGTGTACACCGGACAAGAATTCAAAATGGCGGCCTTTACTTACATTAACTCTCTTTTGTCATAAAACTCTTTTATATTTTCTTAAACGTCAGTTTACCAAATTTTATATATTGACTATGCAGCTGCTTCATTATTAAATGATTTTAATTATATTTTCTTCAAACATACGCAAACCAACTGTTTGGATGTCGACATTTATCATACACGCCCCACTTCCTCACTCTCATTCATACTTACAATCTCAATTTACTTTTTGGGTACACATATATCTGCAATTTGGGTAAAGAGCTCTTTATGTAAAATTTTGGTTTTGCACTTTCCTGATTCTGTAGACTAGAAGTTCTAGAAGCGGATTCACATGTTGCTGTCTCAAAGTGGCGTGGTTACATTTTTACTAAACTCACTGACTCTAATGTATAATTTTGAAAAACAATTACTGCACACTGTCTTAGTTCTCTTTTAGCTAGCACATAATTACATTTTGATTACATTTTGAACTGTTTAAAACAACTAGGCCGGTATAAATTGCCGGCTGCCTTTAGCAAGGTGTTACCGCTGCTGCGGCGTTGTGTAGGCTGGGCCGAACAATACGCAATTTTTACGTATGTATGTGTGTGCACACGTCATTGTTCTTTGTCTTTTGTTACATAAACGCCCTGCTTGTTACGTATTTTATGCACGTCATTCTTTTATTAATGACGTTTGGCGTTGTCGGCCAATGAAACAGACGTATGTAGAGCCGGTATTAGTTGCTGTAACCATTTTAAGTGTTCTTATTTGCACGTACACTGCTGGCCTTGAAATTATTTCGTTGTCTCGGAACTGCGTCGTTGCCAGCAAAACCAGGGAAATTGTATTACCCATAAAAATGAATGTAAAAAATATCAAAATACAATAATTTGCTACCTTGTATACCATACATTTTATATCAGGCTTTTCGTACTGTCACAAAACCCTCTCAATGAAAGGTTTTGTGTCGAGACACAAAAACTTTCATTGACTCATTCACACTTCTCTAAAAGGATCAGCCCAGATGTGGAGCCACAACCCCCTGTAGTGTTACTATAAAAGAAATTCAATCACTTACCCTTGGTCCAGTGATGAGGTTCGCACCTTCTGACCTTACTGGACTTCTCCGGAAAGATCCCTACACCATAAGGCCATGAGGCACTTTACGCTCCTGTTCTGACGCACCGGCCAGCTCAGGACCGCGGTCACCACACCACCAAACTCTGAAACATGCAATACAAAATTTTAAAATAGTGGCCTTCTCTATATCCATATCCACAACTGATATGTTTCCTCTTAGTACGTTGGTTTGCGTTTTTGGGGCATTGGTTTGCTTAATTATACAAGTTTCAAACAATGTATATCAAGAATTAAGATAGAAAATTCCTTCTCTTTTTAATAACCCGGTATTTAGTACACCTTTCTGACTCTTGTCAATTATATTCACTCTCCTTATCACATGAAAACAATTGTTCTTAACCTAAACAAAAAATACATTTTACTGCTTTAGCAACAACCATTAACTCTAATATTTTACTTCATATAATCTAACAATATCTATATATCATGGCAAACAACTTTAAAGCTGTCTAAATTTCTTTACTCGTTTTCTTTACTTTAATTTTACCTTTTTATAACAGAATCATTTCTAGAGATTTGTTACCCTAACATAAAATTCAATATTATTATCGTCACTACCCTTATAGTAACCTCCTAACCACAAACACTATTGTACTATCAACATAATAAAACATTGTACATCATAAACATTAAACACTAACATTGAACAATTCACATTACTGAATTCATATTTACATAACTTGTAGCAAAACTTTAATAAGACATTACTATTTTTATCAACTCTCTATTAACTTTTATCATTTAACATTCATTTAGATTCCATACAACAATTTTCAAATTTATCATTTACCTTTCCAGTTACATTACCTTTCTACCATGAATTTTCCTTTTCTAACCCTTTTTATCCTTATTTATTTGGGTGACTCTCTTATTATTTACTATTTTCTATATCTTATTTTGGCATTTGTCAACCTAACCTTACTACCCCCTTTTCTCTACTAACAACCGCTTCTAACCATTAATACATTATGACACCAATATCTCAATAATAACCCCCTTCACAAATCCCATTTAAAACCTCTGGCACTGCTCATTTTGTCTTTTATAAGGATGTATGTTACTTAACTGGTCATCCATTCCGAACCCTTTGCCCTCCACCAAATATCGGCAAACACTCTAACCCAAAATTGCTCCGCCTGCCACAACGCTGCACGCTGGTCCCTTGCCACGTCGCTCGTTGATCACTCCTTAACACCGGATCCTTACTACAAAATATCATCAATAACAACTATAAAATTACCATTCACATTACTCACCTCTACATATAATCGCTAACCACTGTGTCCCTAAAATATCTAACACCTCTTTATATCTTATCTGTATCTCAACACTTTATTTTCACTAACTCCCATTAACTCTATTTAACTAACTCCAATGCCCTTATTTATCACTATCCCCAAACTCTGTACAACATTTCACCTTAATATACCACTAGAAAATTCATCACTTATCTACTAACAACAATACCTCTCAATATCCAAATCTATTATAATCATTTACTAACCCTTTAGAATCTAAATCTCATAATATCCTTTAAAATCATTATCAACTTCCTTCAATTGTTTAAAATTCTACAATACATGTTTACATAAAATACACAACAGCAAAATTACACAAATACATAGACATCAATACACAAAAATATACAATCCACATAGTCATTAAATCATTTACCAAAACTCAGTCATAAACAGTCCATCTTAAAAAACACTGTTCACATAATTAAATGTTCATAATCACAATAAGAACAACTAACCTCCATCGTCAAATAATAATCGAACCTTAAAACTATACATGGTTTAATATTAGATCTTTTATACTAACATCCTTATACATGCACCAACTATTCAAATTTTTATCCGTTTCCACAAATTCATATAACTCCTGATCGGTTATGTTTCTGTCGCCTTTGGTAAAATCAGTCATAATTAGGTATTTCGTCAAGTCATTATTCTCATCATCTCCTACTACTTCTGTTTTATTATAAGGCAAGTACTTGTTATTATTTTCACTTCTCTCTCCACCTAACCTTTCTATAAACTCTTCATAATTTCTACATATCTTAAAAATGTCTACTTCTCCTTTTCTATCACAATATCTCTCACTTTTAAAACATCTCTCATAATAATACCTCTCCCAACAACACTTCTCTCTCTCAATATATCTCTCTTTACACCCTCCCTTTAATCCTTCAACACACACTATCATTCTTTTTTATTATATTCAATTCCCCATAAAATTTCATTATCACTACTCCTGTTTACACAATCATTTTCCAATATCATACTTTTATTTATATTATCATAATTTTCTACCCCACTTACCTTGTCTTTGTTTCTATCTAATTTGTCTATTTCTCTACTCTTATTTTCTAACTGTATTTTGTCTAACTTTGTGCCTATTTCACTTAATCTTTTGTCCATATTGCAACCTTGTTTCTTAATTTCTTTTTTGATATCACTTAATTGTACATCGAATTGATCAAATTTGACGCTCTGCTCCTTGAAAAGCAGTTTCATCATTTTTATTATATCATTCTCTTCCATTCTGTTATTTACTATAGGCGTTGAGTTCGCCTGTTGTGCGCTCAACATCAATGATTCTGTATTTGTTTTTTCTACGTTAATGCTTTCGTTATCTGCTATTATAAAATGTTAATGATTTGTTGCTCTATATTAGCGTTACCACCTAACCTACAACCGCATTCTTAGTTTCAATGCCCACTCTGCCGTCATTCAGGCTTATTATATAAAATACAACGGGATATATTTTTATGTAGTCACCAGTTCGGGCGGCAATTGTACATTTACAATAATAGTCACTGTTCCGGGCGCAAATTGTACCTTTACACACTTTTTTATCTTCATATAAATGTATTTAGAAGAAGAAATAACAAGCAACATATATTTGGTTTTGTTTACATTACTTATATCAGACACGTATGTCCCGCACACCATAATTATGGTACTTACCATACTTTGAGAAGCCTGTTGTTTCAATCTTATTATTATTATTATCTAGGGTCCAGGGTTTCGACTCAGCGTGATTGCTGACAGAGATAGGCATTGAAATAAAAAATACGTTCAGTTGAAAAACATTAAAACATCAATATTGGTTTATTCTCTTTTATGTGTACACCGGACAAGAATTCAAAATGGCGGCCTTTACTTACATTAACTCTCTTTTGTCATAAAACTCTTTTATATTTTCTTAAACGTCAGTTTACCAAATTTTCTATATTGACTATGCAGCTGCTTCATTATTAAATGATTTTAATTATATTTTCTTCAAACAAACGCAAACCAACACCCCGTTTGGATGTCGACATTTATCATACACGCCCCACTTCCTCACTCTCATTCATACTTACAATCTCAATTTACTTTTTGGGTACCCATATATCTGCAATTTGGGTAAAGAGCTCTTTAAGTAAAATTTTGGTTTTGCACTTTCCTGATTCTGTAGACTAGAAGTTCTAGAAGCGGATTCACATGTTGCTGTCTCAAAGTGGCGTGGTTAAATTTTTACTATACTCACTGACTCTAATGTATAATTTTGAAAAACAATTACTGCACACTGTCTTAGTTCTCTTTTAGCTAGCACATAATTACATTTTGATTACATTTTGAACTGTTTAAAACAACTAGGCCGGTATAAATTGCCGGCTGCCTTTAGCAAGATGTTACCGCTGCTGCGGCATTGTGTAGACTGGGCCGAACAATACGCAATTTTTACGTATGTATGTGTGTGCACACGTCATTGTTCTTTGTCTTTCGTTACATAAACGCCCTGCTTGTTACGTATTTTATGCACGTCATTCTTTTATTAATGACGTTTGGCGTTGTCGGCCAATGAAACAGACGTATGCAGAGCCGGTATTAGTTGCTGTAACCATTTTAAGTGTTCTTATTTGCACGTACACTGCTGGCCTTGAAATTATTTCGTTGTCTCGGAACTGCGTCGTTGCCGGCAAAACCAGGGAAATTGTATTACCCATAAAAATGAATATAAAAAATATCGAAATACAATAATTTGCTACCTTGTATACCATACATTTTATATCAGGCTTTTCGTACTGTCACAAAACCCCCTCAATGAAAGGTTTTGTGTCGAGACACAAAAACTTTCATTGACTCATTCACACTTCTCTAAAAGGATCAGCCCAGATATGGAGCCACAACCCCCTGTAGTGTTACTATAAAAGAAATTCAATCACTTACCCTTGGTCCAATGATGAGGTTCGCACCTTCTGACCTTACTGGACTTCTCCGGAGAGATCCCTACACCATAAGGCCATGAGGCACTTTACGTTCCTGTTCTGACCCACCGGCCAGCTCAGGACCGCGGTCACCACACCACCAAACTCTGAAACATGCAATACAAAATTTTAAAATAGTGGCCTTCTCTATATCCATATCCACAACTGATATGTTTCCTCTTAGTACGTTGGTTTGCATTTTTGGGGCATTGGTTTGCTTAATTATACAAGTTTCAAACAATGTATATCAAGAATTAAGATAGAAAATTCCTTCTCTTTTTAATAACCCGGTATTTAGTACACCTTTCTGACTCCTGTCAATTATATTCACTCTCTTTATCACATGAAAACAATTGTTCTTAACCTAAACAAAAAATACATTTTACTGCTTTAGCAACAACCATTAACTCTAATATTTTACTTCATATAATCTTACAATATCTATATATCATGGCAAACAACTTTAAAGCTGTCTAAATTTCTTTACTCGTTTTCTTTACTTTAATTTTACCTTTTTATAACAGAATCATTTCTAGAGATTTGTTACCCTAACATAAAATTCAATATTATTACCGTCACTACCCTTATAGTAACCTCCTAACCACACACACTATTGTACTATCAACATAATAAAACATTGTACATCATAAACATTAAACACTAACATTGAACAATTCACATTACTGAATTCATATTTACATAACTTGTAGCAAAACTTTAATAAGACATTACTATTTTTATCAACTCTCTATTAACTTTTATCATTTAACATTCATTTAGATTCCATACAACAATCTTCAAATTTATCATTTACCTTTCCAGTTACATTACCTTTCTACCATGAATTTTCCTTTTCTAACCCTTTTTATCCTTATTTATTTGGGTGACTCTCTTATTATTTACTATTTTCTATATCTTATTTTGGCATTTGTCAACCTATCCTTACTACCCCCTTTTCTCTACTAACAACCGCTTCTAACCATTAATACATTATGACACCAATATCTCAATAATAACCCCCTTCACAAATCCCATTTAAAACCTCTGGCACCGCTCATTTTGTCTTTTATAAGGATGTATGTTACTTAACTGGTCATCCATTCTGAACCCTTTGCCCTCCACCAAATATCGGCAAACACTCTAACCCAAAATTGCTCCGCCTGCCACAACGCTGCACGCTGGTCCCTTGCCATGTCGCTCGTTGATCACTCCTTAACACCGGATCCTTACTACAAAATATCATCAATAACAACTATAAAATTACCATTCACATTGCTCACCGCTACATATAATCGCTAACCACTGTGTCCCTAAAATATCTAACACCTCTTTATATCTTATCTGTATCTCAACACTTTATTTTCACTAACTCCCATTAACTCTATTTAACTAACTCCAATGCCCTTATTTATCACTATCCCCAAACTCTGTACAACATTTCACCTTAATGTACCACTAGAAAATTCATCACTTATCTACTAACAACAATACCTCTCAATATCCAAATCTATTATAATCATTTACTAACCCTTTAGAATCTAAATCTCATAATATCCTTTAAAATCATTATCAACTTCCTTCAATTGTTTAAAATTCTACAATACATGTTTACATAAAATACACAACAGCAAAATTACACATATACATAGACATCAATACACAAAAATATACAATCCACATAGTCATTAAATCATTTACCAAAACTCAGTCATAAACAGTCCATCTTAAAAAACACTGTTCACATAATTAAATGTTCATAATCACAATAAGAACAACTAACCTCCATCGTCAAATAATAATCGAACCTTAAAACTATATACATGGTTGAATATTAGATCTTTTATACTAACATCCTTATACATGCACCAACTATTCAAATTTTTATCCGTTTCCACAAATTCATATAACTCCTGATCGGTTATGTTTCTGTCGCCTTTGGTAAAATCAGTCATAATTAGGTATTTCGTCAAGTCATTATTCTCATCATCTCCTACTACTTCTGTTTTATTATAAGGCAAGTACTTGTTATTATTTTCACTTCTCTCTCCACCTAACCTTTCTATAAACTCTTCATAATTTCTACATATCTTAAAAATGTCTACTTCTCCTTTTCTCTCACAATATCTCTCACTTTTAAAACATCTCTCATAATAATACCTCTCCCAACAACACTTCTCTCTCTCAATATATCTCTCTTTACACCCTCCCTTTAATCCTTCAACACACACTATCATTCTTTTTTATTATATTCAATTCCCCATAAAATTTCATTATCACTACTCCTGTTTACACAATCATTTTCCAATATCATACTTTTATTTATATTATCATAATTTTCTACCCCACTTACCTTGTCTTTGTTTCTATCTAATTTGTCTATTTCTCTACTCTTATTTTCTAACTGTATTTTGTCTAGCTTTGTGCCTATTTCTCTTAATCTTTTGTCCAAATTGCAACCTTGTTTCTTAATTTCTTTTTTGATATCACTTAATTGTACATCGAATTGATCAAATTTGACGCTCTGCTCCTTGAAAAGCAGTTTCATCATTTTTATTATGTCATTCTCTTCCATTCTGTTATTTACTATAGGCGTTGAGTTCGCCTGTTGTGCGCTCAACATCAATGATTCTGTATTTGTATTTTCTACGTTAATGCTTTCGTTATCTGCCATTATAAAATGTTAATGATTTGTTGCTCTATATTAGCGTTACCACCTAACCTACAACCGCATTCTTAGTTTCAATGCCCACTCTGCCGTCATTCAGGCTTATTATATAAAATACAACGGGATATATTTTTATATAGTCACCAGTTCGGGCGGCAATTGTACATTTACAATAATAGTCACTGTTCCGGGCGCAAATTGTACCTTTACACACTTTTTTATCTTCATATAAATGTATTTAGAAGAAGAAATAACAAGCAACATATATTTGGTTTTGTTTACATTACTTATATCAGACACGTATGTCCCGCACACCATAATTATGGTACTTACCATACTTTGAGAAGCCTGTTGTTTCAATCTTATTATTATTATTATCTAGGGTCCAGGGTTTCGACTCAGCGTGATTGCTGACAGAGATAGGCATTGAAATAAAAAATACGTTCAGTTGAAAAACATTAAAACATCAATATTGGTTTATTCTCTTTTATGTGTACACCGGACAAGAATTCAAAATGGCGGCCTTTACTTACATTAACTCTCTTTTGTCATAAAACTTTTATATTTTCTTAAACGTCAGTTTACCAAATTTTATATATTGACTATGCAGCTGCTTCATTATTAAATGATTTTAATTATATTTTCTTCAAACAAACGCAAACCAACACCCCGTTTGGATGTCGACATTTATCATACACGCCCCACTTCCTCACTCTCATTCATACTTACAATCTCAATTTACTTTTTGGGTACCCATATATCTGCAATTTGGGTAAAGAGCTCTTTAAGTAAAATTTTGGTTTTGCACTTTCCTGATTCTGTAGACTAGAAGTTCTAGAAGCGGATTCACATGTTGCTGTCTCAAAGTGGCGTGGTTAAATTTTTACTATACTCACTGACTCTAATGTATAATTTTGAAAAACAATTACTGCACACTGTCTTAGTTCTTTTTTAGCTAGCACATAATTACATTTTGATTACATTTTGAACTGTTTAAAACAACTAGGCTGGTATAAATTGCCGGCTGCCTTTAGCAAGGTGTTACCGCTGCTGCGGCATTGTGTAGACTGGGCCGAACAATACGCAATTTTTACGTATGTATGTGTGTGCACACGTCATTGTTCTTTGTCTTTCGTTACATAAACGCCCTGCTTGTTACGTATTTTATGCACGTCATTCTTTTATTAATGACGTTTGGCGTTGTCGGCCAATGAAACAGACGTATGCAGAGCCGGTATTAGTTGCTGTAACCATTTTAAGTGTTCTTATTTGCACGTACACTGCTGGCCTTGAAATTATTTCGTTGTCTCGGAACTGCGTCGTTGCCGGCAAAACCAGGGAAATTGTATTACCCATAAAAATGAATATAAAAAATATCGAAATACAATAATTTGCTACCTTGTATACCATACATTTTATATCAGGCTTTTCGTACTGTCACAAAAACCCCTCAATGAAAGGTTTTGTGTCGAGACACAAAAACTTTCATTGACTCATTCACACTTCTCTAAAAGGATCAGCCCAGATATGGAGCCACAACCCCCTGTAGTGTTACTATAAAAGAAATTCAATCACTTACCCTTGGTCCAATGATGAGGTTCGCACCTTCTGACCTTACTGGACTTCTCCGGAGAGATCCCTACACCATAAGGCCATGAGGCACTTTACGTTCCTGTTCTGACCCACCGGCCAGCTCAGGACCGCGGTCACCACACCACCAAACTCTGAAACATGCAATACAAAATTTTAAAATAGTGGCCTTCTCTATATCCATATCCACAACTGATATTTTTCCTCTTAGTACGTTGGTTTGCATTTTTGGGGCATTGGTTTGCTTAATTATACAAGTTTCAAACAATGTATATCAAGAATTAAGATAGAAAATTCCTTCTCTTTTTAATAACCCGGTATTTAGTACACCTTTCTGACTCCTGTCAATTATATTCACTCTCTTTATCACATGAAAACAATTGTTCTTAACCTAAACAAAAAATACATTTTACTGCTTTAGCAACAACCATTAACTCTAATATTATACTTCATATAATCTTACAATATCTATATATCATGGCAAACAACTTTAAAGCTGTCTAAATTTCTTTACTCGTTTTCTTTACTTTAATTTTACCTTTTTATAACAGAATCATTTCTAGAGATTTGTTACCGTAACATAAAATTCAATATTATTACCGTCACTACCCTTATAGTAACCTCCTAACCACACACACTATTGTACTATCAACATAATAAAACATTGTACATCATAAACATTAAACACTAACATTGAACAATTCACATTACTGAATTCATATTTACATAACTTGTAGCAAAACTTTAATAAGACATTACTATTTTTATCAACTCTCTATTAACTTTTATCATTTAACATTCATTTAGATTCCATACAACAATCTTCAAATTTATCATTTACCTTTCCAGTTACATTACCTTTCTACCATGAATTTTCCTTTTCTAACCCTTTTTATCCTTATTTATTTGGGTGACTCTCTTATTATTTACTATTTTCTATATCTTATTTTGGCATTTGTCAACCTATCCTTACTACCCCCTTTTCTCTACTAACAACCGCTTCTAACCATTAATACATTATGACACCAATATCTCAATAATAACCCCCTTCACAAATCCCATTTAAAACCTCTGGCACCGCTCATTTTGTCTTTTATAAGGATGTATGTTACTTAACTGGTCATCCATTCTGAACCCTTTGCCCTCCACCAAATATCGGCAAACACTCTAACCCAAAATTGCTCCGCCTGCCACAACGCTGCACGCTGGTCCCTTGCCATGTCGCTCGTTGATCACTCCTTAACACCGGATCCTTACTACAAAATATCATCAATAACAACTATAAAATTACCATTCACATTGCTCACCGCTACATATAATCGCTAACCACTGTGTCCCTAAAATATCTAACACCTCTTTATATCTTATCTGTATCTCAACACTTTATTTTCACTAACTCCCATTAACTCTATTTAACTAACTCCAATGCCCTTATTTATCACTATCCCCAAACTCTGTACAACATTTCACCTTAATGTACCACTAGAAAATTCATCACTTATCTACTAACAACAATACCTCTCAATATCCAAATCTATTATAATCATTTACTAACCCTTTAGAATCTAAATCTCATAATATCCTTTAAAATCATTATCAACTTCCTTCAATTGTTTAAAATTCTACAATACATGTTTACATAAAATACACAACAGCAAAATTACACATATACATAGACATCAATACACAAAAATATACAATCCACATAGTCATTAAATCATTTACCAAAACTCAGTCATAAACAGTCCATCTTAAAAAACACTGTTCACATAATTAAATGTTCATAATCACAATAAGAACAACTAACCTCCATCGTCAAATAATAATCGAACCTTAAAACTATATACATGGTTGAATATTAGATCTTTTATACTAACATCCTTATACATGCACCAACTATTCAAATTTTTATCCGTTTCCACAAATTCATATAACTCCTGATCGGTTATGTTTCTGTCGCCTTTGGTAAAATCAGTCATAATTAGGTATTTCGTCAAGTCATTATTCTCATCATCTCCTACTACTTCTGTTTTATTATAAGTACTTGTTATTATTTTCACTTCTCTCTCCACCTAACCTTTCTATAAACTCTTCATAATTTCTACATATCTTAAAAATGTCTACTTCTCCTTTTCTCTCACAATATCTCTCACTTTTAAAACATCTCTCATAATAATACCTCTCCCAACAACACTTCTCTCTCTCAATATATCTCTCTTTACACCCTCCCTTTAATCCTTCAACACACACTATCATTCTTTTTTATTATATTCAATTCCCCATAAAATTTCATTATCACTACTCCTGTTTACACAATCATTTTCCAATATCATACTTTTATTTATATTATCATAATTTTCTACCCCACTTACCTTGTCTTTGTTTCTATCTAATTTGTCTATTTCTCTACTCTTATTTTCTAACTGTATTTTGTCTAGCTTTGTGCCTATTTCACTTAATCTTTTGTCCAAATTGCAACCTTGTTTCTTAATTTCTTTTTTGATATCACTTAATTGTACATCGAATTGATCAAATTTGACGCTCTGCTCCTTGAAAAGCAGTTTCATCATTTTTATTATGTCATTCTCTTCCATTCTGTTATTTACTATAGGCGTTGAGTTCGCCTGTTGTGCGCTCAACATCAATGATTCTGTATTTGTATTTTCTACGTTAATGCTTTCGTTATCTGCCATTATAAAATGTTAATGATTTGTTGCTCTATATTAGCGTTACCACCTAACCTACAACCGCATTCTTAGTTTCAATGCCCACTCTGCCGTCATTCAGGCTTATTATATAAAATACAACGGGATATATTTTTATATAGTCACCAGTTCGGGCGGCAATTGTACATTTACAATAATAGTCACTGTTCCGGGCGCAAATTGTACCTTTACACACTTTTTTATCTTCATATAAATGTATTTAGAAGAAGAAATAACAAGCAACATATATTTGGTTTTGTTTACATTACTTATATCAGACACGTATGTCCCGCACACCATAATTATGGTACTTACCATACTTTGAGAAGCCTGTTGTTTCAATCTTATTATTATTATTATCTAGGGTCCAGGGTTTCGACTCAGCGTGATTGCTGACAGAGATAGGCATTGAAATAAAAAATACGTTCAGTTGAAAAACATTAAAACATCAATATTGGTTTATTCTCTTTTATGTGTACACCGGACAAGAATTCAAAATGGCGGCCTTTACTTACATTAACTCTCTTTTGTCATAAAACTTTTATATTTTCTTAAACGTCAGTTTACCAAATTTTATATATTGACTATGCAGCTGCTTCATTATTAAATGATTTTAATTATATTTTCTTCAAACAAACGCAAACCAACACCCCGTTTGGATGTCGACATTTATCATACACGCCCCACTTCCTCACTCTCATTCATACTTACAATCTCAATTTACTTTTTGGGTACCCATATATCTGCAATTTGGGTAAAGAGCTCTTTAAGTAAAATTTTGGTTTTGCACTTTCCTGATTCTGTAGACTAGAAGTTCTAGAAGCGGATTCACATGTTGCTGTCTCAAAGTGGCGTGGTTAAATTTTTACTATACTCACTGACTCTAATGTATAATTTTGAAAAACAATTACTGCACACTGTCTTAGTTCTCTTTTAGCTAGCACATAATTACATTTTGATTACATTTTGAACTGTTTAAAACAACTAGGCTGGTATAAATTGCCGGCTGCCTTTAGCAAGGTGTTACCGCTGCTGCGGCATTGTGTAGACTGGGCCGAACAATACGCAATTTTTACGTATGTATGTGTATGCACACGTCATTGTTCTTTGTCTTTCGTTACATAAACGCCCTGCTTGTTACATATTTTATGCACGTCATTCTTTTATTAATGACGTTTGGCGTTGTCGGCCAATGAAACAGACGTATGTAGAGCCGGTATTAGTTGCTGTAACCATTTTAAGTGTTCTTATTTACACGTACACTGCTGGCCTTGAAATTATTTCGTTGTCTCGGAACTGCGTCGTTGCCGGCAAAACCAGGGAAATTGTATTACCCATAAAAATGAATATAAAAAATATCGAAATACAATAATTTGCTACCTTGTATACCATACATTTTATATCAGGCTTTTCGTACTGTCACAAAACCCCCTCAATGAAAGGTTTTGTGTCGAGACACAAAAACTTTCATTGACTCATTCACACTTCTCTAAAAGGATCAGCCCAGATTTGGAGCCACAACCCCCTGTAGTGTTACTATAAAAGAAATTCAATCACTTACCCTTGGTCCAATGATGAGGTTCGCACCTTCTGACCTTACTGGACTTCTCCGGAGAGATCCCTACACCATAAGGCCATGAGGCACTTTACGTTCCTGTTCTGACGCACCGGCCAGCTCAGGACCGCGGTCACCACACCACCAAACTCTGAAACATGCAATACAAAATTTTAAAATAGTGGCCTTCTCTATATCCATATCCACAACTGATATGTTTCCTCTTAGTACGTTGGTTTGCATTTTTGGGGCATTGGTTTGCTTAATTATACAAGTTTCAAACAATGTATATCAAGAATTAAGATAGAAAATTCCTTCTCTTTTTAATAACCCGGTATTTAGTACACCTTTCTGACTCCTGTCAATTATATTCACTCTCTTTATCACATGAAAACAATTGTTCTTAACCTAAACAAAAAATACATTTTACTGCTTTAGCAACAACCATTAACTCTAATATTTTACTTCATATAATCTTACAATATCTATATATCATGGCAAACAACTTTAAAGCTGTCTAAATTTCTTTACTCGTTTTCTTTACTTTAATTTTACCTTTTTATAACAGAATCATTTCTAGAGATTTGTTACCCTAACATAAAATTCAATATTATTACCGTCACTACCCTTATAGTAACCTCCTAACCACACACACTATTGTACTATCAACATAATAAAACATTGTACATCATAAACATTAAACACTAACATTGAACAATTCACATTACTGAATTCATATTTACATAACTTGTAGCAAAACTTTAATAAGACATTACTATTTTTATCAACTCTCTATTAACTTTTATCATTTAACATTCATTTAGATTCCATACAACAATCTTCAAATTTATCATTTACCTTTCCAGTTACATTACCTTTCTACCATGAATTTTCCTTTTCTAACCCTTTTTATCCTTATTTATTTGGGTGACTCTCTTATTATTTACTATTTTCTATATCTTATTTTGGCATTTGTCAACCTATCCTTACTACCCCCTTTTCTCTACTAACAACCGCTTCTAACCATTAATACATTATGACACCAATATCTCAATAATAACCCCCTTCACAAATCCCATTTAAAACCTCTGGCACCGCTCATTTTGTCTTTTATAAGGATGTATGTTACTTAACTGGTCATCCATTCTGAACCCTTTGCCCTCCACCAAATATCGGCAAACACTCTAACCCAAAATTGCTCCCCCTGCCACAACGCTGCACGCTGGTCCCTTGCCACGTCGCTCGTTGATCACTCCTTAACACCGGATCCTTACTACAAAATATCATCAATAACAACTATAAAATTACCATTCACATTGCTCACCGCTACATATAATCGCTAACCACTGTGTCCCTAAAATATCTAACACCTCTTTATATCTTATCTGTATCTCAACACTTTATTTTCACTAACTCCCATTAACTCTATTTAACTAACTCCAATGCCCTTATTTATCACTATCCCCAAACTCTGTACAACATTTCACCTTAATATACCACTAGAAAATTCATCACTTATCTACTAACAACAATACCTCTCAATATCCAAATCTATTATAATCATTTACTAACCCTTTAGAATCTAAATCTCATAATATCCTTTAAAATCATTATCAACTTCCTTCAATTGTTTAAAATTCTACAATACATGTTTACATAAAATACACAACAGCAAAATTACACAAATACATAGACATCAATACACAAAAATATACAATCCACATAGTCATTAAATCATTTACCAAAACTCAGTCATAAACAGTCCATCTTAAAAAACACTGTTCACATAATTAAATGTTCATAATCACAATAAGAACAACTAACCTCCATCGTCAAATAATAATCGAACCTTAAAACTATATACATGGTTGAATATTAGATCTTTTATACTAACATCCTTATACATGCACCAACTATTCAAATTTTTATCCGTTTCCACAAATTCATATAACTCCTGATCGGTTATGTTTCTGTCGCCTTTGGTAAAATCAGTCATAATTAGGTATTTCGTCAAGTCATTATTCTCATCATCTCCTACTACTTCTGTTTTATTATAAGGCAAGTACTTGTTATTATTTTCACTTCTCTCTCCACCTAACCTTTCTATAAACTCTTCATAATTTCTACATATCTTAAAAATGTCTACTTCTCCTTTTCTCTCACAATATCTCTCACTTTTAAAACATCTCTCATAATAATACCTCTCCCAACAACACTTCTCTCTCTCAATATATCTCTCTTTACACCCTCCCTTTAATCCTTCAACACACACTATCATTCTTTTTTATTATATTCAATTCCCCATAAAATTTCATTATCACTACTCCTGTTTACACAATCATTTTCCAATATCATACTTTTATTTATATTATCATAATTTTCTACCCCACTTACCTTGTCTTTGTTTCTATCTAATTTGTCTATTTCTCTACTCTTATTTTCTAACTGTATTTTGTCTAGCTTTGTGCCTATTTCACTTAATCTTTTGTCCAAATTGCAACCTTGTTTCTTAATTTCTTTTTTGATATCACTTAATTGTACATCGAATTGATCAAATTTGACGCTCTGCTCCTTGAAAAGCAGTTTCATCATTTTTATTATGTCATTCTCTTCCATTCTGTTATTTACTATAGGCGTTGAGTTCGCCTGTTGTGCGCTCAACATCAATGATTCTGTATTTGTATTTTCTACGTTAATGCTTTCGTTATCTGCCATTATAAAATGTTAATGATTTGTTGCTCTATATTAGCGTTACCACCTAACCTACAACCGCATTCTTAGTTTCAATGCCCACTCTGCCGTCATTCAGGCTTATTATATAAAATACAACGGGATATATTTTTATATAGTCACCAGTTCGGGCGGCAATTGTACATTTACAATAATAGTCACTGTTCCGGGCGCAAATTGTACCTTTACACACTTTTTTATCTTCATATAAATGTATTTAGAAGAAGAAATAACAAGCAACATATATTTGGTTTTGTTTACATTACTTATATCAGACACGTATGTCCCGCACACCATAATTATGGTACTTACCATACTTTGAGAAGCCTGTTATTTCAATCTTATTATTATTATTATCTAGGGTCCAGGGTTTCGACTCAGCGTGATTGCTGACAGAGATAGGCATTGAAATAAAAAATACGTTCAGTTGAAAAACATTAAAACATCAATATTGGTTTATTCTCTTTTATGTGTACACCGGACAAGAATTCAAAATGGCGGCCTTTACTTACATTAACTCTCTTTTGTCATAAAACTCTTTTATATTTTCTTAAACGTCAGTTTACCAAATTTTCTATATTGACTATGCAGCTGCTTCATTATTAAATGATTTTAATTATATTTTCTTCAAACAAACGCAAACCAACACCCCGTTTGGATGTCGACATTTATCATACACACCCCACTTCCTCACTCTCATTCATACTTACAATCTCAATTTACTTTTTGGGTACCCATATATCTGCAATTTGGGTAAAGAGCTCTTTAAGTAAAATTTTGGTTTTGCACTTTCCTGATTCTGTAGACTAGAAGTTCTAGAAGCGGATTCACATGTTGCTGTCTCAAAGTGGCATGGTTACATTTTTACTATACTCACTGACTCTAATGTATAATTTTGAAAAACAATTACTGCACACTGTCTTAGTTCTCTTTTAGCTAGCACATAATTACATTTTGATTACATTTTGAACTGTTTAAAACAACTAGGCCGGTATAAATTGCCGGCTGCCTTTAGCAAGGTGTTACCGCTGCTGCGGCATTGTGTAGACTGGGCCGAACAATACGCAATTTTTACGTATGTATGTGTGTGCACACGTCATTGTTCTTTGTCTTTCGTTACATAAACGCCCTGCTTGTTACGTATTTTATGCACGTCATTCTTTTATTAATGACGTTTGGCGTTGTCGGCCAATGAAACAGACGTATGCAGAGCCGGTATTAGTTGCTGTAACTATTTTAAGTGTTCTTATTTGCACGTACACTGCTGGCCTTGAAATTATTTCGTCTCGGAACTGCGTCGTTGCCGGCAAAACCAGGGAAATTGTATTACCCGTAAAAATGAATGTAAAAAATATCGAAATACAATAATTTGCTACCTTGTATACCATACATTTTATATCAGGCTTTTCGTACTGTCACAAAACCCCCTCAATGAAAGGTTTTGTGTCGAGACACAAAAACTTTCATTGACTCATTCACACTTCTCTAAAAGGATCAGCCCAGATATGGAGCCACAACCCCCTGTAGTGTTACTATAAAAGAAATTCAATCACTTACCCTTGGTCCAATGATGAGGTTCGCACCTTCTGACCTTACTGGACTTCTCCGGAGAGATCCCTACACCATAAGGCCATGAGGCACTTTACGTTCCTGTTCTGACGCACCGGCCAGCTCAGGACCGCGGTCACCACACCACCAAACTCTGAAACATGCAATACAAAATTTTAAAATAGTGGCCTTCTCTATATCCATATCCACAACTGATATGTTTCCTCTTAGTACGTTGGTTTGCATTTTTGGGGCATTGGTTTGCTTAATTATACAAGTTTCAAACAATGTATATCAAGAATTAAGATAGAAAATTCCTTCTCTTTTTAATAACCCGGTATTTAGTACACCTTTCTGACTCCTGTCAATTATATTCACTCTCTTTATCACATGAAAACAATTGTTCTTAACCTAAACAAAAAATACATTTTACTGCTTTAGCAACAACCATTAACTCTAATATTTTACTTCATATAATCTTACAATATCTATATATCATGGCAAACAACTTTAAAGCTGTCTAAATTTCTTTACTCGTTTTCTTTACTTTAATTTTACCTTTTTATAACAGAATCATTTCTAGAGATTTGTTACCCTAACATAAAATTCAATATTATTACCGTCACTACCCTTATAGTAACCTCCTAACCACACACACTATTGTACTATCAACATAATAAAACATTGTACATCATAAACATTAAACACTAACATTGAACAATTCACATTACTGAATTCATATTTACATAACTTGTAGCAAAACTTTAATAAGACATTACTATTTTTATCAACTCTCTATTAACTTTTATCATTTAACATTCATTTAGATTCCATACAACAATTTTCAAATTTGTCATTTACCTTTCCAGTTACGTTACCTTTCTACCATGAATTTTCCTTTTCTAACCCTTTTTATCCTTATTTATTTGGGTGACTCTCTTATTATTTACTATTTTCTATATCTTATTTTGGCATTTGTCAACCTATCCTTACTACCCCCTTTTCTCTACTAACAACCGCTTCTAACCATTAATACATTATGACACCAATATCTCAATAATAACCCCCTTCACAAATCCCATTTAAAACCTCTGGCACCGCTCATTTTGTCTTTTATAAGGATGTATGTTACTTAACTGGTCATCCATTCTGAACCCTTTGCCCTCCACCAAATATCGGCAAACACTGTAACCCAAAATTGCTCCCCCTGCCACAACGCTGCACGCTGGTCCCTTGCCACGTCGCTCGTTGATCACTCCTTAACACCGGATCCTTACTACAAAATATCATCAATAACAACTATAAAATTACCATTCACATTGCTCACCGCTACATATAATCGCTAACCACTGTGTCCCTAAAATATCTAACACCTCTTTATATCTTATCTGTATCTCAACACTTTATTTTCACTAACTCCCATTAACTCTATTTAACTAACTCCAATGCCCTTATTTATCACTATCCCCAAACTCTGTACAACATTTCACCTTAATATACCACTAGAAAATTCATCACTTATCTACTAACAACAATACCTCTCAATATCCAAATCTATTATAATCATTTACTAACCCTTTAGAATCTAAATCTCATAATATCCTTTAAAATCATTATCAACTTCCTTCAATTGTTTAAAATTCTACAATACATGTTTACATAAAAAATACATAAAATACACAACAGCAAAATTACACAAATACATAGACATCAATACACAAAAATATACAATCCACATAGTCATTAAATCATTTACCAAAACTCAGTCATAAACAGTCCATCTTAAAAAACACTGTTCACATAATTAAATGTTCATAAACACAATAAGAACAACTAACCTCCATCGTCAAATATTAATCGAACCTTAAAACTATATACATGGTTTAATATTAGATCTTTTATACTAACATCCTTATACATGCACCAACTATTCAAATTTTTATCCGTTTCCACAAATTCATGTAACTCCTGATCGGTTATGTTTCTGTCGCCTTTGGTAAAATCAGTCATAATTAGGTATTTCGTCAAGTCATTATTCTCATCATCTCCTACTACTTCTGTTTTATTATAAGGCAAGTACTTGTTATTATTTTCACTTCTCTCTCCACCTAACCTTTCTATAAACTGTTCATAATTTCTACATATCTTAAAAATATCTACTTCTCCTTTTCTCTCACAATATCTCTCACTTTTAAAACATCTCTCATAATAATACCTCTCCCAACAACACTTCTCTCTCTCAATATATCTCTCTTTACACCCTCTCTTTAATCCTTCAACACACACTATCATTCCATTTTTATTATATTCAATTCCCCATAAAATTTCATTATCACTACTCCTGTTTACACAATCATTTTCCAATATCATACTTTTATTTATATTATCATAATTTTCTACCCCACTTACCTTGTCTTTGTTTCTATCTAATTTGTCTATTTCTCTACTCTTATTTTCTAACTGTATTTTGTCTAACTTTGTGCCTATTTCAC
The DNA here is from genome assembly GCA_034769895.1 of Magicicada septendecula. Classification (NCBI taxonomy): domain Eukaryota; kingdom Metazoa; phylum Arthropoda; class Insecta; order Hemiptera; family Cicadidae; genus Magicicada; species Magicicada septendecula. The sequence goes on along the minus strand of CM068373.1, from coordinate 14,813,366 downwards.
TTAATCTTTTGTCCAAATTGCAACCTTGTTTCTTAATTTCTTTTTTGATATCACTTAATTGTACATCGAATTGATCAAATTTGACGCTCTGCTCCTTGAAAAGCAGTTTCATCATTTTTATTATGTCATTCTCTTCCATTCTGTTATTTACTATAGGCGTTGAGTTCGCCTGTTGTGCGCTCAACATCAATGATTCTGTATTTGTATTTTCTACGTTAATGCTTTCGTTATCTGCCATTATAAAATGTTAATGATTTGTTGCTCTATATTAGCGTTACCACCTAACCTACAACCGCATTCTTAGTTTCAATGCCCACTCTGCCGTCATTCAGGCTTATTATATAAAATACAACGGGATATATTTTTATATAGTCACCAGTTCGGGCGGCAATTGTACATTTACAATAATAGTCACTGTTCCGGGCGCAAATTGTACCTTTACACACTTTTTTATCTTCATATAAATGTATTTAGAAGAAGAAATAACAAGCAACATATATTTGGTTTTGTTTACATTACTTATATCAGACACGTATGTCCCGCACACCATAATTATGGTACTTACCATACTTTGAGAAGCCTGTTGTTTCAATCTTATTATTATTATTATCTAGGGTCCAGGGTTTCGACTCAGCGTGATTGCTGACAGAGATAGGCATTGAAATAAAAAATACGTTCAGTTGAAAAACATTAAAACATCAATATTGGTTTATTCTCTTTTATGTGTACACCGGACAAGAATTCAAAATGGCGGCCTTTACTTACATTAACTCCCTTTGTCATAAAACTCTTTTATATTTTCTTAAACGTCAGTTTACCAAATTTTATATATTGACTATGCAGCTGCTTCATTATTAAATGATTTTAATTATATTTTCTTCAAACAAACGCAAACCAACACCCCGTTTGGATGTCGACATTTATCATACACGCCCCACTTCCTCACTCTCATTCATACTTACAATCTCAATTTACTTTTTGGGTACACATATATCTGCAATTTGGGTAAAGAGCTCTTTAAGTAAAATTTTGGTTTTGCACTTTCCTGATTCTGTAGACTAGAAGTTCTAGAAGCGGATTCACATGTTGCTGTCTCAAAGTGGCGTGGTTACATTTTTACTATACTCACTGACTCTAATGTATAATTTTAAAAAACAATTACTGCACACTGTCTTAGTTCTCTTTTAGCTAGCACATAATTACATTTTGATTACATTTTGAACTGTTTAAAACAACTAGGCCGGTATAAATTGCCGGCTGCCTTTAGCAAGGTGTTACCGCTGCTGCGGCATTGTGTAGACTGGGCCGAACAATACGCAATTTTTACGTATGTATGTGTATGCACACGTCATTGTTCTTTGTCTTTCGTTACATAAACGCCCTGCTTGTTACATATTTTATGCACGTCATTCTTTTATTAATGACGTTTGGCGTTGTCGGCCAATGAAACAGACGTATGTAGAGCCGGTATTAGTTGCTGTAACCATTTTAAGTGTTCTTATTTACACGTACACTGCTGGCCTTGAAATTATTTCGTTGTCTCGGAACTGCGTCGTTGCCGGCAAAACCAGGGAAATTGTATTACCCATAAAAATGAATATAAAAAATATCGAAATACAATAATTTGCTACCTTGTATACCATACATTTTATATCAGGCTTTTCGTACTGTCACAAAACCCCCTCAATGAAAGGTTTTGTGTCGAGACACAAAAACTTTCATTGACTCATTCACACTTCTCTAAAAGGATCAGCCCAGATATGGAGCCACAACCCCCTGTAGTGTTACTATAAAAGAAATTCAATCACTTACCCTTGGTCCAATGATGAGGTTCGCACCTTCTGACCTTACTGGACTTCTCTGGAGAGATCCCTACACCATAAGGCCATGAGGCACTTTACGTTCCTGTTCTGACGCACCGGCCAGCTCAGGACCGCGGTCACCACACCACCAAACTCTGAAACATGCAATACAAAATTTTAAAATAGTGGCCTTCTCTATATCCATATCCACAACTGATATGTTTCCTCTTAGTACATTGGTTTGCGTTTTTGGGGCATTGGTTTGCTTAATTATACAAGTTTCAAACAATGTATATCAAGAATTAAGATAGAAAATTCCTTCTCTTTTTAATAACCCGGTATTTAGTACACCTTTCTGACTCCTGTCAATTATATTCACTCTCTTTATCACATGAAAACAATTGTTCTTAACCTAAACAAAAAATACATTTTACTGCTTTAGCAACAACCATTAACTCTAATATTTTACTTCATTTAATCTTACAATATCTATATATCATGGCAAACAACTTTAAAGCTGTCTAAATTTCTTTACTCGTTTTCTTTACTTTAATTTTACCTATTTATAACAGAATCATTTCTAGAGATTTGTTACCCTAACATAAAATTCAATATTATTACCGTCACTACCCTTATAGTAACCTCCTAACCACACACACTATTGTACTATCAACATAATAAAACATTGTACATCATAAACATTAAACACTAACATTGAACAATTCACATTACTGAATTCATATTTACATAACTTGTAGCAAAACTTTAATAAGACATTACTATTTTTATCAACTCTCTATTAACTTTTATCATTTAACATTCATTTAGATTCCATACAACAATTTTCAAATTTGTCATTTACCTTTCCAGTTACGTTACCTTTCTACCATGAATTTTCCTTTTCTAACCCTTTTTATCCTTATTTATTTGGGTGACTCTCTATTATTCACTATTTTCTATATCTTATTTTGGCATTTGTCAACCTAACCTTACTACCCCCTTTTCTCTACTAACAACCGCTTCTAACCATTAATACATTATGACACCAATATGTCAATAATAACCCCCTTCACAAATCCCATTTAAAACATCTGGCACCGCTCATTTTGTCTTTTATAAGGATGTATGTTACTTAACTGGTCATCCATTCCGAACCCTTTGCCCTCCACCAAATATCGGCAAACACTCTAACCCAAAATTGCTCCGCCTGCCACAACGCTGCACGCTGGTCCCTTGCCACGTCGCTCGTTGATCACTCCTTAACACCGGATCCTTACTACAAAATATCATCAATAACAACTATAAAATTACCTTTCACATTACTCACCTCTACATATAATCGCTAACCACTGTGTCCCTAAAATATCTAACACCTCTTTATATCTTATCTGTATCTCAACACTTTATTTTCACTAACTCCCATTAACTCTATTTAACTAACTCCAATGCCCTTATTTATCACTATCCCCAAACTCTGTACAACATTTCACCTTAATATACCACTAGAAAATTCATCACTTATCTACTAACAACAATACCTCTCAATATCCAAATCTATTATAATCATTTACTAACCCTTTAGAATCTAAATCTCATAATATCCTTTAAAATCATTATCAACTTCCTTCAATTGTTTAAAATTCTACAATACATGTTTACATAAAAAATATATAAAATACACAACAGCAAAATTACACAAATACATAGACATCAATACACAAAAATATACAATCCACATAGTCATTAAATCATTTACCAAAACTCAGTCATAAACAGTCCATCTTAAAAAACACTGTTCACATAATTAAATGTTCATAAACACAATAAGAACAACTAACCTCCATCGTCAAATATTAATCGAAACTTAAAACTATATACATGGTTTAATATTAGATCGTTTATACTAACATCCTTATACATGCACCAACTATTCAAATTTTTATCCGTTTCCACAAATTCATATAACTCCTGATCGGTTATGTTTCTGTCGCCTTTGGTAAAATCAGTCATAATTAGGTATTTCGTCAAGTCATTATTCTCATCATCTCCTACTACTTCTGTTTTATTATAAGGCAAGTACTTGTTATTATTTTCACTTCTCTCTCCACCTAACCTTTCTATAAACTGTTCATAATTTCTACATATCTTAAAAATATCTACTTCTCCTTTTCTCTCACAATATCTCTCACTTTTAAAACATCTCTCATAATAATACCTCTCCCAACAACACTTCTCTCTCTCAATATATCTCTCTTTACACCCTCTCTTTAATCCTTCAACACACACTATCATTCCATTTTTATTATATTCAATTCCCCATAAAATTTCATTATCACTACTCCTGTTTACACAATCATTTTCCAATATCATACTTTTATTTATATTATCATAATTTTCTACCCCACTTACCTTGTCTTTGTTTCTATCTAATTTGTCTATTTCTCTACTCTTATTTTCTAACTGTATTTTGTCTAACTTTGTGCCTATTTCACTTAATCTTTTGTCCAAATTGCAACCTTGTTTCTTAATTTCTTTTTTGATATCACTTAATTGTACATCGAATTGATCAAATTTGACGCTCTGCTCCTTGAAAAGCAGTTTCATCATTTTTATTATGTCATTCTCTTCCATTCTGTTATTTACTATAGGCGTTGAGTTCGCCTGTTGTGCGCTCAACATCAATGATTCTGTATTTGTATTTTGTACGTTAATGCTTTCGTTATCTGCCATTATAAAATGTTAATGATTTGTTGCTCTATATTAGCGTTACCACCTAACCTACAACCGCATTCTTAGTTTCAATGCCCACTCTGCCGTCATTCAGGCTTATTATATAAAATACAACGGGATATATTTTTATATAGTCACCAGTTCGGGCGGCAATTGTACATTTACAATAATAGTCACTGTTCCGGGCGCAAATTGTACCTTTACACACTTTTTTATCTTCATATAAATGTATTTAGAAGAAGAAATAACAAGCAACATATATTTGGTTTTGTTTACATTACTTATATCAGACACGTATGTCCCGCACACCATAATTATGGTACTTACCATACTTTGAGAAGCCTGTTGTTTCAATCTTATTATTATTATTATCTAGGGTCCAGGGTTTCGACTCAGCGTGATTGCTGACAGAGATAGGCATTGAAATAAAAAATACGTTCAGTTGAAAAACATTAAAACATCAATATTGGTTTATTCTCTTTTATGTGTACACCGGACAAGAATTCAAAATGGCGGCCTTTACTTACATTAACTCTCTTTTGTCATAAAACTCTTATATTTTCTTAAACGTCAGTTTACCAAATTTTCTATATTGACTATGCAGCTGCTTCATTATTAAATGATTTTAATTATATTTTCTTCAAACAAACGCAAACCAACACCCCGTTTGGATGTCGACATTTATCATACACGCCCCACTTCCTCACTCTCATTCATACTTACAATCTCAATTTACTTTTTGGGTACACATATATCTGCAATTTGGGTAAAGAGCTCTTTAAGTAAAATTTTGGTTTTGCACTTTCCTGATTCTGTAGACTAGAAGTTCTAGAAGCGGATTCACATGTTGCTGTCTCAAAGTGGCGTGGTTACATTTTTACTATACTCACTGACTCTAATGTATAATTTTAAAAAACAATTACTGCACACTGTCTTAGTTCTCTTTTAGCTAGCACATAATTACATTTTGATTACATTTTGAACTGTTTAAAACAACTAGGCCGGTATAAATTGCCGGCTGCCTTTAGCAAGGTGTTACCGCTGCTGCGGCATTGTGTAGACTGGGACGAACAATACGCAATTTTTACGTATGTATGTGTATGCACACGTCATTGTTCTTTGTCTTTCGTTACATAAACGCCCTGCTTGTTACATATTTTATGCACGTCATTCTTTTATTAATGACGTTTGGCGTTGTCGGCCAATGAAACAGACGTATGTAGAGCCGGTATTAGTTGCTGTAGCCATTTTAAATGTTCTTATTTGCACGTACACTGCTGGCCTTGAAATTATTTCGTTGTCTCGGAACTGCGTCGTTGCCGGCAAAACCAGGGAAATTGTATTACCCATAAAAATGAATGTAAAAAATATCAAAATACAATAATTTGCTACCTTGTATACCATACATTTTATATCAGGCTTTTCGTACTGTCACAAAACCCCCTCAATGAAAGGTTTTGTGTCGAGACACAAAAACTTTCATTGACTCATTCACACTTCTCTAAAAGGATCAGCCCAGATATGGAGCCACAACCCCCTGTAGTGTTACTATAAAAGAAATTCAATCACTTACCCTTGGTCCAGTGATGAGGTTCGCACCTTCTGACCTTACTGGACTTCTCCGGAGAGATCCCTACACCATAAGGCCATGAGGCACTTTACGTTCCTGTTCTGACGCACCGGCCAGCTCAGGACCGCGGTCACCACACCACCAAACTCTGAAACATGCAATACAAAATTTTAAAATAGTGGCCTTCTCTATATCCATATCCACAACTGATATGTTTCCTCTTAGTACGTTGGTTTGTGTTTTGTTGGGCATTGGTTTGCTTAATTATACAAGTTTCAAACAATGTATATCAAGAATTAAGATAGAAAATTCCTTCTCTTTTTAATAACCCGGTATTTAGTACACCTTTCTGACTCCTGTCAATTATATTCACTCTCTTTATCACATGAAAACAATTGTTCTTAACCTAAACAAAAAATACATTTTACTGCTTTAGCAACAACCATTAACTCTAATATTTTACTTCATATAACCTTACAATATCTATATATCATGGCAAACAACTTTAAAGCTGTCTAAATTTCTTTACTCGTTTTCTTTACTTTAATTTTACCTTTTTATAACAGAATCATTTCTAGAGATTTGTTACCCTAACATAAAATTCAATATTATTACCGTCACTACCCTTATAGTAACCTCCTAACCACACACACTATTGTACTATCAACATAATAAAACATTGTACATCATAAACATTAAACACTAACATTGAACAATTCACATTACTGAATTCATATTTACATAACTTGTAGCAAAACTTTAATAAGACATTACTATTTTTATCAACTCTCTATTAACTTTTATCATTTAACATTCATTTAGATTCCATACAACAATTTTCAAATTTATCATTTACCTTTCCAGTTACGTTACCTTTCTACCATGAATTTTCCTTTTCTAACCCTTTTTATCCTTATTTATTTGGGTGACTCTATTATTCACTATTTTCTATATCTTATTTTGGCATTTGTCAACCTAACCTTACTACCCCCTTTTCTCTACTAACAACCGCTTCTAACCATTAATACATTATGACACCAATATCTCAATAATAACCCCCTTCACAAATCCCATTTAAAACCTCTGGCACCGCTCATTTTGTCTTTTATAAGGATGTATGTTACTTAACTGGTCATCCATTCCGAACCCTTTGCCCTCCACCAAATATCGGCAAACACTCTAACCCAAAATTGCTCCGCCTGCCACAACGCTGCACGCTGGTCCCTTGCCACGTCGCTCGTTGATCACTCCTTAGCACCGGATCCTTACTACAAAATATCATCAATAACAACTATAAAATTACCTTTCACATTACTCACCTCTACATATAATCGCTAACCACTGTGTCCCTAAAATATCTAACACCTCTTTATATCTTATCTGTATCTCAACACTTTATTTTCACTAACTCCCATTAACTCTATTTAACTAACTCCAATGCCCTTATTTATCACTATCCCCAAACTCTGTACAACATTTCACCTTAATATACCACTAGAAAATTCATCACTTATCTACTAACAACAATACCTCTCAATATCCAAATCTATTATAATCATTTACTAACCCTTTAGAATCTAAATCTCATAATATCCTTTAAAATCATTATCAACTTCCTTCAATTGTTTAAAATTCTACAATACATGTTTACATAAAATACACAACAGCAAAATTACACAAATACATAGACATCAATACACAAAAATATACAATCCACATAGTCATTAAATCATTTACCAAAACTCAGTCATAAACAGTCCATCTTAAAAAACACTGTTCACATAATTAAATGTTCATAAACACAATAAGAACAACTAACCTCCATCGTCAAATATTAATCGAACCTTAAAACTATATACATGGTTTAATATTAGATCTTTTATACTAACATCCTTATACATGCACCAACTATTCAAATTTTTATCCGTTTCCACAAATTCATGTAACTCCTGATCGGTTATGTTTCTGTCGCCTTTGGTAAAATCAGTCATAATTAGGTATTTCGTCAAGTCATTATTCTCATCATCTCCTACTACTTCTGTTTTATTATAAGGCAAGTACTTGTTATTATTTTCACTTCTCTCTCCACCTAACCTTTCTATAAACTGTTCATAATTTCTACATATCTTAAAAATATCTACTTCTCCTTTTCTCTCACAATATCTCTCACTTTTAAAACATCTCTCATAATAATACCTCTCCCAACAACACTTCTCTCTCTCAATATATCTCTCTTTACACCCTCTCTTTAATCCTTCAACACACACTATCATTCCATTTTTATTATATTCAATTCCCCATAAAATTTCATTATCACTACTCCTGTTTACACAATCATTTTCCAATATCATACTTTTATTTATATTATCATAATTTTCTACCCCACTTACCTTGTCTTTGTTTCTATCTAATTTGTCTATTTCTCTACTCTTATTTTCTAACTGTATTTTGTCTAACTTTGTGCCTATTTCACTTAATCTTTTGTCCAAATTGCAACCTTGTTTCTTAATTTCTTTTTTGATATCACTTAATTGTACATCGAATTGATCAAATTTGACGCTCTGCTCCTTGAAAAGCAGTTTCATCATTTTTATTATGTCATTCTCTTCCATTCTGTTATTTACTATAGGCGTTGAGTTCGCCTGTTGTGCGCTCAACATCAATGATTCTGTATTTGTATTTTCTACGTTAATGCTTTCGTTATCTGCCATTATAAAATGTTAATGATTTGTTGCTCTATATTAGCGTTACCACCTAACCTACAACCGCATTCTTAGTTTCAATGCCCACTCTGCCGTCATTCAGGCTTATTATATAAAATACAACGGGATATATTTTTATATAGTCACCAGTTCGGGCGGCAATTGTACATTTACAATAATAGTCACTGTTCCGGGCGCAAATTGTACCTTTACACACTTTTTTATCTTCATATAAATGTATTTAGAAGAAGAAATAACAAGCAACATATATTTGGTTTTGTTTACATTACTTATATCAGACACGTATGTCCCGCACACCATAATTATGGTACTTACCATACTTTGAGAAGCCTGTTGTTTCAATCTTATTATTATTATTATCTAGGGTCCAGGGTTTCGACTCAGCGTGATTGCTGACAGAGATAGGCATTGAAATAAAAAATACGTTCAGTTGAAAAACATTAAAACATCAATATTGGTTTATTCTCTTTTATGTGTACACCGGACAAGAATTCAAAATGGCGGCCTTTACTTACATTAACTCTCTTTTGTCATAAAACTCTTTTATATTTTCTTAAACGTCAGTTTACCAAATTTTATATATTGACTATGCAGCTGCTTCATTATTAAATGATTTTAATTATATTTTCTTCAAACAAACGCAAACCAACACCCCGTTTGGATGTCGACATTTATCATACACGCCCCACTTCCTCACTCTCATTCATACTTACAATCTCAATTTACTTTTTGGGTACACATATATCTGCAATTTGGGTAAAGAGCTCTTTAAGTAAAATTTTGGTTTTGCACTTTCCTGATTCTGTAGACTAGAAGTTCTAGAAGCGGATTCACATGTTGCTGTCTCAAAGTGGCGTGGTTACATTTTTACTATACTCACTGACTCTAATGTATAATTTTAAAAAACAATTACTGCACACTGTCTTAGTTCTCTTTTAGCTAGCACATAATTACATTTTGATTACATTTTGAACTGTTTAAAACAACTAGGCCGGTATAAATTGCCGGCTGCCTTTAGCAAGGTGTTACCGCTGCTGCGGCATTGTGTAGACTGGGCCGAACAATACGCAATTTTTACGTATGTATGTGTATGCACACGTCATTGTTCTTTGTCTTTCGTTACATAAACGCCCTGCTTGTTACATATTTTATGCACGTCATTCTTTTATTAATGACGTTTGGCGTTGTCGGCCAATGAAACAGACGTATGTAGAGCCGGTATTAGTTGCTGTAGCCATTTTAAATGTTCTTATTTGCACGTACACTGCTGGCCTTGAAATTATTTCGTTGTCTCGGAACTGCGTCGTTGCCGGCAAAACCAGGGAAATTGTATTACCCATAAAAATGAATGTAAAAAATATCAAAATACAATAATTTGCTACCTTGTATACCATACATTTTATATCAGGCTTTTCGTACTGTCACAAAACCCCCTCAATGAAAGGTTTTGTGTCGAGACACAAAAACTTTCATTGACTCATTCACACTTCTCTAAAAGGATCAGCCCAGATATGGAGCCACAACCCCCTGTAGTGTTACTATAAAAGAAATTCAATCACTTACCCTTGGTCCAGTGATGAGGTTCGCACCTTCTGACCTTACTGGACTTCTCCGGAGAGATCCCTACACCATAAGGCCATGAGGCACTTTACGTTCCTGTTCTGACGCACCGGCCAGCTCAGGACCGCGGTCACCACACCACCAAACTCTGAAACATGCAATACAAAATTTTAAAATAGTGGCCTTCTCTATATCCATATCCACAACTGATATGTTTCCTCTTAGTACGTTGGTTTGTGTTTTGTTGGGCATTGGTTTGCTTAATTATACAAGTTTCAAACAATGTATATCAAGAATTAAGATAGAAAATTCCTTCTCTTTTTAATAACCCGGTATTTAGTACACCTTTCTGACTCCTGTCAATTATATTCACTCTCTTTATCACATGAAAACAATTGTTCTTAACCTAAACAAAAAATACATTTTACTGCTTTAGCAACAACCATTAACTCTAATATTTTACTTCATATAACCTTACAATATCTATATATCATGGCAAACAACTTTAAAGCTGTCTAAATTTCTTTACTCGTTTTCTTTACTTTAATTTTACCTTTTTATAACAGAATCATTTCTAGAGATTTGTTACCCTAACATAAAATTCAATATTATTACTGTCACTACCCTTATAGTAACCTCCTAACCACACACACTATTGTACTATCAACATAATAAAACATTGTACATCATAAACATTAAACACTAACATTGAACAATTCACATTACTGAATTCATATTTACATAACTTGTAGCAAAACTTTAATAAGACATTACTATTTTTATCAACTCTCTATTAACTTTTATCATTTAACATTCATTTAGATTCCATACAACAATTTTCAAATTTATCATTTACCTTTCCAGTTACGTTACCTTTCTACCATGAATTTTCCTTTTCTAACCCTTTTTATCCTTATTTATTTGGGTGACTCTATTATTCACTATTTTCTATATCTTATTTTGGCATTTGTCAACCTAACCTTACTACCCCCTTTTCTCTACTAACAACCGCTTCTAACCATTAATACATTATGACACCAATATCTCAATAATAACCCCCTTCACAAATCCCATTTAAAACCTCTGGCACCGCTCATTTTGTCTTTTATAAGGATGTATGTTACTTAACTGGTCATCCATTCCGAACCCTTTGCCCTCCACCAAATATCGGCAAACACTCTAACCCAAAATTGCTCCGCCTGCCACAACGCTGCACGCTGGTCCCTTGCCACGTCGCTCGTTGATCACTCCTTAACACCGGATCCTTACTACAAAATATCATCAATAACAACTATAAAATTACCTTTCACATTACTCACCTCTACATATAATCGCTAACCACTGTGTCCCTAAAATATCTAACACCTCTTTATATCTTATCTGTATCTCAACACTTTATTTTCACTAACTCCCATTAACTCTATTTAACTAACTCCAATGCCCTTATTTATCACTATCCCCAAACTCTGTACAACATTTCACCTTAATATACCACTAGAAAATTCATCACTTATCTACTAACAACAATACCTCTCAATATCCAAATCTATTATAATCATTTACTAACCCTTTAGAATCTAAATCTCATAATATCCTTTAAAATCATTATCAACTTCCTTCAATTGTTTAAAATTCTACAATACATGTTTACATAAAATACACAACAGCAAAATTACACAAATACATAGACATCAATACACAAAAATATACAATCCACATAGTCATTAAATCATTTACCAAAACTCAGTCATAAACAGTCCATCTTAAAAAACACTGTTCACATAATTAAATGTTCATAAACACAATAAGAACAACTAACCTCCATCGTCAAATATTAATCGAACCTTAAAACTATATACATGGTTTAATATTAGATCTTTTATACTAACATCCTTATACATGCACCAACTATTCAAATTTTTATCCGTTTCCACAAATTCATGTAACTCCTGATCGGTTATGTTTCTGTCGCCTTTGGTAAAATCAGTCATAATTAGGTATTTCGTCAAGTCATTATTCTCATCATCTCCTACTACTTCTGTTTTATTATAAGGCAAGTACTTGTTATTATTTTCACTTCTCTCTCCACCTAACCTTTCTATAAACTCTTCATAATTTCTACATATCTTAAAAATGTCTACTTCTCCTTTTCTCTCACAATATCTCTCACTTTTAAAACATCTCTCATAATAATACCTCTCCCAACAACACTTCTCTCTCTCTCAATATATCTCTCTTTACACCCTCTCTTTAATCCTTCAACATACACTATCATTCCAATTTTATTATATTCAGTTCCCCATAAAATTTCATTATCACTACTCCTGTTTACACAATCATTTTCCAATATCATACTTTTATTTATATTATCATAATTTTCTACCCCACTTACCTTGTCTTTGTTTCTATCTAATTTGTCTATTTCTCTACTCTTATTTTCTAACTGTATTTTGTCTAACGTTGTGCCTATTTCACTTAATCTTTTGTCCAAATTGCAACCTTGTTTCTTAATTTCTTTTTTGATATCACTTAATTGTACATCGAATTGATCAAATTTGACGCTCTGCTCCTTGAAAAGCAGTTTCATCATTTTTATTATGTCATTCTCTTCCATTCTGTTATTTACTATAGGCGTTGAGTTCGCCTGTTGTGCGCTCAACATCAATGATTCTGTATTTGTATTTTCTACGTTAATGCTTTCGTTATCTGCCATTATAAAATGTTAATGATTTGTTGCTCTATATTAGCGTTACCACCTAACCTACAACCGCATTCTTAGTTTCAATGCCCACTCTGCCGTCATTCAGGCTTATTATATAAAATACAACGGGATATATTTTTATATAGTCACCAGTTCGGGCGGCAATTGTACATTTACAATAATAGTCACTGTTCCGGGCGCAAATTGTACCTTTACACACTTTTTTATCTTCATATAAATGTATTTAGAAGAAGAAATAACAAGCAACATATATTTGGTTTTGTTTACATTACTTATATCAGACACGTATGTCCCGCACACCATAATTATGGTACTTACCATACTTTGAGAAACCTGTTGTTTCAATCTTATTATTATTATTATCTAGGGTCCAGGGTTTCGACTCAGCGTGATTGCTGACAGAGATAGGCATTGAAATAAAAAATACGTTCAGTTGAAAAACATTAAAACATCAATATTGGTTTATTCTCTTTTATGTGTACACCGGACAAGAATTCAAAATGGCGGCCGTTACTTACATTAACTCTCTTTTGTCATAAAACTTTTATATTTTCTTAAACGTCAGTTTACCAAATTTTATATATTGACTATGCAGCTGCTTCATTATTAAATGATTTTAATTATATTTTCTTCAAACAAACGCAAACCAACACCCCGTTTGGATGTCGACATTTATCATACACGCCCCACTTCCTAACTCTCATTCATACTTACAATCTCAATTTACTTTTTGGGTACCCATATATCTGCAATTTGGGTAAAGAGCTCTTTAAGTAAAATTTTGGTTTTGCACTTTCCTGATTCTGTAGACTAGAAGTTCTAGAAGCGGATTCACATGTTGCTGTCTCAAAGTGGCGTGGTTACATTTTTACTATACTCACTGACTCTAATGTATAATTTTGAAAAACAATTACTGCACACTGTCTTAGTTCTCTTTTAGCTAGCACATAATTACATTTTGATTACATTTTGAACTGTTTAAAACAACTAGGCCGGTATAAATTGCCGGCTGCCTTTAGCAAGGTGTTACCGCTGCTGCGGCATTGTGTAGACTGGGCCGAACAATACGCAATTTTTACGTATGTATGTGTATGCACACGTCATTGTTCTTTGTCTTTCGTTACATAAACGCCCTGCTTGTTACATATTTTATGCACGTCATTGTTTTATTAATGATGTTTGGCGTTGTCGGCCAGTGAAACAGACGTATGTAGAGCCGGTATTAGTTGCTGTAACCATTTTAAGTGTTTTTATTTGCACGTACACTGCTGGCCTTGAAATTATTTCGTTGTCTCGGAACTGCGTCGTTGCCGGCAAAACCAGGGAAATTGTATTACCCATAAAAATGAATGTAAAAAATATCAAAATACAATAATTTGCTACCTTGTATACCATACATTTTATATCAGGCTTTTCGTACTGTCACAAAACCCCCTCAATGAAAGGTTTTGTGTCGAGACACAAAAACTTTCATTGACTCATTCACACTTCTCTAAAAGGATCAGCCCAGATATGGAGCCACAACCCCCTGTAGTGTTACTATAAAAGAAATTCAATCACTTACCCTTGGTCCAGTGATGAGGTTCGCACCTTCTGACCTTACTGGACTTCTCCGGAGAGATCCCTACACCATAAGGCCATGAGGCACTTTACGTTCCTGTTCTGACGCACCGGCCAGCTCAGGACCGCGGTCACCACACCACCAAACTCTGAAACATGCAATACAAAATTTTATTGCAAATGAAACATTTTTTTATTTGTATACCATACATTTTATATCAGGCTTTTCGTACTGTCACAAAACCCCCTCAATGAAAGGTTTTGTGTCGAGACACAAAAACTTTCATTGACTCATTCACACTTCTCTAAAAGGATCAGCCCAGATATGGAGCCACAACCCCCTGTAGTGTTACTATAAAAGAAATTCAATCACTTACCCTTGGTCCAGTGATGAGGTTCGCACCTTCTGACCTTACTGGACTTCTCCGGAGAGATCCCTACACCATAAGGCCATGAGGCACTTTACGTTCCTGTTCTGACGCACCGGCCAGCTCAGGACCGCGGTCACCACACCACCAAACTCTGAAACATGCAATACAAAATTTTAAAATAGTGGCCTTCTCTATATCCATATCCACAACTGATATGTTTCCTCTTAGTACGTTGGTTTGTGTTTTGTTGGGCATTGGTTTGCTTAATTATACAAGTTTCAAACAATGTATATCAAGAATTAAGATAGAAAATTCCTTCTCTTTTTAATAACCCGGTATTTAGTACACCTTTCTGACTCCTGTCAATTATATTCACTCTCTTTATCACATGAAAACAATTGTTCTTAACCTAAACAAAAAATACATTTTACTGCTTTAGCAACAACCATTAACTCTAATATTTTACTTCATATAACCTTACAATATCTATATATCATGGCAAACAACTTTAAAGCTGTCTAAATTTCTTTACTCGTTTTCTTTACTTTAATTTTACCTTTTTATAACAGAATCATTTCTAGAGATTTGTTACCCTAACATAAAATTCAATATTATTACTGTCACTACCCTTATAGTAACCTCCTAACCACACACACTATTGTACTATCAACATAATAAAACATTGTACATCATAAACATTAAACACTAACATTGAACAATTCACATTACTGAATTCATATTTACATAACTTGTAGCAAAACTTTAATAAGACATTACTATTTTTATCAACTCTCTATTAACTTTTATCATTTAACATTCATTTAGATTCCATACAACAATTTTCAAATTTATCATTTACCTTTCCAGTTACGTTACCTTTCTACCATGAATTTTCCTTTTCTAACCCTTTTTATCCTTATTTATTTGGGTGACTCTATTATTCACTATTTTCTATATCTTATTTTGGCATTTGTCAACCTAACCTTACTACCCCCTTTTCTCTACTAACAACCGCTTCTAACCATTAATACATTATGACACCAATATCTCAATAATAACCCCCTTCACAAATCCCATTTAAAACCTCTGGCACCGCTCATTTTGTCTTTTATAAGGATGTATGTTACTTAACTGGTCATCCATTCCGAACCCTTTGCCCTCCACCAAATATCGGCAAACACTCTAACCCAAAATTGCTCCGCCTGCCACAACGCTGCACGCTGGTCCCTTGCCACGTCGCTCGTTGATCACTCCTTAACACCGGATCCTTACTACAAAATATCATCAATAACAACTATAAAATTACCTTTCACATTACTCACCTCTACATATAATCGCTAACCACTGTGTCCCTAAAATATCTAACACCTCTTTATATCTTATCTGTATCTCAACACTTTATTTTCACTAACTCCCATTAACTCTATTTAACTAACTCCAATGCCCTTATTTATCACTATCCCCAAACTCTGTACAACATTTCACCTTAATATACCACTAGAAAATTCATCACTTATCTACTAACAACAATACCTCTCAATATCCAAATCTATTATAATCATTTACTAACCCTTTAGAATCTAAATCTCATAATATCCTTTAAAATCATTATCAACTTCCTTCAATTGTTTAAAATTCTACAATACATGTTTACATAAAATACACAACAGCAAAATTACACAAATACATAGACATCAATACACAAAAATATACAATCCACATAGTCATTAAATCATTTACCAAAACTCAGTCATAAACAGTCCATCTTAAAAAACACTGTTCACATAATTAAATGTTCATAAACACAATAAGAACAACTAACCTCCATCGTCAAATATTAATCGAACCTTAAAACTATATACATGGTTTAATATTAGATCTTTTATACTAACATCCTTATACATGCACCAACTATTCAAATTTTTATCCGTTTCCACAAATTCATGTAACTCCTGATCGGTTATGTTTCTGTCGCCTTTGGTAAAATCAGTCATAATTAGGTATTTCGTCAAGTCATTATTCTCATCATCTCCTACTACTTCTGTTTTATTATAAGGCAAGTACTTGTTATTATTTTCACTTCTCTCTCCACCTAACCTTTCTATAAACTCTTCATAATTTCTACATATCTTAAAAATGTCTACTTCTCCTTTTCTCTCACAATATCTCTCACTTTTAAAACATCTCTCATAATAATACCTCTCCCAACAACACTTCTCTCTCTCTCAATATATCTCTCTTTACACCCTCTCTTTAATCCTTCAACATACACTATCATTCCAATTTTATTATATTCAGTTCCCCATAAAATTTCATTATCACTACTCCTGTTTACACAATCATTTTCCAATATCATACTTTTATTTATATTATCATAATTTTCTACCCCACTTACCTTGTCTTTGTTTCTATCTAATTTGTCTATTTCTCTACTCTTATTTTCTAACTGTATTTTGTCTAACTTTGTGCCTATTTCACTTAATCTTTTGTCCAAATTGCAACCTTGTTTCTTAATTTCTTTTTTGATATCACTTAATTGTACATCGAATTGATCAAATTTGACGCTCTGCTCCTTGAAAAGCAGTTTCATCATTTTTATTATGTCATTCTCTTCCATTCTGTTATTTACTATAGGCGTTGAGTTCGCCTGTTGTGCGCTCAACATCAATGATTCTGTATTTGTATTTTCTACGTTAATGCTTTCGTTATCTGCCATTATAAAATGTTAATGATTTGTTGCTCTATATTAGCGTTACCACCTAACCTACAACCGCATTCTTAGTTTCAATGCCCACTCTGCCGTCATTCAGGCTTATTATATAAAATACAACGGGATATATTTTTATATAGTCACCAGTTCGGGCGGCAATTGTACATTTACAATAATAGTCACTGTTCCGGGCGCAAATTGTACCTTTACACACTTTTTTATCTTCATATAAATGTATTTAGAAGAAGAAATAACAAGCAACATATATTTGGTTTTGTTTACATTACTTATATCAGACACGTATGTCCCGCACACCATAATTATGGTACTTACCATACTTTGAGAAACCTGTTGTTTCAATCTTATTATTATTATTATCTAGGGTCCAGGGTTTCGACTCAGCGTGATTGCTGACAGAGATAGGCATTGAAATAAAAAATACGTTCAGTTGAAAAACATTAAAACATCAATATTGGTTTATTCTCTTTTATGTGTACACCGGACAAGAATTCAAAATGGCGGCCGTTACTTACATTAACTCTCTTTTGTCATAAAACTTTTATATTTTCTTAAACGTCAGTTTACCAAATTTTATATATTGACTATGCAGCTGCTTCATTATTAAATGATTTTAATTATATTTTCTTCAAACAAACGCAAACCAACACCCCGTTTGGATGTCGACATTTATCATACACGCCCCACTTCCTAACTCTCATTCATACTTACAATCTCAATTTACTTTTTGGGTACCCATATATCTGCAATTTGGGTAAAGAGCTCTTTAAGTAAAATTTTGGTTTTGCACTTTCCTGATTCTGTAGACTAGAAGTTCTAGAAGCGGATTCACATGTTGCTGTCTCAAAGTGGCGTGGTTACATTTTTACTATACTCACTGACTCTAATGTATAATTTTGAAAAACAATTACTGCACACTGTCTTAGTTCTCTTTTAGCTAGCACATAATTACATTTTGATTACATTTTGAACTGTTTAAAACAACTAGGCCGGTATAAATTGCCGGCTGCCTTTAGCAAGGTGTTACCGCTGCTGCGGCATTGTGTAGACTGGGCCGAACAATACGCAATTTTTACGTATGTATGTGTATGCACACGTCATTGTTCTTTGTCTTTCGTTACATAAACGCCCTGCTTGTTACATATTTTATGCACGTCATTGTTTTATTAATGATGTTTGGCGTTGTCGGCCAGTGAAACAGACGTATGTAGAGCCGGTATTAGTTGCTGTAACCATTTTAAGTGTTTTTATTTGCACGTACACTGCTGGCCTTGAAATTATTTCGTTGTCTCGGAACTGCGTCGTTGCCGGCAAAACCAGGGAAATTGTATTACCCATAAAAATGAATGTAAAAAATATCAAAATACAATAATTTGCTACCTTGTATACCATACATTTTATATCAGGCTTTTCGTACTGTCACAAAACCCCCTCAATGAAAGGTTTTGTGTCGAGACACAAAAACTTTCATTGACTCATTCACACTTCTCTAAAAGGATCAGCCCAGATATGGAGCCACAACCCCCTGTAGTGTTACTATAAAAGAAATTCAATCACTTACCCTTGGTCCAGTGATGAGGTTCGCACCTTCTGACCTTACTGGACTTCTCCGGAGAGATCCCTACACCATAAGGCCATGAGGCACTTTACGTTCCTGTTCTGACGCACCGGCCAGCTCAGGACCGCGGTCACCACACCACCAAACTCTGAAACATGCAATACAAAATTTTAAAATAGTGGCCTTCTCTATATCCATATCCACAACTGATATGTTTCCTCTTAGTACGTTGGTTTGTGTTTTGTTGGGCATTGGTTTGCTTAATTATACAAGTTTCAAACAATGTATATCAAGAATTAAGATAGAAAATTCCTTCTCTTTTTAATAACCCGGTATTTAGTACACCTTTCTGACTCCTGTCAATTATATTCACTCTCTTTATCACATGAAAACAATTGTTCTTAACCTAAACAAAAAATACATTTTACTGCTTTAGCAACAACCATTAACTCTAATATTTTACTTCATATAACCTTACAATATCTATATATCATGGCAAACAACTTTAAAGCTGTCTAAATTTCTTTACTCGTTTTCTTTACTTTAATTTTACCTTTTTATAACAGAATCATTTCTAGAGATTTGTTACCCTAACATAAAATTCAATATTATTACCGTCACTACCCTTATAGTAACCTCCTAACCACACACACTATTGTACTATCAACATAATAAAACATTGTACATCATAAACATTAAACACTAACATTGAACAATTCACATTACTGAATTCATATTTACATAACTTGTAGCAAAACTTTAATAAGACATTACTATTTTTATCAACTCTCTATTAACTTTTATCATTTAACATTCATTTAGATTCCATACAACAATTTTCAAATTTATCATTTACCTTTCCAGTTACGTTACCTTTCTACCATGAATTTTCCTTTTCTAACCCTTTTTATCCTTATTTATTTGGGTGACTCTATTATTCACTATTTTCTATATCTTATTTTGGCATTTGTCAACCTAACCTTACTACCCCCTTTTCTCTACTAACAACCGCTTCTAACCATTAATACATTATGACACCAATATCTCAATAATAACCCCCTTCACAAATCCCATTTAAAACCTCTGGCACCGCTCATTTTGTCTTTTATAAGGATGTATGTTACTTAACTGGTCATCCATTCCGAACCCTTTGCCCTCCACCAAATATCGGCAAACACTCTAACCCAAAATTGCTCCGCCTGCCACAACGCTGCACGCTGGTCCCTTGCCACGTCGCTCGTTGATCACTCCTTAACACCGGATCCTTACTACAAAATATCATCAATAACAACTATAAAATTACCTTTCACATTACTCACCTCTACATATAATCGCTAACCACTGTGTCCCTAAAATATCTAACACCTCTTTATATCTTATCTGTATCTCAACACTTTATTTTCACTAACTCCCATTAACTCTATTTAACTAACTCCAATGCCCTTATTTATCACTATCCCCAAACTCTGTACAACATTTCACCTTAATATACCACTAGAAAATTCATCACTTATCTACTAACAACAATACCTCTCAATATCCAAATCTATTATAATCATTTACTAACCCTTTAGAATCTAAATCTCATAATATCCTTTAAAATCATTATCAACTTCCTTCAATTGTTTAAAATTCTACAATACATGTTTACATAAAATACACAACAGCAAAATTACACAAATACATAGACATCAATACACAAAAATATACAATCCACATAGTCATTAAATCATTTACCAAAACTCAGTCATAAACAGTCCATCTTAAAAAACACTGTTCACATAATTAAATGTTCATAAACACAATAAGAACAACTAACCTCCATCGTCAAATATTAATCGAACCTTAAAACTATATACATGGTTTAATATTAGATCTTTTATACTAACATCCTTATACATGCACCAACTATTCAAATTTTTATCCGTTTCCACAAATTCATGTAACTCCTGATCGGTTATGTTTCTGTCGCCTTTGGTAAAATCAGTCATAATTAGGTATTTCGTCAAGTCATTATTCTCATCATCTCCTACTACTTCTGTTTTATTATAAGGCAAGTACTTGTTATTATTTTCACTTCTCTCTCCACCTAACCTTTCTATAAACTCTTCATAATTTCTACATATCTTAAAAATGTCTACTTCTCCTTTTCTCTCACAATATCTCTCACTTTTAAAACATCTCTCATAATAATACCTCTCCCAACAACACTTCTCTCTCTCTCAATATATCTCTCTTTACACCCTCTCTTTAATCCTTCAACATACACTATCATTCCAATTTTATTATATTCAGTTCCCCATAAAATTTCATTATCACTACTCCTGTTTACACAATCATTTTCCAATATCATACTTTTATTTATATTATCATAATTTTCTACCCCACTTACCTTGTCTTTGTTTCTATCTAATTTGTCTATTTCTCTACTCTTATTTTCTAACTGTATTTTGTCTAACGTTGTGCCTATTTCACTTAATCTTTTGTCCAAATTGCAACCTTGTTTCTTAATTTCTTTTTTGATATCACTTAATTGTACATCGAATTGATCAAATTTGACGCTCTGCTCCTTGAAAAGCAGTTTCATCATTTTTATTATGTCATTCTCTTCCATTCTGTTATTTACTATAGGCGTTGAGTTCGCCTGTTGTGCGCTCAACATCAGTGATTCTGTATTTGTATTTTCTACGTTAATGCTTTCGTTATCTGCCATTATAAAATGTTAATGATTTGTTGCTCTATATTAGCGTTACCACCTAACCTACAACCGCATTCTTAGTTTCAATGCCCACTCTGCCGTAATTCAGGCTTATTATATAAAATACAACGGGATATATTTTTATATAGTCACCAGTTCGGGCGGCAATTGTACATTTACAATAATAGTCACTGTTCCGGGCGCAAATTGTACCTTTACACACTTTTTTATCTTCATATAAATGTATTTAGAAGAAGAAATAACAAGCAACATATATTTGGTTTTGTTTACATTACTTATATCAGACACGTATGTCCCGCACACCATAATTATGGTACTTACCATACTTTGAGAAACCTGTTGTTTCAATCTTATTATTATTATTATCTAGGGTCCAGGGTTTCGACTCAGCGTGATTGCTGACAGAGATAGGCATTGAAATAAAAAATACGTTCAGTTGAAAAACATTAAAACATCAATATTGGTTTATTCTCTTTTATGTGTACACCGGACAAGAATTCAAAATGGCGGCCGTTACTTACATTAACTCTCTTTTGTCATAAAACTTTTATATTTTCTTAAACGTCAGTTTACCAAATTTTATATATTGACTATGCAGCTGCTTCATTATTAAATGATTTTAATTATATTTTCTTCAAACAAACGCAAACCAACACCCCGTTTGGATGTCGACATTTATCATACACGCCCCACTTCCTCACTCTCATTCATACTTACAATCTCAATTTACTTTTTGGGTACCCATATATCTGCAATTTGGGTAAAGAGCTCTTTAAGTAAAATTTTGGTTTTGCACTTTCCTGATTCTGTAGACTAGAAGTTCTAGAAGCGGATTCACATGTTGCTGTCTCAAAGTGGCGTGGTTACATTTTTACTATACTCACTGACTCTAATGTATAATTTTGAAAAACAATTACTGCACACTGTCTTAGTTCTCTTTTAGCTAGCACATAATTACATTTTGATTACATTTTGAACTGTTTAAAACAACTAGGCCGGTATAAATTGCCGGCTGCCTTTAGCAAGGTGTTACCGCTGCTGCGGCATTGTGTAGACTGGGCCGAACAATACACAATTTTTACGTATGTATGTGTATGCACACGTCATTGTTCTTTGTCTTTCGTTACATAAACGCCCTGCTTGTTACATATTTTATGCACGTCATTGTTTTATTAATGATGTTTGGCGTTGTCGGCCAGTGAAACAGACGTATGTAGAGCCGGTATTAGTTGCTGTAACCATTTTAAGTGTTTTTAGTTGCATGTACACTGCTGGCCTTGAAATTATTTCGTTGTCTCGGAACTGCGTCGTTGCCGGCAAAACCAGGGAAATTGTATTACCCATAAAAATGAATGTAAAAAATATCAAAATACAATAATTTGCTACCTTGTATACCATACATTTTATATCAGGCTTTTCGTACTGTCACAAAACCCCCTCAATGAAAGGTTTTGTGTCGAGACACAAAAACTTTCATTGACTCATTCACACTTCTCTAAAAGGATCAGCCCAGATATGGAGCCACAACCCCCTGTAGTGTTACTATAAAAGAAATTCAATCACTTACCCTTGGTCCAGTGATGAGGTTCGCACCTTCTGACCTTACTGGACTTCTCCGGAGAGATCCCTACACCATAAGGCCATGAGGCACTTTACGTTCCTGTTCTGACGCACCGGCCAGCTCAGGACCGCGGTCACCACACCACCAAACTCTGAAACATGCAATACAAAATTTTAAAATAGTGGCCTTCTCTATATCCATATCCACAACTGATATGTTTCCTCTTAGTACGTTGGTTTGTGTTTTGTTGGGCATTGGTTTGCTTAATTATACAAGTTTCAAACAATGTATATCAAGAATTAAGATAGAAAATTCCTTCTCTTTTTAATAACCCGGTATTTAGTACACCTTTCTGACTCCTGTCAATTATATTCACTCTCTTTATCACATGAAAACAATTGTTCTTAACCTAAACAAAAAATACATTTTACTGCTTTAGCAACAACCATTAACTCTAATATTTTACTTCATATAACCTTACAATATCTATATATCATGGCAAACAACTTTAAAGCTGTCTAAATTTCTTTACTCGTTTTCTTTACTTTAATTTTACCTTTTTATAACAGAATCATTTCTAGAGATTTGTTACCCTAACATAAAATTCAATATTATTACCGTCACTACCCTTATAGTAACCTCCTAACCACACACACTATTGTACTATCAACATAATAAAACATTGTACATCATAAACATTAAACACTAACATTGAACAATTCACATTACTGAATTCATATTTACATAACTTGTAGCAAAACTTTAATAAGACATTACTATTTTTATCAACTCTCTATTAACTTTTATCATTTAACATTCATTTAGATTCCATACAACAATTTTCAAATTTATCATTTACCTTTCCAGTTACGTTACCTTTCTACCATGAATTTTCCTTTTCTAACCCTTTTTATCCTTATTTATTTGGGTGACTCTATTATTCACTATTTTCTATATCTTATTTTGGCATTTGTCAACCTAACCTTACTACCCCCTTTTCTCTACTAACAACCGCTTCTAACCATTAATACATTATGACACCAATATCTCAATAATAACCCCCTTCACAAATCCCATTTAAAACCTCTGGCACCGCTCATTTTGTCTTTTATAAGGATGTATGTTACTTAACTGGTCATCCATTCCGAACCCTTTGCCCTCCACCAAATATCGGCAAACACTCTAACCCAAAATTGCTCCGCCTGCCACAACGCTGCACGCTGGTCCCTTGCCACGTCGCTCGTTGATCACTCCTTAACACCGGATCCTTACTACAAAATATCATCAATAACAACTATAAAATTACCTTTCACATTACTCACCTCTACATATAATCGCTAACCACTGTGTCCCTAAAATATCTAACACCTCTTTATATCTTATCTGTATCTCAACACTTTATTTTCACTAACTCCCATTAACTCTATTTAACTAACTCCAATGCCCTTATTTATCACTATCCCCAAACTCTGTACAACATTTCACCTTAATATACCACTCGAAAATTCATCACTTATCTACTAACAACAATACCTCTCAATATCCAAATCTATTATAATCATTTACTAACCCTTTAGAATCTAAATCTCATAATATCCTTTAAAATCGTTATCAACTTCCTTCAATTGTTTAAAATTCTACAATACATGTTTACATAAAAAATACATAAAATACACAACAGCAAAATTACACAAATACATAGACATCAATACACAAAAATATACAATCCACATAGTCATTAAATCATTTACCAAAACTCAGTCATAAACAGTCCATCTTAAAAAACACTGTTCACATAATTAAATGTTCATAAACACAATAAGAACAACTAACCTCCATCGTCAAATATTAATCGAACCTTAAAACTATATACATGGTTTAATATTAGATCTTTTATACTAACATCCTTATACATGCACCAACTATTCAAATTTTTATCCGTTTCCACAAATTCATGTAACTCCTGATCGGTTATGTTTCTGTCGCCTTTGGTAAAATCAGTCATAATTAGGTATTTCGTCAAGTCATTATTCTCATCATCTCCTACTACTTCTGTTTTATTATAAGGCAAGTACTTGTTATTATTTTCACTTCTCTCTCCACCTAACCTTTCTATAAACTCTTCATAATTTCTAGATATCTTAAAAATGTCTACTTCTCCTTTTCTCTCACAATATCTCTCACTTTTAAAACATCTCTCATAATAATACCTCTCCCAACAACACTTCTCTCTCTCTCAATATATCTCTCTTTACACCCTCTCTTTAATCCTTCAACATACACTATCATTCCAATTTTATTATATTCAGTTCCCCATAAAATTTCATTATCACTACTCCTGTTTACACAATCATTTTCCAATATCATACTTTTATTTATATTATCATAATTTTCTACCCCACTTACCTTGTCTTTGTTTCTATCTAATTTGTCTATTTCTCTACTCTTATTTTCTAACTGTATTTTGTCTAACTTTGTGCCTATTTCAAATAATCTTTTGTCCAAATTGCAACCTTGTTTCTTAATTTCTTTTTTGATATCACTTAATTGTACATCGAATTGATCAAATTTGACGCTCTGCTCCTTGAAAAGCAGTTTCATCATTTTTATTATGTCATTCTCTTCCATTCTGTTATTTACTATAGGCGTTGAGTTCGCCTGTTGTGCGCTCAACATCAATGATTCTGTATTTGTATTTTCTACGTTAATGCTTTCGTTATCTGCCATTATAAAATGTTAATGATTTGTTGCTCTATATTAGCGTTACCACCTAACCTACAACCGCATTCTTAGTTTCAATGCCCACTCTGCCGTCATTCAGGCTTATTATATAAAATACAACGGGATATATTTTTATATAGTCACCAGTTCGGGCGGCAATTGTACATTTACAATAATAGTCACTGTTCCGGGCGCAAATTGTACCTTTACACACTTTTTTATCTTCATATAAATGTATTTAGAAGAAGAAATAACAAGCAACATATATTTGGTTTTGTTTACATTACTTATATCAGACACGTATGTCCCGCACACCATAATTATGGTACTTACCATACTTTGAGAAACCTGTTGTTTCAATCTTATTATTATTATTATCTAGGGTCCAGGGTTTCGACTCAGCGTGATTGCTGACAGAGATAGGCATTGAAATAAAAAATACGTTCAGTTGAAAAACATTAAAACATCAATATTGGTTTATTCTCTTTTATGTGTACACCGGACAAGAATTCAAAATGGCGGCCGTTACTTACATTAACTCTCTTTTGTCATAAAACTTTTATATTTTCTTAAACGTCAGTTTACCAAATTTTATATATTGACTATGCAGCTGCTTCATTATTAAATGATTTTAATTATATTTTCTTCAAACAAACGCAAACCAACACCCCGTTTGGATGTCGACATTTATCATACACGCCCCACTTCCTCACTCTCATTCATACTTACAATCTCAATTTACTTTTTGGGTACCCATATATCTGCAATTTGGGTAAAGAGCTCTTTAAGTAAAATTTTGGTTTTGCACTTTCCTGATTCTGTAGACTAGAAGTTCTAGAAGCGGATTCACATGTTGCTGTCTCAAAGTGGCGTGGTTACATTTTTACTATACTCACTGACTCTAATGTATAATTTTGAAAAACAATTACTGCACACTGTCTTAGTTCTCTTTTAGCTAGCACATAATTACATTTTGATTACATTTTGAACTGTTTAAAACAACTAGGCCGGTATAAATTGCCGGCTGCCTTTAGCAAGGTGTTACCGCTGCTGCGGCATTGTGTAGACTGGGCCGAACAATACGCAATTTTTACGTATGTATGTGTATGCACACGTCATTGTTCTTTGTCTTTCGTTACATAAACGCCCTGCTTGTTACATATTTTATGCACGTCATTGTTTTATTAATGATGTTTGGCGTTGTCGGCCAGTGAAACAGACGTATGTAGAGCCGGTATTAGTTGCTGTAACCATTTTAAGTGTTTTTATTTGCACGTACACTGCTGGCCTTGAAATTATTTCGTTGTCTCGGAACTGCGTCGTTGCCGGCAAAACCAGGGAAATTGTATTACCCATAAAAATGAATATAAAAAATATCGAAATACAATAATTTGCTACCTTGTATACCATACATTTTATATCAGGCTTTTCGTACTGTCACAAAACCCCCTCAATGAAAGGTTTTGTGTCGAGACACAAAAACTTTCATTGACTCATTCACACTTCTCTAAAAGGATCAGCCCAGATATGAAGCCACAACCCCCTGTAGTGTTACTATAAAAGAAATTCAATCACTTACCCTTGGTCCAGTGATGAGGTTCGCACCTTCTGACCTTACTGGACTTCTCCGGAGAGATCCCTACACCATAAGGCCATGAGGCACTTTACGTTCCTGTTCTGACCCACCGGCCAGCTCAGGACCGCGGTCACCACACCACCAAACTCTGAAACATGCAATACAAAATTTTAAAATAGTGGCCTTCTCTATATCCATATCCACAACTGATATGTTTCCTCTTAGTACGTTGGTTTGCATTTTTGGGGCATTGGTTTGCTTAATTATACAAGTTTCAAACAATGTATATCAAGAATTAAGATAGAAAATTCCTTCTCTTTTTAATAACCCGGTATTTAGTACACCTTTCTGACTCCTGTCAATTATATTCACTCTCTTTATCACATGAAAACAATTGTTCTTAACCTAAACAAAAAATACATTTTACTGCTTTAGCAACAACCATTAACTCTAATATTTTACTTCATTTAATCTTACAATATCTATATATCATGGCAAACAACTTTAAAGCTGTCTAAATTTCTTTACTCGTTTTCTTTACTTTAATTTTACCTTTTTATAACAGAATCATTTCTAGAGATTTGTTACCCTAACATAAAATTCAATATTATTACCGTCACTACCCTTATAGTAACCTCCTAACCACACACACTATTGTACTATCAACATAATAAAACATTGTACATCATAAACATTAAACACTAACATTGAACAATTCACATTACTGAATTCATATTTACATAACTTGTAGCAAAACTTTAATAAGACATTACTATTTTTATCAACTCTCTATTAACTTTTATCATTTAACATTCATTTAGATTCCATACAACAATTTTCAAATTTGTCATTTACCTTTCCAGTTACGTTACCTTTCTACCATGAATTTTCCTTTTCTAACCCTTTTTATCCTTATTTATTTGGGTGACTCTCTATTATTCACTATTTTCTATATCTTATTTTGGCATTTGTCAACCTAACCTTACTACCCCCTTTTCTCTACTAACAACCGCTTCTAACCATTAATACATTATGACACCAATATCTCAATAATAACCCCCTTCACAAATCCCATTTAAAACCTCTGGCACCGCTCATTTTGTCTTTTATAAGGATGTATGTTACTTAACTGGTCATCCATTCCGAACCCTTTGCCCTCCACCAAATATCGGCAAACACTCTAACCCAAAATTGCTCCGCCTGCCACAACGCTGCACGCTGGTCCCTTGCCACGTCGCTCGTTGATCACTCCTTAACACCGGATCCTTACTACAAAATATCATCAATAACAACTATAAAATTACCTTTCACATTACTCACCTCTACATATAATCGCTAACCACTGTGTCCCTAAAATATCTAACACCTCTTTATATCTTATCTGTATCTCAACACTTTATTTTCACTAACTCCCATTAACTCTATTTAACTAACTCCAATGCCCTTATTTATCACTATCCCCAAACTCTGTACAACATTTCACCTTAATATACCACTAGAAAATTCA
Organism: Magicicada septendecula; assembly: GCA_034769895.1. Classification (NCBI taxonomy): domain Eukaryota; kingdom Metazoa; phylum Arthropoda; class Insecta; order Hemiptera; family Cicadidae; genus Magicicada; species Magicicada septendecula. Next base: position 14,783,958 of record CM068373.1, on the reverse strand, counting down.
TCACTTATCTACTAACAACAATACCTCTCAATATCCAAATCTATTATAATCATTTACTAACCCTTTAGAATCTAAATCTCATAATATCCTTTAAAATCATTATCAACTTCCTTCAATTGTTTAAAATTCTACAATACATGTTTACATAAAATACACAACAGCAAAATTACACAAATACATAGACATCAATACACAAAAATATACAATCCACATAGTCATTAAATCATTTACCAAAACTCAGTCATAAACAGTCCATCTTAAAAAACACTGTTCACATAATTAAATGTTCATAAACACAATAAGAACAACTAACCTCCATCGTCAAATATTAATCGAACCTTAAAACTATATACATGGTTTAATATTAGATCTTTTATACTAACATCCTTATACATGCACCAACTATTCAAATTTTTATCCGTTTCCACAAATTCATGTAACTCCTGATCGGTTATGTTTCTGTCGCCTTTGGTAAAATCAGTCATAATTAGGTATTTCGTCAAGTCATTATTCTCATCATCTCCTACTACTTCTGTTTTATTATAAGGCAAGTACTTGTTATTATTTTCACTTCTCTCTCCACCTAACCTTTCTATAAACTCTTCATAATTTCTACATATCTTAAAAATGTCTACTTCTCCTTTTCTCTAACAATATCTCTCACTTTTAAAACATCTCTCATAATAATACCTCTCCCAACAACACTTCTCTCTCTCTCAATATATCTCTCTTTACACCCTCTCTTTAATCCTTCAACACACACTATCATTCCAATTTTATTATATTCAGTTCCCCATAAAATTTCATTATCACTACTCCTGTTTACACAATCATTTTCCAATATCATACTTTTATTTACATTCTAGCCCTACTAGTTGGCGCGCCACTTTCTTACAATTTATTGTTTCTCGTGTTGTATTAATTTAATGTATAATATGTTGTTTGTTTGTTGTTAAACGTGTCAAAACGTAGCTCTCAGTCATGTACGGGTAAACCGTATTCTGCTCTGCCGCATTCAAACGTTGCAAACGTTGCCGCCTCGCCACCTGATTGGCGTACAGCTCTCTGCAGTATTACCCAGCTTGCGTCTCGCTTTAACGCCTTCACTTCAATAATTACTAGTCGTAATTCTAAATTAACGGAATCAAACATACAGCATTGCAGATTGAGAACATTTATTAATCCTTTAGAATATTCCACTTGGTTTATTATACATCAAAATTCGTTTTCGGCACCGGCTATTACAATTGCGTAGTTGGTACGCTCAGCTCAGTTGTATACAGTCATCAGTTACTCTAGTTTACATTAAAAATTATCGTTTTTTCTCAGGGGTGTAAAGTCCTTTTGGCTACAGAAATATATGTTTACGGCTAACACACACAAAGTTATAATAATTCTTACAACTAATTACATAAATAAATCGATATCTCATTACATTTGACTAAGTAATCACCAATGAAAACTTGTGAAGCAATTTATGGTTATGTTTCATTTGCCAGAAGTTCGTTATTAGAAGATTCGTTAATTATTTATCATAATTTACTTTCTTAATTATCGTTAATTTGTTATAGTTAGACAGTGAATTTAAATCAGCATTTATTTTGACTCGGAATAGTGATCAGTGATTTTGAAATAGTTATATTTAATTCAGACCAAAATTTTTGAATACGCTTTAAGGGATAATGTTTATACTCATCAGTTACTTGTTGCTGAAGATCCTGATGTCGTCTTCTTCGATAGATAACTCCTGGGCTGTCGTCTTCTTCTATGGATAATTCCTGTCGTCTGTTTCCCTCGTCTCGGCACTTTTCTTTGCTACTTCAGGCCTCGTAATTCTTCAGTTGGTGTCGTCTTCTTCTTTTAGGAGGTTCCACTGATCTTCATATAGTGTCCGTGATCGTCTTTCTTCGTCACGGCGTCGCTTCGTCTTCTTTGGATCACTACGGTTTGTTAAATTAATTTTTTATAAATAAAATTTACGTTCAGGATTCCCTGTACTGTTGTACTTGTCTTCTATTAGTTTTAAATAGTTTTGAAATTGTTTGAAGAATAATAATTTAATGTTAATACGAGAGCTACTCGGTCCACCCTCTGGCGTTGGTTAATAATGACTTACTGTAAATCTAACGGTTTTTTGGCGTTATTTTTCTTGTTGCTATGGTTACTTAAGAAATTATGCTAATTTTTCATTGGTTATTAACTCAGGTTATTGTTAAGATTTATCGTCTTTTTTCGTCAATTTTTACCAAAATATCTTCAACTGAAGATTACTACTTTGTTCTAATATCTATGGTCATCACATTAGTACCATTCTTCCTAAATTTTTATGATGAACATTTTGATACCCCTCATGCCTACTTTTGGATAGCTAATTACATTTTTACTATTTTCCCAATTTTATATCTTACATATAATTTATTCAAAATTAGTTGTTAACCACATATTTTGGTACTATGAATACCCACTTACATGGTTTAATCATTTGGCACGTTCAGCCTTAACTTTGGATTATTATTTGTTCTTAAATTAATAAATTTATGTTCAACAGTTTGGCTTAGAGCCTAGATTCCATTCTACTTCCATCTAACATTTCTTACTAACATTCCTGGTAACTCTAATACAATTTACAAACAAAACAAACAATAAACATCAGTATCCCTAACTCTAATTCTTACTATTAAACATTTCTTTTCAGGTTCTACCCTGAAATAACTTTTAATTGCTGCTATCTGCTTACCCTACAATTTACTCTATGCTATGATTTTCTGAACACAAATAAAATCCTTAATACTTACTTAAAGAAACTTAAAGAAACTCTTATAATACTATTGACAAACTGTTCCTTGTATGCTATGTCCTATCTACTATTCCCTTCACTTTAACACAGTGTTAGTCCTTCTTAATTTGCTACACTCTGATACCTTAACTCTTACCTTAATATATAATCTTGATATCTTATTACCTAAATTAACAATATTACAATTAGTTCAATCTTACCTACTAGTGCACAGTTTATCACAAATTGTTCATCTGTTTAACACAGTTGGCTTACATAATATTTAGTTCTACACTCTCACTACACTTTTCTTTCATTAGAAAGTTTCTATAATTACTACCCTGCTCACTTTGTTTCATTATTTTATACCTATCACTTTCACTACTTATTTAGTTTTACACACACACTTTTGGGCTTATTCACGCTTATTCATGATTGTCTGATTACTTTACATCACTGTGTGATTATGGTCATTTATAACTATTTACCTCCAAATCACACTGATCACTTTTGGTCATCATTCTAATATTGCTTTTGTTTTGGGCTCAAAGTATTGTTTATAGCCTTTGGCCATTATTATTACAATTGGTTTGGGGTATGGTTAGCTTCTAACCCCCCTACATTATATTATACAATTACATTCTTTAAATAATAAGATACATGTGATACTATTACCCTTCATTAATCTTATTGTCCTAGCTACATCTCATATGCTACAGACATCAATTCATTACTAACTTTACAATATTCTGTTCACTTTTTTGGGATGACTGAATTGTACTTAAACTTCTTCTTCACTGTCTCTTGGTTTTCTTTTGGTTCCTATCCGATCTATTGTGTCAAGTCTGTCGGGTTAATAGTCATTTGTCATTTATTGGGTTACTGGGTTATTGATCTTTAACTTCATAAGTTTTTTGCCTTTCACTCTTATTTTCAGCTGTTTATTTTATAATTAAATACCATTGAATTCTTGCTACCTTATGTCATGTTACATAATGCATCGCCACCAAAATTGATTATTTCGAAACAAAGATTATTAGATTTTTTCTGAAATCATCAATATAGTTCCTTTTATCAAGTTGTTATGATTCAGGAATTCCTCCATCGCTACTTCTTCTGTATTCATTCTTTATTAAGTCATGGTTCATAATATAATAATTGGTATTATTTTTTTTTTTCTCTTCCCCTTTATGTTCTATTTCCCTAAAATTTTTCTTCTCTCTCCTTCATATAAATTGGTAATAGTCAGAGGGCACGTGTGGCTCTATTACTCTGCTATCCATTTATACACATTTTGAGTTCAGAGGCCTTGCCTATCTGCTCAATAACATATGTTGGACGTATCTCAACATAAAATCATCACATAATAATATTCATAATAATTATAATAATAGTCGATCATTTCCGACTCACATAATATTAATACAATAAAACACTTTTGGGATTAATTATTCTTTCTTTCATACAACTCATGACCTTTCGTTTCAATAACTTATTAGGATTCCTTTGTTTTAAGCTTGTGGCGATATTTAATAGGCATTTTGTATCGTTTTAAGAGCTTATTCTATATGGTAGTGATTCTATTTGTCATCACTCTAATGCTCATTGATATTTAATTAACATTGTAGCTGGTTTTGACTCATTTATATTTTTTCATTGATAACTCAGCTAATCTGCCAGTGTTATTTTTTATTTGATTGTTTTGGTTTCTTCTTTTGTGAAACATTAATTTCTATTTATCCCCTTTTTGTGATAGGGTTTGTTAATGATGTTATGTAGCGTCATCATTATTTGTATAATATTTAATTATTTTATATCTCAATTTTTATGATATTTCATTATACATTTTCAAAATTTACATGTGTTTACACATTTTGTTTCACACTTGTTCGTAAGTTTAGCCTTACTTTGTTTTGAACTTAGCTTATCTTTCTTCTAAATTCCCTCTCATTTATAATAATAATGGTTCTAATCAAATACTTACTGTCAGTTGTGCTTACATTACTTTTGAATTTTGATAATAGTTACTTACAAAATTCTCTTTAATTTTCAGACACTGGTTCATAATACTTTTTTAAAGAAGACTGGTTATAAGTCCCTTTTATCTTTTTAGTTGTGATTTCACTTATGACATAGGTATTATTTTTATTATCTTTCATTATGAGGTAGGGTATTTATTTTGTTATATAATGGACCCTGTTAATACACTCTTTTCTTCCTTAAGTTAATCTTCTCATTTATACATTACTTGGTTTGCCTGGTCGGTTTACTTACAATCAGTCCCATCTTCTCAGTGTTCCTCCACACTTGGTTTAACCATGGTCTATGATTATATGAGTTGCTCCTGTTTGGATTGCTGTCGTTTTCAGTATGACTTCTGTTCTTGTCCATTCTCTTGCTATTGTTCTGTATTTAAATGGTTCTGTCATAGAATTCTCACTGGTTTCCATTGCTATCGCAATCATTTCATTATTTTGTTTATACAACGAATAGGTCAATGCTATTTCCATTGTAGATGGTATCGTTGATATAGGATTATGCATGTCCATTAAGTGTCTTCTCCTTCTTATTCTGTTACTCACTGTGTTGTAGCGATTCCTTTCTAAAGGCTCTAATAAGTTTCTTCTGTTATTTTTAAAATTCATTATTTCATCCTGGCCATCAATTGGTACATTAAACATCTCAAGTAGTCCATTCTTCATCATCTCCAATTCTTCTCTGGTATTTATTATTTTCTTTCTATATATTTTTCTTATTTCCTTGGTCTTCGTTTCCAAGTATTCACTCTTCTTAGTCGTCGCCTCCATGATCTGGATATTCTCCTTGTGGCTGCTAATTTTATTTGCAGGTAATGGTATGCTATTATCTTCTTTTAATTCTGTTTCCTTCTTACTATTTTCTGTTTTCGTGATTATCGATTCCTCAACACTTTTGGAATCCCTGTCTAGTGTTTCACTCAATTTCTCGTTAAGTCTGTCCAATTGCTTTATCCACTTCTCGTTACTTTGTTTTAATAATTTTTGAGTGTCCTTCATTTCTTCCTTCATTCTCTCCTCCTGCTTCCTGGAATCTTCTTTAATACTGTCTATTTTTTCATTAGTTTGTCGATTCTCCTCTTTGATTAGTTCCCATAGTTGTTGTACGCTCATGTCTCTTCTGGCTTCCTTCTGTTGTGTGGGTTCTGACATTTTCTTCGGTTGCTTCACTTCCCCGTCCTTGACTATTTCTTTTTCTAATTGAACATTGGGTTGTTCCAGGTTTTTATTCTTTGGTGGTTCGCTGAACCCTCTTACTCGATTATGTTTCTTCCTCCAATTACACATCTCTTCTCTGGACAGCTCGAACATAACCCTTATCCATTCTCTTAGCTCTGCGTTTTCCGTTTGTATTGGTTTTTCTGGTAGTTTTATAGATTGTCTCCATTGGTCATATTCCTCCTGTGTATATTCCTCTGTCACTTGTGCGTATACTCCCGTTCTCTTGTTTTTCATTTGTTCGTCATTGTTGAGCAATCTCTTCCAATCTTCTTTAGTCATTCTTTCCACCTTGTTATCGCCTTTTTCGTTTGGATCGTTTTCCAGCTTCCACACTTCATCATAAATTTTTTCCAATGACATTTGGTCGTATGGTGGTTCCGTTTCATCCGCGCGACTCATTTGCGCTCGTTCATGGTCAGTGGTGTTCCTTTCGATGTACTCCATCTCTCTGCTAAACTTTTTAAATAGCGCTGTCATCCATTCTGCATAGCTGACTCGTTTTTCTTCCATCTCCTTTTCCGATCTCTTTGTCTCCTTTTCCGCCTCCTTCTCGTGTTTTGCCGATTTCATTTCCATAGTCGCCGCTAGAATCTGTAAAGTTTAAAGATATGTTTCCTTACTTATTCTAGCCCTACTAGTTGGCGCGCCACTTTCTTACAATTTATTGTTTCTCGTGTTGTATTAATTTAATGTATAATATGTTGTTTGTTTGTTGTTAAACGTGTCAAAACGTAGCTCTCAGTCGTGTACGGGTAAACCGTATTCTGCTCTGCCGCATTCAAACGTTGCAAACGTTGCCGCCTCGCCACCTGATTGGCGTACAGCTCTCTGCAGTATTACCCAGCTTGCGTCTCGCTTTAACGCCTTCACTTCAATAATTACTAGTCGTAATTCTAAATTAACGGAATCAAACATACAGCATTGCAGATTGAGAACATTTATTAATCCTTTAGAATATTCCACTTGGTTTATTATACATCAAAATTCGTTTTCGGCACCGGCTATTACAATTGCGTAGTTGGTACACTCAGCTCAGTTGTATACAGTCATCAGTTACTCTAGTTTACATTAAAAATTATCGTTTTTTCTCAGGGGTGTAAAGTCCTTTTGGCTACAGAAATATATGTTTACGGCTAACACACACAAAGTTATAATAATTCTTACAACTAATTACATAAATAAATCGATATCTCATTACATTTGACTAAGTAATCACCAATGAAAACTTGTGAAGTAATTTATGGTTATGTTTCATTTGCCAGAAGTTCGTTATTAGAAGATTCGTTAATTATTTATCATAATTTACTTTCTTAATTATCGTTAATTTGTTATAGTTAGACAGTAAATTTAAATCAGCATTTATTTTGACTCGGAATAGTGATCAGTGATTTTGAAATAGTTATATTTAATTCAGACCAAAATTTGTGAATACGCTTTAAGGGATAATGTTTATACTCATCAGTTACTTGTTGCTGAAGATCCTGATGTCGTCTTCTTCGATAGATAACTCCTGGGCTGTCGTCTTCTTCTATGGATAATTCCTGTCGTCTGTTTCCCTCGTCTCGGCACTTTTCTTTGCTACTTCAGGTCTCGTAATTCTTCAGTTGGTGTCGTCTTTTTCTTTTAGGAGGTTCCACTGATCTTCATATAGTGTCCGTGATCGTCTTTCTTCGTCACGGCGTCGCTTCGTCTTCTTTGGATCACTACGGTTTGTTAAATTAATTTTTTATAAATAAAATTTACGTTCAGGATTCCCTGTACTGTTGTACTTGTCTTCTATTAGTTTTAAATAGTTTTGAAATTGTTTGAAGAATAATAATTTAATGTTAATACGAGAGCTACTCGGTCCACACTCTGGCGTTGGTTAATAATGACTTACTGAAAATCTAACGGTTTTTTGGCGTTATTTTTCTTGTTGCTATGGTTACTTAAGAAATTATGCTAATTTTTCATTGGTTATTAACTCAGGTTATTGTTAAGATTTATCGTCTTTTTTCGTCAATTTTTACCAAAATATCTACAACTGAAGATTACTACTTTGTTCTAATATCTATGGTCATCACATTAGTACCATTCTTCCTAAATTTTTATGATGAACATTTTGATACCCCTCATGCCTACTTTTGGATAGCTAATTACATTTTTACTATTTTCCCAATTTTATATCTTACATATAATTTATTCAAAATTAGTTGTTAACCACATATTTTGGTACTATGAATACCCACTTACATGGTTTAATCATTTGGCACGTTCTGCCTTAACTTTGGATTATTATTTGTTCTTAAATTAATAAATTTATGTTCAACAGTTTGGCTTAGAGCCTAGATTCCATTCTACTTCCATCTAACATTTCTTACTAACATTCCTGGTAACTCTAATACAATTTACAAACAAAACAAACAATAAACATCAGTATCCCTAACTCTAATTCTTACTATTAAACATTTCTTTTCAGGTTCTACCCTGAAATAACTTTTAATTGCTGCTATCTGCTTACCCTACAATTTACTCTATGCTATGATTTTCTGAACACAAATAAAATCCTTAATACTTACTTAAAGAAACTTAAAGAAACTCTTATAATACTATTGACAAACTGTTCCTTGTATGCTATGTCCTATCTACTATTCCATTCACTTTATCACAGTGTTAGTCCTTCTTAATTTGCTACACTCTGATACCTTAACTCTTACCTTAATATATAATCTTGATATCTTATTACCTAAATTAACAATATTACAATTAGTTCAATCTTACCTACTAGTGCACAGTTTATCACAAATTGTTTATCTGTTTAACACAGTTGGCTTACATAATATTTAGTTCTACACTCTCACTACACTTTTCTTTCATTAGAAAGTTTCTATAATTACTACCCTGCTCACTTTGTTTCATTATTTTATACCTATCACTTTCACTACTTATTTAGTTTTACACACACACTTTGGGGCTTATTCACGCTTATTCATGATTGTCTGATTACTTTACATCACTGTGTGATTATGGTCATTTATAACTATTTACCTCCAAATCACACTGATCACTTTTGGTCATCATTCTAATATTGCTTTTGTTTTGGGCTCAAAGTATTGTTTATAGCCTTTGGCCATTATTATTACAATTGGTTTGGGGTATGGTTAGCTTCTAACCCCCCTACATTATATTATACAATTACATTCTTTAAATAATAAGATACATGTGATACTATTACCCTTCATTAATCTTATTGTCCTAGCTACATCTCATATGCTACAGACATCAATTCATTACTAACTTTACAATATTCTGTTCACTTTTTTGGGATGACTGAATTGTACTTAAACTTCTTCTTCACTGTCTCTTGGTTTTCTTTTGGTTCCTATCCGATCTATTGTGTCAAGTCTGTCGGGTTAATAGTCATTTGTCATTTATTGGGTTACTGGGTTATTGATCTTTAACTTCATAAGTTTTTTGCCTTTCACTCTTATTTTCAGCTGTTTATTTTATAATTAAATACCATTGAATTCTTGCTACCTTATGTCATGTTACATAATGCATCGCCACCAAAATTGATTATTTCGAAACAAAGATTATTAGATTTTTTCTGAAATCATCAATATAGTTCCTTTTATCAAGTTGTTATGATTCAGGAATTCCTCCATCGCTACTTCTTCTGTATTCATTCTTTATTAAGTCATGGTTCATAATATAATAATTGGTATTATTTTTTTTTTTTCTCTTCCCCTTTATGTTCTATTTCCCTAAAATTTTTCTTCTCTCTCTTTCATATAAATTGGTAATAGTCAGAGGGCACGTGTGGCTCTATTACTCTGCTATCCATTTATACACATTTTGAGTTCAGAGGCCTTGCCTATCTGCTCAATAACATATGTTGGACGTATCTCAACATAAAATCATCACATAATAATATTCATAATAATTATAATAATAGTCGATCATTTCCGACTCACATAATATTAATACAATAAAACACTTTTGGGATTAATTATTCTTTCTTTCATACAACTCATGACCTTTCGTTTCAATAACTTATTAGGATTCCTTTGTTTTAAGCTTGTGGCGATATTTAATAGGCATTTTGTATCGTTTTAAGAGCTTATTCTATATGGTAGTGATTCTATTTGTCATCACTCTAATGCTCATTGATATTTAATTAACATTGTAGCTGGTTTTGACTCATTTATATTTTTTCATTGATAACTCAGCTAATCTGCCAGTGTTATTTTTTATTTGATTGTTTTGGTTTCTTCTTTTGTGAAACATTAATTTCTATTTATCCCCTTTTTGTGATAGGGTTTGTTAATGATGTTATGTAGCGTCATCATTATTTGTATAATATTTAATTATTTTATATCTCAATTTTTATGATATTTCATTATACATTTTCAAAATTTACATGTGTTTACACATTTTGTTTCACACTTGTTCGTAAGTTTAGCCTTACTTTGTTTTGAACTTAGCTTATCTTTCTTCTAAATTCCCTCTCATTTATAATAATAATGGTTCTAATCAAATACTTACTGTAAGTTGTGCTTACATTACTTTTGAATTTTGATAATAGTTACTTACAAAATTCTCTTTAATTTTCAGACACTGGTTCATAATACTTTTTTAAAGAAGACTGGTTATAAGTCCCTTTTATCTTTTTAGTTGTGATTTCACTTATGACATAGGTATTATTTTTATTATCTTTCATTATGAGGTAGGGTATTTATTTTGTTATATAATGGACCCTTGTGACGGTACGGATTTGTGAGCCACCCCAGTTTAATTTCATATTAATTCAAATCATCATTTTAAGCACTTTCCAAATTGCCAGACTTTCACCTGTAAGGAGCCTCCAGTACAGCAATGCAACACACATACAGTCAGCCAAAACAACTGCCAGACGCATTGCGTAATCACATAGCAGCAGGCTTGTGTGTGAAACCCAGTCTGCTGTGTGTCATTAGTAAGCACACTTCTTCACCAGTGTTTGCATCGGACAGTAAAGAGCAGTTTGACAAGCTCGTTAAAACAGTGGCCTCGGGAGTACAAGATAGGCCGTAGAATAAATTCGGCCTATCTAGCTAAGTGTTAAAACATTTGTAAAAAGTTTTACTGCAATTCATGGCCGCGTGGCTAGCCTATTTACCATCCAAGCGCTCGAGCAAATTTTAAAAGCCAGCCAGCTATATAAATATATACTTTACAGTGCATAAAGTTTAAAGTAATTAACAACAACTAAACTCAATGCAAACTAGTGTCGGAGTGCGTCGAAACCAAGCAAGCGTCTCAACAGGCAGTGCTACGAATCGGACCATGGGCAGTTAAGTAAAAACCAAAGCACATAATTAAATGGCCAAAACAAATTATAATTTTTCCATAATAAAAAAATCTATTATTTTCAATAAAAATGTCCAGTTTAAATGAGATCTCTAAGGGAACAGATAAATTACGTATTGGTTCATTAAATAGAATTCATTATAGTTAATTCTTTACGTTACGGTACTATTTAGAAATAGTTAAGGAAAGTTTTTTTTGGATGTATACCCGTTCTGATTGGTAATTACTTACAATTTATTGATAACAGCAAGAAAAGGTAGAGTCATAAAAATATAATAACCTGTTGTATTATGAGTGCTAAATAAAAAAGAAAGATAATTTGTTACAATTTGAAAATTTTGGTGTTAACGTAATTATTGAACATATCAAATCCAAATAATCCTTTTTGCAGCAGTTTCGTCTGAACGACCCTTGGAGTAAAAAACCCGAAGGTAAGAGATAAATATAATTATACTTTGGTAAGTAATTCGTAGAGTAACACCCTGTTAATACACTCTTTTCTTCCTTAAGTTAATCTTCTCATTTATACATTACTTGGTTTGCCTGGTCGGTTTACTTACAATCAGTCCCATCTTCTCAGTGTTCCTCCACACTTGGTTTAACCATGGTCTATGATTATATGAGTTGCTCCTGTTTGGATTGCTGTCGTTTTCAGTATGACTTCTGTTCTTGTCCATTCTCTTGCTATTGTTCTGTATTTAAATGGTTCTGTCATAGAATTCTCACTGGTTTCCATTGCTATCGCAATCATTTCATTATTTTGTTTATACAACGAATAGGTCAATGCTATTTCCATTGTAGATGGTATCGTTGATATAGGATTATGCATGTCCATTAAGTGTCTTCTCCTTCTTATTCTGTTACTCACTGTGTTGTAGCGATTCCTTTCTAAAGGCTCTAATAAGTTTCTTCTGTTATTTTTAAAATTCATTATTTCATCCTGGCCATCAATTGGTACATTAAACATCTCAAGTAGTCCATTCTTCATCATCTCCAATTCTTCTCTGGTATTTATTATTTTCTTTCTATATATTTTTCTTATTTCCTTGGTCTTCGTTTCCAAGTATTCACTCTTCTTAGTCGTCGCCTCCATGATCTGGATATTCTCCTTGTGGCTGCTAATTTTATTTGCAGGTAATGGTATGCTATTATCTTCTTTTAATTCTGTTTCCTTCTTACTATTTTCTGTTTTCGTGATTATCGATTCCTCAACACTTTTGGAATCCCTGTCTAGTGTTTCACTCAATTTCTCGTTAAGTCTGTCCAATTGCTTTATCAACTTCTCGTTACTTTGTTTTAATAATTTTTGAGTGTCCTTCATTTCTTCCTTCATTCTCTCCTCCTGCTTCCTGGAATCTTCTTTAATACTGTCTATTTTTTCATTAGTTTGTCGATTCTCCTCTTTGATTAGTTCCCATAGTTGTTGTACGCTCATGTCTCTTCTGGCTTCCTTCTGTTGTGTGGGTTCTGACATTTTCTTCGGTTGCTTCACTTCCCCGTCCTTGACTATTTCTTTTTCTAATTGAACATTGGGTTGTTCCAGGTTTTTATTCTTTGGTGGTTCGCTGAACCCTCTTACTCGATTATGTTTCTTCCTCCAATTACACATCTCTTCTCTGGACAGCTCGAACATAACCCTTATCCATTCTCTTAGCTCTGCGTTTTCCGTTTGTATTGGTTTTTCTGGTAGTTTTATAGATTGTCTCCATTGGTCATATTCCTCCTGTGTATATTCCTCTGTCACTTGTGCGTATACTCCCGTTCTCTTGTTTTTCATTTGTTCGTCATTGTTGAGCAATCTCTTCCAATCTTCTTTAGTCATTCTTTCCACCTTGTTATCGCCTTTTTCGTTTGGATCGTTTTCCAGCTTCCACACTTCATCATAAATTTTTTCCAATGACATTTGGTCGTATGGTGGTTCCGTTTCATCCGCGCGACTCATTTGCGCTCGTTCATGGTCAGTGGTGTTCCTTTCGATGTACTCCATCTCTCTGCTAAACTTTTTAAATAGTGCTGTCATCCATTCTGCATAGCTGACTCGTTTTTCTTCCATCTCCTTTTCCGATCTCTTTGTCTCCTTTTCCGCCTCCTTCTCGTGTTTTGCCGATTTCATTTCCATAGTCGCCGCTAGAATCTGTAAAGTTTAAAGATATGTTTCCTTACTTATTCTAGCCCTACTAGTTGGCGCGCCACTTTCTTACAATTTATTGTTTCTCGTGTTGTATTAATTTAATGTATAATATGTTGTTTGTTTGTTGTTAAACGTGTCAAAACGTAGCTCTCAGTCGTGTACGGGTAAACCGTATTCTGCTCTGCCGCATTCAAACGTTGCAAACGTTGCCGCCTCGCCACCTGATTGGCGTACAGCTCTCTGCAGTATTACCCAGCTTGCGTCTCGCTTTAACGCCTTCACTTCAATAATTACTAGTCGTAATTCTAAATTAACGGAATCAAACGTACAGCATTGCAGATTGAGAACATTTATTAATCCTTTAGAATATTCCACTTGGTTTATTATACATCAAAATTCGTTTTCGGCACCGGCTATTACAATTGCGTAGTTGGTACGCTCAGCTCAGTTGTATACAGTCATCAGTTACTCTAGTTTACATTAAAAATTGTAGCGGGTCGATTTTTGGGTGTTTTTGTTTTAACCGTTTGGGGTATATATATATTTTTAGTCATTTCGGTTTCGGGCGGGTTTGTATAAAATAATGTAAAATTGTATTATTGTGCAACGTATTTGTTCGTATAACAGACCAGTGTTGAGAAACAGTTGGAAACAAAGCGAAACGCAATCAGTGGTGTAACACGGCTGAAGAATTCACCTCCACAAAATTCTTCGAACTTTGTACCTGTGTGTGGCAGCGCACATACGCAACTGCTCAATCACGCTCCAAGTGACGCTGTGACAAACAACTCAAGATGGCGAGAGCGTAAAATAATATTTGTCGTCTTCTTCAAGATCCCCCGGAAACACTGTTTTAAGTCCGGCCCACTTAAATGACATCAGCAGAGCAGAAGCCAATATTGTCCTCTGGTCACACACATATACCAGCTATAATCTATGCATAAACTGGATATGCCGCAGCAAGTCAACTGTATACGGCGACGAGATAATCGTGGCAGTGACCAACAGCTTCTCTCCAAAGCAACATGTACCTGTTACGTTCTAGGTGACAGTGGACAGTAGTCAGAGACGCCATATAGTCCACGAGGTACAGAGTACCGCTACAGACGCTTACAGTTTCGTTGCGGACCCGGTTGGTCGATTTTCGTAAATGTAATTAATTCAAGAAGACCGACCGGGATCCGAGGAGATAATCAACGCATCTCAGTTACAAAATTGTTGCAAGTGCGAATCGCAAACAGTTAAATTACGGACATTGGAATCGAATCGGGACAAAACACGTGTTCGGCCGGCCACGCGGTAGTGAACAGTTGTAAAACAATAAAGGAGTTTGTAAAATATAATAACAAAGGGTAAAGTATTAACTTGTGTGAAAGCGTGTGTAAGCAGATTGGGCTGTCTTGAATAATATTTAAATATATAACCGAAATCTATTATCTATAAACGTATATGTGAAAATTTGCTTTTTTATGTCCTTGTTTTACTTAATTAAAATCATTTAGTTTACTTTAAAACAATGTGTTAGTCTAAGTTATTTCGTCATTACCACTTTCTCATTTCTGTGTTGCGAAATTCGTCTAACGGACCGGAATCTTCTGAGTTATTAATTGGGTGGGTCAGATTGCAAAATTGTCCGTTTTATTAAGGTAAAGTGTAAAGGTCTCCATATCTGTCCTTCAAAGATATAGGTGGCGACTCTGGGCTTCTGATAAAATTTCCGCAGCAGGTAAGTAGTTTAAGTCCTGGTAGTGGATTTTATTTATTTATATATTTAGGCCTATTTTTTATTGTTACAAATGGCGACCCTGCCAGGATTCTCGTTTAACTTTAATTTTATACGAGATAGACCTATTTTAATACACAGGAAATAGGATGTGGTAATGACGAATTTATAAATATGATTTATCGTACATAATTAAGTAGGTTAGGTTTATGTTATTGTGATTCACAATGTGGTAGGTGTTTAAGCAGAGAAAAATAGTAGCTTTATATATAAGAGTGTTATACAAACGAACTTTAAAAAATGTCAATCATACAAAGTAATGATAGTGATTTTGCATGGGACGAGTGGGAGAGTGAATTTCGAGGTGTTGTGGGGGAGATGACAAACGAGGAATGGGGTAATTTAGACGATAAGTTAACCCGAATGGAAGAACAAGAGGAAGGAATATTTGCGGAAATCAATAAACATAGTGAGAGGACCAATGTTAAAGGTAAGATAGTTGAAGAGATAGTGGTAGAAAATAAGACAGAAAATAGGCCTAGTGATAATGATGAGAGTGTGGGGGTGGTAAACACAGATAGAGAGATAGACCAAGTTAAAAAAAATAAAGTCGATCAGGTGTCAGATAATAATGTAGATTATGCTAATCTAAGTGAGTCGAATCAAGAGCTGATGAAAAAGTTACAAGTAATGTTAGACGAAATGTTCAGTAAACAAAAAGCAAGTTTAGATGACATATTTAAAAAGCACAATGAGAACTGGAAACGAGAGGCAGATAAAGTAAAAGAGAGTACAGAAGTTGAGTTAACACAGGTAAGTGGTAATAATGTCTTTGATAACAGCGAAGAAATAATTAACAAGGTAAGTTACAGTGGTAAAAATGAATTAATAAATAATAGTGATAGAATAATTGAAAATGATTGGAATGATGTAGTGAAAACAAATGGTGATGATGAAGTTTGTGGTGAAGTAGAATTTAATAACGAAATGTTAGCGAGTGTTGATGAAATTGAGAGAGAGTGTGATGAAAGGTTAGGGTGGCAAAGGGCAAATTTTCCCCGTGATATAAGTGGAGTAAGGACTCCGCTAGTAGTGAATTTTGAGGACAGAGTTTCCTCCGTTAATTATGTGGAAGACAAGGTGTCTTCAAGCAGTCCCCTAATTTTTTGTAAACCTGGAAAAGCCAGGAAGTGGTATAGTAGGTTTGTTGTGCCCTTTGCATGGAGTGAAGTAGGTCAGTGGTGTTGTGACAGGTATTGTGATGAAAGTGATTATGAGAGAGAGAAAGAGTTAGAGTGGTTCAAAATAAATAGAGGTTATGTAGAGCTGATAGAGAAGATGGATATAAAAAGAGTTATGATAAATAATGTAGACATACCTTGTGTAGTAGTAGACAATGATTATATTGATGATAAATATGTACCTGTAGGAAGAATTAGTGTACTTGTAGTGGAGGAATATGATGAGAAAATAAATTACCTGGGTGTAACAACAAATATTCACGGAGGCGGGATAAAAACAAATAATAGTGACAAGTCTTATGAGATAATAAAAGGGAAAATGAATGACATAGAGGTAATGGTCTATGATAAAAATAATAATAATAAACTGGATGTAAATAAAAATCATTTAGTATACAAATATGTGAGGTATATTTTTGACGATGGTGGCTAAAATAGAAAACAGTAAAAGACAGTTCAATATTTTGTTTTAAGCTATTTGACTTGGCTGATTTGGAAATTGAGATGTGATAACTGAGTAAATACTGAAGTAAATTTGTAAATAAATATGTAGCAAAGCCAATGGTATGTGTTGTGGTTAAGTGAGCAGTGTATGTAGGTAATTAATTGTTGTAAGAATAATATTGAAATATTTGCAATTTAAATAAATAAACCAAATTAATTTGGAAAACAAGTAATCAGAGAATTGTAATTGTTTGGATGGTAATGAATTCTATATTGTTAATAATTAATTTAATTAAACAATTTAATACATGTTAAATATTTTGTTTGACTATTTCAATATTGTATAATTAACTTTTTAAGGAATTTAAATCATTTTGATAATAGATGGCTGAATTATTTGAGGTGAACTAATATGTTGTGAAATGTTTCAGTGGTGAGGTGAGAGTATGGTGGTATGTTGTATATGTTTTGAGAAATGGGCTGTAAGTATTGAAATTTTACAATATGATATGTTAACTCAGTAATGAAATATTTTGAAATAATTGCGCTAAATAAAAATGATGGTTAAAAATATATATTAATAATAAATTTAGAATTTTTGAAAATCTGATTACAACACAGGATAAATTCATCATGATGATAAATAAAAAGAGTTAATGAAAAATTTTAAATAATAATGTTTATAAATTTTTATATAAATTATTTAAAAGAGAATTGTTTGTTTGATGTATGCTAATAATACAGGTTTATTGCTATTTGTGTATTGTGTTATGTGATGGATTATAACAGTGTAGTGTGGAACGGCTATGGGTTGTAAATTTTGTATTAATTATTTTATGTTACTAATGGTTAAGCTTCCATATAAAGTGGGTTAAAACCCCATCTAAATTAATATTGTCATTTAAATATAAACTCGTAAATTTAATATTACGAAAGATATTTTACTTGTGATTCCCCAAATTTTCGGGCGGTCACGGCCTCACCGAACCCTGACCGTGGAATTGGTTTAGCTTTAACAGCTATGGTTGGGGCACATTACGATTACGCGCTGACCATAACTGGCCATAGCTGTTATCGTTGTAAAGGTGTATTTTGAAATTGATGGGGGGTAAATAAAAGGGGAATCACCAAACTATGGAACAGCGGCTGCCACTCTGTTCGAGAAGGAACAGCAGAGCCAGGTGGTAGATCCGTTTAAGGGTGCATGATTATTAACGAGAACATGATGATGTTCACCAATTTAAATTTAACAACGGAAGCAGAGACACGGAGAGGTAAAATCCTGCTCCAAAATATACAGTCTCTGTGGAAGCGAAAGGGCGAAACAGTCCTCCATAACCTGAAATAGAGTGTGTGGCTGGGAGGTGACGAAAAGGAGTCACGAATTTAAAATTTTATGACGTAAAAGTTTTGCTTATTCAAGGTTTAATCCAATCAAAAATGCTTGTGCTCTGTCCACATAATTATATGCTCAGACTCGTAAAATAAGGTTCATAATATAATTTGAAAGGTATCATTTTATTGTTGTGTGTTAGATATAGTTGTTGATAAAATGTAGTTTCATTATGTGTGCAATTTTTTTTTGCTAAGCCAATCATTAGACGCCTGGCAGGCAATCAACATAATAGAAGTAAGTGTTGATAATGTATTACATGTAATTGTTCAATTTTGAAAGGTATTCATGGTGTTTTAATTATGTTAGAATATCAGCTGATCAGCAATACCATGTCACTGGTATATTGGTTTATAAATGTTACAAGTAATTAATGTTTAGTGTACTACAGGTATTTTGAAGTAAAGATAAAGAGAATATGCAGAGTAATAAAAGATAATTTATGGGTGATAAATGTTTTATGGGACATGCAGACCTGTCCGAGTTGAATTAAAAGTTGAATTTGCAAGAGTAGAGATGAATATAATGTAATGTTGTTTTTGAGTTGATGTGATATAACAGGATTTTGTGAAATATAGATGTTGACACAGTGGTAATGGAGACTTTATGTAGATTTTGAGTGACATATTGTTGTTTTTATAGTTAATGAGGTTATTTTGTGTATTTGTAGTGAGGTACTGAGATTGAGATTTTTGGGGATGGCAATTTTGTATTAGGGGGTAGTGTATTTGGGGAGTCCGCAACAAGGGTTGGGACGGGATTAGAATAGATTTTAGTGGGGAAGGGGCCGCCTTAGGTAGAATCCGGGCCGCCAAATAAGGGAAATGAGTTTTTTGGGAAGGAAACACGTATCCTATGTACAAAGGGTTAGAGAGTATTTTATATGGGGAGAAGGCGGCGTTTTGAGTTAAATGATAAGTTGGGGTTTAGAATGTCCTGATTAGTAGATATTTTTGATAGAGTTGGGTGTCATGATAATTGAGTTGATGAATATTAGAGTCAGGGGGAGAAAGTTTATATATGTATAGAGATCTAATACGGTAATCGAGAATAAATAATTTACATCACCCACAGTATATTAAAGTAAGATTGTTGAAAAGAAAGAGAGATTCATGATAAAGAATATGCAATTGTTTATTTTTTTACCAGTGACAGAATTTTGATAGAAGTGAAAATAATGTAAAGTCAAGAAGTGTTTATTTTAAATGATGTAAATGTCAAGTTGATGATTAATTATATTAATATTTGTTCGTTTTAAATATTTTGTTTATTATGTTTTGTATTTCAAGGTAGGATATTGAAAATGTTCAAGGTGTTTTCAGAAATCATACATAACATATGTAGGTCAAGGGTTTTGGACTTGACCTAGTTATGATCAGCTGATGAGTTCATACACCTACTAAGCTTGTAGAGTAGGAATTCAATTTTAATTTGTTTGCTTGATTAATTCAAACTAATCTTTGAATAATTTTAATAAATGTTATTTAACAAATAAATTTAATAAATATTTAATGAATAATTTTTTTGAATTTTAAAATTTTGAAAATTTTAAATTTTTTTGAAAAAAAAAAAATTTTTTTTGATTTTTCGCCTGCCAGCGAGTGAATATGTTGAGTAATGATTATTTTATTGCGTATGTATTAATGATGTTCCTTTTGTTGTATTGCTTTATATTGGTAGGCTATAAATTGTTCTCATGCTAGAGTAAGGATGTATTTGTATTAATAGGAATGTTTAGGTTAAGTCATTGAAACAAAAATTAGAAAAAAGAGGAAGAGAATTTTTTGATAAACGATTTTTTCATGAATATTGAATTTTTTTGAATTTATAATAAATTTTAAAGGAAGTTTTCTTTTAATGTGTTATGATAATATGTAATGTTAATGTGTGTGAGCCCAGTATCTGCTAAAGGCAGCCCAGCTTGCAAAAAGGGGAAACATATCGGCGGAGGAGCTGGGATAATTTTAGCCAGGGATTGAGGATTTTGGGGGTAGCATGTTAGAAGGCGAGGTGTGCCGTGGGGCGAGTCTGATCGATTTCTCGGTGTTGGGATCTCTAACGGAGAAGTCCAGTGATCTCGTTCAGATGAGTCCATGGTCGCTGAGCCAGGGGGGTCGTGTACCCATGCAGATTATGAACCAGGGGGTTGTGGCACCAGTTCCTCACCGGTCCTCTTCGGGGTTATCGATGAGATTTCTTCTGTCGTGGACAGCAGAATTCTCATCGAGGGGGTATTGTAGCGGGTCGATTTTTGGGTGTTTTTGTTTTAACCGTTTGGGGTATATATATATTTTTAGTCATTTCGGTTTCGGGCGGGTTTGTATAAAATAATGTAAAATTGTATTATTGTGCAACGTATTTGTTCGTATAACAGACCAGTGTTGAGAAACAGTTGGAAACAAAGCGAAACGCAATCAGTGGTGTAACACGGCTGAAGAATTCACCTCCACAAAATTCTTCGAACTTTGTACCTGTGTGTGGCAGCGCACATACGCAACTGCTCAATCACGCTCCAAGTGACGCTCTGACAAACAACTCAAGATGGCGAGAGTGTAAAATAATATTTGTCGTCTTCTTCAAGATCCCCCGGAAACACTGTTTTAAGTCCGGCCCACTTAAATGACATCAGCAGAGCAGAAGCCAATATTGTCCTCTGGTCACACACATATACCAGCTATAATCTATGCATAAACTGGATATGCCGCAGCAAGTCAACTGTATACGGCGATGAGATAATCGTGGCAGTGACCAACAGCTTCTCTCCAAAGCAACATGTACCTGTTACGTTCTAGGTGACAGTGGACAGTAGTCAGAGACGCCATATAGTCCACGAGGTACAGAGTACCGCTACAGACGCTTACAGTTTCGTTGCGGACCCGGTTGGTCGATTTTCGTAAATGTAATTAATTCAAGAAGACCGACCGGGATCCGAGGAGATAATCAACGCATCTCAGTTACAAAATTGTTGCAAGTGCGAATCGCAAACAGTTAAATTACGGACATTGGAATCGAATCGGGACAAAACACGTGTTCGGCCGGCCACGCGGTAGTGAACAGTTGTAAAACAATAAAGGAGTTTGTAAAATATAATAACAAAGGGTAAAGTATTAACTTGTGTGAAAGCGTGTGTAAGCAGATTGGGCTGTCTTGAATAATATTTAAATATATAACCGAAATCTATTATCTATAAACGTATATGTGAAAATTTGCTTTTTTATGTCCTTGTTTTACTTAATTAAAATCATTTAGTTTACTTTAAAACAATGTGTTAGTCTAAGTTATTTCGTCATTACCACTTTCTCATTTCTGTGTTGCGAAATTCGTCTAACGGACCGGAATCTTCTGAGTTATTAATTGGGTGGGTCAGATTGCAAAATTGTCCGTTTTATTAAGGTAAAGTGTAAAGGTCTCCATATCTGTCCTTCAAAGATATAGGTGGCGACTCTGGGCTTCTGATAAAATTTCCGCAGCAGGTAAGTAGTTTAAGTCCTGGTAGTGGATTTTATTTATTTATATATTTAGGCCTATTTTTTATTGTTACAAAATTATCGTTTTTTCTCAGGGGTGTAAAGTCCTTTTGGCTACAGAAATATATGTTTACGGCTAACACACACAAAGTTATAATAATTCTTACAACTAATTACATAAATAAATCGATATCTCATTACATTTGACTAAGTAATCACCAATGGAAACTTGTGAAGCAATTTATGGTTATGTTTCATTTGCCAGAAGTTCGTTATTAGAAGATTCGTTAATTATTTATCATAATTTACTTTCTTAATTATCGTTAATTTGTTATAGTTAGACAGTGAATTTAAATCAGCATTTATTTTGACTCGGAATAGTGATCAGTGATTTTGAAATAGTTATATTTAATTCAGACCAAAATTTGTGAATACGCTTTAAGGGATAATGTTTATACTCATCAGTTACTTGTTGCTGAAGATCCTGATGTCGTCTTCTTCGATAGATAACTCCTGGGCTGTCGTCTTCTTCTATGGATAATTCCTGTCGTCTGTTTCCCTCGTCTCGGCACTTTTCTTTGCTACTTCAGGTCTCGTAATTCTTCAGTTGGTGTCGTCTTTTTCTTTTAGGAGGTTCCACTGATCTTCATATAGTGTCCGTGATCGTCTTTCTTCGTCACGGCGTCGCTTCGTCTTCTTTGGATCACTACGGTTTGTTAAATTAATTTTTTATAAATAAAATTTACGTTCAGGATTCCCTGTACTGTTGTACTTGTCTTCTATTAGTTTTAAATAGTTTTGAAATTGTTTGAAGAATAATAATTTAATGTTAATACGAGAGCTACTCGGTCCACCCTCTGGCGTTGGTTAATAATGACTTACTGAAAATCTAACGGTTTTTTGGCGTTATTTTTCTTGTTGCTATGGTTACTTAAGAAATTATGCTAATTTTTCATTGGTTATTAACTCAGGTTATTGTTAAGATTTATCGTCTTTTTTCGTCAATTTTTACCAAAATATCTTCAACTGAAGATTACTACTTTGTTCTAATATCTATGGTCATCACATTAGTACCATTCTTCCTAAATTTTTATGATGAACATTTTGATACCCCTCATGCCTACTTTTGGATAGCTAATTACATTTTTACTATTTTCCCAATTTTATATCTTACATATAATTTATTCAAAATTAGTTGTTAACCACATATTTTGGTACTATGAATACCCACTTACATGGTTTAATCATTTGGCACGTTCTGCCTTAACTTTGGATTATTATTTGTTCTTAAATTAATAAATTTATGTTCAACAGTTTGGCTTAGAGCCTAGATTCCATTCTACTTCCATCTAACATTTCTTACTAACATTCCTGGTAACTCTAATACAATTTACAAACAAAACAAACAATAAACATCAGTATCCCTAACTCTAATTCTTACTATTAAACATTTCTTTTCAGGTTCTACCCTGAAATAACTTTTAATTGCTGCTATCTGCTTACCCTACAATTTACTCTATGCTATGATTTTCTGAACACAAATAAAATCCTTAATACTTACTTAAAGAAACTTAAAGAAACTCTTATAATACTATTGACAAACTGTTCCTTGTATGCTATGTCCTATCTACTATTCCCTTCACTTTAACACAGTGTTAGTCCTTCTTAATTTGCTACACTCTGATACCTTAACTCTTACCTTAATATATAATCTTGATATCTTATTACCTAAATTAACAATATTACAATTAGTTCAATCTTACCTACTAGTGCACAGTTTATCACAAATTGTTTATCTGTTTAACATAGTTGGCTTACATAATATTTAGTTCTACACTCTCACTACACTTTTCTTTCATTAGAAAGTTTCTATAATTACTACCCTGCTCACTTTGTTTCATTATTTTATACCTATCACTTTCACTACTTATTTAGTTTTATGTAGTGCCGCGATATCCCCCAGGGGCTCACCCATGTCAATTTGTCTCTCTTTCATGTATTATATATGGTGAGTACGTGGACTGGCAACCACGGGATCCTGAGCTAAGAGTATGGACATTAGTATCCAACTCTTCCCCTCAAATGTTAACGCATTTATTCTCAATTTTATAAATATTGTAAAAGTACATGTAATTTAGCAGTGAGTATAATTGTGGTTCCTCTGTACCACATGACCTGCACATTATTGAATTGTATGTTAATTTAGACAAGAGTCTCATTGTAGAGAAACATATTTCATAGGATGGTGTAGTGATGTTTATTTTACCATTAACAATGACACATTCTGCCTCAGGTGTGACAAAAGAAACTGACTGTTTTTAAAAACGTTTTATCTTCTCGTTGGAACTATTCGTTAGTTGTACGTTCCTCTACCTTTAAATCGGTTACTCACAATTGTCTGACCGTACTTTCTATTTTGTTGAGATGTGTCAGAAGCGATTTGGACGTATTAAGAGTGTTTACATACTTTAGTATTTACTTGCTTAAAAGGTTTTCTTAGCATCTGTTCAAATAAAGAGTGTACAGTAATCGTTCTCTGTGGTTGTGAAATTAACCACCAATATCCTGTTTTGAAGACTTTCAAGGATTTGTGCAGCGCGTGGCAATCTGAGCTCTGATTGGCCGACGCATGGGAGTAGCCCAGTTACTTGGTTGAAGCCTTCTGAAACTATAAAAGCTGACAGAGGCCCAAACCAGCATCATTTGGTCTGTCGAGTGATCCGGGGCGACACAGCCGTGTGTCCTGTAAATTTTCGTTTTCGTCTTCAAACTACTGTGAATCTCAAGTTTTTTCAAGTATAATTATTCAAGTTTTATAATATTTATTAAAGTGTAACGTTAGATACGCGAAACGCGCTAACTGCTCTTCAGTCGCAGCTCATATCACAGAATGGCACTTCGAAACAGAGAGGGAGGTATGACTAGGGAATAATTGAAATTTGTGTAACTTAAATACCAAAAGAGAGAGACTTTAAAAAGATTTATAAAGACTATAAAATATCTTATTATCAAATTAAAGTATAATCTGTTTTATTAAAGAGAATAAGAGAGAGACATAAAATTGTAATAAATATTAAATTTTGTTAACAGTTATAAATTGAGTTATATAAACATTTTAAAGAGACATTACGTTATTTTGTTCTAATATCTATATAATTGAATTTTAAGTTTGCTTCTTAATCTTGAAACAATTAACTGAATTATTTTGGAGTTATGTAGAGTTTATATATATATCTATATATCACATTGAATTAGAGATCTAAAGGCTTTTATGTTTAAATGCTTACTAATTGTTTTATAAAGATTTATTGATTGATTGAAATGTACTAAAATCATTACAGAAATTCAGTAACTAATAAACGTAAGAATTAATAATCTTAGATTTGAGTTTCATTTGTCTGTACACCTATAAGCCACCACTATCACTTAAAAGGTATTGTATGATACTTGGAAGCCTCCTTACCGCTCGGGAGACGCTGGCCACGACAAATGGTGGCAGCGGTGGGATAAATTGGTGTGCTTGAGGTTTAGAGACATATGTAAACTTATATAAAAGTGTTTCTAGGTATAAACAACTTTTCAATCTAGATACATATACAACTTTTCAGTCTAGACTTTCAGATGCCTTTAATACATAACTCAATAGCTGATTATTATTTAAATCATCCTGCAATTTGTAAAATTTTAAATTCAAAAGAGTCAAGAGGAGATAAGTGGCATAAATATATTTGTTATTTTGATGAAAATTTTCAGCAAAAGTCTAACGAATTTACCTTAATAAAAGGGAAACCCATAAGATTAATAAGAGAAATTGAATATAGTAACGTTTTAAATTGTACAGAATATATGGATTATGTTGCTTGTAAATTTCTGAATAGAGAAGACTGTACGATTGAAGCTGAAATAGATTTTTATGACAAAGTTACATATGTGATTCTGGTAAGGATACATTAAGATGTTTATTATTGTCTTATTATCATGTTTAATATATGTTGATATGTAATTTGTGATGCTTAACTCTAAGTGATATATCATTATCGAATTCGGTATTGTTTAAATTTTCGCGGGACTGTGAAATTTATTTGAGATTTTTTTTTGAGAGATTAATTTGAGATATTTATGGGCAGTAGCTTTTCTAAGAATAAAATTTTTAAAGAACGGTGTATGGCAGCAGATAAACGATCTTTTGGACAAACAGCGGGACAAATCGAACCTCAGCGTGAACCAATTAATCCAGATTTATATATGAAAGTAGGGACAAGAGTAGGGACGATAACTGCCTATTACGAACATATTCCATCTGTAGTTACTATAGGACATAGTTTGCGTCCACCTACACCACCTGTTCTTATTCCAAAGTTACAACCACCTGAAACGTCTAATTCTATTGACATAACTTTCGGTAGCAGTACACAAAGGTCAATTGAACCACGACCAAGTACAAGTAATACTCTTTCAATACCTTCACCTTTATACGATATACCAAGACCCAATCCAAAGAGTACATGAGTCGTAGACCTGTATATTATCTTCCTATCACAGACCCAGACATTTTGTTAGAAGGGTGTGAAACATTATTGAGAAGTCTATTACAAAGGATTATTGAAAGATATATAAACGGGCATAGTAATTATACAGACGAAGCAAATGTAAATAGGGTTCGAATATTGAAATTAGAGATTGAATTTCATAATTAAATATATGAATTCTATATTATACCTTATTATTTGTTTTCTATTAGGACTTATTTCGTGTATCGCAATACAGTCTGCTTATTTATTGTGGTACAACGAAACAGATTACATTCAATTTTTGAAGTGTTTAATAAATTCTAATCATACTATATTTTAAATAATCTAAACCAAAATGGTTAACACAGACCCAAAAACGGGGAAACCTATTGTATCAGGAGATACATCGGCTTCTAGTATGTCCGCGACGTCCTCTACGCGTGTTAAAGATATGTCAGTATCAAATTTAATTGAACCATGGAATGGAGAAGGTCCTATTTCAGTATCAGAATTTTTCGCGAAAATTGAAAGAGCAGCGAAAACCGGAAATTGGTTAGACTCTGATAAAGTAACCGTAGCTGTATTAAAATTTACGGGAGCAGCCGCTTTGTTTTATAATAGTAATGTAGAAGTTGCAAGTGAGGATATAACCTTTGATCGTTTAAAAGAAATATTTACTGAGCGATTCAAGATTAAACATCTTGATCAATTTCATTATAGTCAGTTGCAAAATGCGACGCAACGTAAGTCGGAAACACCAGAACAGTTTGCTGACAGATGTAGGCGTTTGTGTGCGCGTACAGTTAGACAAGTCGCTGACCCTGAACAACAACGCATTATTAATGAAGAAGCAGAACGTCGTATGTTAGCCGCGTATATTAATGGTTTAGCGGGTAACGTCGGAACCCAAGTACGTTATCGAATGCCTGCTACTTTAACAGAGGCATTACAAATTGCTTCGACGGTTACAGAAGTCGAAAATATGGAAGCCCGACGTGCTCAACAAAACAAATTTCAAAGTCCCAATCGAATATTTACTGTAACATGTTTTAATTGTAATAAACAAGGTCATGTAGCGAGAGATTGTCGTTCTCGAATAAAGAATTTCGGTACTAATGTGAAGAAATCCAATAGTACAAATTTTAATCCAGGGATTAAGGGAAACAGGGATTTCCGGGGTTACAATTCTAATGGAGGTAGTCGAGATATTTCTAAAGTTGAATGTTATAATTGTCGTAAAACAGGGCATTACGCGAATGAGTGTCCGCAAAGGAGGAAGTTAGCGATTTCCCCAAACGGGCAAAGTTCGACGGGAAACGGTCCCACCCCGCCGAACGTGAGGTCGAGCAGAGTGTAATCAAAGTACAGGTAGACGTAAACGGGCGTACAGACGAGAGTATGGAGATAGAGCGACTGCCAAGCCAGACTCTACATGTGGAGCGACCGCAAAGCCGGACTCTGCACCTTACAGACGTTACGTGCGACCCTAGTTACGATGACGCTTTGTCAGTGGACGTTATCGTAGGACGTAAACCTTGTAAATTTCTGATTGACACTGGGACTATGGTTTCATTTATAAAGAGGGGTATCAGCCAAAAGTTAATTCGAGAGGTTAAAGTTGTTGCTAAAAGTGCTACTGGGGATGAACTAAAGGTCTTCGGAGTACAGAAGGTAGGCTTCATAATTGAAGGTACCACAGTCTATCACGATTTTATGGTAGCAGACCTTTGTACTGGCTTTGATGGACTGTTCGGAATAGACTTATTGAAAAAATTAAATGTTTACATTGATTTTTCCAATAACGATATATATGTAGGAGGAGAAAAAGTCACCACCAGTGAGGAGACCAGGGAACCTGATACAGAAACGGAAGGGACTGGCCATCTCAACCCACCTGTAGAAGAACCTGAAGTATGGAATATTGTGACCATCCAGGATCAGTCCGTACCAGCAAAGTCCGAGATGCTTGTGCAGGGACGCCTGCAGGTGACACAAGCGAGTTGGCATATGCCGGGATTAGAGAAATCCCAAGAGTTATCCGGATTTGATGAATCCGATGAGTTGTTATGTGGATCCAAAGAGTTTAAGGGTGTAGCCCATGTTAATATGTTGTCTGGATTAGGTAAATCCAAAGTTGTTTCGGGAAAAGGTAATTCCCAAGAGTTTTCCGGTTCGTGTAGTTTGTTATTCGCAACCACGATCGCGAGGATCGGGGGTGTTGCGCGGGTTAAATAGATCCAGGGGATCAGGTAGATCTATTCGTGTACACGACGAAGTTCTAGTAGAACCGGTAGAGTTTCAGACTCATGGCATTAGAGTAGCACGATGTTTAAGTAGAGTTTTTCACTCCATGAAATACTCAGATGTTGTTGTTCAAGTTGTTAATTTCAGTAATGAAGATTTAGTTCTCCCAAAGAATAGTTTGTTGGGGTTAGCTGAGGCGTTTGACAAGGCACCCACCGGAACGTCAGTGATGCCCATACCCACAAACGGTGAAGACCATGAGCAAAGTAGTTGTGAAGTATTCACGTTGAATACTAGTGGAAGAGGCTGTATTGACCCACTGTTATATAAAGAGGAGTTGAATGAAGAAATTCAAAGTAAGTTATCGCATTTGTCTGATCTAGAAAAGGGAATCATTGAACCTATTTTGTTAAAATATAAACATTTATTTTCAGAACCAATTGTTAATATGGGATGTAGTGTTGATATAAAACATCGAATTGATACGGGAGATAGCACGCCGATTCGGAAGAACCCTTATAGATTACCTCATTCTTTAAAACCAGTTGTAAAAGAGCATATCGAAGATATGAAAAATCGTGGTATAATTCGTGAAAGTTCTAGTCCATGGGGAGCACCAATTGTTATAGTAACCCAGACACGGAAATCCGATTCAACTGTTAAACATCGTTTTTGTGTAGATTATCGCGCTTTAAATAATGTTACTCGTAAAGATGCATATCCCTTGCCTAATATTGCAGAAACTTTAGATAGTTTAAATGGAAGTGAATATTTTTCTACACTAGATTTATGTAGTGGTTATCATCAAGTTAGTGTCGAGCCCAACGATATAGAGAAAACTGCATTTACTGTCCCAGGACATCATTTTGAGTTTCTTAGAATGCCATTCGGATTATGTAATGCACCCGCAACTTTTCAACGCCTGATGGACAATGTCTTGATGGGATTGAAAGGGGAGGAAGCATTGGTTTATCTCGATGACATTATAATTTTTGGAAGTAGTTTAGAAGAACATACTAAACGACTTGAACGAGTTTTACAAAGACTAGAAAAAGCTAATCTATATATGCAGTTACCCAAATGTACATTCGCTGTACGAGAAGTTGATTATTTAGGACATATTGTAAGTAATGAAGGAATAAAGCCTGACCCAAAGAAAATTTCTGCTATAAAAACTTACCCTCGTCCGAAGAATGTAAGGGACGTGAGAGCATTTTTAGGTTTGGTTGGATATTATCGAAGATTTATTCAAAATTTCGCGGATCGAACTAAGGTATTAACTAAGTTGTTAAAGAAAGATGAGAAATTTAATTGGGGTGAAGATCAAGAGAACGCATTTAAAGATTTAACAGAAGCCTTATGTAATGAGCCCGTACTTAAGTATCCAGATTTCACTCAACAATTTTATTTGTCAACAGACGCGAGTGCTACCGCGATAGCAGCTATCTTATCGCAACGCTATATAGGTCAAGAGCACCCAGTTGCTTATGCTAGTCGTCAATTAAATAAAGCCGAGAGAAATTACGGAGCCACTGAGAGAGAATTATTAGCTCTTGTGTGGGCGACAAAATATTTCAGATGTTATTTATATGGACATAAATTTACCGCAATTACCGATCACACAGCTTTACGCTGGATGTTAAACTTACGAGATCCCTCATCACGTCTAACAAGATGGTCATTAAGATTATCTGAATTTGACTATGACGTAATACATAAACCAGGTAAAAAGCTTAAAGAAATACGTCAGTTCGCAGTAAAACAATCCGATAAATGTAAACGCAAGAATAAAGAATATTATGACAGGAAGGAGCGATTTAAACCTTACAAAGTAGGACAATACGTATATTTGCATGACCCCATAAGTAAACGAGGTCCACAAAAGAAGTTTGCTAAATTTTGGAAAGGTCCGTATGAAATAATAGAAGTGATAAATAAATTAAATTATAAAATAAAAACCAAAGCAAATGAGAATCCAGTCGTACATTATAATCGTTTAAAACCTAGCAAGGTCATAACTAAGAAACGACGACGCGTGATAAAGCAGTTACCGCAACGCGATAGTGGAAGTGTGTCAGACGTATACGACCTTGACCAAGAACCAACAGTCGACGAAATTTGTTTAAACAAACCGTTCATTGTAAACACTGGGCCAACCCAAAGTACACCTGAACCAACACGTCAGGTTAGCGACCTTGAAGCAGAGAGGAAAGATTCCACTGTTGAGTTACGTGATGTAATACGAGCAAACGTTAACGACCCTGAGTGGATCCCTCCACCCACTCAACAAACCGTTCCTGAAATAGTTGGTCGATATGAATTGAGACCGCGTGAAAATATTATAGCACCTCGTAGATTAATAACTGAGTGAATAAATTAGAATATCGCATGACATGAAAAGTAATGGGAAATTTTTGTACGCATTACAGATGCAGTACTGAGGGCACTGTTATTGATATTGAGTCTCACGAATGTTCAAAGCCAGGATTCAAATGGAAGTTCTAACACACTGATGACGAAAAATACACTTGATTCTCAGGGATGCACAAATATTTCTGATTTAAGTAGATGTCATTTTGACAAAGGACTTGTATTTATTAAACAAAGAGACATCATATTGACAACCGACACCTGGACCATA
Source organism: Magicicada septendecula (assembly GCA_034769895.1). NCBI lineage: Eukaryota > Metazoa > Arthropoda > Insecta > Hemiptera > Cicadidae > Magicicada > Magicicada septendecula. Next base: position 14,752,802 of record CM068373.1, on the reverse strand, counting down.
GCAGTTACTGTAGGAACAGAAGACTATGACGATATTTTATTCCAAGTTTCAAATTTATTTAAATATTTAAAAGGGTTAGAAACTTCATCAAATTCAACAGACATTAAATTCCTTATTCCATCTTTTGAATTAATTCGTTTACAATCGAAACTGAAATCCACACAAAATCAAGTTGACAACTTAAAACTTCTCTTACCCACTTCTAGAACTAAAAGAGGTTTAGTTAACGGAATTGGAACCGTATTCAAATATTTATTTGGAACTTTAGACACAGACGATTACGAGACTTTAAATAAGAAACTTGACGAAATAGACAACACAAGTGAAACAGTTGCACATGTTGAATCAGATAGATTAACTTATTTGAAGAAATTGACAAATGAAGTTGAAAGTAATAATAAAGCTATAAAATCCTTAGTGAATACTGTAAAGACAACAGTTGAGGAAATTAATAACGTAACGTCAGTGATAACAAATGAAATATTGAAACTAGAGAAACAATTAGAATATCAGTCTAAAATTTCTTCCTTGTTTCGAGAAATAGAATTGACATTGATTGAGGTCGATAATCAATTAACTCAATTACAAGAAGCGTTAGATGTAACATCCACAGGATATTTGAGTGCAATTTTAATTCCCCCTAATAAGTTGAATAAATTGTTAAAAGAAATTGCAACCAAATTGCCTGTTGGACTTTCGTTAATTATAAAAAGCGAACTGGATATGACATATCACTATTATAGAGTAGCAAAAGTTCATGCTATAGCTACAAGAAATGTAATTAGAGTAATCATAGATATTCCTTTACAATCAAATGACAATAATTATGAATTGTATAACATTAAATCATTACCTTACTTTGATACAAGGTTAGAAAAATTTTTAGTTGTAATTACAGAAATGAAATATATTGCTATATCTTATGATAGACAAAAATTTATTGTAATGTCAAGTATTCAAGCAAGGAAATGTATAATTTCACCTTTTGGTATATGCTCTCTCAATGTGCCAATACGATATGCAGCTGAAGGAAAGTGTTGTGCTTATTCTATGCTAATCGGAGATGAAGAAAACGCCAGATACTTATGTCGAAGGACAATTTTGAAGAGATTCCAGATTCCAGTCATCTATGAAGGAACCAACGGAGACTTCTGGATTTACAGCCTGCCTAGTACGACTCGAGTGACATATCAATGTTCAGATCCTACAAATGGTATTCATAATGTGAACTCAGAGAGTATGTGGATAGCTGGTACAGGAATACTTCATCAACCCAAGACGTGTCGTATTATATCTAAATACTTCACGTTACGTCCACATCTTCAAGGGCAATACTCAGCCACAATTAGAAGGAATCACATAATTGTTCCTCCTATCAATAATCTGTTGTCATCCTCAGAAATGACAATGTTCAACTTCACCTTGAATGATCAGTTAGTACAACTGGATCACATAAATCGTATCTTGAATGAAACCGGCTCAGTTGATACTGCTGACATTGACTTGTTACAAAGGAAGCTATCCGAGATAAAAATTCGACCACACTCTTACCACAGTAGTACTACTACTACTGAATCAAATCATTTGTTTACTTCTCTTATCATTATTATCACTGTGATAGTAAGTGTCATACTATACACATGTGGATTACAACATCCATGTATACGTAATTGTGTTATGCCACTCGCTCGAGTTCGAACAGTAGTGCTAAGAAGACGTCATGAACCAATCTATGAGGAGATGCAACCCGTTACCACACGGACTTCCGATCCTTCTGCGGAATCAACACATTTCACAGGAGAAGTGCATCAAGTGCAGTGATAAAAGTGAAATTTTATTGTAAAATCATTCACAGTAGAAAACCCTACCTCTATCCTCTATACTATTTCCCTATATCTACCTTATCACATGTTTTGAAGATTGTTAAAATGTATTTGTTCATCCACCAGATTGTATATGCATATTATATTTAAGTTAGGATAAGATAAGCTCTCTCCAAGCAATATTGAGTACTGTAAATGTAAATTAAAGTGAGGTACATGGTACCTCCCTTTTAAAAAAAGGGGAGTGATGTAGTGCCGCGATATCCCCCAGGGGCTCACCCATGTCAATTTGTCTCTCTTTCATGTATTATATATGGTGAGTACGTGGACTGGCAACCACGGGATCCTGAGCTAAGAGTATGGACATTAGTATCCAACTCTTCCCCTCAAATGTTAACGCATTTATTCTCAATTTTATAAATATTGTAAAAGTACATGTAATTTAGCAGTGAGTATAATTGTGGTTCCTCTGTACCACATGACCTGCACATTATTGAATTGTATGTTAATTTAGACAAGAGTCTCATTGTAGAGAAACATATTTCATAGGATGGTGTAGTGATGTTTATTTTACCATTAACAATGACACATTCTGCCTCAGGTGTGACAAAAGAAACTGACTGTTTTTAAAAACGTTTTATCTTCTCGTTGGAACTATTCGTTAGTTGTACGTTCCTCTACCTTTAAATCGGTTACTCACAATTGTCTGACCGTACTTTCTATTTTGTTGAGATGTGTCAGAAGCGATTTGGACGTATTAAGAGTGTTTACATACTTTAGTATTTACTTGCTTAAAAGGTTTTCTTAGCATCTGTTCAAATAAAGAGTGTACAGTAATCGTTCTCTGTGGTTGTGAAATTAACCACCAATATCCTGTTTTGAAGACTTTCAAGGATTTGTGCAGCGCGTGGCAATCTGAGCTCTGATTGGCCGACGCATGGGAGTAGCCCAGTTACTTGGTTGAAGCCTTCTGAAACTATAAAAGCTGACAGAGGCCCAAACCAGCATCATTTGGTCTGTCGAGTGATCCGGGGCGACACAGCCGTGTGTCCTGTAAATTTTCGTTTTCGTCTTCAAACTACTGTGAATCTCAAGTTTTTTCAAGTATAATTATTCAAGTTTTATAATATTTATTAAAGTGTAACGTTAGATACGCGAAACGCGCTAACTGCTCTTCAGTCGCAGCTCATATCACAGAATGGCACTTCGAAACAGAGAGGGAGGTATGACTAGGGAATAATTGAAATTTGTGTAACTTAAATACCAAAAGAGAGAGACTTTAAAAAGATTTATAAAGACTATAAAATATCTTATTATCAAATTAAAGTATAATCTGTTTTATTAAAGAGAATAAGAGAGAGACATAAAATTGTAATAAATATTAAATTTTGTTAACAGTTATAAATTGAGTTATATAAACATTTTAAAGAGACATTACGTTATTTTGTTCTAATATCTATATAATTGAATTTTAAGTTTGCTTCTTAATCTTGAAACAATTAACTGAATTATTTTGGAGTTATGTAGAGTTTATATATATATCTATATATCACATTGAATTAGAGATCTAAAGGCTTTTATGTTTAAATGCTTACTAATTGTTTTATAAAGATTTATTGATTGATTGAAATGTACTAAAATCATTACAGAAATTCAGTAACTAATAAACGTAAGAATTAATAATCTTAGATTTGAGTTTCATTTGTCTGTACACCTATAAGCCACCACTATCACTTAAAAGGTATTGTATGATACTTGGAAGCCTCCTTACCGCTCGGGAGACGCTGGCCACGACATTTACACACACACTTTTGGGCTTATTCACGCTTATTCATGATTGTCTGATTACTTTACATCACTGTGTGATTATGGTCATTTATAACTATTTACCTCCAAATCACACTGATCACTTTTGGTCATCATTCTAATATTGCTTTTGTTTTGGGCTCAAAGTATTGTTTATAGCCTTTGGCCATTATTATTACAATTGGTTTGGGGTATGGTTAGCTTCTAACCCCCCTACATTATATTATACAATTACATTCTTTAAATAATAAGATACATGTGATACTATTACCCTTCATTAATCTTATTGTCCTAGCTACATCTCATATGCTACAGACATCAATTCATTACTAACTTTACAATATTCTGTTCACTTTTTTGGGATGACTGAATTGTACTTAAACTTCTTCTTCACTGTCTCTTGGTTTTCTTTTGGTTCCTATCCGATCTATTGTGTCAAGTCTGTCGGGTTAATAGTCATTTGTCATTTATTGGGTTACTGGGTTATTGATCTTTAACTTCATAAGTCTTTTGCCTTTCACTCTTATTTTCAGCTGTTTATTTTATAATTAAATACCATTGAATTCTTGCTACCTTATGTCATGTTACAATATTATCATAATTTTCTACCCCACTTACCTTGTCTTTGTTTCTATCTAATTTGTCTATTTCTCTACTCTTATTTTCTAACTGTATTTTGTCTAACTTTGTGCCTATTTCACTTAATCTTTTGTCCAAATTGCAACCTTGTTTCTTAATTTCTTTTTTGATATCACTTAATTGTACATCGAATTGATCAAATTTGACGCTCTGCTCCTTGAAAAGCAGTTTCATCATTTTTATTATGTCATTCTCTTCCATTCTGTTATTTACTATAGGCGTTGAGTTCGCCTGTTGTGCGCTCAACATCAATGATTCTGTATTTGTATTTTCTACGTTAATGCTTTCGTTATCTGCCATTATAAAATGTTAATGATTTGTTGCTCTATATTAGCGTTACCACCTAACCTACAACCGCATTCTTAGTTTCAATGCCCACTCTGCCGTCATTCAGGCTTATTATATAAAATACAACGGGATATATTTTTATATAGTCACCAGTTCGGGCGGCAATTGTACATTTACAATAATAGTCACTGTTCCGGGCGCAAATTGTACCTTTACACACTTTTTTATCTTCATATAAAAGTATTTAGAAGAAGAAATAACAAGCAACATATATTTGGTTTTGTTTACATTACTTATATCAGACACGTATGTCCCGCACACCATAATTATGGTACTTACCATACTTTGAGAAACCTGTTGTTTCAATCTTATTATTATTATTATCTAGGGTCCAGGGTTTCGACTCAGCGTGATTGCTGACAGAGATAGGCATTGAAATAAAAAATACGTTCAGTTGAAAAACATTAAAACATCAATATTGGTTTATTCTCTTTTATGTGTACACCGGACAAGAATTCAAAATGGCGGCCGTTACTTACATTAACTCTCTTTTGTCATAAAACTTTTATATTTTCTTAAACGTCTTTTTACCAAATTTTATATATTGACTATGCAGCTGCTTCATTATTAAATGATTTTAATTATATTTTCTTCAAACAAACGCAAACCAACACCCCATTTGGATGTCGACATTTATCATACACGCCCCACTTCCTCACTCTCATTCATACTTACAATCTCAATTTACTTTTTGGGTACACATATATCTGCAATTTGGGTAAAGAGCTCTTTAAGTAAAATTTTGGTTTTGCACTTTCCTGATTCTGTAGACTAGAAGTTCTAGAAGCGGATTCACATGTTGCTGTCTCAAAGTGGCGTGGTTACATTTTTACTATACTCACTGACTCTAATGTATAATTTTGAAAAACAATTACTGCACACTGTCTTAGTTCTCTTTTAGCTAGCACATAATTACATTTTGATTACATTTTGAACTGTTTAAAACAACTAGGCCGGTATAAATTGCCGGCTGCCTTTAGCAAGGTGTTACCGCTGCTGCGGCATTGTGTAGACTGGGCCGAACAATACGCAATTTTTACGTATGTATGTGTATGCACACGTCATTGTTCTTTGTCTTTCGTTACATAAACGCCCTGCTTGTTACATATTTTATGCACGTCATTCTTTTATTAATGATGTTTGGCGTTGTCGGCCAATGAAACAGACGTATGTAGAGCCGGTATTAGTTGCTGTAACCATTTTAAGTGTTCTTATTTGCACGTACACTGCTGGCCTTGAAATTATTTCGTTGTCTCGGAACTGCGTCGTTGCCGGCAAAACCAGGGAAATTGTATTACCCATAAAAATGAATATAAAAAATATCGAAATACAATAATTTGCTACCTTGTATACCATACATTTTATATCAGGCTTTTCGTACTGTCACAAAACCCCCTCAATGAAAGGTTTTGTGTCGAGACACAAAAACTTTCATTGACTCATTCACACTTCTCTAAAAGGATCAGCCCAGATATGGAGCCACAACCCCCTGTAGTGTTACTATAAAAGAAATTCAATCACTTACCCTTGGTCCAATGATGAGGTTCGCACCTTCTGACCTTACTGGACTTCTCCGGAGAGATCCCTACACCATAAGGCCATGAGGCACTTTACGTTCCTGTTCTGACGCACCGGCCAGCTCAGGACCGCGGTCACCACACCACCAAACTCTGAAACATGCAATACAAAATTTTAAAATAGTGGCCTTCTCTATATCCATATCCACAACTGATATGTTTCCTCTTAGTACGTTGGTTTGCGTTTTGGGGGCATTGGTTTGCTTAATTATACAAGTTTCAAACAATGTATATCAAGAATTAAGATAGAAAATTCCTTCTCTTTTTAATAACCCGGTATTTAGTACACCTTTCTGACTCCTGTCAATTATATTCACTCTCTTTATCACATGAAAACAATTGTTCTTAACCTAAACAAAAAATACATTTTACTGCTTTAGCAACAACCATTAACTCTAATATTTTACTTCATATAACCTTACAATATCTATATATCATGGCAAACAACTTTAAAGCTGTCTAAATTTCTTTACTCGTTTTCTTTACTTTAATTTTACCTTTTTATAACAGAATCATTTCTAGAGATTTGTTACCCTAACATAAAATTCAATATTATTACCCGTCACTACCCTTATAGTAACCTCCTAACCACACACACTATTGTACTATCAACATAATAAAACATTGTACATCATAAACATTAAACACTAACATTGAACAATTCACATTACTGAATTCATATTTACATAACTTGTAGCAAAACTTTAATAAGACATTACTATTTTTATCAACTCTCTATTAACTTTTATCATTTAACATTCATTTAGATTCCATACAACAATTTTCAAATTTATCATTTACGTTTCCAGTTACATTACCTTTCTACCATGAATTTTCCTTTTCTAACCCTTTTTATCCTTATTTATTTGGGTGACTCTCTATTATTCACTATTTTCTATATCTTATTTTGGCATTTGTCAACCTAACCTTACTACCCCCTTTTCTCTACTAACAACCGCTTCTAACCATTAATACATTATGACACCAATATCTCAATAATAACCCCCTTCACAAATCCCATTTAAAACCTCTGGCACCGCTCATTTTGTCTTATATAAGGATGTATGTTACTTAACTGGTCATCCATTCCGAACCCTTTGCCCTCCACCAAATATCGGCAAACACTCTAACCCAAAATTGCTCCGCCTGCCACAACGCTGCACGCTGGTCCCTTGCCACGTCGCTCGTTGATCACTCCTTAACACCGGATCCTTACTACAAAATATCATCAATAACAACTATAAAATTACCATTCACATTACTCACCTCTACATATAATCGCCAACCACTGTGTCCCTAAAATATCTAACACCTCTTTATATCTTATCTGTATCTCAACACTTTATTTTCACTAACTCCCATTAACTCTACTTAACTAACTCCAATGCCCTTATTTATCACTATCCCCAAACTCTGTACAACATTTCACCTTAATATACCACTAGAAAATTCATCACTTATCTACTAACAACAATACCTCTCAATATCCAAATCTATTATAATCATTTACTAACCCTTTAGAATCTAAATCTCATAATATCCTTTAAAATCATTATCAACTTCCTTCAATTGTTTAAAATTCTACAATACATGTTTACATAAAATACACAACAGCAAAATTACACAAATACATAGACATCAATACACAAAAATATACAATCCACATAGTCATTAAATCATTTACCAAAACTCAGTCATAAACACTCCATCTTAAAAAACACTGTTCACATAATTAAATGTTCATAAACACAATAAGAACAACTAACCTCCATCGTCAAATATTAATCGAACCTTAAAACTATATACATGGTTTAATATTAGATCTTTTATACTAACATCCTTATACATGCACCAACTATTCAAATTTTTATCCGTTTCCACAAATTCATGTAACTCCTGATCGGTTATGTTTCTGTCGCCTTTGGTAAAATCAGTCATAATTAGGTATTTCGTCAAGTCATTATTCTCATCATCTCCTACTACTTCTGTTTTATTATAAGGCAAGTACTTGTTATTATTTTCACTTCTCTCTCCACCTAACCTTTCTATAAACTCTTCATAATTTCTACATATCTTAAAAATGTCTACTTCTCCTTTTCTCTCACAATATCTCTCACTTTTAAAACATCTCTCATAATAATACCTCTCCCAACAACACTTCTCTCTCTCTCAATATATCTCTCTTTACACCCTCTCTTTAATCCTTCAACACACACTATCATTCCAATTTTATTATATTCAGTTCCCCATAAAATTTCATTATCACTACTCCTGTTTACACAATCATTTTCCAATATCATACTTTTATTTATATTATCATAATTTTCTACCCCACTTACCTTGTCTTTGTTTCTATCTAATTTGTCTATTTCTCTACTCTTATTTTCTAACTGTATTTTGTCTAACTTTGTGCCTATTTCACTTAATCTTTTGTCCAAATTGCAACCTTGTTTCTTAATTTCTTTTTTGATATCACTTAATTGTACATCGAATTGATCAAATTTGACGCTCTGCTCCTTGAAAAGCAGTTTCATCATTTTTATTATGTCATTCTCTTCCATTCTGTTATTTACTATAGGCGTTGAGTTCGCCTGTTGTGCGCTCAACATCAATGCTTCTGTATTTGTATTTTCTACGTTAATGCTTTCGTTATCTGCCATTATAAAATGTTAATGATTTGTTGCTCTATATTAGCGTTACCACCTAACCTACAACCGCATTCTTAGTTTCAATGCCCACTCTGCCGTCATTCAGGCTTATTATATAAAATACAACGGGATATATTTTTATATAGTCACCAGTTCGGGCGGCAGTTGTACATTTACAATAATAGTCACTGTTCCGGGCGCAAATTGTACCTTTACACACTTTTTTATCTTCATATAAATGTATTTAGAAGAAGAAATAACAAGCAACATATATTTGGTTTTGTTTACATTACTTATATCAGACACGTATGTCCCGCACACCATAATTATGGTACTTACCATACTTTGAGAAGCCTGTTGTTTCAATCTTATTATTATTATTATCTAGGGTCCAGGGTTTCGACTCAGCGTGATTGCTGACAGAGATAGGCATTGAAATAAAAAATACGTTCAGTTGAAAAACATTAAAACATCAATATTGGTTTATTCTCTTTTATGTGTACACCGGACAAGAATTCAAAATGGCGGCCGTTACTTACATTAACTCTCTTTTGTCATAAAACTCTTTTATATTTTCTTAAACGTCAGTTTACCAAATTTTATATATTGACTATGCAGCTGCTTCATTATTAAATGATTTTAATTATATTTTCTTCAAACAAACGCAAACCAACACCCCATTTGGATGTCGACATTTATCATACACGCCCCACTTCCTCACTCTCATTCATACTTACAATCTCAATTTACTTTTTGGGTACACATATATCTGCAATTTGGGTAAAGAGCTCTTTAAGTAAAATTTTGATTTTGCACTTTCCTGATTCTGTAGACTAGAAGTTCTAGAAGCTGATTCACATGTTGCTGTCTCAAAGTGGCGTGGTTACATTTTTACTATACTCACTGACTCTAATGTATAATTTTGAAAAACAATTACTGCACACTGTCTTAGTTCTCTTTTAGCTAGCACATAATTACATTTTGATTACATTTTGAACTGTTTAAAACAACTAGGCCGGTATAAATTGCCGGCTGCCTTTAGCAAGGTGTTACCGCTGCTGCGGCATTGTGTAGACTGGGCCGAACAATACGCAACGTATGTATGTGTATGCACACGTCATTGTTCTTTGTCTTTCGTTACATAAACGCCCTGCTTGTTACGTATTTTATGCACGTCATTCTTTTATTAATGATGTTTGGCGTTGTCGGCCAATGAAACAGACGTATGTAGAGCCGGTATTAGTTGCTGTAACCATTTTAAGTGTTCTTATTTGCACGTACACTGCTGGCCTTGAAATTATTTCGTTGTCTCGGAACTGCGTCGTTGCCGGCAAAACCAGGGAAATTGTATTACCCATAAAAATGAATATAAAAAATATCGAAATACAATAATTTGCTACCTTGTATACCATACATTTTATATCAGGCTTTTCGTACTGTCACAAAACCCCCTCAATGAAAGGTTTTGTGTCGAGACACAAAAACTTTCATTGACTCATTCACACTTCTCTAAAAAGATCAGCCCAGATATGGAGCCACAACCCCCTGTAGTGTTACTATAAAAGAAATTCAATCACTTACCCTTGGTCCAATGATGAGGTTCGCACCTTCTGACCTTACTGGACTTCTCCGGAGAGATCCCTACACCATAAGGCCATGAGGCACTTTACGTTCCTGTTCTGACGCACCGGCCAGCTCAGGACCGCGGTCACCACACCACCAAACTCTGAAACATGCAATACAAAATTTTAAAATAGTGGCCTTCTCTATATCCATATCCACAACTGATATGTTTCCTCTTAGTACGTTGGTTTGCGTTTTGGGGGCATTGGTTTGCTTAATTATACAAGTTTCAAACAATGTATATCAAGAATTAAGATAGAAAATTCCTTCTCTTTTTAATAACCCGGTATTTAGTACACCTTTCTGACTCCTGTCAATTATATTCACTCTCTTTATCACATGAAAACAATTGTTCTTAACCTAAACAAAAAATACATTTTACTGCTTTAGCAACAACCATTAACTCTAATATTTTACTTCATATAATCTTACAATATCTATATATCATGGCAAACAACTTTAAAGCTGTCTAAATTTCTTTACTCGTTTTCTTTACTTTAATTTTACCTTTTTATAACAGAATCATTTCTAGAGATTTGTTACCCTAACATAAAATTCAATATTATTACCCGTCACTACCCTTATAGTAACCTCCTAACCACACACACTATTGTACTATCAACATAATAAAACATTGTACATCATAAACATTAAACACTAACATTGAACAATTCACATTACTGAATTCATATTTACATAACTTGTAGCAAAACTTTAATAAGACATTACTATTTTTATCAACTCTCTATTAACTTTTATCATTTAACATTCATTTAGATTCCATACAACAATTTTCAAATTTATCATTTACGTTTCCAGTTACATTACCTTTCTACCATGAATTTTCCTTTTCTAACCCTTTTTATCCTTATTTATTTGGGTGACTCTCTATTATTCACTATTTTCTATATCTTATTTTGGCATTTGTCAACCTAACCTTACTACCCCCTTTTCTCTACTAACAACCGCTTCTAACCATTAATACATTATGACACCAATATCTCAATAATAACCCCCTTCACAAATCCCATTTAAAACCTCTGGCACCGCTCATTTTGTCTTTTATAAGGATGTATGTTACTTAACTGGTCATCCATTCCGAACCCTTTGCCCTCCACCAAATATCGGCAAACACTCTAACCCAAAATTGCTCCGCCTGCCACAACGCTGCACGCTGGTCCCTTGCCACGTCGCTCGTTGATCACTCCTTAACACCGGATCCTTACTACAAAATATCATCAATAACAACTATAAAATTACCATTCACATTACTCACCTCTACATATAATCGCTAACCACTGTGTCCCTAAAATATCTAACACCTCTTTATATCTTATCTGTATCTCAACACTTTATTTTCACTAACTCCCATTAACTCTATTTAACTAACTCCAATGCCCTTATTTATCACTATCCCCAAACTCTGTACAACATTTCACCTTAATATACCACTAGAAAGTTCATCACTTATCTACTAACAACAATACCTCTCAATATCCAAATCTATTATAATCATTTACTAACCCTTTAGAATCTAAATCTCATAATATCCTTTAAAATCATTATCAACTTCCTTCAATTGTTTAAAATTCTACAATACATGTTTACATAAAATACACAACAGCAAAATTACACAAATACATAGACATCAATACACAAAAATATACAATCCACATAGTCACTAAATCATTTACCAAAACTCAGTCATAAACAGTCCATCTTAAAAAACACTGTTCACATAATTAAATGTTCATAAACACAATAAGAACAACTAACCTCCATCGTCAAATATTAATCGAACCTTAAAACTATATACATGGTTTAATATTAGATCTTTTATACTAACATCCTTATACATGCACCAACTATTCAAATTTTTATCCGTTTCCACATATTCATGTAACTCCTGATCGGTTATGTTTCTGTCGCCTTTGGTAAAATCAGTCATAATTAGGTATTTCGTCAAGTCATTATTCTCATCATCTCCTACTACTTCTTTTTTATTATAAGGCAAGTACTTGTTATTATTTTCACTTCTCTCTCCACCTAACCTTTCTATAAACTCTTCATAATTTCTACATATCTTAAAAATGTCTACTTCTCCTTTTCTCTCACAATATCTCTCACTTTTGAAACATCTCTCATAATGATACCTCTCCCAACAACACTTCTCTCTCTCTCAATATATCTCTCTTTACACCCTCTCTTTAATCCTTCAACACACACTATCATTCCAATTTTATTATATTCAGTTCCCCATAAAATTTCATTATCACTACTCCTGTTTACACAATCATTTTCCAATATCATACTTTTATTTATATTATCATAATTTTCTACCCCACTTACCTTGTCTTTGTTTCTATCTAATTTGTCTATTTCTCTACTCTTATTTTCTAACTGTATTTTGTCTAACTTTGTGCCTATTTCACTTAATCTTTTGTCCAAATTGCAACCTTGTTTCTTAATTTCTTTTTTGAGATCACTTAATTGTACATCGAATTGATCAAATTTGACGCTCTGCTCCTTGAAAAGCAGTTTCATCATTTTTATTATGTCATTCTCTTCCATTCTGTTATTTACTATAGGCGTTGAGTTCGCCTGTTGTGCGCTCAACATCAATGATTCTGTATTTGTATTTTCTACGTTAATGCTTTCGTTATCTGCCATTATAAAATGTTAATGATTTGTTGCTCTATATCAGCGTTACCACCTAACCTACAACCGCATTCTTAGTTTCAATGCCCACTCTGCCGTCATTCAGGCTTATTATATAAAATACAATGGGATATATTTTTATATAGTCACCAGTTCGGGCGGCAATTGTACATTTACAATAATAGTCACTGTTCCGGGCGCAAATTGTACCTTTACACACTTTTTTATCTTCATATAAATGTATTTAGAAGAAGAAATAACAAGCAACATATATTTGGTTTTGTTTACATTACTTATATCAGACACGTATGTCCCGCACACCATAATTATGGTACTTACCATACTTTGAGAAGCCTGTTGTTTCAATCTTATTATTATTATTATCTAGGGTCCAGGGTTTCGACTCAGCGTGATTGCTGACAGAGATAGGCATTGAAATAAAAAATACGTTCAGTTGAAAAACATTAAAACATCAATATTGGTTTATTCTCTTTTATGTGTACACCGGACAAGAATTCAAAATGGCGGCCATTACTTACATTAACTCTCTTTTGTCATAAAACTCTTTTATATTTTCTTAAACATCAGTTTACCAAATTTTATATATTGACTATGCAGCTGCTTCATTATTAAATGATTTTAATTATATTTTCTTCAAACAAACGCAAACCAACACCCCATTTGGATGTCGACATTTATCATACACGCCCCACTTCCTCACTCTCATTCATACTTACAATCTCAATTTACTTTTTGGGTACACATATATCTGCAATTTGGGTAAAGAGCTCTTTAAGTAAAATTTTGGTTTTGCACTTTCCTGATTCTGTAGACTAGAAGTTCTAGAAGCGGATTCACATGTTGCTGTCTCAAAGTGGCGTGGTTACATTTTTACTATACTCACTGACTCTAATGTATAATTTTGAAAAACAATTACTGCACACTGTCTTAGTTCTCTGTTAGCTAGCACATAATTACATTTTGATTACATTTTGAACTGTTTAAAACAACTAGGCCGGTATAAATTGCCGGCTGCCTTTAGCAAGGTGTTACCGCTGCTGCGGCATTGTGTAGACTGGGCCGAACAATACGCAATTTTTACGTATGTATGTGTATGCACACGTCATTGTTCTTTGTCTTTCGTTACATAAACGCCCTGCTTGTTACGTATTTTATGCACGTCATTCTTTTATTAATGACGTTTGGCGTTGTCGGCCAATGAAATAGACGTATGTAGAGCCGGTATTAGTTGCTGTAACCATTTTAAGTGTTCTTATTTGCACGTACACTGCTGGCCTTGAAATTATTTCGTTGTCTCGGAACTGCGTCGTTGCCGGCAAAACCAGGGAAATTGTATTACCCATAAAAATGAATATAAAAAATATCGAAATACAATAATTTGCTACCTTGTATACCATACATTTTATATCAGGCTTTTCGTACTGTCACAAAACCCCCTCAATGAAAGGTTTTGTGTCGAGACACAAAAACTTTCATTGACTCATTCACACTTCTCTAAAAGGATCAGCCCAGATATGGAGCCACAACCCCCTGTAGTGTTACTATAAAAGAAATTCAATCACTTACCCTTGGTCCAATGATGAGGTTCGCACCTTCTGACCTTACTGGACTTCTCCGGAGAGATCCCTACACCATAAGGCCATGAGGCACTTTACGTTCCTGTTCTGACGCACCGGCCAGCTCAGGACCGCGGTCACCACACCACCAAACTCTGAAACATGCAATACAAAATTTTAAAATAGTGGCCTTCTCTATATCCATATCCACAACTGATATGTTTCCTCTTAGTACGTTGGTTTGCGTTTTGGGGGCATTGGTTTGCTTAATTATACAAGTTTAAAACAATGTATATCAAGAATTAAGATAGAAAATTCCTTCTCTTTTTAATAACCCGGTATTTAGTACACCTTTCTGACTACTGTCAACTATATTCACTCTCTTTATCACATGAAAACAATTGTTCTTAACCTAAACAAAAAATACATTTTACTGCTTTAGCAACAACCATTAACTCTAATATTTTACTTCATATAATCTTACAATATCTATATATCATGGCAAACAACTTTAAAGCTGTCTAAATTTCTTTACTCGTTTTCTTTACTTTAATTTTACCTTTTTATAACAGAATCATTTCTAGAGATTTGTTACCCTAACATAAAATTCAATATTATTACCCGTCACTACCCTTATAGTAACCTCCTAACCACACACACTATTGATTTATCAACACAATAAAACAATGTACATCATAAACATTAAACACTAACATTGAACAATTCACATTACTGAATTCATATTTACATAACTTGTAGCAAAACTTTAATAAGACATTACTATTTTTATCAACTCTCTATTAACTTTTATCATTTAACATTCATTTAGATTCCATACAACAATTTTCAAATTTATCATTTACCTTTCCAGTTACGTTACCTTTCTACCATGAATTTTCCTTTTCTAACCCTTTTTATCCTTACTTATTTGGGTGACTCTCTATTATTCACTATTTTCTATATCTTATTTTGGCATTTGTCAACCTAACCTTACTACCCCCTTTTCTCTACTAACAACCGCTTCTAACCATTAATACATTATGACACCAATATCTCAATAATAACCCCCTTCACAAATCCCATTTAAAACCTCTGGCACCGCTCATTTTGTCTTTTATAAGGATGTATGTTACTTAACTGGTCATCCATTCCGAACCCTTTGCCCTCCACCAAATATCGGCAAACACTCTAACCCAAAATTGCTCCGCCTGCCACAACGCTGTACGCTGGTCCCTTGCCACGTCGCTCGTAGATCACTCCTTAACACCGGATCCTTACTACAAAATATCATCAATAACAACTATAAAATTACCTTTCACATTACTCACCTCTACATATAATCGCTAACCACTGTGTCCCTAAAATATCTAACACCTCTTTATATCTTATCTGTATCTCAACACTTTATTTTCACTAACTCCCATTAACTCTATTTAACTAACTCCAATGCCCTTATTTATCACTATCCCCAAACTCTGTACAACATTTCACCTTAATATACCACTAGAAAATTCATCACTTATCTACTAACAACAATACCTCTCAATATCCAAATCTATTATAATCATTTACTAACCCTTTAGAATCTAAATCTCATAATATCCTTTAAAATCATTATCAACTTCCTTCAATTGTTTAAAATTCTACAATACATGTTTACATAAAATACACAACAGCAAAATTACACAAATACATAGACATAAATACACAAAAATATACAATCCACATAGCCATTAAATCATTTACCAAAACTCAGTCATAAACAGTCCATCTTAAAAAACACTGTTCACATAATTAAATGTTCATAAACACAATAAGAACAACTAACCTCCATCGTCAAATATTAATCGAACCTTAAAACTATATACATGGTTTAATATTAGATCTTTTATACTAACACCCTTATACATGCACCAACTATTCAAATTTTTATCCGTTTCCACAAATTCATGTAACTCCTGATCGGTTATGTTTCTGTCGCCTTTGGTAAAATCAGTCATAATTAGGTATTTCGTCAAGTCATTATTCTCATCATCTCCTACTACTTCTGTTTTATTATAAGGCAAGTACTTGTTATTATTTTCACTTCTCTCTCCACCTAACCTTTCTATAAACTCTTCATAATTTCTACGTATCTTTAAAATGTCTACTTCTCCTTTTCTCTCACAATATCTCTCACTTTTAAAACATCTCTCATAATAATACCTCTCCCAACAACACTTCTCTCTCTCTCAATATATCTCTCTTTACACCCTCTCTTTAATCCTTCAACACACACTATCATTCCATTTTTATTATATTCAATTCCCCATAAAATTTCATTATCACTACTCCTGTTTACACAATCATTTTCCAATATCATACTTTTATTTATATTATCATAATTTTCTACCCCACTTACCTTGTCTTTGTTTCTATCTAATTTGTCTATTTCTCTACTCTTATTTTCTAACTGTATTTTGTCTAACTTTGTGCCTATTTCACTTAATCTTTTGTCCAAATTGCAACCTTGTTTCTTAATTTCTTTTTTGATATCACTTAATTGTACATCGAATTGATCAAATTTGACGCTCTGCTCCTTGAAAAGCAGTTTCATCATTTTTATTATGTCATTCTCTTCCATTCTGTTATTTACTATAGGCGTTGAGTTCGCCTGTTGTGTGCTCAACATCAATGATTCTGTATTTGTATTTTCTACGTTAATGCTTTCGTTATCTGCCATTATAAAATGTTAATGATTTGTTGCTCTATATTAGCGTTACCACCTAACCTACAACCGCATTCTTAGTTTCAATGCTCACTCTGCCGTCATTCAGGCTTATTATATAAAATACAACGGGATATATTTTTATATAGTCACCAGTTCGGGCGGCAATTGTACATTTACAATAATAGTCACTGTTCCGGGCGCAAATTGTACCTTTACACACTTTTTTATCTTCATATAAATGTATTTAGAAGAAGAAATAACAAGCAACATATATTTGGTTTTGTTTACATTACTTATATCAGACACGTATGTCCCGCACACCATAATTATGGTACTTACCATACTTTGAGAAGCTTGTTTTTTTCAATCTTATTATTATTATTATCTAGGGTCCAGGGTTTCGACTCAGCGTGATTGCTGACAGAGATAGGCATTGAAATAAAAAATACGTTCAGTTGAAAAACATTAAAACATCAATATTGGTTTATTCTCTTTTATGTGTACACCGGACAAGAATTCAAAATGGCAGCCTTTACTTACATTAACTCTCTTTTGTCATAAAACTCTTTTATATTTTCTTAAACGTCAGTTTACCAAATTTTATATATTGACTATGCAGCTGCTTCATTATTAAATGATTTTAATTATATTTTCTTCAAACAAACGCAAACCAACACCCCGTTTGGATGTCGACATTTATCATACACGCCCCACTTCCTCACTCTCATTCATACTTACAATCTCAATTTACTTTTTGGGTACACATATATCTGCAATTTGGGTAAAGAGCTCTTTAAGTAAAATTTTGGTTTTGCACTTTCCTGATTCTGTAGACTAGAAGTTCTAGAAGCGGATTCACATGTTGCTGTCTCAAAGTGGCGTGGTTACATTTTTACTATACTCACTGACTCTAATGTATAATTTTGAAAAACAATTACTGCACACTGTCTTAGTTCTCTTTTAGCTAGCACATAATTACATTTTGATTACATTTTGAACTGTTTAAAACAACTAGGCCGGTATAAATTGCCGGCTGCCTTTAGCAAGGTGTTACCGCTGCTGCGGCATTGTGTAGACTGGGCCGAACAATACGCAATTTTTATGTATGTATGTGTGTGCACACGTCATTGTTCTTTGTCTTTCGTTACATAAACGCCCTGCTTGTTACGTATTTTATGCACGTCATTCTTTTATTAATGACGTTTGGCGTTGTCGGCCAATGAAACAGACGTATGTAGAGCCGGTATTAGTTGCTGTAACCATTTTAAGTGTTCTTATTTGCACGTACACTGCTAGCCTTGAAATTATTTCGTTGTCTCGGAACTGCGTCGTTGCCGGCAAAACCAGGGAAATTGTATTACCCATAAAAATGAATGTAAAAAATATCGAAATACAATAATTTGCTACCTTGTATACCATACATTTTATATCAGGCTTTTCGTACTGTCACAAAACCCCCTCAATGAAAGGTTTTGTGTCGAGACACAAAAACTTTCATTGACTCATTCACACTTCTCTAAAAAGATCAGCCCAGATATGGAGCCACAACCCCCTGTAGTGTTACTATAAAAGAAATTCAATCACTTACCCTTGGTCCAATGATGAGGTTCGCACCTTCTGACCTTACTGGACTTCTCCGGAGAGATCCCTACGCCATAAGGCCATGAGGCACTTTACGTTCCTGTTCTGACGCACCGGCCAGCTCAGGACCGCGGTCACCACACCACCAAACTCTGAAACATGCAATACAAAATTTTAAAATAGTGGCCTTCTCTATATCCATATCCACAACTGATATGTTTCCTCTTAGTACGTTGGTTTGCGTTTTTGGGGCATTGGTTTGCTTAATTATACAAGTTTAAAACAATGTATATCAAGAATTAAGATAGAAAATTCCTTCTCTTTTTAATAACCCGGTATTTAGTACACCTTTCTGACTCCTGTCAATTATATTCACTCTCTTTATCACATGAAAACAATTGTTCTTAACCTAAACAAAAAATACATTTTACTGCTTTAGCAACAACCATTAACTCTAATATTTTACTTCATATAATCTTACAATATCTATATATCATGGCAAACAACTTTAAAGCTGTCTAAATTTCTTTACTCGTTTTCTTTACTTTAATTTTACCTTTTTATAACAGAATCATTTCTAGAGATTTGTTACCCTAACATAAAATTCAATATTATTACCGTCACTACCCTTATAGTAACCTCCTAACCACACACACTATTGTACTATCAACATAATAAAACATTGTACATCATAAACATTAAACACTAACATTGAACAATTCACATTACTGAATTCATATTTACATAACTTGTAGCAAAACTTTAATAAGGCATTACTATTTTTATCAACTCTCTATTAACTTTTATCATTTAACATTCATTTAGATTCCATACAACAATTTTCAAATTTATCATTTACCTTTCCAGTTACGTTACCTTTCTACCATGAATTTTCCTTTTCTAACCCTTTTTATCCTTACTTATTTGGGTGACTCTCTATTATTCACTATTTTCTATATCTTATTTTGGCATTTGTCAACCTAACCTTACTACCCCCTTTTCTCTACTAACAACCGCTTCTAACCATTAATACATTATGACACCAATATCTCAATAATAACCCCCTTCACAAATCCCATTTAAAACCTCTGGCACCGCTCATTTTGTCTTTTATAAGGATGTATGTTACTTAACTGGTCATCCATTCCGAACCCTTTGCCCTCCACCAAATATCGGCAAACACTCTAACCCAAAAATGCTCCGCCTGCCACAACGCTGCACGCTGGTCCCTTGCCACGTCGCTCGTTGATCACTCCTTAACACCGGATCCTTACTACAAAATATCATCAATAACAACTATAAAATTACCATTCACATTACTCACCTCTACATATAATCGCTAACCACTGTGTCCCTAAAATATCTAACACCTCTTTATATCTTATCTGTATCTCAACACTTTATTTTCACTAACTCCCATTAACTCTATTTAACTAACTCCAATGCCCTTATTTATCACTATCCCCAAACTCTGTACAACATTTCACCTTAATATACCACTAGAAAATTCATCACTTATCTACTAACAACAATACCTCTCAATATCCAAATCTATTATAATCATTTACTAACCCTTTAGAATCTAAATCTCATAATATCCTTTAAAATCATTATCAACTTCCTTCAATTGTTTAAAATTCTACAATACATGTTTACATAAAATACACAACAGCAAAATTACACAAATACATAGACATCAATACACAAAAATATACAATCCACATAGTCATTAAATCATTTACCAAAACTCAGTCATAAACAGTCCATCTTAAAAAACACTGTTCACATAATTAAATGTTCATAAACACAATAAGAACAACTAACCTCCATCGTCAAATATTAATCGAACCTTAAAACTACATACATGGTTTAATATTAGATCTTTTATACTAACATCCTTATACTGATCGGTTATGTTTCTGTCGCCTTTGGTAAAATCAGTCATAATTAGGTATTTCGTCAAGTCATTATTCTCATCATCTCCTACTACTTCTGTTTTATTATAAGGCAAGTACTTGTTATTATTTTCACTTCTCTCTCCACCTAACCTTTCTATAAACTCTTCATAATTTCTACGTATCTTTAAAATGTCTACTTCTCCTTTTCTCTCACAATATCTCTCACTTTTAAAACATCTCTCATAATAATACCTCTCCCAACAACACTTCTCTCTCTCTCAATATATCTCTCTTTACACCCTCTCTTTAATCCTTCAACACACACTATCATTCCATTTTTATTATATTCAATTCCCCATAAAATTTCATTATCACTACTCCTGTTTACACAATCATTTTCCAATATCATACTTTTATTTATATTATCATAATTTTCTACCCCACTTACCTTGTCTTTGTTTCTATCTAATTTGTCTATTTCTCTACTCTTATTTTCTAACTGTATTTTGTCTAACTTTGTGCCTATTTCACTTAATCTTTTGTCCAAATTGCAACCTTGTTTCTTAATTTCTTTTTTGATATCACTTAATTGTACATCGAATTGATCAAATTTGACGCTCTGCTCCTTGAAAAGCAGTTTCATCATTTTTATTATGTCATTCTCTTCCATTCTGTTATTTACTATAGGCGTTGAGTTCGCCTGTTGTGTGCTCAACATCAATGATTCTGTATTTGTATTTTCTACGTTAATGCTTTCGTTATCTGCCATTATAAAATGTTAATGATTTGTTGCTCTATATTAGCGTTACCACCTAACCTACAACCGCATTCTTAGTTTCAATGCTCACTCTGCCGTCATTCAGGCTTATTATATAAAATACAACGGGATATATTTTTATATAGTCACCAGTTCGGGCGGCAATTGTACATTTACAATAATAGTCACTGTTCCGGGCGCAAATTGTACCTTTACACACTTTTTTATCTTCATATAAATGTATTTAGAAGAAGAAATAACAAGCAACATATATTTGGTTTTGTTTACATTACTTATATCAGACACGTATGTCCCGCACACCATAATTATGGTACTTACCATACTTTGAGAAGCTTGTTTTTTTCAATCTTATTATTATTATTATCTAGGGTCCAGGGTTTCGACTCAGCGTGATTGCTGACAGAGATAGGCATTGAAATAAAAAATACGTTCAGTTGAAAAACATTAAAACATCAATATTGGTTTATTCTCTTTTATGTGTACACCGGACAAGAATTCAAAATGGCAGCCTTTACTTACATTAACTCTCTTTTGTCATAAAACTCTTTTATATTTTCTTAAACGTCAGTTTACCAAATTTTATATATTGACTATGCAGCTGCTTCATTATTAAATGATTTTAATTATATTTTCTTCAAACAAACGCAAACCAACACCCCGTTTGGATGTCGACATTTATCATACACGCCCCACTTCCTCACTCTCATTCATACTTACAATCTCAATTTACTTTTTGGGTACACATATATCTGCAATTTGGGTAAAGAGCTCTTTAAGTAAAATTTTGGTTTTGCACTTTCCTGATTCTGTAGACTAGAAGTTCTAGAAGCGGATTCACATGTTGCTGTCTCAAAGTGGCGTGGTTACATTTTTACTATACTCACTGACTCTAATGTATAATTTTGAAAAACAATTACTGCACACTGTCTTAGTTCTCTTTTAGCTAGCACATAATTACATTTTGATTACATTTTGAACTGTTTAAAACAACTAGGCCGGTATAAATTGCCGGCTGCCTTTAGCAAGGTGTTACCGCTGCTGCGGCATTGTGTAGACTGGGCCGAACAATACGCAATTTTTATGTATGTATGTGTGTGCACACGTCATTGTTCTTTGTCTTTCGTTACATAAACGCCCTGCTTGTTACGTATTTTATGCACGTCATTCTTTTATTAATGACGTTTGGCGTTGTCGGCCAATGAAACAGACGTATGTAGAGCCGGTATTAGTTGCTGTAACCATTTTAAGTGTTCTTATTTGCACGTACACTGCTAGCCTTGAAATTATTTCGTTGTCTCGGAACTGCGTCGTTGCCGGCAAAACCAGGGAAATTGTATTACCCATAAAAATGAATGTAAAAAATATCGAAATACAATAATTTGCTACCTTGTATACCATACATTTTATATCAGGCTTTTCGTACTGTCACAAAACCCCCTCAATGAAAGGTTTTGTGTCGAGACACAAAAACTTTCATTGACTCATTCACACTTCTCTAAAAAGATCAGCCCAGATATGGAGCCACAACCCCCTGTAGTGTTACTATAAAAGAAATTCAATCACTTACCCTTGGTCCAATGATGAGGTTCGCACCTTCTGACCTTACTGGACTTCTCCGGAGAGATCCCTACGCCATAAGGCCATGAGGCACTTTACGTTCCTGTTCTGACGCACCGGCCAGCTCAGGACCGCGGTCACCACACCACCAAACTCTGAAACATGCAATACAAAATTTTAAAATAGTGGCCTTCTCTATATCCATATCCACAACTGATATGTTTCCTCTTAGTACGTTGGTTTGCGTTTTTGGGGCATTGGTTTGCTTAATTATACAAGTTTAAAACAATGTATATCAAGAATTAAGATAGAAAATTCCTTCTCTTTTTAATAACCCGGTATTTAGTACACCTTTCTGACTCCTGTCAATTATATTCACTCTCTTTATCACATGAAAACAATTGTTCTTAACCTAAACAAAAAATACATTTTACTGCTTTAGCAACAACCATTAACTCTAATATTTTACTTCATATAATCTTACAATATCTATATATCATGGCAAACAACTTTAAAGCTGTCTAAATTTCTTTACTCGTTTTCTTTACTTTAATTTTACCTTTTTATAACAGAATCATTTCTAGAGATTTGTTACCCTAACATAAAATTCAATATTATTACCGTCACTACCCTTATAGTAACCTCCTAACCACACACACTATTGTACTATCAACATAATAAAACATTGTACATCATAAACATTAAACACTAACATTGAACAATTCACATTACTGAATTCATATTTACATAACTTGTAGCAAAACTTTAATAAGGCATTACTATTTTTATCAACTCTCTATTAACTTTTATCATTTAACATTCATTTAGATTCCATACAACAATTTTCAAATTTATCATTTACCTTTCCAGTTACGTTACCTTTCTACCATGAATTTTCCTTTTCTAACCCTTTTTATCCTTACTTATTTGGGTGACTCTCTATTATTCACTATTTTCTATATCTTATTTTGGCATTTGTCAACCTAACCTTACTACCCCCTTTTCTCTACTAACAACCGCTTCTAACCATTAATACATTATGACACCAATATCTCAATAATAACCCCCTTCACAAATCCCATTTAAAACCTCTGGCACCGCTCATTTTGTCTTTTATAAGGATGTATGTTACTTAACTGGTCATCCATTCCGAACCCTTTGCCCTCCACCAAATATCGGCAAACACTCTAACCCAAAAATGCTCCGCCTCCCACAACGCTGCACGCTGGTCCCTTGCCACGTCGCTCGTTGATCACTCCTTAACACCGGATCCTTACTACAAAATATCATCAATAACAACTATAAAATTACCATTCACATTACTCACCTCTACATATAATCGCTAACCACTGTGTCCCTAAAATATCTAACACCTCTTTATATCTTATCTGTATCTCAACACTTTATTTTCACTAACTCCCATTAACTCTATTTAACTAACTCCAATGCCCTTATTTATCACTATCCCCAAACTCTGTACAACATTTCACCTTAATATACCACTAGAAAATTCATCACTTATCTACTAACAACAATACCTCTCAATATCCAAATCTATTATAATCATTTACTAACCCTTTAGAATCTAAATCTCATAATATCCTTTAAAATCATTATCAACTTCCTTCAATTGTTTAAAATTCTACAATACATGTTTACATAAAATACACAACAGCAAAATTACACAAATACATAGACATCAATACACAAAAATATACAATCCACATAGTCATTAAATCATTTACCAAAACTCAGTCATAAACAGTCCATCTTAAAAAACACTGTTCACATAATTAAATGTTCATAAACACAATAAGAACAACTAACCTCCATCGTCAAATATTAATCGAACCTTAAAACTACATACATGGTTTAATATTAGATCTTTTATACTAACATCCTTATACTGATCGGTTATGTTTCTGTCGCCTTTGGTAAAATCAGTCATAATTAGGTATTTCGTCAAGTCATTATTCTCATCATCTCCTACTACTTCTGTTTTATTATAAGGCAAGTACTTGTTATTATTTTCACTTCTCTCTCCACCTAACCTTTCTATAAACTCTTCATAATTTCTACGTATCTTTAAAATGTCTACTTCTCCTTTTCTCTCACAATATCTCTCACTTTTAAAACATCTCTCATAATAATACCTCTCCCAACAACACTTCTCTCTCTCTCAATATATCTCTCTTTACACCCTCTCTTTAATCCTTCAACACACACTATCATTCCATTTTTATTATATTCAATTCCCCATAAAATTTCATTATCACTACTCCTGTTTACACAATCATTTTCCAATATCATACTTTTATTTATATTATCATAATTTTCTACCCCACTTACCTTGTCTTTGTTTCTATCTAATTTGTCTATTTCTCTACTCTTATTTTCTAACTGTATTTTGTGTAACTTTGTGCCTATTTCACTTAATCTTTTGTCCAAATTGCAACCTTGTTTCTTAATTTCTTTTTTGATATCACTTAATTGTACATCGAATTGATCAAATTTGACGCTCTGCTCCTTGAAAAGCAGTTTCATCATTTTTATTATGTCATTCTCTTCCATTCTGTTATTTACTATAGGCGTTGAGTTCGCCTGTTGTGCGCTCAACATCAATGATTCTGTATTTGTATTTTCTACGTTAATGCTTTCGTTATCTGCCATTATAAAATGTTAATGATTTGTTGCTCTATATTAGCGTTACCACCTAACCTACAACCACATTCTTAGTTTCAATGCTCACTCTGCCGTCATTCAGGCTTATTATATAAAATACAACGGGATATATTTTTATATAGTCACCAGTTCGGGCGGCAATTGTACATTTACAATAATAGTCACTGTTCCGGGCGCAAATTGTACCTTTACACACTTTTTTATCTTCATATAAATGTATTTAGAAGAAGAAATAACAAGCAACATATATTTGGTTTTGTTTACATTACTTATATCAGACACGTATGTCCCGCACACCATAATTATGGTACTTACCATACTTTGAGAAGCTTGTTTTTTTCAATCTTATTATTATTATTATCTAGGGTCCAGGGTTTCGACTCAGCGTGATTGCTGACAGAGATAGGCATTGAAATAAAAAATACGTTCAGTTGAAAAACATTAAAACATCAATATTGGTTTATTCTCTTTTATGTGTATACCGGACAAGAATTCAAAATGGCAGCCTTTACTTACATTAACTCTCTTTTGTCATAAAACTCTTTTATATTTTCTTAAACGTCAGTTTACCAAATTTTATATATTGACTATGCAGCTGCTTCATTATTAAATGATTTTAATTATATTTTCTTCAAACAAACGCAAACCAACACCCCGTTTGGATGTCGACATTTATCATACACGCCCCACTTCCTCACTCTCATTCATACTTACAATCTCAATTTACTTTTTGGGTACACATATATCTGCAATTTGGGTAAAGAGCTCTTTAAGTAAAATTTTGGTTTTGCACTTTCCTGATTCTGTAGACTAGAAGTTCTAGAAGCGGATTCACATGTTGCTGTCTCAAAGTGGCGTGGTTACATTTTTACTATACTCACTGACTCTAATGTATAATTTTGAAAAACAATTACTGCACACTGTCTTAGTTCTCTTTTAGCTAGCACATAATTACATTTTGATTACATTTTGAACTGTTTAAAACAACTAGGCCGGTATAAATTGCCGGCTGCCTTTAGCAAGGTGTTACCGCTGCTGCGGCATTGTGTAGACTGGGCCGAACAATACGCAATTTTTACGTATGTATGTGTGTGCACACGTCATTGTTCTTTGTCTTTCGTTACATAAACGCCCTGCTTGTTACGTATTTTATGCACGTCATTCTTTTATTAATGACGTTTGGCGTTGTCGGCCAATGAAACAGACGTATGTAGAGCCGGTATTAGTTGCTGTAACCATTTTAAGTGTTCTTATTTGCACGTACACTGCTAGCCTTGAAATTATTTCGTTGTCTCGGAACTGCGTCGTTGCCGGCAAAACCAGGGAAATTGTATTACCCATAAAAATGAATGTAAAAAATATCGAAATACAATAATTTGCTACCTTGTATACCATACATTTTATATCAGGCTTTTCGTACTGTCACAAAACCCCCTCAATGAAAGGTTTTGTGTCGAGACACAAAAACTTTCATTGACTCATTCACACTTCTCTAAAAAGATCAGCCCAGATATGGAGCCACAACCCCCTGTAGTGTTACTATAAAAGAAATTCAATCACTTACCCTTGGTCCAATGATGAGGTTCGCACCTTCTGACCTTACTGGACTTCTCCGGAGAGATCCCTACACCATAAGGCCATGAGGCACTTTACGTTCCTGTTCTGACGCACCGGCCAGCT
Source organism: Magicicada septendecula (assembly GCA_034769895.1). Taxonomy (NCBI): domain Eukaryota; kingdom Metazoa; phylum Arthropoda; class Insecta; order Hemiptera; family Cicadidae; genus Magicicada; species Magicicada septendecula. The sequence goes on along the minus strand of CM068373.1, from coordinate 14,725,217 downwards.
CAGGACCGCGGTCACCACACCACCAAACTCTGAAACATGCAATACAAAATTTTAAAATAGTGGCCTTCTCTATATCCATATCCACAACTGATATGTTTCCTCTTAGTACGATGGTTTGCGTTTTTGGGGCATTGGTTTGCTTAATTATACAAGTTTAAAACAATGTATATCAAGAATTAAGATAGAAAATTCCTTCTCTTTTTAATAACCCGGTATTTAGTACACCTTTCTGACTCCTGTCAATTATATTCACTCTCTTTATCACATGAAAACAATTGTTCTTAACCTAAACAAAAAATACATTTTACTGCTTTAGCAACAACCATTAACTCTAATATTTTACTTCATATAATCTTACAATATCTATATATCATGGCAAACAACTTTAAAGCTGTCTAAATTTCTTTACTCGTTTTCTTTACTTTAATTTTACCTTTTTATAACAGAATCATTTCTAGAGATTTGTTACCCTAACATAAAATTCAATATTATTACCGTCACTACCCTTATAGTAACCTCCTAACCACACACACTATTGTACTATCAACATAATAAAACATTGTACATCATAAACATTAAACACTAACATTGAACAATTCACATTACTGAATTCATATTTACATAACTTGTAGCAAAACTTTAATAAGACATTACTATTTTTATCAACTCTCTATTAACTTTTATCATTTAACATTCATTTAGATTCCATACAACAATTTTCAAATTTATCATTTACCTTTCCAGTTACGTTACCTTTCTACCATGAATTTTCCTTTTCTAACCCTTTTTATCCTTACTTATTTGGGTGACTCTCTATTATTCACTATTTTCTATATCTTATTTTGGCATTTGTCAACCTAACCTTACTACCCCCTTTTCTCTACTAACAACCGCTTCTAACCATTAATACATTATGACACCAATATCTCAATAATAACCCCCTTCACAAATCCCATTTAAAACCTCTGGCACCGCTCATTTTGTCTTTTATAAGGATGTATGTTACTTAACTGGTCATCCATTCCGAACCCTTTGCCCTCCACCAAATATCGGCAAACACTCTAACCCAAAAATGCTCCGCCTGCCACAACGCTGCACGCTGGTCCCTTGCCACGTCGCTCGTTGATCACTCCTTAACACCGGATCCTTACTACAAAATATCATCAATAACAACTATAAAATTACCATTCACATTACTCACCTCTACATATAATCGCTAACCACTGTGTCCCTAAAATATCTAACACCTCTTTATATCTTATCTGTATCTCAACACTTTATTTTCACTAACTCCCATTAACTCTATTTAACTAACTCCAATGCCCTTATTTATCACTATCCCCAAACTCTGTACAACATTTCACCTTAATATACCACTAGAAAATTCATCACTTGTCTACTAACAACAATACCTCTCAATATCCAAATCTATTATAATCATTTACTAACCCTTTAGAATCTAAATCTCATAATATCCTTTAAAATCATTATCAACTTCCTTCAATTGTTTAAAATTCTACAATACATGTTTACATAAAATACACAACAGCAAAATTACACAAATACATAGACATCAATACACAAAAATATACAATCCACATAGTCATTAAATCATTTACCAAAACTCAGTCATAAACAGTCCATCTTAAGAAACACTGTTCACATAATTAAATGTTCATAAACACAATAAGAACAACTAACCTCCATCGTCAAATATTAATCGAACCTTAAAACTACATACATGGTTTAATATTAGATCTTTTATACTAACATCCTTATACATGCACCAACTATTCAAATTTTTATCCGTTTCCACAAATTCATGTAACTCCTGATCGGTTATGTTTCTGTCGCCTTTGGTAAAATCAGTCATAATTAGGTATTTCGTCAAGTCATTATTCTCATCATCTCCTACTACTTCTGTTTTATTATAAGGCAAGTACTTGTTATTATTTTCACTTCTCTCTCCACCTAACCTTTCTATAAACTCTTCATAATTTCTACGTATCTTAAAAATGTCTACTTCTCCTTTTCTCTCACAATATCTCTCACTTTTAAAACATCTCTCATAATAATACCTCTCCCAACAACACTTCTCTCTCTCTCAATATATCTCTCTTTACACCCTCTCTTTAATCCTTCAACACACACTATCATTCCATTTTTATTATATTCAATTCCCCATAAAATTTCATTATCACTACTCCTGTTTACACAATCATTTTCCAATATCATACTTTTATTTATATTATCATAATTTTCTACCCCACTTACCTTGTCTTTGTTTCTATCTAATTTGTCTATTTCTCTACTCTTATTTTCTAACTGTATTTTGTCTAACTTTGTGCCTATTTCATTTAATCTTTTGTCCAAATTGCAACCTTGTTTCTTAATTTCTTTTTTGATATCACTTAATTGTACATCGAATTGATCAAATTTGACGCTCTGCTCCTTGAAAAGCAGTTTCATCATTTTTATTATGTCATTCTCTTCCATTCTGTTATTTACTATAGGCGTTGAGTTCGCCTGTTGTGCGCTCAACATCATTGATTCTGTATTTGTATTTTCTACGTTAATGCTTTCGTTATCTGCCATTATAAAATGTTAATGATTTGTTGCTCTATATTAGCGTTACCACCTAACCTACAACCGCATTCTTAGTTTCAATGCTCACTCTGCCGTCATTCAGGCTTATTATATAAAATACAACGGGATATATTTTTATATAGTCACCAGTTCGGGCGGCAATTGTACATTTACAATAATAGTCACTGTTCCGGGCGCAAATTGTACCTTTACACACTTTTTTATCTTCATATAAATGTATTTAGAAGAAGAAATAACAAGCAACATATATTTGGTTTTGTTTACATTACTTATATCAGACACGTATGTCCCACACACCATAATTATGGTACTTACCATACTTTGAGAAGCTTGTTTTTTTCAATCTTATTATTATTATTATCTAGGGTCCAGGGTTTCGACTCAGCGTGATTGCTGACAGAGATAGGCATTGTAATAAAAAATACGTTCAGTTGAAAAACATTAAAACATCAATATTGGTTTATTCTCTTTTATGTGTACACCGGACAAGAATTCAAAATGGCAGCCTTTACTTACATTAACTCTCTTTTGTCATAAAACTCTTTTATATTTTCTTAAACGTCAGTTTACCAAATTTTATATATTGACTATGCAGCTGCTTCATTATTAAATGATTTTAATTATATTTTCTTCAAACAAACGCAAACCAACACCCCGTTTGGATGTCGACATTTATCATACACGCCCCACTTCCTCACTCTCATTCATACTTACAATCTCAATTTACTTTTTGGGTACACATATATCTGCAATTTGGGTAAAGAGCTCTTTAAGTAAAATTTTGGTTTTGCACTTTCCTGATTCTGTAGACTAGAAGTTCTAGAAGCGGATTCACATGTTGCTGTCTCAAAGTGGCGTGGTTACATTTTTACTATACTCACTGACTCTAATGTATAATTTTGAAAAACAATTACTGCACACTGTCTTAGTTCTCTTTTAGCTAGCACATAATTACATTTTGATTACATTTTGAACTGTTTAAAACAACTAGGCCGGTATAAATTGCCGGCTGCCTTTAGCAAGGTGTTACCGCTGCTGCGGCATTGTGTAGACTGGGCCGAACAATACGCAATTTTTACGTATGTATGTGTGTGCACACGTCATTGTTCTTTGTCTTTCGTTACATAAACGCCCTGCTTGTTACGTATTTTATGCATGTCATTCTTTTATTAATGACGTTTGGCGTTGTCGGCCAATGAAACAGACGTATGTAGAGCCGGTATTAGTTGCTGTAACCATTTTAAGTGTTCTTATTTGCACGTACACTGCTAGCCTTGAAATTATTTCGTTGCCGGCAAAACCAGGGAAATTGTATTACCCATAAAAATGAATGTAAAACATATCGAAATACAATAATTTGCTACCTTGTATACCATACATTTTATATCAGGCTTTTCGTACTGTCACAAAACCCCCTCAATGAAAGGTTTTGTGTCGAGACACAAAAACTTTCATTGACTCATTCACACTTCTCTAAAAAGATCAGCCCAGATATGGAGCCACAACCCCCTGTAGTGTTACTATAAAAGAAATTCAATCACTTACCCTTGGTCCAATGATGAGGTTCGCACCTTCTGACCTTACTGGACTTCTCCGGAGAGATCCCTACACCATAAGGCCATGAGGCACTTTACGTTCCTGTTCTGACGCACCGGCCAGCTCAGGACCGCGGTCACCACACCACCAAACTCTGAAACATGCAATACAAAATTTTAAAATAGTGGCCTTCTCTATATCCATATCCACAACTGATATGTTTCCTCTTAGTACGTTGGTTTGCGTTTTGGGGGCATTGGTTTGCTTAATTATACAAGTTTCAAACAATGTATATTAAGAATTAAGATAGAAAATTCCTTCTCTTTTTAATAACCCGGTATTTAGTACACCTTTCTGACTCCTGTCAATTATATTCACTCTCTTTATCACATGAAAACAATTGTTCTTAACCTAAACAAAAAATACATTTTACTGCTTTAGCAACAACCATTAACTCTAATATTTTACTTCATATAATCTTACAATATCTATATATCATGGCAAACAACTTTAAAGCTGTCTAAATTTCTTTACTCGTTTTCTTTACTTTAATTTTACCTTTTTATAACAGAATCATTTCTAGAGATTTGTTACCCTAACATAAAATTCAATATTATTACCGTCACTACCCTTATAGTAACCTCCTAACCACACACACTATTGTACTATCAACATAATAAAACATTGTACATCATAAACATTAAACACTAACATTGAACAATTCACATTACTGAATTCATATTTACATAACTTGTAGCAAAACTTTAATAAGACATTACTATTTTTATCAACTCTCTATTAACTTTTATCATTTAACATTCATTTAGATTCCATACAACAATTTTCAAATTTATCATTTACCTTTCCAGTTACGTTACCTTTCTACCATGAATTTTCCTTTTCTAACCCTTTTTATCCTTACTTATTTGGGTGACTCTCTATTATTCACTATTTTCTATATCTTATTTTGGCATTTGTCAACCTAACCTTACTACCCCCTTTTCTCTACTAACAACCGCTTCTAACCATTAATACATTATGACACCAATATCTCAATAATAACCCCCTTCACAAATCCCATTTAAAACCTCTGGCACCGCTCATTTTGTCTTTTATAAGGATGTATGTTACTTAACTGGTCATCCATTCTGAACCCTTTGCCCTCCACCAAATTTCGGCAAACACTCTAACCCAAAATTGCTCCGCCTGCCACAACGCTGCACGCTGGTCCCTTGCCACGTCGCTCGTTGATCACTCCTTAACACCGGATCCTTACTACAAAATATCATCAATAACAACTATAAAATTACCATTCACATTACTCACCTCTACATATAATCGCTAACCACTGTGTCCCTAAAATATCTAACACCTCTTTATATCTTATCTGTATCTCAACACTTTATTTTCACTAACTCCCATTAACTCTATTTAACTAACTCCAATGCCCTTATTTATCACTATCCCCAAACTCTGTACAACATTTCACCTTAATATACCACTAGAAAATTCATCACTTATCTACTAACAACAATACCTCTCAATATCCAAATCTATTATAATCATTTACTAACCCTTTAGAATCTAAATCTCATAATATCCTTTAAAATCATTATCAACTTCCTTCAATTGTTTAAAATTCTACAATACATGTTTACATAAAATACACAACAGCAAAATTACACAAATACATAGACATCAATACACAAAAATATACAATCCACATAGTCATTAAATCATTTACCAAAACTCAGTCATAAACACTCCATCTTAAAAAACACTGTTCACATAATTAAATGTTCATAAACACAATAAGAACAACTAACCTCCATCGTCAAATATTAATCGAACCTTAAAACTACATACATGGTTTAATATTAGATCTTTTATACTAACATCCTTATACATGCACCAACTATTCAAATTTTTATCCGTTTCCACAAATTCATGTAACTCCTGATCGGTTATGTTTCTGTCGCCTTTGGTAAAATCAGTCATAATTAGGTATTTCGTCAAGTCATTATTCTCATCATCTCCTACTACTTCTGTTTTATTATAAGGCAAGTACTTGTTATTATTTTCACTTCTCTCTCCACCTAACCTTTCTATAAACTCTTCATAATTTCTACATATCTTTAAAATGTCTACTTCTCCTTTTCTCTCACAATATCTCTCACTTTTAAAGCATCTCTCATAATAATACCTCTCCCGACAACACTTCTCTCTCTCAATATATCTCTCTTTACACCCTCTCTTTAATCCTTCAACACACACTATCATTCCATTTTTATTATATTCAATTCCCCATAAAATTTCATTATCACTACTCCTGTTTACACAATCATTTTCCAATATCATACTTTTATTTATATTTTCATAATTTTCTACCCCACTTACCTTGTCTTTGTTTCTATCTAATTTGTCTATTTCTCTACTCTTATTTTCTAACTGTATTTTGTCTAACTTTGTGCCTATTTCACTTAATCTTTTGTCCAAATTGCAACCTTGTTTCTTAATTTCTTTTTTGAGATCACTTAATTGTACATCGAATTGATCAAATTTGACGCTCTGCTCCTTGAAAAGCAGTTTCATCATTTTTATTATGTCATTCTCTTCCATTCTGTTATTTACTATAGGCGTTGAGTTCGCCTGTTGTGCGCTCAACATCAATGATTCTGTATTTGTATTTTCTACGGTAATGCTTTCGTTATCTGCCATTATAAAATGTTAATGATTTGTTGCTCTATATTAGCGTTACCACCTAACCTACAACCGCATTCTTAGTTTCAATGCCCACTATGCCGTCATTCAGGCTTATTATATAAAATACAACGGGATATATTTTTATATAGTCACCAGTTCGGGCGGCAATTGTACATTTACAATAATAGTCACTGTTCCGGGCGCAAATTGTACCTTTACACACTTTTTTATCTTCATATAAATGTATTTAGAAGAAGAAATAACAAGCAACATATATTTGGTTTTGTTTACATTACTTATATCAGACACGTATGTCCCGCACACCATAATTATGGTACTTACCATACTTTGAGAAGCTTGTTTTTTTCAATCTTATTATTATTATTATCTAGGGTCCAGGGTTTCGACTCAGCGTGATTGCTGACAGAGATAGGCATTGAAATAAAAAATACGTTCAGTTGAAAAACATTAAAACATCAATATTGGTTTATTCTCTTTTATGTGTACACCGGACAAGAATTCAAAATGGCAGCCTTTACTTACATTAACTCTCTTTTGTCATAAAACTCTTTTATATTTTCTTAAACGTCAGTTTACCAAATTTTATATATTGACTATGCAGCTGCTTCATTATTAAATGATTTTAATTATATTTTCTTCAAACAAACGCAAACCAACACCCCGTTTGGATGTCGACATTTATCATACACGCCCCACTTCCTCACTCTCATTCATACTTACAATCTCAATTTACTTTTTGGGTACACATATATCTGCAATTTGGGTAAAGAGCTCTTTAAGTAAAATTTTGGCTTTGCACTTTCCTGATTCTGTAGACTAGAAGTTCTAGAAGCGGATTCACATGTTGCTGTCTCAAAGTGGCGTGGTTACATTTTTACTATACTCACTGACTCTAATGTATAATTTTGAAAAACAATTACTGCACACTGTCTTAGTTCTCTTTTAGCTAGCACATAATTACATTTTGATTACATTTTGAACTGTTTAAAACAACTAGGCCGGTATAAATTGCCGGCTGCCTTTAGCAAGGTGTTACCGCTGCTGCGGCATTGTGTAGACTGGGCCGAACAATACGCAATTTTTACGTATGTATGTGTGTGCACACGTCATTGTTCTTTGTCTTTCGTTACATAAACGCCCTGCTTGTTACGTATTTTATGCATGTCATTCTTTTATTAATGACGTTTGGCGTTGTCGGCCAATGAAACAGACGTATGTAGAGCCGGTATTAGTTGCTGTAACCATTTTAAGTGTTCTTATTTGCACGTACACTGCTAGCCTTGAAATTATTTCGTTGCCGGCAAAACCAGGGAAATTGTATTACCCATAAAAATGAATGTAAAACATATCGAAATACAATAATTTGCTACCTTGTATACCATACATTTTATATCAGGCTTTTCGTACTGTCACAAAACCCCCTCAATGAAAGGTTTTGTGTCGAGACACAAAAACTTTCATTGACTCATTCACACTTCTCTAAAAAGATCAGCCCAGATATGGAGCCACAACCCCCTGTAGTGTTACTATAAAAGAAATTCAATCACTTACCCTTGGTCCAATGATGAGGTTTGCACCTTCTGACCTTACTGGACTTCTCCGGAGAGATCCCTACACCATAAGGCCATGAGGCACTTTACGTTCCTGTTCTGACGCACCGGCCAGCTCAGGACCGCGGTCACCACACCACCAAACTCTGAAACATGCACTACAAAATTTTAAAATAGTGGCCTTCTCTATATCCATATCCACAACTGATATGTTTCCTCTTAGTACGTTGGTTTGCGTTTTTGGGTGTGACAGTACAAAAAAGCCTGATATAAAAATATGGTATGCGAGGTAACAACTATTGTATTCCGATGTTTTAAAGTCATTTCTATGGGTTACATAATTTCCCTTGGTTTTGCCGGCAACGACGTAGTTCCGAGACGACAAAATAATCTCAAGGACAGCAGTGGACGTGCAGCTAAAGAGACTTATAATGGTTACCGCCACTAAGAAAGGCGCTTCATATTCATGTTTCATTGGCCAACAGCTCGAAACGTCATTAAAACCACTATGACGTTATGAAAATACGTAACAAACAAAGCTATTATATAACCAGAGACAAAAGAACGATGACGTGTGCTCACTCACACATATGTAGAATTTGCATAATTCTCGCCCCAGTCGACACACAACAGCAGCAGCAGTAACAACTTGTTACAGGCCGCCGGCAATTTATACCGGCAAAGTGTTTTAAAACAGTACAAAATGTAGTTAAAACCTCATTATGTGATAATTAGAAGTGAGCCAAACAGTGAGCAGTAATTGTTTTCAAAATTATGCAGTAGAGTCAGTGATAATATCAAAAAACGTAACCAAACCAACTTAAGGCCTCAACATGTGAAACCTCTTCTAGAACTTCTAGTTTACAGATACAGGGAAGTGCAAAACAAATTTTACTAAAGAGCTCGTTAACCCTATAATTAAATATGTGTACACAATAGTAATTTAAATTCATAAGAATGAGTGAGTGAGAGAAAGCGGGGCGTGTTGTTGTTTTTTTTTAATGTCGACATCCGAACGGGGTGTTGGTTTGCGTTTGCGTTCAGCCAAGATAATCAAAACCAGTTAATAGCAAAGCAGCTGCTAAATTAAAATACGATATTGGTTAGATTAACGATTAACAAGATATAAAGAAGTTCATGATGAAGACGAGCCAACTTTAATGGCCGCCATGTTGATTTTGTCCGGTGTACACGCTTATAGCATTTATGGAATAAAACAATATTCATGATTAATGTTTATACTGAACGTATTCTCATTTCAATGCCTGTCTCTGCCAGCATTCACGCTGAGCAGAATCCTGGATCCCTTAGGTAATAAAAATTCATGTAACGATTTTGAAATAAGCAGACGCTATAATTATGGTGGATACCATAATTATGATACCATAATTGTGGTAGACGAGACACACGTGCTTTATTCGATTAATGTAAACAAACTCAAAGATAAGTTATTAGATAGTTCCTATGACAAATACATTTATATACATAGTAGTCATGAGAGAAAGATGACAAATGCCGCCCAGAACTAGGGACATAATTATTAAAAATGACAAATGGGCCCGAACTGGTGACTATATAAAATACATTAATAGATTTTATATAATAAGCCTAAATGGTGGCGGGGTGGACATTGAAAGTGAGAATACGGTTGTAAAGTAGATGATAACGATAAGATAAAACGACAAACCATTAACAAATGTCATAATGGCAGAAAATAAAGAAAATAATTCTTTATTGAACACAATTGTTAGTACAAACAATAGCCAAATAAGCATGACAGAATCAGTAGTCATGAGTGAAGGAGTTGTTCACTCAACACCAATCCAAAATAACAGGGCTGAAAACAGCGAAATTATAAAAACAATGCAAATGCTTTTCAATCAGAAATTCAGTAAACTTGATGAGAAATTTAGTGAACAAAAAAGTTTAATTAGAGAAGTACAAAATAATTTTAATGTAAAATTAGAAGAATTAAAAAATGAAATACAAAGACAAAATGGTAGTATTGACAAAGTGGACAAATTAAACAAAGACGACAAGGTAAGTGGGGTAGAAAATTACGATAAAATAAATAAAGATATAGTAATAGGTGATAATAGTGTGGAGGTTGGTAGTATAAATGAAATTTTATGGGGAATTGAATATAATGATAATGGAATGATAGTGTGTGTTGAAGGGTTAAAGAGAGAGAGATGGTATGATAAAGAGAAATATATTGAGAGAGAGAAATGTTGTTGGGAGAGTTATTATGAGAGATGTTTTAAGAGAGAGAGATGGTATGATAGTGAGAGATATTGTGAGAGAAAGAGGGAGGTAGAAATTTTTAAGATAAGCAGAGATTATGAAGAGTTTATGGGAAGGTTAGGAGTAGAGATGATATATAATAAAAATAATAAGTACTTACCTTGTAATGAAGCTGATATAGCAGTAGTAGGAGATGATAATGAAAATAATGACTTAGTAACTTATCTGATTGTGACGAATTATACTGGAGGTGACAGGACAATGACCAATCATGACAGATTAAATGAGTTTGTGGAAAATAATGAAAATTTGAATGGTATATGCATTTATGATGTTAATATAAGAGATTCAATAATAAGCAATGTATATAGATATAAGATAAGACTATTATTTGACGATATGGGGTAATTGTTTATTGTTTATTGTGTTATGAACATTTAATTATGTGACCAGTGTTTTTTAAAATGGACTGATCAGGACTGATTATGGTAAATGATTTCATGATTATGTGAATTGTATATTTTTGTGTATTGATGTCTATGTATTTGTGTAATTTTGCTATTGTGTATTCTATGTATTTTTGTGTGTAAACTATTGTAGAATTTTAAATAAGTAAAAGAAGTTTAATAATGATTTTGAAAGGATATTATGGAATTTAGATTATAAAGGGTTAGTAAATGATTATATATTTGGATATTGAGAGGTATTGTTGTTAGTTGGTAAGTGATGAATTTTGTAATGGTGTATTAAGTTGAAATGTTGTAAAGAGTTTGGGAATAAGGATAAATCAGGGCATTGGAGTTAGTTGAATAAAGTTATTGGGAGTTAGGAAAAATAAAGTGCTGAGATGCTGATAATATATAAAGAGGTGTTAGATATTTTATGGACACAGTAGGTAGGGATTATATGTAGAGGTGAGTAATGTGGATGGTAATTTTATAGTTGTTGATGGTGATATTTTGTAATAAGGGTAGTGGTGTAGGGAGTCCAACGAGAGATGTTGAGACGGGAAGGGACCGTTTAGCGCCGGAAAGGGTTATCTGAAAGGGTCAGGAACCAATAAGGGAATGAGTTGGTTAGAGTTCGAGTACACACATACTAGTACAAAAATGAGCGGTGCCAGAGGTTTTAAATGGGATTTGTGAAGGGGGTTGTTATTGAGATATTGGTGTCATATTATATGTAAATGGTTAGAAGCGGTTGTTAGTGGAAAAAAGAGGTGAGTAAGGTTAGGTTGACAAATACCAAAATAAGATAGAGAAAAATGAATAATAGAGAGTCACCCAAACTAGTAAGGATAAAAGGATTAGAAAGGGAAAATTCATGGTAGGAAGGTAATTGTAACAGAAAGGTAAATGAGAAATTTTGAAAATTTTTGTATAGAATCTAAATGAATGTTAAATGATAAAAGTTAATAGAGAGTTGATAGGAAAAATGTTATAAAATTTTGCTACAAGTTAGGTAAATATGAATTAAGTAATGTGAGTTGTTCAATGTTAGTGTTTAATGTTTATGATGTACAATGTTTTATTGTGTTTTATTATATCAACAATAGAGTGTGTGGATAGGGGGTTACTACCAAGATAGTAACGATTATAAGATTAAAATTTTGTAAAGTTTGTCCATTCTCTAGAGATGATTCTATTATAAAGAAGGTTAATTGTAAGAAAAAGTCGTAAAGAAATTATAAAACTTTTAAGTTGTCTGCCATGATATAGATATTGTAAGATTATATGAAGTAAATTATTAGGGTTAATGGTTGTTGCTAAAGCAGTTAAATGAATTGTTTCTATAGTTTAAGAGCAATTGTTTCATGTGATAAGAGTGTGAATATAATTGACAGGAGTCAGAAGGGTGTACCAGATACCGGAGTGTTAAAAGGAGAAGTAATTGTCTATCTTAATTCTTGATATACATTGTTTGAAGTTTGTAGAATTAGGCAAACCAATGCCCCAAAACGCAAACCAACGTGCTAAGAGGAAACATATCAGTTATGGATATGGATATAAGGAAAGCCACTATTTTAAAAATTTTGTATTGAATGTTTCAGAGTTTTATGGTGTGGTGACCGCGGTCCTGAGCTGGCCGGTGTGTCAGAACAGGAGCGTAAAGTGCCTCATGGCCTTATGGTGTAGGGATCTCTCTGGAGAAGTCCAGTAAGGTCAGAAGGTGCGAACCTCATCATGGGACCAAGGGTAAGTGGTTGAATTTATATTTTTTTTGTAACACTACAGGGGGTTGTGGCTCCATATCTGAGCTGATCCTTTTAGAGAAGTGTGAATGAGTCAATGAAAGTTTTTGTGTCTCGACACAAAACCTTTCATTGAGGGGGTTTTGTGACAGTACAAAAAAGCCTGATATAAAAATATGGTATGCGAGGTAACAAACTATTGTATTCCGATGTTTTAAAGTCATTTCTATGGGTTACATAATTTCCCTTGGTTTTGCCGGCAACGACGTAGTTCCGAGACGACAAAATAATCTCAAGGACAGCAGTGGACGTGCAGCTAAAAAGACTTATAATGGTTACCGCCACTAAGAAAGGCGCTTCATATTCATGTTTCATTGGCCAACAGCTCGAAACGTCATTAAAACCACTATGACGTTATGAAAATACGTAACAAACAAAGCTATTATATAACCAGAGACAAAAGAACGATGACGTGTGCTCACTCACACATATGTAGAATTTGCATAATTCTCGCCCCAGTCGACACACAACAGCAGCAGCAGTAACAACTTGTTACAGGCCGCCGGCAATTTATACCGGCAAAGTGTTTTAAAACAGTACAAAATGTAGTTAAAACCTCATTATGTGATAATTAGAAGTGAGCCAAACAGTGAGCAGTAATTGTTTTCAAAATTATGCAGTAGAGTCAGTGATAATATCAAAAAACGTAACCAAACCAACTTAAGGCCTCAACATGTGAAACCTCTTCTAGAACTTCTAGTTTACAGATACAGGGAAGTGCAAAACAAATTTTACTAAAGAGCTCGTTAACCCTATAATTAAATATGTGTACACAATAGTAATTTAAATTCATAAGAATGAGTGAGTGAGAGAAAGCGGGGCGTGTTGTTGTTTTTTTTTAATGTCGACATCCGAACGGGGTGTTGGTTTGCGTTTGCGTTCAGCCAAGATAATCAAAACCAGTTAATAGCAAAGCAGCTGCTAAATTAAAATACGATATTGGTTAGATTAACGATTAACAAGATATAAAGAAGTTCATGATGAAGACGAGCCAACTTTAATGGCCGCCATGTTGATTTTGTCCGGTGTACACGCTTATAGCATTTATGGAATAAAACAATATTCATGATTAATGTTTATACTGAACGTATTCTCATTTCAATGCCTGTCTCTGCCAGCATTCACGCTGAGCAGAATCCTGGATCCCTTAGGTAATAAAAATTCATGTAACGATTTTGAAATAAGCAGACGCTATAATTATGGTGGATACCATAATTATGATACCATAATTGTGGTAGACGAGACACACGTGCTTTATTCGATTAATGTAAACAAACTCAAAGATAAGTTATTAGATAGTTCCTATGACAAATACATTTATATACATATTAAAGGGAGTGAAAGATGACATGGGGCATTGGTTTGCTTAATTATACAAGTTTCAAACAATGTATATTAAGAATTAAGATAGAAAATTCCTTCTCTTTTTAATAACCCGGTATTTAGTACACCTTTCTGACTCCTGTCAATTATATTCACTCTCTTTATCACATGAAAACAATTGTTCTTAACCTAAACAAAAAATACATTTTACTGCTTTAGCAACAACCATTAACTCTAATATTTTACTTCATATAACCTTACAATATCTATATATCATGGCAAACAACTTTAAAGCTGTCTAAATTTCTTTACTCGTTTTCTTTACTTTAATTTTACCTTTTTATAACAGAATCATTTCTAGAGATTTGTTACCCTAACATAAAATTCAATATTATTACCGTCACTACCCTTATAGTAACCTCCTAACCACACACACTATTGTACTATCAACATAATAAAACATTGTACATCATAAACATTAAACACTAACATTGAACAATTCACATTACTGAATTCATATTTACATAACTTGTAGCAAAACTTTAATAAGACATTACTATTTTTATCAACTCTCTATTAACTTTTATCATTTAACATTCATTTAGATTCCATACAACAATTTTCAAATTTATCATTTACCTTTCCAGTTACGTTACCTTTCTACCATGAATTTTCCTTTTCTAACCCTTTTTATCCTTACTTATTTGGGTGACTCTCTATTATTCACTATTTTCTATATCTTATTTTGGCATTTGTCAACCTAACCTTACTACCCCCTTTTCTCTACTAACAACCGCTTCTAACCATTAATACATTATGACACCAATATCTCAATAATAACCCCCTTCACAAATCCCATTTAAAACCTCTGGCACCGCTCATTTTGTCTTTTATAAGGATGTATGTTACTTAACTGGTCATCCATTCCGAACCCTTTGCCCTCCACCAAATTTCGGCAAACACTCTAACCCAAAATTGCTCCGCCTGCCACAACGCTGCACGCTGGTCCCTTGCCACGTCGCTCGTTGATCACTCCTTAACACCGGATCCTTACTACAAAATATCATCAATAACAACTATAAAATTACCATTCACATTACTCACCTCTACATATAATCGCTAACCACTGTGTCCCTAAAATATCTAACACCTCTTTATATCTTATCTGTATCTCAACACTTTATTTTCACTAACTCCCATTAACTCTATTTAACTAACTCCAATGCCCTTATTTATCACTATCCCCAAACTCTGTACAACATTTCACCTTAATATACCACTAGAAAATTCATCACTTATCTACTAACAACAATACCTCTCAATATCCAAATCTATTATAATCATTTACTAACCCTTTAGAATCTAAATCTCATAATATCCTTTAAAATCATTATCAACTTCCTTCAATTGTTTAAAATTCTACAATACATGTTTACATAAAATACACAACAGCAAAATTACACAAATACATAGACATCAATACACAAAAATATACAATCCACATAGTCATTAAATCATTTACCAAAACTCAGTCATAAACAGTCCATCTTAAAAAACACTGTTCACATAATTAAATGTTCATAAACACAATAAGAACAACTAACCTCCATCGTCAAATATTAATCGAACCTTAAAACTATATACATGGTTTAATATTAGATCTTTTATACTAACATCCTTATACATGCACCAACTATTCAAATTTTTATCCGTTTCCACAAATTCATGTAACTCCTGATCGGTTATGTTTCTGTCGCCTTTGGTAAAATCAGTCATAATTAGGTATTTCGTCAAGTCATTATTCTCATCATCTCCTACTACTTCTGTTTTATTATAAGGCAAGTACTTGTTATTATTTTCACTTCTCTCTCCACCTAACCTTTCTATAAACTCTTCATAATTTCTACATATCTTAAAAATGTCTACTTCTCCTTTTCTCTCACAATATC
Source organism: Magicicada septendecula (assembly GCA_034769895.1). Lineage (NCBI taxonomy): Eukaryota > Metazoa > Arthropoda > Insecta > Hemiptera > Cicadidae > Magicicada > Magicicada septendecula. The sequence goes on along the minus strand of CM068373.1, from coordinate 14,709,033 downwards.
TCTCACTTTTAAAACATCTCTCATAATAATACCTCTCCCAACAACACTTCTCTCTCTCAATATATCTCTCTTTACACCCTCTCTTTAATCCTTCAACACACACTATCATTCTGTAGCGGGGCGTTTTGGGGCAATAACACAATTTATAATTTTTTTTATGATAATAAATAACATAATTGGCAATAGGGACAGAAATTATAAACTTCGGTAAATTTCTTGTTTGGAGCGATCGCAACGGTGGCTGCACTGTTATTGACTTTATGAATGCCAAATTATTTAATAATATGGTGTGGACAGATTTTAATAACTGCAACTGTACCAAGGTCAACAAATGACGAACACGAAACCAGTAAACACATTATGTAACGGTAAACAAATTATGCAATGAAACATCAGGCGAGCGTTACGTCAGAGCCTATCCTTGATGAGTAATTCAGTTATGTAACGGTGACATGCAGCTGGCGGAGTGATATAAACTTTAAGACAATAAGAATTGAACCTCCAACAACAGCCGCTTCACAAATTAGCGCCAGTAGTTCAGTCTCAGTCTAAATTCAATGCTCGCGCGAGCAACAGCTATGTAAAAGTTTCGGAACATAAGTGCGGGCCCGCATACAATAAAAAATGTGAATCTTTATATTTATATCTAAAATACAAACAGTTTTTCGGCCGTAAAATGTGATAGTGCGAACTATAAAACGATAAAACAGCAAAACAGTGCACGCCATGAGGAGACACCCCAGGAGTCGAACTCATAAACAGGAAAGTAGACATTCAAAATAATAATTAAAAAATGCTGGTTTTTTCCTTTTTAAAAAATTAAATAAAAATGGGAAATTTAGGGAAAGATTTTAAAATGTGGGGGTAGTATGTGAGCGAGTGTGAGGTTTTGTTTAATTATATAAATAGGTAATGAAGTGCTGGTTTCCGTAGTAAAACTAATCCTAGTAGTATAGAGATTATTTCTATGTAAAATCTTGATTCCTTTTTACACTAAAATGTTATTTTTTTTATTAAAAGTTTTTTTTCTTAATTTCATTTGTGTGTGCGTTTTTCTAGAAATGTTAATAAATTTTAATTAATGAGTAAACATATAAAGTTTTCTTTATTTGTTCAAACAACATTCTGATTTCCTGTTCGCCGAAAAGAACCCGTATGAACGTAAGCATGGTAAGCACATATATTTTTTTTTTCTCTTATAAGAAGTTGGCAGTACAAGATGGCTACCGAAAAATTAATGTTCTGAATTACTTTAACCTTGTTTGTATCAATCATAATTTAATATCAATATTATCAAACATAACAATGGCGCCCGAAGATGAGGGACAATTTTATATAAATAAATTTATATAAAATACGGCCTACTTGGGAGAACAGAATGGTTGTTTGGAGTTTGTATTTACGTATGTACGTAAGATAGACGTAAAAGATTATGTTTAATATTGGTGAGTAGAATATTTGTTTTTTGATAAGTATGCGTTACATATGGTAAGATTTTATAAAGAAATATATATTAAAAATTTTAAGAAAAATGGCAGATAATGATATTAGTTTATCTGATAGTCAGATAGCAAATCAAATAAGTAGCGACTCCGGAATTCAAACAACTGACAGTAGTCTTGAGGAGTCAAAAATAATACAGACAGTTGAGATTCATTCAACCCCTATTTTAGGAAATCAAAATAAGAAATCTGATAATGATACTATGTTAGCAAGATTGTATGATATGATGTACAATAGTTTAGAAAATATCGGTATGGAGAACCATACATGACTTCCATATTCTAAGATTTATATTTAAAATCATTTTCAGCCAAACAGCCAGGCTGTGTCTTACCTGCCTTTTTATTGCTGTATTAAATGAAAAATATTATATTACATTAAAATGAAAAAATTATAATTTTATTGCCTGGCAACAAAATTATTTTATTTTTAACAATTACCATTGTTTCAACAAGTTTAAATAAATTTTCAAGTACTTTACTCTTGTTAAAACGTATAAGGTTGCAGGTAAACTACCCCTTCCCCTTAACCGATCTTCACCAAAATCGAACGTCATTGAGACCTCTACAATTCAGGGACGTATGCAAAAAATTATTTGATTCTGTTTGAATTTGCGGCTGTTATCGTTTGCCATAGAAAATACGCTTGATAAAAAAACGTTGCAGGTAAACTACCCCTTCCCCTTAACCGATCTTCACCAAAAACAATAGGTCTTGAGTACTCTACAAATCAGGACTGTATGCAAAACATTATTTGATTCTGTTTGAATTTGCGGCTGTTATCGTTTGCCATAGAAAATACCCTTGTTAAAAAAACGTTGCAGGTAAACTACCCCTTTCCCTCAACCGATCTTCACCAAAAACAATAGGTCTTGAGAAATCTACAATTCAGGGCTGTATGCGAAACATTATTTGATTCTGTTTGAATTTGCGGCTATCGTTTGCCAAAAAAAAAAAATTTCCCTTGATAAAAAAAACCGTAGCAGGTAAACTACCCCTTCCCCTCAACCGATCTTCACCAAAAACAATAGGTCGCGAGTACTCTACAAACCAGGGCTGTATGCAAAAAATTATTTGATTCTGTTTGAATTTGCGGCAGTTGTCGTTTGCCATAGAAAATACGCATGATAAAAAACGTTGCTGGTAAACTACCCCTTCCCCTCAACCGATCTTCACCAAAAACAATAGGTCTTGAGTACTCTACAAATCAGGGCTGTATGCAGAAAATTATTTGATTCTGTTTGAATTTGCGGCTGTTATCGTTTGCCATAGAAAATACCCTTGTTAAAAAAACGTTGTCGGTAAACTACCCCTTTCCCTTAACCGATCTTCACCAAAAACAAAAGGTATTGAGAACTCTACAATTTAGGGCTGTATGCAAATAATCTTTTCATTCTGTTTGAATTTGCGGCTGTTATCGTTTGCCATAGGAAATACCCTTGTTAAAACATAAAACGTTACAGGTAAACTACCCCTTTCCCTTAACCGATCTTCACCAAAAACAATAGGTCTTGAGAACTCTACAATTCAGGGCTGTATGCGAAACATTATTTGATTCTGTTTGAATTTGCGGCTGTTATCGTTTGCCAAACAAACAAAATTACCCTTGCTAAAAAAAAACCGTTGCAGGTAAACTACCCCTTTCCCTCAACCGATCTTCACCAAAAACAATAGGTCGCGAGAACTCTGCAAAACCGGGCTGTATGCAAAAAATTATTTGATTCTGTTTGAATTTGCGGCAGTTATCGTTTGCCATAGAAAAAAAATCTACAGACAGACAGACAGACAGACAGACACACAGACAGACACACAGACACTTTTCGGAAAACGACTTTTTTTCATGTTTTGAGTGTAGTAGAATAAGAATCTGCAATAATCTCGAACACGATTTTTTTTGCCATCACCATACTTCCATTCCTTAAGGAATATGGAAGTAAAACAAGACAGCAATTACTTCCATATTCCTTAAGGAATGGAAGTATGGTGATGGCAAAAAAAATCGTGTTCGAGATTATTGCAGATTCTGATTCTACTACACTCAAAACATGAAAAAAAGTCGTTTTCCGAAAAGTGTCTGTGTGTGTGTGTCTGTCTGTCTGTCTGTCTGTCTGTAGATTTTTTTTCTATGGCAAACGATAACTGCCGCAAATTCAAACAGAATCAAATAATTTTTTGCATGCAGCCCTGATTTGCAGAGTACTCGCGACCTATTGTTGTTGGTGAAGATCGGTTGAGGGAAAGGGGTAGTTTACCTGCAACGGTTTTTTTTTAGCAAGGGTAATTTTGTTTGTTTGGCAAACGATAACAGCCGCAAATTGAAACAGAATCAAATAATGTTTCGCATACAGCCCTGAATTGTAGAGTTCTCAAGATCTGTTGATTTTGGTGAAGATCGGTTAAGGGAAAGGGGTAGTTTACCTGTAACGTTTTATGTTTTTAACAAGGGTATTTCCTATGGCAAACGATAACAGCCGCAAATTCAAACAGAATCAAAAGATTATTTGCATACAGCCCTAAATTGTAGAGTCCTCAAGACCTATTGTTTTTGGTGAAGTTCGGTTGAGGGAAAGGGGTAGTTTACCTGCAACGTTACTTTAACAAGGGTATTTTCTATGGCAAACGATAACAGCCGCAAATTCAAACAGAATCAAATAATGTTTTGCATACAGCCCTGATTTGTAGAGTACTCAAGACCTATTGTTTTTGGTGAAGATCGGTTAAGGGAAAGGGGTAGTTTACCTGTAATGTTTTATGTTTTAACAAGGGTATTTCCTATGGCAAACGATAACAGCCGCAAATTCAAACAGAATCAAAAGATTATTTGGATACAGCCCTAAATTGTAGAGTTCTCAAGACCTATTGTTTTTGGTGAAGATCGGTTGAGGGAAAGGGGTAGTTTACCTGCAACGTTTTTTTAACAAGGGTATTTTCTATGGCAAACGATAACAGCCGCAAATTCAAACAGAATCAAATAATGTTTTGCATACAGCCCTGATTTGTAGAGTACTCAAGACCTATTGTTTTTGGTGAAGATCGGTTAAGGGGAAGGGGTAGTTTACCTGCAACGTTTTTTTATCAAGCGTATTTTCTATGGCAAACGATAACAGCCGCAAATTCAAACAGAATCAAATAATTTTTTGCATACGTCCCTGAATTGTAGAGGTCTCAATGACTTTCGATTTTGGTGAAGATCGGTTAAGGGGAAGGGGTAGTTTACCTGCAACGTTTTACGTTTTAACAAGAGTAAAGTACTTGAAAATTTATTTTAACTTTTTGAAACAATGGTAATTGTTAAAAATAAAATAATTTTGTTGCAAGGCAATAAAATTATAATTTTTTCATTTTAATGTAATATAATATTTTTCATTTAATACAGCAATAAAAAGGCAGGTAAGACACAGCCTGGCTGTTTGGCTGAAAATGATTTTAAATATAAATCTTAGAATATGGAAGTCATGTATGGTTCTCCATACCGATATTGATAGTTGTAGCAGACCGACTTCAGTTTTCACAATGAACGTTTTATGTAAATATACAATGCTCCATATCTTTTTTACAGACTATCTTGATTTTATACTAACATAGGCTAATAAAGATTGTGGCGTTAATGATCCGCAGTTACACATATGTTAAATGTATAAATTACCCATGTTTATAGAATTAAATACTGCCTTTTTACTTCCATATTCCTTAAGGAATGGAAGTATGGTGATGGCAAAAAAAATCGTGTTCGAGATTATTGCAGATTCTGATTGTACTACACTCAAAACATGAAAAAAAGTCGTTTTCCGAAAAGTGTCTGTGTGTGTGTCTGTCTGTCTGTGTGTCTGTAGATTTTTTTTCTATGGCAAACGATAACTGCCGCAAATTCAAACAGAATCAAATAATTTTTTGCATACAGTCCTGATTTATAGAGTACTCACGACCTTTTTTTTTTGGTGAAGATCGATTGAGGGAAAGGGGTAGTTTACCTGCAACGGTTTTTTTTATCAAGGGAAATTTTTTTTTTTCTGGCAAGCGATAACAGCCGCAAATTCAAACAGAATCAAATAATGTTTCGCATACAGCCCTGAATTGTAGAGTTCTCAAGACCTATTGTTTTTGGTGAAGATCGGTTAAGGGAAAGGGGTAGTTTACCTGGAACGTTTTATGTTTTAACAAGGGTATTTCCTATGGCAAACGATAACAGCCGCAAATTCAAACAGAATCAAAAGATTATTTGCATACAGCCCTAAATTGTAGAGTTCTCAAGACCTATTGTTTTTGGTGAAGATCGGTTAAGGGAAAGGGGTAGTTTACCTACAACGTTTTTTTAACAAGGGTATTTTCTATGGCAAACGATAACAGCCGCAAATTCAAACAGAATCAAATAATTGTCTGCATACAGCCCTGATTTGTAGAGTACTCAAGACCTATTGTTTTTGGTGAAGATCGGTTAAGAGGAAGGGGTAGTTTACCTGCAACGTTTTTTATCAAGCGTATTTTCTATGGCAAACGATAACTGCCGCAAATTCAAACAGAATCAAATAATTTTTTGCATACGTCCCTGAATTGTAGAGGTCTCAAGGACTTTCGATTTTGGTGAAGATCGGTTAAGGGGAAGGGGTAGTTTACCTGCAACCTTTTACGTTTTAACAAGAGTAAAGTACTTGAAAATTTATTTAAACTTTTTGAAACAATGGTAATTGTTAAAAATAAAATAATTTTGTTGCCAGGCAATAAAATTAAAATTTTTTCATTTTAATGTAATATAATATTTTTCATTTAATACGGCAATAAAAAGGCAGGTAAGACACAAACACACACACACAATTCACGTTATTTCTGGCCTCACTCATGTTTATTTTCTTACGTTTGCACGCTTTTTAAATGGAAAGTGCCGAAACCCACACCAACATAACGCGTGCAAGCCGTAAATAATGGACATCAATTTGCTTACTGGCGAAGCTAGTAGTTAATGAATGGGTAGGCAAAAATCTTATCTTAAATTTTTTTTAAGGAATCACTAAAAGGACGGTGGGTCAAATCGGACGCTGAGGTAGAGTTTGCTGTAACCGAATGGTTCCACAAACAGCCGTAAGAATTTTACTAGCAGGGAATCTACAGGTTAGTGCAACAGTGGAACTCATGTCTTAATGTTATTGGAGACTTCTTTTAAAATCGTTGAATAAAAAATGCTTTACAGCTCTATACGTGTGTCTATTGAACAATCCTTGTATTAGTCATACACAATAATACAACTGATTGAACTTCAAATTTTTAAACTTGATTAGTTTCTATATATATGTTTAATGTTACAAATAATTCAAATAACAATCTTGATCATCTGTTAGTTCAGCGGAATAACAGTGACACTTTTAATAACCGCATAAAATAAACACTTAGAAACAACACAGGCGCTTTAACTTAACTGTTTGGACCACAGAAGTGAGGCATGCCTCAACGCTCTATGTGTACAGCGCGGGACAATCCCCCCTCCCTACACTTCCCTATCACACCACTACATTGCTTACATACGATGTATACAAAAAACGCTGAGGCTAGTTCAGGTTGCCTCATTTGCTTTAAACGAACTATGCCGAATCTCACCTGTCACCATCTAGCGGTCGCTCAATAAAGCACGTTTCGGTTTAATAAATTTGACAGTCGCAGTAACAATGTATAATCTTTATGTTATGTAGTTCATACGTATTTATAATTTTTATTCTGCAGAATTTTTTAGTGTAGGCATTGCCTCAATTGCCTCCATGTAACTTCGCCACTGATATATATGTCTACAACGTTATCGGCAACAAAGAAGTAGTTTTTGTTAAAATTCCTTCCCGGGATATTTGGCCGTAGTTCAATGTTTTCTACAAAACCAGACATTTCGGCAATGCCATCGACTTCCATCATCAGTGAAAATCGAGTGCGATAACGTGAGGTGGTATACGTTAGTGACCACAGTACTGTGGTTAAGGCTGAAGCAGTAAGTAGAAAGAAGTAGTTTCTATGGTAATATTTCATTTCGAAAATGATTTTAAATATAAATCTTAGAATATGGAAGTCATGTATGGTTCTCCATACCGATATTTTTAGAGAATTGAATGACAAATTTGATAGACAAAGTAGGGATATTAATGAGTTGAAACATGAGATACAAGAAATTAACAAACATTGTGAAAATACCAAAGTAGAATTTACTAATAAAATCAGCCAAGTAGAAACTAAGTTAGATGATTCAATACAAAAGATAGATATTAAATTTAATGCAATAGATAGCCAGATAGACAGAGTTGAGAAGCAAATCAATGAAAACAATGAAATATTAATAAATTCAATGAATGAGTATAACAATGACATAGAATCTAAAATTATTAAATGTAATATTGAAACTGAATGTAAGTTGAGTAGCGTAGTAATGACAGTTGAAAAATTTAGTCAGAATATTGATGAACACCAAAATAAGATAGACTCTAAAATATATGAAATTGAAAGCAATTATAAGACAGAAATACAAGCAGTAAATGAATCTATTGAAGTAATATCAAAAAATAATGTGCAGTCTGAATGTTGTAATGACAAAAAATTATATTCACTTGAACAAAATATTAGTAGTATGCGAGATGAATTAAGTTTAGTGAAAAATCAAAATGTAAACAATGTTACTGAGCGCATATTTATGACACGAGATACAAATAATGAAATAGAATTAGAAACTTTTAATTGTGACAATCGTAGAGTACACCCAATGCAATTTTTAAATAGGGTTAGGGAGTTTAATCGGTTTAATAGTAGTAGCTGGGAGGTTAAGTTGCTGAAGATTATCAAATGTTTTAAAGGTAGTGCCGAGATATGGTCGGAAGTACACCATACCAAATGGGATAGTTTTGAGGATTTTGAGATAGCTTTTCGAAACAAATATTGGTCAGAAGAAGATCAAGAAATATTAAGAAGTAAAATAATGGGTAACGGGAATTTTGGTAGGATTAATAACCACCTAACCATATATGTGATGACCATATACAACGAAGCTAAATATCTAGAACCGCCGTTGCCTTTCCGATCATTTATAAGACATATTAGCAAACACCTGCCCAGAGAAGTGCAAATTACGTTAATGACTAGAGAGATTACAAATATAAGCGAGTTAGAAAACATGTTAGATGTATTACAGAATATAGGGGAACGCGACATAGGGCGACGTCCAAACACACCAGTAGTACCACACCATAATAATAATAATAATAATAATAATTTCCATCATAACAGGGGTACACAGAATTTTCATAGAGGAGCGCGGGGAGGAAGTTTCGATAATAGGGGCGAGAGTTGGCGGTGTAGAACCTGCGAAACCGACAATTATGCTAATAGAACAAACTGTTTCAGATGTCATCGGAACAGGGAGTGCGCCAGGAACGAGCGAGCAAACCCAACACCCAATCAGCAGTTGAGAGGAGGAGAATTTCACAGAGGAGCGATGAGAGGAGGAGGACATTATAATAGAGGGAGAGGAGGAAATCATCCAGCTGTGGCGGGTCCCTCCACGGAAAACTAGGTAGGACAATGGAGAAGCGGGCCGAACCATTGTCTACGGAAAACAGGAGGGTCCAAATAATCAACAGATACCATAATAACGTTATCAAGATGGACATGGCGAAGGAACTGTTAGAAGAAGAGGAGAATAAGGTGATGGAACGCAGAACAGGATTAACTGAGGTGACGATTAACATTGAAGGTGAGATGTCAAATAACTACTTAATAAATTTCTTCTAATGTAATATAATAGATTGACTTCCACATACCTGGAAGGTTTCGTTTTATTTCGGGCCAGGATCCTTTCGTACGAATGCAGATACAAACATGTGTTTCATGGGTTCTCGAAATAATTAACTCTACACATCTTTAAGAAGAGAATTATTAATTTTAATGTTCAATTGTTGAAATTACTGTTTGACAAATAGCTTTACATGGAGTTACATATTGTGCAACTCGTGCATCTGGTTTGTAAAGGAACTTAGACTAGAGCTTACCTTATTATTTCACAAACACAAACATAAAATACCAACACAAATATGAACAGAAAGCAGCCCAGTTTTGCCACACTCACATTCGTACGACATTAAAAACCCCTTAACATTTTTTAGATGAAGCCCACCCCAGCTCTCACGTAAACCGTTGCCACGCGGTTCATACCCGCACTCATAATTTTAAGAGTCAGTTGATTATCTTTCCGAAAAAAAATAATGATTTCACTATTTCAAGTTGGATTAATCACGGTCACATAAACATTTGTGGTAATTACCACTTTTTCTCCTAATAAATTAAAACTCTGTTGGCGAGCCTATGCAAGACCAGCCTGGCGCCGAGACTGCTACTTGTAGACTGCTTGGAACGGGTAATGTAACAGTTACATCTTCCTTTCTCTGGCGGGAAGCTGTTGTTCACGGCCACGATGGTTTCGTCGCTCATTGCTCATTTGCTGTGAGCTAACCGTTTTATGTGTGGAATAAAGCTGGTATGTGTGTGTGACCCAAGGCCAATATTGTACTTGGCTCCGCTGACGTCATTGGAAAGGCCGGATTTAGTCATGACTTCCTGCCGCTCAAAAAAGCACATTGCGGGATTTTGCTCGTTCCAGGGCATCCTGTTTTGTGGCTGGCTGCGTCACTCAAACTTATGTTGGGGCAGTTGCGTCTGTATGCCGCTACACAAGTACAGATTTCTGAGAAGTTTGAAGGGGGTAAATGCTTCGCTTGCCGGCTTACACAACAACACCTACGTATCGCTTTTGTCTCATTGTTTCTCAACATCGTGCTGTTGCATGGAAAATAATGTTGCAATGCGTTGTTATAACGGAATGAATTTTGTTACCCAATAATTTTCACAACTTCTTTTTTACAAGCCTGCACCAAAATGAAAGAAATAAAAATGTACTTGCCCCATACGGTAAAAATAAAAACACCCAAAAATTGACCCGCTACAATACCCCCTCGATGAGAATTCTGCTGTTCAGAACAGAAGAAATCTCATCGACAAACCCCGAAGAGGACCGGTGAGGAACTGGTGCCAACAACCCCCTGGTTCTTAATCTCATGGGTATACGACCCCCCTGGCTCAGCGACCATGGACTCATCTGAACGAGATCACTGGACTTCTCCGTCAGAGATCCCAACACCGAGAAATCGAACAGACTCGCACCACAGCGCACCTCGCCTTTTAACATACCACCCCCAAAAATCCTCAATCCCTGGCCAAAATTATTCCAGCTCCTCCACCGATATGTTTCCCCTTTTTGCAAGCTGGGCTGCCTTTAGCAAATACTGGGCTCACACACACTAACATTACATGTTACCATAACACATTAAAAATAAAAGATTTCTTTTAAAATTTATTAAAAATTTTAAAAAATTCAAAATTCAAAAAAATATTTTATCCAAAAATTCTCTTCCTCTTTTTTCTTTTTTTTTTTCAAAATGACTTAACTTAAGCGTTTCTTCTACTTGAACAAATCCTTAACCTAACATGTCTTAGTCTAACAATACAGTGCGGTACAATAAATCAGTAAACTAAACATGGTAAATACACACATAAATAAAACAATAGCTACCAAAAATATGCAGTTGCTGGCAGGCGAAAAATCAAAAAAATTTTTTTTTGTTTTTCTTCAAAAAATTCAAATTCCCAAAAATTTTAAAATTCAAAAAAAATTTTACATTTGTTCAGAGGTTTCATTTATATTTAGAATTTATTCAAAACTGGTTTAAAGTGATTAAATAAACAAATAAAATTAATTCCCTACTATACAAGCTTAGTAGGTGTATGACCTCATCAGCTGATCATATACTAGGTCAAGTCCAAAACCCTTGACCTACATATGTTATATATACTTTCTGCAACTACATTAAACATCTGTAACAATCTAACTCAAAGCACAAAATATAATAAAATAAAATATTTAAAATGAACAGAATATTAATATAAACAATAAACAAATTGCCATTTAAATTATTTAAAATAAACAATTCTTAATTTTACATTATTTTCAAATTTTATCAAAATTCTGTCACTGGTTGAAAAAAAGGAACATGTATCCTTACTATAAATCTCTCTTTCTTTTCAACAATCTTACTTTGATCTACGGTGGGTGATGTAAATTATTCATTCTCATTTACTGTATTACTAGATCTGTATACATATATAAACTTTCTCCCTCTGACTCTAATATTCATCAACTTCAATTCATGACACTCATCTCTATCAAAATATCTACTAGTCCCAAAACACTCTAAACCCCAACTTATCATTTAACACAAATCGCCACCTTCTCTACATATAACAAAAATATACTCTATCCCTTTGTACATAGGATACGTGTTTCCCCTACCCAAAACTCAATTCCCTTATTTGGCGGCCCGGATTCTACCTAAGGCGGCCCCTACTTACTAAAATCGATACCAATTCCTGTCCCAACATATTTTGTTGCGAACTCCTACCTGACACTACCCCCTAATACAAAATTGCCATCCCCAAAAATCTCAATCTCATTACCTTACTACAAATACAACAAAATAACAACAACAATTATGAACAACAATATCTCACTCAAAATTCTACATATGTTCTCCATTACTACTGTGTCAACATCAATACTTCTCAAAATTTTATAACATACTTCAAAACAACATTATATTATCTTCATTTCTACTATTTCAACTTCAACTTTGACTTCAACTTGGACCGATCTATGTGTCCCACAAAATATTTATCACCCACAAACTATCTCTTATTAACTTTCACCAATTTTTTTTTTTTTCAAAAAATTTAAATTCATTATTGAAAATCATTGTTTCTATTACTTTTGAATACCAAATTAATTTAATGGTTTTTAATTTCTCAAACTCTGGGTTACCATAATTATCTCATTATTATTTTATCTGTGAAAATTTAATTTCAATTCTTTTATGTCACAATAAGGTTTTACTCAAGATACTGATTCAGCAGACTACAACATTTCTTGTTGTGGCCACCAAGCATGGCCACAGGCTTGAGTCACAACATACCACTACAACACACCTGTTTACTGTTTACATGAACACAGTTGTGTGCCAGACTTGTTTTCATAAACAACAGTTATAAACATGCTCAGTTTCAGCATTCATAATCTAAACATTCTAGTTGCATCATATATTGCCATACCTGCTTGCTACACTTTTCAAGTTTTATAAATCTTTTAGATAACATATTTGTCTCTTAGGTTTTTTATTCCAATTCAGATCAGATATATTTTTGATTCATTAATAAAAGTGGCCTTTTTAAATTATTTATTTAACTTGCAACTATTTCAATATTATTATTACAACAATCATCTTACGTACACACATTGTTTACTTAACGTTTCATAATACACACAAATGAATTCACTATATTATTTACAAACTCTTGTTATTTATTATTCAGTTTTTTCCGCACTTCATTTGTCCAGATTTGCCATGTCAGAACCATTAAAACAAAATATTTATACTGTCTTTTATTGTTTTAATAGTTTAACCTCCATCGTTCCAAATCAACCTTGGTTCTACATAACATCGTTCAATTTTATCACCACACAAATGACTGTTTTGTGTGTTGTAACCATACAAACTAAATTCATTCAGTTTATTCAAATAATCATTAAACCGGTCTACATTGGGTATTTTTGTTAAGTCTCCATCATTAAATTCATTAACTATTGGGTTAATCATTTTTATTAAATCATTGTAGTCGTTATCATTCACATATATTTCTAAACTTTCCTTCCATTCATCATACTTTTTATTTAAGTTATATAATTCTGTGACTTTATTAACACACAATTCTCTGTTTACATCTCTCTCTTCATAACCCCAAATCACACTCTCAAAAGTATTACAGACAGAGGGTATAAATTCAATTAAATCTTTCCTGACTTCTCCAGGAAAAACAAAAAACTTATTTGTAGCACACTCGTCTACACAATATATACGTGAAGGTCTTCCTTCACCCCCCATTCTACCTCGTAAACAATTTACCCCCTGTTTCATAACTGTAATATAACTCTCTCTCCACTCTCTCTCTAACTCCTTAACACACATTAACATTTCATAATCACATTCTACAACTTCATTAGTACTCTCAGATACCACTTTTTCGACTACATTATTATTCTCATTATTATCAACATCATTATTATTTATTAATTCATTACCTAATACAACATTGTCATTACAACTTTCGTTTGTATTACTCGTACTTGATTCTACTTTATTCAGACTATTTCTTGTCATTTCATCGGCATTTTCAAGACATACATTCTTGTCTTGTATATTATTTATCAACTCACTAAATTTTACATTTATATTTTGCTGTAACTGCACATTCTGGTCTTTAATTGCTTTAAAATTAATCTCGTTTTGAATATTTTGCTGCTCGCATTTTATTTTCTGTTCATTAAAATCACTAGTTAATTGGTCTAATTTATAGTTAAAATCACTTTTCATCTTATTTAAAATTATGTCATTATCATCAAAACGACTATTTAACATGTCAAATTTATTTGCAAATTTATTGTCCATTTCATCAAACTGATCATTCTGTATATCAAATTTTACGTTAATATCCTTAGACATATTTCTCACGTCACTGGACATGGTTCTCATGTCACTAGACATGGTTCTCATGAAATTAAATAAATCGTTCACTGACAACTCTGTAGCTTTATTTGTTACGGGAGTTGATATCGCTCCTGGTGAGCTAAATACAGATGCTTCTGCGTTATACTCATTTATTGACGTTACTTATGTTTGAATACCGGAGTCAACATTTGCTTGTCTCTCGGTCTGATTGTCAGATAAGCCGACTTCACTGTTATCTGCCATTTCTTATTTTATACTTGATATTTGTTTATAAATAACATATAATCAATAAAGTGTATTATATAACCACTTTTGCGTTAACAACGCACTTTTGTTTTATTCCGCTAACCCCAAAAACATGTTTGTATCTCTACTATAGGTACGGTCTTTGATATTTTAATTACCAAAAACTGTCCCTGTTCGGGCGCCATTGAGATGTCAAATAACTACTTAATAAATTTCTTCTAATATAATATAATAGATTGACTTCCACATACCTGGAAGGTTTCGTTTTATTTCGGGCCAGGATCCTTTCGTACGAATGCAGATACAAACGTGTTTCATGGGTTCTCGAAATAATTAACTCTACACATCTTTAAGAAGAGAATTATTAATTTTAATGTTCAATTGTTGAAATTACTGTTTGACAAATAGCTTTACATGGAGTTACATATTGTGCAACTCGTGCATCTGGTTTGTAAAGGAACTTAGACTAGAGCTTACCTTATTATTTCACAAACACAAACATAAAATACCAACACAAATATGAACAGAAAGCAGCCCAGTTTTGCCACACTTACATTCGTACGACATTAAAAACCCCTTAACATTTTTTAGATGAAGCCCACCCCAGCTCTCACGTAAACCGTTGCCACGCGGTTCATACCCGCACTCATAATTTTAAGAGTCAGTTGATTATCTTTCCGAAAAAAAATAATGATTTCACTATTTCAAGTTGGATTAATCACGGTCACATAAACATTTGTGGTAATTACCACTTTTTCTCCTAATAAATTAAAACTCTGTTGGCGAGCCTACGCAAGACCAGCCTGGCGCCGAGACTGCTACTTGTAGACTGCTTGGAACGGGTAATGTAACAGTTACATCTTCCTTTCTCTGGCGGGAAGCTGTTGTTCACGGCCACGATGGTTTCGTCGCTCATTGCTCATTTGCTGTGAGCTAACCATTTTATGTGTGGAATAAAGCTGGTATGTGTGTGTGACCCAAGGCCAATATTGTACTTGGCTCCGCTGACGTCATTGGAAAGGCCGGATTTAGTCATGACTTCCTGCCGCTCAAAAAAGCACATTGCGGGATTTTGCTCGTTCCAGGGCATCCTGTTTTGTGGCTGGCTGCGTCACTCAAACTTATGTTGGGGCAGTTGCGTCTGTATGCCGCTACACAAGTACAGATTTCTGAGAAGTTTGAAGGGGGTAAATGCTTCGCTTGCCGGCTTACACAACAACACCTACGTATCGCTTTTGTCTCATTGTTTCTCAACATCGTGCTGTTGCATGGAAAATAATGTTGCAATGCGTTGTTATAACGGAATGAATTTTGTTACCCAATAATTTTCACAACTTCTTTTTTACAAGCCTGCACCAAAATGAAAGAAATAAAAATGTACTTGCCCCATACGGTAAAAATAAAAACACCCAAAAATTGACCCGCTACAAAGGTAAGAATTATAAAACTTTAATTGATACCGGTAGTGAGATATCAGTAATTTCTGAAAATGTCATGGGTGAATTAAAAGAGTTAAACAAGAATATACCGTCACTACCAGTTGCCGGGGTTACAGTAGTGGGGGTAACTGGGGTGAGAAGTAAGAGAATAACCAGACAATTACAATTAAATATTTTAATAAATGGAGTTGAATTTGAAAACACTTTCCTAGTAGTTAAAGGGTTAAGTCTAGATGTAATATTGGGAAATGATTTTTTGGAAAGAAACGGAGCAGTGATAGATTTTAATAAACAAATAGTAAAATTTGAGAAGGGGAATAAACCAGTCAGAATAGAGTTTAAGAAAGTAGTAAATGAAAATAAAGTCACGGGAATAAAAATGTTACATAAACAGATAAGTGATAGAGAGATAGAAACTAAAATAAATATATGTCTAGAGAGTGATGGAGGAGAGATGCATGAGCGTAATGAGAGTGTGCGGGCAGATAGAGCCGATAAATTTTTCAATGAAAATGCAGTTGTAGGAAATACTCAGCGAGAGGAGCTGTGGGCAGTTGTGGAGCGGTACAGAGAGGTGTTTGATGAATCACCAGGGAAAGCAAAGGACTACATCTGCGAGCTGAAAGTTCGGGACCACGCACCATATATGCAGAGAAGCTACCCAGTGCCATTTTCGAAGAGGAGGGCTGTACAGGAGGAATTAGACCGTATGATGCAAGGAGGCATAATTGAACGCTCAGTATCACCTTATTCAAATCCTTTGGTGGTAGTGATAAAGAAGGATGGCAAGGTAAGGTTATGTTTAGATGCTAGGAAAATTAATCAAATTATTATACCTGACAGGGAATCTCCGGAACCCATAAATGAGATTTTACAAAAGTTTAGCGGAGTCAAATACATGACGTCCTTAGACCTGACCGCTGGATACTGGCAGGTGCCATTAGCAAAAGAGAGCAGGAAATACACAGCTTTTCTTTTTAACGGTAAGAATTACCAGTTTAAACGCTTACCTTTCGGATTAAACACCAGTGTTGCCAGTTTTATCAAATGTTTAGATAATATTTTACAACCTAAGGACTTAGACTTTTTAACTGTATATGTCGATGATATTTTGATAGCCTCTAGAACATTCACTGAACATTTAGAACACATAGAATATGTATTAGATAAGCTTCAAACAGGGGGTTTAACAGTGAATTGGGACAAGTCTAAGTTTCTGCAGACAGAAATACATTTTTTAGGATTTATTATTACACAGGAGGGGATATTAGCAAACCCTGACAAAGTCGAGGCCATAATGCGATTCCCTGAACCGAAAAACATTAAGCAATTACAAAGTTTTTTAGGCCTATGCAATTTTTACAGGAAATTTCAGGAGAACTACGCACACACAACATCCAAACTGAGTGCTGTACTGCAGAAGAATAAACAGTGGAGATGGGGTGATACGGAACGAACTGCGTTTAATGAAATTAAGAGAAAGTTCAGTCACATGATCATGATGAATCATCCCGATTTTAATAAGACTTTTTATTTGCAGACCGACGCCAGCAATGTAGCGCTAGGGGCAGAGTTATACCAGGAGAGCTGCGACAAGGAACACCTAACGATCGCCTTCGCCAGTAGATCGCTGTTATCGGCGGAAAAGAATTACACGACAACTGAAAAGGAACTTCTAAGTATCGTGTTCGCCGTGGGTAAATTCCGCACCTACATCCTAGGGAATACTACGATAATCCGGACGGACCACAAGGCACTGTCATTTCTGAATTCATGTAAGCTAACACACAGCCGATTAACCAGGTGGGTATTAGCCTTACAGGAATATAACTTTTCATGGGAGTACATAAAGGGGTCAGATAATAAGGTACCAGATACACTTTCTAGAATAGATGTTATAGATAATAAAACTGGTAGGGACCCTAAAGAAATAGAAATTTTTAGACTAACTAGGGAAGATAGAATTTTTGGTGAGGAATTAAGTGACATTAAAAACTTGCAAAGATCTGATAGCAAACTGGGTAAAATAATTGTTAGTTTAGAAACAGATGTAGCGGGATCTGAATATAATGAGCGATTTCAAGTATATCAAGGTATTTTGTTTAAAAAAGTAGATGGTGGGGAGCGTGATTGGAGGTTAGTTATACCTGAGGGGTTAATAGATAAAATTGTTTGGGATTGTCATATAAGGTATGGTCATTTTGGTGCGAGAAAGTGTGCAAATGTTTTGAAAGAGTCATGTATATTTAAGAATATGGAGAGGAGAGTGAGAAAAGTGTTGAGAGTGTGTGATTTATGTCAAAAATCGAAAGTAGTGAATTACAGAGTGGAAGGGGAGATGAATTACATAAAAGTAGATAAACCTTTCGATCTAGTTGCGGTTGATTTATATGGACCATTACCCAGAAGTAGAGGGGGTGTATTATATGTATTTGTAGTTTTAGACACTTTTTCAAAGTTTGTGAAGTTATATAGCATTAAGAGAGCAACTAGTAAAGTACTTAGTGAGAGAATAGTAAAAGACTATATGCTTAATGTGGGAAAGCCGAAAGTTATATTATCTGACCATGGTCCACAGTTTATAAGCGGCAAGTGGCGGCAGACGCTTGGATGGGAAGGCATCATACCCAAGCATACGGCAGTGTACCATCCTCAGTCGAACCAAGCAGAACGGGTGATGAGAGAGATTGGCAGGATATTTCGGGCGTACTGTCACGCCAAACACACAGAATGGCCATCCTACGTGAAAAAAGTAGAGGAGTGGCTGAATTGTACCACCCATGAGTCCACGGGATTTACGCCGCATGAGTTGATCAGGGGAACAAGGCCGCCCAGGACATTGGAACAACTTTTCACATACCCACCCGAAGGTCAGGTTTTGGACAGAAACATGAAGATTAGATTGGCGAACGAGAATTTACTTACTAGAGGAGAGCGACGAAAACAGAAACATGATGCTAAGGGTAAATGGACCAAGTATGAGGTAGGTCAGTTAGTGTTAGTAAAAAGACATGATTTGTCCAGTGCTCAAGATAGGGAAATAAAAAAGTTTTTCTTGTTATATGAAGGACCTTATGAAATCATAGAAATAAAAATGCAGAATGCGTATGTGCTGAGGAACCCAGCGACGCAGGAAATAGTAGGTACTCAAAATGCGACGAATTTAAAATTATACAGGTCACTTTAATTGTTATGTTTATAAATAAGTTTTTCAAATATTATTGTTTGTTTACAGAAGGGATCCTCCCCCATTTTCGGGCGGTCACGATCTTACCAGTCCTGGCCGTGGAATTCGGAACTCGGAGGCGGGCCATGGTTGGCGGATCTTCCTTCGGGCGGTGAAAACAACGATGGTCCGGCTCCACCAAAATTGGTATAAAGTAGAAAACTTAGCGACATATTTGAACGGGGAGGGGGACCCCAACAGGTACGTGACATAAATTATTTTTTTTTATACACTCCCGGTGCAGCGGTTTCGGTGTGCCTGTCACGTGCCTGCACTGCCTTAGAGTGTTTGTAAATAATGGAGGCTGCATTTAAGTAAAAGGCAGTGCATACAAATTTAAATATTTTAGTGTCAAGGGCAAAATTAAAGTGGAGCCTTTGACAATAGTTTCTGATTAGCCCGAAACGACGAGTTTTGGGGCAAGAGGGATCGGCGCAAGGTAGAAAGCGGGTTTGAAGAAATGGAGGAGAGGGGGAGTAGTGTGTTTCAGAGGGGGGACGTGAATTCACGTAGTATATCTACCTAGTGCCAATCCGTTTTGCGGCAGGACCCGGCATTTCAGGCGGCTGCGACCTTCCTAGACGTAGTGTAAGTCACAATAGAGTCAGCCTTCAATGTACATAGCATTAAAAAAAAAAAAAAAAACCAAAATAACTTTGGATGTGCATAATTTTATTTTAAATTTAAATAAATTTTTAGAAATAGGTGACCAAATATAAGTATTAAATTTTAGTATATTAAATCAGTGAGTATAGGAACGTTTTGAAGAAATGTGTAGCAAAATAAAACTTGTTATCAATACCAGATGTGGGGATAATAATGGGGGGGTAGATTGGTGCTCAATGAAGTGATAGAACAGTGGAGTGTGGAACTGCAACGGTTGAAAGTTTAGTTATCCATTGTAATTAATTAGTTAGTAAGTTGCTGTCGCTGGGGTGGCATGTGCCCCAGTAGATAGCGGAAAGTGTTGGGGGTAACCGAGAGTGTTACCTCCATTGGAGGCCAACATGGCGAATATGCACGGCACACCCTTTTGTATAATTTTATATTGTACTTGATAAATTGCCGTGTCGTGCATAATAATAATAATGATGTAGACATGCCTGAAGGAAGAGTTGATTTCCCCGACTTTTCGGGCGATTACTGCCTTACCAGCACTAATCGTGGTTTTGGCGAGCGGTTAGCTATGGTCATACCAAGTCCCTTGACCATAGCTGGCTTGAAATTGGTACAGATTTGAAATTTAATGGGGGGAGAACTT
Source organism: Magicicada septendecula (assembly GCA_034769895.1). NCBI lineage: Eukaryota > Metazoa > Arthropoda > Insecta > Hemiptera > Cicadidae > Magicicada > Magicicada septendecula. Next base: position 14,688,727 of record CM068373.1, on the reverse strand, counting down.
AGGGGAAATCCCGGGAACTATGGAACAGCGGCTGCCACTCTGTTCGAGGAGGAACAGCAGAGCCAGGTGGTAGATCCGTCTTAAGGGTGTAATTATTTAACAAGAACATGATGATGTTCACTAATTTTAAAACTTAATAGCGGAAGCAGAGACGGAGAGGTAAAACCTGCTCCAAAATATACAGTCTCTGTGGAAGCAGAAAGGCGCCACAGTCTTACATAATTTGAAATAGTGTGTGTGGCTGGGAGGTTATCCAGATGGATAACGTATTAAAAAATTTCGTTGTATTTTAATAATGATGATTTGCTACTCAATAATTTTGTTTGATTTGAAAAATAGATGCACTAAATACTTCTTATATTGTGTTATTATGTCTTATTATGTTAATTGCATTTAGTATGTTAGGAATAAGAATTATAAAAATATGATAATATGTTTTCAATGTGTTTATAGATTTTAAAATAAAATGAAAAATAGTTGTGATAGGTGAAATTTTCAATGGGTTGCAAAAGATAGAAATGGGTGATAGTAATTATTTGAATAAAATGTTTGAGTCAGTTCAAGTTGAATTTTGTGGGACATGTAGATCTGTCAAAATTGAAGTCAGAGTTAAAGAAATAGTAGAGATGAAAATAATGTAATGTTGTTTTGAGTTAATGTATGTTATAGAATTTTGAGAAGTATAAGTGGAGACACAGTAGAAATGGAGAATTTATGTAGAATTTTGAGCGATATATTGTTTATTTTGTTGATGTTATTTTGTTGTAATTGTAGTGAGGTAATGAGATTGAGATTTTTTGGGGATGGCAATTTTGTAGTAGGGGTAGTGTAGTGTGGGAGTCCGCAACATAAGGGTTGGGACGGGATTTGGTATAGTTTTAGTGGGAAGGGGTTGCCTTAGGTAAAATCCAGGAACCAGAGAACGGGAATTGAGCTTTTTTGGGGGGGGGAAACACGTATCCTATGTACAAAGGGTTAGAGAGTATTTTTTTTTTATATAAGAGTAGAAGGTGGCGAATTGAGTTAAAGTAGTAAGTAGTTAGAGGTAGAGAAGGGTTAGTAGATTTTTTGATAGTGGGGTGTCATACTAGTTAAAGATTTTGTAAGGGAGTGTTAGAGTAATAAAAGGGGAAGATTATGGGTAAATGCCAAGTTGATAAAGTGAATTATAATGAATAACGTAGAATCACCCAGATTAATGAAAGAGAATGATAAATGAAAATGATGGGTAAAACGAAGATTGAAATGATTGAAAAAAAAAAAAAAAAAAAAAATTTTGAGAAACGACTTAATAAAAGTTAAATGGAGATCTATGTATTTTATTATTGAAAGGTAATTTTCTGATTTTATATGCAAATTTAATGATATAAAGTGTGTAACATTTTAAATGTAAGTTGTTTTATTTTAAGATGAATTATTAATGTACTATATTTTCCTATGTTATGTTATGTTGTTAGGTATTATGATATATGTTAGCAATAAGTAAAAAACAAAACCAGTGCTTCTTAGCGCAAACCAGCACCGCTAGGGGGAAACAGATCAGTTGGGGATATGGTGTTGTATAAGGCCACTACTTGATATTTTGATTTGTTGTTTCAGTGTTTGGTAGTGCTGTGGCGGCGGACCTGAGCTGGCCTGCGCGTCAGAGCAGGGGCGTTAAGTATCTGTCTGACTCTACGGTGTTGGGATCTCGAGAGAGAAGTCCAGTATTGTCATGCAGATGCGGTCACAGTCACCGGACCAAGGGTGAGTTGATAATTTTTTGTTGTAAACCGTACAGGGGTTGTGGCGACATATCCTGGCTGATCCCTCTAGCAAGTATGAATGTGTCAATGAGATTTTTTATGCTTCGGCATAAAATATCTCATTGAGGGGGTATTGTAGCGGGGCGTTTTGGGGCCTATTTTGGGGCAATAACACAATTTATAATTTTTTTTATGATAATAAATAACAATTGGCAATAGGGACAGAAATTATAAACTTCGGTAAATTTCTTGTTTGGAGCGATCTGTTATTGGAGCGGTGGCTGCACTGTTATTGACTTTATGAATGCCAAATTATTTAATAATATGGTGTGGACAGATTTTAATAACTGCAACTGTACCAAGGTCAACAAATGACGAACACGAAACCAGTAAACACATTATGTAACGGTAAACAAATTATGCAATGAAACATCAGGCGAGCGTTACGTCAGAGCCTATCCTTGATGAGTAATTCAGTTATGTAACGGTGACATGCAGCTGGCGGAGTGATATAAACTTTAAGACAATAAGAATTGAACCTCCAACAACAGCCGCTTCAAATTAGCGCCAGTAGTTCAGTCTCAGTCTAAATTCAATGCTCGCGCGAGCAACAGCTATGTAAAAGTTTCGGAACATAAGTGCGGGCCCGCATACAATAAAAAATGTGAATCTTTATATTTATATCTAAAATACAAACAGTTTTTCGGCCGTAAAATGTGATAGTGCGAACTATAAAACGATAAAACAGCAAAACAGTGCACGCCATGAGTAGACACCCCAGGAGTCGAACTCATAAACAGGAAAGTAGACATTCAAAATAATAATTAAAAAATGCTGGTTTTTTCCTTTTTAAAAAATTAAATAAAAATGGGAAATTTAGGGAAAGATTTTAAAATGTGGGGGTAGTATGTGAGCGAGTGTGAGGTTTTGTTTAATTATATAAATAGGTAATGAAGTGCTGGTTTCCGTAGTAAAACTAATCCTAGTAGTATAGAGATTATTTCTATGTAAAATCTTGATTCCTTTTTACACTAAAATGTTATTTTTTTTATTAAAAGTTTTTTTTTCTTAATTTCATTTGTGTGTGCGTTTTTCTAGAAATGTTAATAAATTTTAATTAATGAGGAAACATATAAAGTTTTCTTTATTTGTTCAAACAACATTCTGATTTCCTGTTCGCCGAAAAGAACCCGTATGAACGTAAGCATGGTAAGCACATATATTTTTTTTTTCTCTTATAAGAAGTTGGCAGTACAAGATGGCTACCGAAAAATTAATGTTCTGAATTACTTTAACCTTGTTTGTATCAATCATAATTTAATATCAATATTATCAAACATAACAATGGCGCCCGAAGATGAGGGACAATTTTATATAAATAAATTTATATAAAATACGGCCTACTTGGGAGAACAGAATGGTTGTTTGGAGTTTGTATTTACGTATGTACGTAAGATAGACGTAAAAGGTTATGTTTAATATTGGTGAGTAGAATATTTGTTTTTTGATAAGTATGCGTTACATATGGTAAGATTTTATAAAGAAATATATATTAAAAATTTTAAGAAAAATGGCAGATAATGATATTAGTTTATCTGATAGTCAGATAGCAAATCAAATAAGTAGCGACTCCGGAATTCAAACAACTGACAGTAGTCTTGAGGAGTCAAAAATAATACAGACAGTTGAGATTCATTCAACCCCTATTTTAGGAAATCAAAATAAGAAATCTGATAATGATACTATGTTAGCAAGATTGTATGATATGATGTACAATAGTTTAGAAAAACAAGACAGCAATTACTTCCATATTCCGTAAGGAATGGAAGTATGGTGATGGCAAAAAAAATCGTGTTCGAGATTATTGCAGATTCTGATTCTACTACACTCAAAACATGAAAAAAAGTCGTTTTCCAAAAAGTGTCTGTGTGTGTGTGTGTGTCTGTCTGTCTGTCTGTCTGTGTGTCTGTAGATTTTTTTTCTATGGCAAACGATAACTGCCGCAAATTCAAACAGAATCAAATAATTTTTTGCATGCAGCCCTGATTTGCAGAGTACTCGCGACCTATTGTTTTTGGTGAAGATCGGTTGAGGGAAAGGGGTAGTTTACCTGGAACGGTTTTTTTTTAGCAAGGGTAATTTTGTTTGTTTGGCAAACGATAACAGCCGCAAATTGAAACAGAATCAAATAATGTTTCGCATACAGCCCTGAATTGTAGAGTTCTCAAGATCTGTTGATTTTGGTGAAGATCGGTTAAGGGAAAGGGGTAGTTTACCTGTAACGTTTTATGTTTTTAACAAGGGTATTTCCTATGGCAAACGATAACAGCCGCAAATTCAAACAGAATCAAAAGATTATTTGCATACAGCCCTAAATTGTAGAGTCCTCAAGACCTATTGTTTTTGGTGAAGTTCGGTTGAGGGAAAGGGGTAGTTTACCTGCAACGTTTTTTTAACAAGGGTATTTTCTATGGCAAACGATAACAGCCGCAAATTCAAACAGAATCAAATAATGTTTTGCATACAGCCCTGATTTGTAGAGTACTCAAGACCTATTGTTTTTGGTGAAGATCGGTTAAGGGAAAGGGGTAGTTTACCTGTAATGTTTTATGTTTTAACAAGGGTATTTCATATGGCAAACGATAACAGCCGCAAATTCAAACAGAATCAAAAGATTATTTGCATACAGCCCTAAATTGTAGAGTTCTCAAGACCTATTGTTCTCAAGACCTACGTATTTTATGCACGTCATTCTTTTATTAATGACGTTTGGCGTTGTCGGCCAATGAAACAGACGTATGTAGAGCCGGTATTAGTTGCTGTAACCATTTTAAGTGTTCTTATTTGCACGTACACTGCTAGCCTTGAAATTATTTCGTTGTCTCGGAACTGCGTCGTTGCCGGCAAAACCAGGGAAATTGTATTACCCATAAAAATGAATGTAAAAAATATCGAAATACAATAATTTGCTACCTTGTATACCATACATTTTATATCAGGCTTTTCGTACTGTCACAAAACCCCCTCAATGAAAGGTTTTGTGTCGAGACACAAAAACTTTCATTGACTCATTCACACTTCTCTAAAAGGATCAGCCCAGATATGGAGCCACAACCCCCTGTAGTGTTACTATAAAAGAAATTCAATCACTTACCCTTGGTCCAATGATGAGGTTCGCACCTTCTGACCTTACTGGACTTCTCCGGAGAGATCCCTACACCATAAGGCCATGAGGCACTTTACGTTCCTGTTCTGACGCACCGGCCAGCTCAGGACCGCGGTCACCACACCACCAAACTGAAACATGCAATACAAAATTTTAAAATAGTGGCCTTCTCTATATCCATATCCACAACTGATATGTTTCCTCTTAGTACGTTGGTTTGCGTTTTGGGGGCATTGGTTTGCTTAATTATACAAGTTTCAAACAATGTATATCAAGAATTAAGATAGAAAATTCCTTCTCTTTTTAATAACCCGGTATTTAGTACACCTTTCTGACTCCTGTCAATTATATTCACTCTCTTTATCACATGAAAACAATTGTTCTTAACCTAAACAAAAAATACATTTTACTGCTTTAGCAACAACCATTAACTCTAATATTTTACTTCATATAATCTTACAATATCTATATATCATGGCAAACAACTTTAAAGCTGTCTAAATTTCTTTACTCGTTTTCTTTACTTTAATTTTACCTTTTTATAACAGAATCATTTCTAGAGATTTGTTACCCTAACATAAAATTCAATATTATTACCGTCACTACCCTTATAGTAACCTCCTAACCACACACACTATTGTACTATCAACATAATAAAACATTGTACATCATAAACATTAAACACTAACATTGAACAATTCACATTACTGAATTCATATTTACATAACTTGTAGCAAAACTTTAATAAGACATTACTATTTTTATCAACTCTCTATTAACTTTTATCATTTAACATTCATTTAGATTCTATACAACAATTTTCAAATTTATCATTTACCTTTCCAGTTACGTTACCTTTCTACCATGAATTTTCCTTTTCTAACCCTTTTTATCCTTACTTATTTGGGTGACTCTCTATTATTCACTATTTTCTATATCTTATTTTGGCATTTGTCAACCTAACCTTACTACCCCCTTTTCTCTACTAACAACCGCTTCTAACCATTAATACATTATGACACCAATATCTCAATAATAACCCCCTTCACAAATCCCATTTAAAACCTCTGGCACCGCTCATTTTGTCTTTTATAAGGATGTATGTTACTTAACTGGTCATCCATTCCGAACCCTTTGCCCTCCACCAAATATCGGCAAACACTCTAACCCAAAATTGCTCCGCCTGCCACAACGCTGCACGCTGGTCCCTTGCCACGTCGCTCGTTGATCACTCCTTAACACCGGATCCTTACTACAAAATATCATCAATAACAACTATAAAATTACCATTCACATTACTCACCTCTACATATAATCGCTAACCACTGTGTCCCTAAAATATCTAACACCTCTTTATATCTTATCTGTATCTCAACACTTTATTTTCACTAACTCCCATTAACTCTATTTAACTAACTCCAATGCCCTTATTTATCACTATCCCCAAACTCTGTACAACATTTCACCTTAATATACCACTAGAGAATTCATCACTTATCTACTAACAACAATACCTCTCAATATCCAAATCTATTATAATCATTTACTAACCCTTTAGAATCTAAATCTCATAATATCCTTTAAAATCATTATCAACTTCCTTCAATTGTTTAAAATTCTACAATACATGTTTACATAAAATACACAACAGCAAAATTACACAAATACATAGACATCAATACACAAAAATATACAATCCACATAGTCATTAAATCATTTACCAAAACTCAGTCATAAACAGTCCATCTTAAAAAACACTGTTCACATAATTAAATGTTCATAAACACAATAAGAACAACTAACCTCCATCGTCAAATATTAATCGAACCTTAAAACTATATACATGGTTTAATATTAGATCTTTTATACTAACATCCTTATACATGCACCAACTATTCAAATTTTTATCCGTTTCCACAAATTCATGTAACTCCTGATCGGTTATGTTTCTGTCGCCTTTGGTAAAATCAGTCATAATTAGGTATTTCGTCAAGTCATTATTCTCATCATCTCCTACTACTTCTGTTTTATTATAAGGCAAGTACTTGTTATTATTTTCACTTCTCTCTCCACCTAACCTTTCTATAAACTCTTCATAATTTCTACATATCTTAAAAATGTCTACTTCTCCTTTTCTCTCACAATATCTCTCACTTTTAAAACATCTCTCATAATAATACCTCTCCCAACAACACTTCTCTCTCTCAATATATCTCTCTTTACACCCTCTCTTTAATCCTTCAACACACACTATCATTCCATTTTTATTATATTCAATTCCCCATAAAATTTCATTATCACTACTCCTGTTTACACAATCATTTTCCAATATCATACTTTTATTTATATTATCATAATTTTCTACCCCACTTACCTTGTCTTTGTTTCTATCTAATTTGTCTATTTCTCTACTCTTATTTTCTAACTGTATTTTGTCTAACTTTGTGCCTATTTCACTTAATCTTTTGTCCAAATTGCAACCTTGTTTCTTAATTTCTTTTTTGATATCACTTAATTGTACATCGAATTGATCAAATTTGACGCTCTGCTCCTTGAAAAGCAGTTTCATCATTTTTATTATGTCATTCTCTTCCATTCTGTTATTTACTATAGGCGTTGAGTTCGCCTGTTGTGCGCTCAACATCAATGATTCTGTATTTGTATTTTCTACGTTAATGCTTTCGTTATCTGCCATTATAAAATGTTAATGATTTGTTGCTCTATATTAGCGTTACCACCTAACCTACAACCGCATTCTTAGTTTCAATGCCCACTCTGCCGTCATTCAGGCTTATTATATAAAATACAACGGGATATATTTTTATATAGTCACCAGTTCGGGCGGCAATTGTACATTTACAATAATAGTCACTGTTCCGGGCGCAAATTGTACCTTTACACACTTTTTTATCTTCATATAAATGTATTTAGAAGAAGAAATAACAAGCAACATATATTTGGTTTTGTTTACATTACTTATATCAGACACGTATGTCCCGCACACCATAATTATGGTACTTACCATACTTTGAGAAGCCTGTTGTCTCAATCTTATTATTATTATTATTATCTAGGGTCCAGGGTTTCGACTCAGCGTGATTGCTGACAGAGATAGGCATTGAAATAAAAAATACGTTCAGTTGAAAAACATTAAAACATCAATATTGGTTTATTCTCTTTTATGTGTACACCGGACAAGAATTCAAAATGGCGGCCTTTACTTACATTAACTCTCTTTTGTCATAAAACTCTTTTATATTTTCTTAAACGTCAGTTTACCAAATTTTATATATTGACTATGCAGCTGCTTCATTATTAAATGATTTTAATTATATTTTCTTCAAACAAACGCAAACCAACACCCCGTTTGGATGTCGACATTTATCATACACGCCCCACTTCCTCACTCTCATTCATACTTACAATCTCAATTTACTTTTTGGGTACACATATATCTGCAATTTGGGTAAAGAGCTCTTTAAGTAAAATTTTGGTTTTGCACTTTCCTGATTCTGTAGACTAGAAGTTCTAGAAGCGGATTCACATGTTGCTGTCTCAAAGTGGCGTGGTTACATTTTTACTATACTCACTGACTCTAATGTATAATTTTGAAAAACAATTACTGCACACTGTCTTAGTTCTCTTTTAGCTAGCACATAATTACATTTTGATTACATATTGAACTGTTTAAAACAACTAGGCCGGTATAAATTGCCGGCTGCCTTTAGCAAGGTGTTACCGCTGCTGCGGCATTGTGTAGACTGGGCCGAACAATACGCAATTTTTACGTATGTATGTGTGTGCACACATCATTGTTCTTTGTCTTTCGTTACATAAACGCCCTGCTTGTTACGTATTTTATGCACGTCATTCTTTTATTAATGACGTTTGGCGTTGTCGGCCAATGAAACAGACGTATGTAGAGCCGGTATTAGTTGCTGTAACCATTTTAAGTGTTCTTATTTGCACGTACACTGCTAGCCTTGAAATTATTTCGTTGTCTCGGAACTGCGTCGTTGCCAGCAAAACCAGGGAAATTGTATTACCCATAAAAATGAATGTAAAAAATATCGAAATACAATAATTTGCTACCTTGTATACCATACATTTTATATCAGGCTTTTCGTACTGTCACAAAACCCCCTCAATGAAAGGTTTTGTGTCGAGACACAAAAACTTTCATTGACTCATTCACACTTCTCTAAAAGGATCAGCCCAGATATGGAGCCACAACCCCCTGTAGTGTTACTATAAAAGAAATTCAATCACTTACCCTTGGTCCAATGATGAGGTTCGCACCTTCTGACCTTACTGGACTTCTCCGGAGAGATCCCTACACCATAAGGCCATGAGGCACTTTACGTTCCTGTTCTGACGCACCGGCCAGCTCAGGACCGCGGTCACCACACCACCAAACTCTGAAACATGCAATACAAAATTTTAAAATAGTGGCCTTCTCTATATCCATATCCACAACTGATATGTTTCCTCTTAGTACGTTGGTTTGCGTTTTGGGGGCATTGGTTTGCTTAATTATACAAGTTTCAAACAATGTATATCAAGAATTAAGATAGAAAATTCCTTCTCTTTTTAATAACCCGGTATTTAGTACACCTTTCTGACTCCTGTCAATTATATTCACTCTCTTTATCACATGAAAACAATTGTTCTTAACCTAAACAAAAAATACATTTTACTGCTTTAGCAACAACCATTAACTCTAATATTTTACTTCATATAATCTTACAATATCTATATATCATGGCAAACAACTTTAAAGCTGTCTAAATTTCTTTACTCGTTTTCTTTACTTTAATTTTACCTTTTTATAACAGAATCATTTCTAGAGATTTGTTACCCTAACATAAAATTCAATATTATTACCGTCACTACCCTTATAGTAACCTCCTAACCACACACACTATTGTACTATCAACATAATAAAACATTGTACATCATAAACATTAAACACTAACATTGAACAATTCACATTACTGAATTCATATTTACATAACTTGTAGCAAAACTTTAATAAGACATTACTATTTTTATCAACTCTCTATTAACTTTTATCATTTAACATTCATTTAGATTCTATACAACAATTTTCAAATTTATCATTTACCTTTCCAGTTACGTTACCTTTCTACCATGAATTTTCCTTTTCTAACCCTTTTTATCCTTACTTATTTGGGTGACTCTCTATTATTCACTATTTTCTATATCTTATTTTGGCATTTGTCAACCTAACCTTACTACCCCCTTTTCTCTACTAACAACCGCTTCTAACCATTAATACATTATGACACCAATATCTCAATAATAACCCCCTTCACAAATCCCATTTAAAACCTCTGGCACCGCTCATTTTGTCTTTTATAAGGATGTATGTTACTTAACTGGTCATCCATTCCGAACCCTTTGCCCTCCACCAAATATCGGCAAACACTCTAACCCAAAATTGCTCCGCCTGCCACAACGCTGCACGCTGGTCCCTTGCCACGTCGCTCGTTGATCACTCCTTAACACCGGATCCTTACTACAAAATATCATCAATAACAACTATAAAATTACCATTCACATTACTCACCTCTACATATAATCGCTAACCACTGTGTCCCTAAAATATCTAACACCTCTTTATATCTTATCTGTATCTCAACACTTTATTTTCACTAACTCCCATTAACTCTATTTAACTAACTCCAATGCCCTTATTTATCACTATCCCCAAACTCTGTACAACATTTCACCTTAATATACCACTAGAGAATTCATCACTTATCTACTAACAACAATACCTCTCAATATCCAAATCTATTATAATCATTTACTAACCCTTTAGAATCTAAATCTCATAATATCCTTTAAAATCATTATCAACTTCCTTCAATTGTTTAAAATTCTACAATACATGTTTACATAAAATACACAACAGCAAAATTACACAAATACATAGACATCAATACACAAAAATATACAATCCACATAGTCATTAAATCATTTACCAAAACTCAGTCATAAACAGTCCATCTTAAAAAACACTGTTCACATAATTAAATGTTCATAAACACAATAAGAACAACTAACCTCCATCGTCAAATATTAATCGAACCTTAAAACTATATACATGGTTTAATATTAGATCTTTTATACTAACATCCTTATACATGCACCAACTATTCAAATTTTTATCCGTTTCCACAAATTCATGTAACTCCTGATCGGTTATGTTTCTGTCGCCTTTGGTAAAATCAGTCATAATTAGGTATTTCGTCAAGTCATTATTCTCATCATCTCCTACTACTTCTGTTTTATTATAAGGCAAGTACTTGTTATTATTTTCACTTCTCTCTCCACCTAACCTTTCTATAAACTCTTCATAATTTCTACATATCTTAAAAATGTCTACTTCTCCTTTTCTCTCACAATATCTCTCACTTTTAAAACATCTCTCATAATAATACCTCTCCCAACAACACTTCTCTCTCTCAATATATCTCTCTTTACACCCTCTCTTTAATCCTTCAACACACACTATCATTCCATTTTTATTATATTCAATTCCCCATAAAATTTCATTATCACTACTCCTGTTTACACAATCATTTTCCAATATCATACTTTTATTTATATTATCATAATTTTCTACCCCACTTACCTTGTCTTTGTTTCTATCTAATTTGTCTATTTCTCTACTCTTATTTTCTAACTGTATTTTGTCTAACTTTGTGCCTATTTCACTTAATCTTTTGTCCAAATTGCAACCTTGTTTCTTAATTTCTTTTTTGATATCACTTAATTGTACATCGAATTGATCAAATTTGACGCTCTGCTCCTTGAAAAGCAGTTTCATCATTTTTATTATGTCATTCTCTTCCATTCTGTTATTTACTATAGGCGTTGAGTTCGCCTGTTGTGCGCTCAACATCAATGATTCTGTATTTGTATTTTCTACGTTAATGCTTTCGTTATCTGCCATTATAAAATGTTAATGATTTGTTGCTCTATATTAGCGTTACCACCTAACCTACAACCGCATTCTTAGTTTCAATGCCCACTCTGCCGTCATTCAGGCTTATTATATAAAATACAACGGGATATATTTTTATATAGTCACCAGTTCGGGCGGCAATTGTACATTTACAATAATAGTCACTGTTCCGGGCGCAAATTGTACCTTTACACACTTTTTTATCTTCATATAAATGTATTTAGAAGAAGAAATAACAAGCAACATATATTTGGTTTTGTTTACATTACTTATATCAGACACGTATGTCCCGCACACCATAATTATGGTACTTACCATACTTTGAGAAGCCTGTTGTCTCAATCTTATTATTATTATTATTATCTAGGGTCCAGGGTTTCGACTCAGCGTGATTGCTGACAGAGATAGGCATTGAAATAAAAAATACGTTCAGTTGAAAAACATTAAAACATCAATATTGGTTTATTCTCTTTTATGTGTACACCGGACAAGAATTCAAAATGGCGGCCTTTACTTACATTAACTCTCTTTTGTCATAAAACTCTTTTATATTTTCTTAAACGTCAGTTTACCAAATTTTATATATTGACTATGCAGCTGCTTCATTATTAAATGATTTTAATTATATTTTCTTCAAACAAACGCAAACCAACACCCCGTTTGGATGTCGACATTTATCATACACGCCCCACTTCCTCACTCTCATTCATACTTACAATCTCAATTTACTTTTTGGGTACACATATATCTGCAATTTGGGTAAAGAGCTCTTTAAGTAAAATTTTGGTTTTGCACTTTCCTGATTCTGTAGACTAGAAGTTCTAGAAGCGGATTCACATGTTGCTGTCTCAAAGTGGCGTGGTTACATTTTTACTATACTCACTGACTCTAATGTATAATTTTGAAAAACAATTACTGCACACTGTCTTAGTTCTCTTTTAGCTAGCACATAATTACATTTTGATTACATATTGAACTGTTTAAAACAACTAGGCCGGTATAAATTGCCGGCTGCCTTTAGCAAGGTGTTACCGCTGCTGCGGCATTGTGTAGACTGGGCCGAACAATACGCAATTTTTACGTATGTATGTGTGTGCACACATCATTGTTCTTTGTCTTTCGTTACATAAACGCCCTGCTTGTTACGTATTTTATGCACGTCATTCTTTTATTAATGACGTTTGGCGTTGTCGGCCAATGAAACAGACGTATGTAGAGCCGGTATTAGTTGCTGTAACCATTTTAAGTGTTCTTATTTGCACGTACACTGCTAGCCTTGAAATTATTTCGTTGTCTCGGAACTGCGTCGTTGCCAGCAAAACCAGGGAAATTGTATTACCCATAAAAATGAATGTAAAAAATATCGAAATACAATAATTTGCTACCTTGTATACCATACATTTTATATCAGGCTTTTCGTACTGTCACAAAACCCCCTCAATGAAAGGTTTTGTGTCGAGACACAAAAACTTTCATTGACTCATTCACACTTCTCTAAAAGGATCAGCCCAGATATGGAGCCACAACCCCCTGTAGTGTTACTATAAAAGAAATTCAATCACTTACCCTTGGTCCAATGATGAGGTTCGCACCTTCTGACCTTACTGGACTTCTCCGGAGAGATCCCTACACCATAAGGCCATGAGGCACTTTACGTTCCTGTTCTGACGCACCGGCCAGCTCAGGACCGCGGTCACCACACCACCAAACTCTGAAACATGCAATACAAAATTTTAAAATAGTGGCCTTCTCTATATCCATATCCACAACTGATATGTTTCCTCTTAGTACGTTGGTTTGCGTTTTGGGGGCATTGGTTTGCTTAATTATACAAGTTTCAAACAATGTATATCAAGAATTAAGATAGAAAATTCCTTCTCTTTTTAATAACCCGGTATTTAGTACACCTTTCTGACTCCTGTCAATTATATTCACTCTCTTTATCACATGAAAACAATTGTTCTTAACCTAAACAAAAAATACATTTTACTGCTTTAGCAACAACCATTAACTCTAATATTTTACTTCATATAATCTTACAATATCTATATATCATGGCAAACAACTTTAAAGCTGTCTAAATTTCTTTACTCGTTTTCTTTACTTTAATTTTACCTTTTTATAACAGAATCATTTCTAGAGATTTGTTACCCTAACATAAAATTCAATATTATTACCGTCACTACCCTTATAGTAACCTCCTAACCACACACACTATTGTACTATCAACATAATAAAACATTGTACATCATAAACATTAAACACTAACATTGAACAATTCACATTACTGAATTCATATTTACATAACTTGTAGCAAAACTTTAATAAGACATTACTATTTTTATCAACTCTCTATTAACTTTTATCATTTAACATTCATTTAGATTCTATACAACAATTTTCAAATTTATCATTTACCTTTCCAGTTACGTTACCTTTCTACCATGAATTTTCCTTTTCTAACCCTTTTTATCCTTACTTATTTGGGTGACTCTCTATTATTCACTATTTTCTATATCTTATTTTGGCATTTGTCAACCTAACCTTACTACCCCCTTTTCTCTACTAACAACCGCTTCTAACCATTAATACATTATGACACCAATATCTCAATAATAACCCCCTTCACAAATCCCATTTAAAACCTCTGGCACCGCTCATTTTGTCTTTTATAAGGATGTATGTTACTTAACTGGTCATCCATTCCGAACCCTTTGCCCTCCACCAAATATCGGCAAACACTCTAACCCAAAATTGCTCCGCCTGCCACAACGCTGCACGCTGGTCCCTTGCCACGTCGCTCGTTGATCACTCCTTAACACCGGATCCTTACTACAAAATATCATCAATAACAACTATAAAATTACCATTCACATTACTCACCTCTACATATAATCGCTAACCACTGTGTCCCTAAAATATCTAACACCTCTTTATATCTTATCTGTATCTCAACACTTTATTTTCACTAACTCCCATTAACTCTATTTAACTAACTCCAATGCCCTTATTTATCACTATCCCCAAACTCTGTACAACATTTCACCTTAATATACCACTAGAGAATTCATCACTTATCTACTAACAACAATACCTCTCAATATCCAAATCTATTATAATCATTTACTAACCCTTTAGAATCTAAATCTCATAATATCCTTTAAAATCATTATCAACTTCCTTCAATTGTTTAAAATTCTACAATACATGTTTACATAAAATACACAACAGCAAAATTACACAAATACATAGACATCAATACACAAAAATATACAATCCACATAGTCATTAAATCATTTACCAAAACTCAGTCATAAACAGTCCATCTTAAAAAACACTGTTCACATAATTAAATGTTCATAAACACAATAAGAACAACTAACCTCCATCGTCAAATATTAATCGAACCTTAAAACTATATACATGGTTTAATATTAGATCTTTTATACTAACATCCTTATACATGCACCAACTATTCAAATTTTTATCCGTTTCCACAAATTCATGTAACTCCTGATCGGTTATGTTTCTGTCGCCTTTGGTAAAATCAGTCATAATTAGGTATTTCGTCAAGTCATTATTCTCATCATCTCCTACTACTTCTGTTTTATTATAAGGCAAGTACTTGTTATTATTTTCACTTCTCTCTCCACCTAACCTTTCTATAAACTCTTCATAATTTCTACATATCTTAAAAATGTCTACTTCTCCTTTTCTCTCACAATATCTCTCACTTTTAAAACATCTCTCATAATAATACCTCTCCCAACAACACTTCTCTCTCTCAATATATCTCTCTTTACACCCTCTCTTTAATCCTTCAACACACACTATCATTCCATTTTTATTATATTCAATTCCCCATAAAATTTCATTATCACTACTCCTGTTTACACAATCATTTTCCAATATCATACTTTTATTTATATTATCATAATTTTCTACCCCACTTACCTTGTCTTTGTTTCTATCTAATTTGTCTATTTCTCTACTCTTATTTTCTAACTGTATTTTGTCTAACTTTGTGCCTATTTCACTTAATCTTTTGTCCAAATTGCAACCTTGTTTCTTAATTTCTTTTTTGATATCACTTAATTGTACATCGAATTGATCAAATTTGACGCTCTGCTCCTTGAAAAGCAGTTTCATCATTTTTATTATGTCATTCTCTTCCATTCTGTTATTTACTATAGGCGTTGAGTTCGCCTGTTGTGCGCTCAACATCAATGATTCTGTATTTGTATTTTCTACGTTAATGCTTTCGTTATCTGCCATTATAAAATGTTAATGATTTGTTGCTCTATATTAGCGTTACCACCTAACCTACAACCGCATTCTTAGTTTCAATGCCCACTCTGCCGTCATTCAGGCTTATTATATAAAATACAACGGGATATATTTTTATATAGTCACCAGTTCGGGCGGCAATTGTACATTTACAATAATAGTCACTGTTCCGGGCGCAAATTGTACCTTTACACACTTTTTTATCTTCATATAAATGTATTTAGAAGAAGAAATAACAAGCAACATATATTTGGTTTTGTTTACATTACTTATATCAGACACGTATGTCCCGCACACCATAATTATGGTACTTACCATACTTTGAGAAGCCTGTTGTCTCAATCTTATTATTATTATTATTATCTAGGGTCCAGGGTTTCGACTCAGCGTGATTGCTGACAGAGATAGGCATTGAAATAAAAAATACGTTCAGTTGAAAAACATTAAAACATCAATATTGGTTTATTCTCTTTTATGTGTACACCGGACAAGAATTCAAAATGGCGGCCTTTACTTACATTAACTCTCTTTTGTCATAAAACTCTTTTATATTTTCTTAAACGTCAGTTTACCAAATTTTATATATTGACTATGCAGCTGCTTCATTATTAAATGATTTTAATTATATTTTCTTCAAACAAACGCAAACCAACACCCCGTTTGGATGTCGACATTTATCATACACGCCCCACTTCCTCACTCTCATTCATACTTACAATCTCAATTTACTTTTTGGGTACACATATATCTGCAATTTGGGTAAAGAGCTCTTTAAGTAAAATTTTGGTTTTGCACTTTCCTGATTCTGTAGACTAGAAGTTCTAGAAGCGGATTCACATGTTGCTGTCTCAAAGTGGCGTGGTTACATTTTTACTATACTCACTGACTCTAATGTATAATTTTGAAAAACAATTACTGCACACTGTCTTAGTTCTCTTTTAGCTAGCACATAATTACATTTTGATTACATATTGAACTGTTTAAAACAACTAGGCCGGTATAAATTGCCGGCTGCCTTTAGCAAGGTGTTACCGCTGCTGCGGCATTGTGTAGACTGGGCCGAACAATACGCAATTTTTACGTATGTATGTGTGTGCACACATCATTGTTCTTTGTCTTTCGTTACATAAACGCCCTGCTTGTTACGTATTTTATGCACGTCATTCTTTTATTAATGACGTTTGGCGTTGTCGGCCAATGAAACAGACGTATGTAGAGCCGGTATTAGTTGCTGTAACCATTTTAAGTGTTCTTATTTGCACGTACACTGCTAGCCTTGAAATTATTTCGTTGTCTCGGAACTGCGTCGTTGCCAGCAAAACCAGGGAAATTGTATTACCCATAAAAATGAATGTAAAAAATATCGAAATACAATAATTTGCTACCTTGTATACCATACATTTTATATCAGGCTTTTCGTACTGTCACAAAACCCCCTCAATGAAAGGTTTTGTGTCGAGACACAAAAACTTTCATTGACTCATTCACACTTCTCTAAAAGGATCAGCCCAGATATGGAGCCACAACCCCCTGTAGTGTTACTATAAAAGAAATTCAATCACTTACCCTTGGTCCAATGATGAGGTTCGCACCTTCTGACCTTACTGGACTTCTCCGGAGAGATCCCTACACCATAAGGCCATGAGGCACTTTACGTTCCTGTTCTGACGCACCGGCCAGCTCAGGACCGCGGTCACCACACCACCAAACTCTGAAACATGCAATACAAAATTTTAAAATAGTGGCCTTCTCTATATCCATATCCACAACTGATATGTTTCCTCTTAGTACGTTGGTTTGCGTTTTGGGGGCATTGGTTTGCTTAATTATACAAGTTTCAAACAATGTATATCAAGAATTAAGATAGAAAATTCCTTCTCTTTTTAATAACCCGGTATTTAGTACACCTTTCTGACTCCTGTCAATTATATTCACTCTCTTTATCACATGAAAACAATTGTTCTTAACCTAAACAAAAAATACATTTTACTGCTTTAGCAACAACCATTAACTCTAATATTTTACTTCATATAATCTTACAATATCTATATATCATGGCAAACAACTTTAAAGCTGTCTAAATTTCTTTACTCGTTTTCTTTACTTTAATTTTACCTTTTTATAACAGAATCATTTCTAGAGATTTGTTACCCTAACATAAAATTCAATATTATTACCGTCACTACCCTTATAGTAACCTCCTAACCACACACACTATTGTACTATCAACATAATAAAACATTGTACATCATAAACATTAAACACTAACATTGAACAATTCACATTACTGAATTCATATTTACATAACTTGTAGCAAAACTTTAATAAGACATTACTATTTTTATCAACTCTCTATTAACTTTTATCATTTAACATTCATTTAGATTCTATACAACAATTTTCAAATTTATCATTTACCTTTCCAGTTACGTTACCTTTCTACCATGAATTTTCCTTTTCTAACCCTTTTTATCCTTACTTATTTGGGTGACTCTCTATTATTCACTATTTTCTATATCTTATTTTGGCATTTGTCAACCTAACCTTACTACCCCCTTTTCTCTACTAACAACCGCTTCTAACCATTAATACATTATGACACCAATATCTCAATAATAACCCCCTTCACAAATCCCATTTAAAACCTCTGGCACCGCTCATTTTGTCTTTTATAAGGATGTATGTTACTTAACTGGTCATCCATTCCGAACCGTTTGCCCTCCACCAAATATCGGCAAACACTCTAACCCAAAATTGCTCCGCCTGCCACAACGCTGCACGCTGGTCCCTTGCCACGTCGCTCGTTGATCACTCCTTAACACCGGATCCTTACTACAAAATATCATCAATAACAACTATAAAATTACCATTCACATTACTCACCTCTACATATAATCGCTAACCACTGTGTCCCTAAAATATCTAACACCTCTTTATATCTTATCTGTATCTCAACACTTTATTTTCACTAACTCCCATTAACTCTATTTAACTAACTCCAATGCCCTTATTTATCACTATCCCCAAACTCTGTACAACATTTCACCTTAATATACCACTAGAGAATTCATCACTTATCTACTAACAACAATACCTCTCAATATCCAAATCTATTATAATCATTTACTAACCCTTTAGAATCTAAATCTCATAATATCCTTTAAAATCATTATCAACTTCCTTCAATTGTTTAAAATTCTACAATACATGTTTACATAAAATACACAACAGCAAAATTACACAAATACATAGACATCAATACACAAAAATATACAATCCACATAGTCATTAAATCATTTACCAAAACTCAGTCATAAACAGTCCATCTTAAAAAACACTGTTCACATAATTAAATGTTCATAAACACAATAAGAACAACTAACCTCCATCGTCAAATATTAATCGAACCTTAAAACTATATACATGGTTTAATATTAGATCTTTTATACTAACATCCTTATACATGCACCAACTATTCAAATTTTTATCCGTTTCCACAAATTCATGTAACTCCTGATCGGTTATGTTTCTGTCGCCTTTGGTAAAATCAGTCATAATTAGGTATTTCGTCAAGTCATTATTCTCATCATCTCCTACTACTTCTGTTTTATTATAAGGCAAGTACTTGTTATTATTTTCACTTCTCTCTCCACCTAACCTTTCTATAAACTCTTCATAATTTCTACATATCTTAAAAATGTCTACTTCTCCTTTTCTCTCACAATATCTCTCACTTTTAAAACATCTCTCATAATAATACCTCTCCCAACAACACTTCTCTCTCTCAATATATCTCTCTTTACACCCTCTCTTTAATCCTTCAACACACACTATCATTCCATTTTTATTATATTCAATTCCCCATAAAATTTCATTATCACTACTCCTGTTTACACAATCATTTTCCAATATCATACTTTTATTTATATTATCATAATTTTCTACCCCACTTACCTTGTCTTTGTTTCTATCTAATTTGTCTATTTCTCTACTCTTATTTTCTAACTGTATTTTGTCTAACTTTGTGCCTATTTCACTTAATCTTTTGTCCAAATTGCAACCTTGTTTCTTAATTTCTTTTTTGATATCACTTAATTGTACATCGAATTGATCAAATTTGACGCTCTGCTCCTTGAAAAGCAGTTTCATCATTTTTATTATGTCATTCTCTTCCATTCTGTTATTTACTATAGGCGTTGAGTTCGCCTGTTGTGCGCTCAACATCAATGATTCTGTATTTGTATTTTCTACGTTAATGCTTTCGTTATCTGCCATTATAAAATGTTAATGATTTGTTGCTCTATATTAGCGTTACCACCTAACCTACAACCGCATTCTTAGTTTCAATGCCCACTCTGCCGTCATTCAGGCTTATTATATAAAATACAACGGGATATATTTTTATATAGTCACCAGTTCGGGCGGCAATTGTACATTTACAATAATAGTCACTGTTCCGGGCGCAAATTGTACCTTTACACACTTTTTTATCTTCATATAAATGTATTTAGAAGAAGAAATAACAAGCAACATATATTTGGTTTTGTTTACATTACTTATATCAGACACGTATGTCCCGCACACCATAATTATGGTACTTACCATACTTTGAGAAGCCTGTTGTCTCAATCTTATTATTATTATTATTATCTAGGGTCCAGGGTTTCGACTCAGCGTGATTGCTGACAGAGATAGGCATTGAAATAAAAAATACGTTCAGTTGAAAAACATTAAAACATCAATATTGGTTTATTCTCTTTTATGTGTACACCGGACAAGAATTCAAAATGGCGGCCTTTACTTACATTAACTCTCTTTTGTCATAAAACTCTTTTATATTTTCTTAAACGTCAGTTTACCAAATTTTATATATTGACTATGCAGCTGCTTCATTATTAAATGATTTCAATTATATTTTCTTCAAACAAACGCAAACCAACACCCCGTTTGGATGTCGACATTTATCATACACGCCCCACTTCCTCACTCTCATTCATACTTACAATCTCAATTTACTTTTTGGGTACACATATATCTGCAATTTGGGTAAAGAGCTCTTTAAGTAAAATTTTGGTTTTGCACTTTCCTGATTCTGTAGACTAGAAGTTCTAGAAGCGGATTCACATGTTGCTGTCTCAAAGTGGCGTGGTTACATTTTTACTATACTCACTGACTCTAATGTATAATTTTGAAAAACAATTACTGCACACTGTCTTAGTTCTCTTTTAGCTAGCACATAATTACATTTTGATTACATATTGAACTGTTTAAAACAACTAGGCCGGTATAAATTGCCGGCTGCCTTTAGCAAGGTGTTACCGCTGCTGCGGCATTGTGTAGACTGGGCCGAACAATACACAATTTTTACGTATGTATGTGTGTGCACACATCATTGTTCTTTGTCTTTCGTTACATAAACGCCCTGCTTGTTACGTATTTTATGCACGTCATTCTTTTATTAATGACGTTTGGCGTTGTCGGCCAATGAAACAGACGTATGTAGAGCCGGTATTAGTTGCTGTAACCATTTTAAGTGTTCTTATTTGCACGTACACTGCTAGCCTTGAAATTATTTCGTTGTCTCGGAACTGCGTCGTTGCCGGCAAAACCAGGGAAATTGTATTACCCATAAAAATTAATGTAAAAAATATCGAAATACAATAATTTGCTACCTTGTATACCATACATTTTATATCAGGCTTTTCGTACTGTCACAAAACCCCCTCAATGAAAGGTTTTGTGTCGAGACACAAAAACTTTCATTGACTCATTCACACTTCTCTAAAAGGATCAGCCCAGATATGGAGCCACAACCCCCTGTAGTGTTACTATAAAAGAAATTCAATCACTTACCCTTGGTCCAATGATGAGGTTCGCACCTTCTGACCTTACTGGACTTCTCCGGAGAGATCCCTACACCATAAGGCCATGAGGCACTTTACGTTCCTGTTCTGACGCACCGGCCAGCTCAGGACCGCGGTCACCACACCACCAAACTCTGAAACATGCAATACAAAATTTTAAAATAGTGGCCTTCTCTATATCCATATCCACAACTGATATGTTTCCTCTTAGTACGTTGGTTTGCGTTTTGGGGGCATTGGTTTGCTTAATTATACAAGTTTCAAACAATGTATATCAAGAATTAAGATAGAAAATTCCTTCTCTTTTTAATAACCCGGTATTTAGTACACCTTTCTGACTCCTGTCAATTATATTCACTCTCTTTATCACATGAAAACAATTGTTCTTAACCTAAACAAAAAATACATTTTACTGCTTTAGCAACAACCATTAACTCTAATATTTTACTTCATATAATCTTACAATATCTATATATCATGGCAAACAACTTTAAAGCTGTCTAAATTTCTTTACTCGTTTTCTTTACTTTAATTTTACCTTTTTATAACAGAATCATTTCTAGAGATTTGTTACCCTAACATAAAATTCAATATTATTACCGTCACTACCCTTATAGTAACCTCCTAACCACACACACTATTGTACTATCAACATAATAAAACATTGTACATCATAAACATTAAACACTAACATTGAACAATTCACATTACTGAATTCATATTTACATAACTTGTAGCAAAACTTTAATAAGACATTACTATTTTTATCAACTCTCTATTAACTTTTATCATTTAACATTCATTTAGATTCTATACAACAATTTTCAAATTTATCATTTACCTTTCCAGTTACGTTACCTTTCTACCATGAATTTTCCTTTTCTAACCCTTTTTATCCTTACTTATTTGGGTGACTCTCTATTATTCACTATTTTCTATATCTTATTTTGGCATTTGTCAACCTAACCTTACTACCCCCTTTTCTCTACTAACAACCGCTTCTAACCATTAATACATTATGACACCAATATCTCAATAATAACCCCCTTCACAAATCCCATTTAAAACCTCTGGCACCGCTCATTTTGTCTTTTATAAGGATGTATGTTACTTAACTGGTCATCCATTCCGAACCCTTTGCCCTCCACCAAATATCGGCAAACACTCTAACCCAAAATTGCTCCGCCTGCCACAACGCTGCACGCTGGTCCCTTGCCACGTCGCTCGTTGATCACTCCTTAACACCGGATCCTTACTACAAAATATCATCAATAACAACTATAAAATTACCATTCACATTACTCACCTCTACATATAATCGCTAACCACTGTGTCCCTAAAATATCTAACACCTCTTTATATCTTATCTGTATCTCAACACTTTATTTTCACTAACTCCCATTAACTCTATTTAACTAACTCCAATGCCCTTATTTATCACTATCCCCAAACTCTGTACAACATTTCACCTTAATATACCACTAGAGAATTCATCACTTATCTACTAACAACAATACCTCTCAATATCCAAATCTATTATAATCATTTACTAACCCTTTAGAATCTAAATCTCATAATATCCTTTAAAATCATTATCAACTTCCTTCAATTGTTTAAAATTCTACAATACATGTTTACATAAAATACACAACAGCAAAATTACACAAATACATAGACATCAATACACAAAAATATACAATCCACATAGTCATTAAATCATTTACCAAAACTCAGTCATAAACAGTCCATCTTAAAAAACACTGTTCACATAATTAAATGTTCATAAACACAATAAGAACAACTAACCTCCATCGTCAAATATTAATCGAACCTTAAAACTATATACATGGTTTAATATTAGATCTTTTATACTAACATCCTTATACATGCACCAACTATTCAAATTTTTATCCGTTTCCACAAATTCATGTAACTCCTGATCGGTTATGTTTCTGTCGCCTTTGGTAAAATCAGTCATAATTAGGTATTTCGTCAAGTCATTATTCTCATCATCTCCTACTACTTCTGTTTTATTATAAGGCAAGTACTTGTTATTATTTTCACTTCTCTCTCCACCTAACCTTTCTATAAACTCTTCATAATTTCTACATATCTTAAAAATGTCTACTTCTCCTTTTCTCTCACAATATCTCTCACTTTTAAAACATCTCTCATAATAATACCTCTCCCAACAACACTTCTCTCTCTCAATATATCTCTCTTTACACCCTCTCTTTAATCCTTCAACACACACTATCATTCCATTTTTATTATATTCAATTCCCCATAAAATTTCATTATCACTACTCCTGTTTACACAATCATTTTCCAATATCATACTTTTATTTATATTATCATAATTTTCTACCCCACTTACCTTGTCTTTGTTTCTATCTAATTTGTCTATTTCTCTACTCTTATTTTCTAACTGTATTTTGTCTAACTTTGTGCCTATTTCACTTAATCTTTTGTCCAAATTGCAACCTTGTTTCTTAATTTCTTTTTTGATATCACTTAATTGTACATCGAATTGATCAAATTTGACGCTCTGCTCCTTGAAAAGCAGTTTCATCATTTTTATTATGTCATTCTCTTCCATTCTGTTATTTACTATAGGCGTTGAGTTCGCCTGTTGTGCGCTCAACATCAATGATTCTGTATTTGTATTTTCTACATTAATGCTTTCGTTATCTGCCATTATAAAATGTTAATGATTTGTTGCTCTATATTAGCGTTACCACCTAACCTACAACCGCATTCTTAGTTTCAATGCCCACTCTGCCGTAATTCAGGCTTATTATATAAAATACAACGGGATATATTTTTATATAGTCACCAGTTCGGGCGGCAATTGTACATTTACAATAATAGTCACTGTTCCGGGCGCAAATTGTACCTTTACACACTTTTTTATCTTCATATAAATGTATTTAGAAGAAGAAATAACAAGCAACATATATTTGGTTTTGTTTACATTACTTATATCAGACACGTATGTCCCGCACACCATAATTATGGTACTTACCATACTTTGAGAAGCCTGTTGTCTCAATCTTATTATTATTATTATCTAGGGTCCAGGGTTTCGACTCAGCGTGATTGCTGACAGAGATAGGCATTGAAATAAAAAATACGTTCAGTTGAAAAACATTAAAACATCAATATTGGTTTATTCTCTTTTATGTGTACACCGGACAAGAATTCAAAATGGCGGCCTTTACTTACATTAACTCTCTTTTGTCATAAAACTCTTTTATATTTTCTTAAACGTCAGTTTACCAAATTTTATATATTGACTATGCAGCTGCTTCATTATTAAATGATTTTAATTATATTTTCTTCAAACAAACGCAAACCAACACCCCGTTTGGATGTCGACATTTATCATACACGCCCCACTTCCTCACTCTCATTCATACTTACAATCTCAATTTACTTTTTGGGTACACATATATCTGCAATTTGGGTAAAGAGCTCTTTAAGTAAAATTTTGGTTTTGCACTTTCCTGATTCTGTAGACTAGAAGTTCTAGAAGCGGATTCACATGTTGCTGTCTCAAAGTGGCGTGGTTACATTTTTACTATACTCACTGACTCTAATGTATAATTTTGAAAAACAATTACTGCACACTGTCTTAGTTCTCTTTTAGCTAGCACATAATTACATTTTGATTACATATTGAACTGTTTAAAACAACTAGGCCGGTATAAATTGCCGGCTGCCTTTAGCAAGGTGTTACCGCTGCTGCGGCATTGTGTAGACTGGGCCGAACAATACGCAATTTTTACGTATGTATGTGTGTGCACACATCATTGTTCTTTGTCTTTCGTTACATAAACGCCCTGCTTGTTACGTATTTTATGCACGTCATTCTTTTATTAATGACGTTTGGCGTTGTCGGCCAATGAAACAGACGTATGTAGAGCCGGTATTAGTTGCTGTAACCATTTTAAGTGTTCTTATTTGCATGTACACTGCTAGCCTTGAAATTATTTCGTTGTCTCGGAACTGCGTCGTTGCCGGCAAAACCAGGGAAATTGTATTACCCATAAAAATGAATGTAAAAAATATCGAAATACAATAATTTGCTACCTTGTATACCATACATTTTATATCAGGCTTTTCGTACTGTCACAAAACCCCCTCAATGAAAGGTTTTGTGTCGAGACACAAAAACTTTCATTGACTCATTCACACTTCTCTAAAAGGATCAGCCCAGATATGGAGCCACAACCCCCTGTAGTGTTACTATAAAAGAAATTCAATCACTTACCCTTGGTCCAATGATGAGGTTCGCACCTTCTGACCTTACTGGACTTCTCCGGAGAGATCCCTACACCATAAGGCCATGAGGCACTTTACGTTCCTGTTCTGACGCACCGGCCAGCTCAGGACCGCGGTCACCACACCACCAAACTCTGAAACATGCAATACAAAATTTTAAAATAGTGGCCTTCTCTATATCCATATCCACAACTGATATGTTTCCTCTTAGTACGTTGGTTTGCGTTTTGGGGGCATTGGTTTGCTTAATTATACAAGTTTCAAACAATGTATATCAAGAAGTAAGATAGAAAATTCCTTCTCTTTTTAATAACCCGGTATTTAGTACACCTTTCTGACTCCTGTCAATTATATTCACTCTCTTTATCACATGAAAACAATTGTTCTTAACCTAAACAAAAAATACATTTTACTGCTTTAGCAACAACCATTAACTCTAATATTTTACTTCATATAATCTTACAATATCTATATATCATGGCAAACAACTTTAAAGCTGTCTAAATTTCTTTACTCGTTTTCTTTACTTTAATTTTACCTTTTTATAACAGAATCATTTCTAGAGATTTGTTACCCTAACATAAAATTCAATATTATTACCGTCACTACCCTTATAGTAACCTCCTAACCACACACACTATTGTACTATCAACATAATAAAACATTGTACATCATAAACATTAAACACTAACATTGAACAATTCACATTACTGAATTCATATTTACATAACTTGTAGCAAAACTTTAATAAGACATTACTATTTTTATCAACTCTCTATTAACTTTTATCATTTAACATTCATTTAGATTCTATACAACAATTTTCAAATTTATCATTTACCTTTCCAGTTACGTTACCTTTCTACCATGAATTTTCCTTTTCTAACCCTTTTTATCCTTATTTATTTGGGTGACTCTCTATTATTCACTATTTTCTATATCTTATTTTGGCATTTGTCAACCTAACCTTACTACCCCCTTTTCTCTACTAACAACCGCTTCTAACCATTAATACATTATGACACCAATATCTCAATAATAACCCCCTTCACAAATCCCATTTAAAACCTCTGGCACCGCTCATTTTGTCTTTTATAAGGATGTATGTTACTTAACTGGTCATCCATTCCGAACCCTTTGCCCTCCACCAAATATCGGCAAACACTCTAACCCAAAATTGCTCCGCCTGCCACAACGCTGCACGCTGGTCCCTTGCCACGTCGCTCGTTGATCACTCCTTAACACCGGATCCTTACTACAAAATATCATCAATAACAACTATAAAATTACCATTCACATTACTCACCTCTACATATAATCGCTAACCACTGTGTCCCTAAAATATCTAACACCTCTTTATATCTTATCTGTATCTCAACACTTTATTTTCACTAACTCCCATTAACTCTATTTAACTAACTCCAATGCCCTTATTTATCACTATCCCCAAACTCTGTGTGATGGTACAATCATGGTACATTGTATAATTACCTAAAATATGGTAACCAGATCATAAATATTGTATTTTTCTATTTTTTGACATACCCAACCCAATCTCAAACACCCGATATCGAATCTACAGTGAGTGGACTATATTACAGTATTTGCCAGGATTTGAACTAATTCATGACAAAAAACGGTGTCACATCATAAAAACAGTGTGCAGTTATTGAGATAAGCAGAGCCAAGCCTTCGTTACGGCAGAGGCTGAGAATGTGTTGACAACAACCAAACTGCGATGTCAACACGTTAGACAAAGAAAATGTGACGTCAGTACGCCCCACTTCCGCAACATCTGACCAGGAATTGTCGTCATTTCATCTTCAACTCTGAATTGAGCCGGCCGGCCAAAACTCATTCACTCACGGGTGAATTTTTTAACTTTTTAGACCACTAGGTGGTTAATAAACAGTATATAATACCTATATTGTAAGATGTACTAAGAACAGTTACAGTTCGGCTTTGTGTAGGCGTCCTCGGCCAAAGAATCGTCCGAAAGAAGATCGACGTATAGAATCGGTCCCACGACGGTGGGTTACGTGGGTCGACACAAAAGGGTGTCCCGTCAAGCGCCGTAAAATACACCGATTGTGCCGATGTCGGTACGGTTCCAACAGTGCGAGGAGGTCAACACGGAAATGGGTGAGAACATTCCTTTTACATCCTCAATCCTTTGATTAATTCCCAATACCAAATTTTGAATCAATGTAAAATCATTTTAAATTCAATACTAAAAAATCATTTAAATTTTTCAATATATAAAGGGAGCTCCACTATGTATAAAAGTTGTACCATGAGTATGTAAGCGTGAGTATTTGAGTGTGTGGGTTAAAAAAATATTAAGTGTTGGGTTGTGCTGAAATTTCAATAATTTACGTTTAAATAATTATAACATATATTATAATGCAGCGTATATCTTTTGTGTAGAGTAATATCATGGGGACAACGCCCATGGCGCATGTAACATTTATCATGTTTAATGTTAATAAATACTTTTTATATGTTATTTGAAGTTTCGTTATTTCAGGTAATAGGTTTCACTGAACTGGTACGTGTTAACCGAATTCTGGCCCTAATAGTAAATGTCGATCATACACAGTACAGTACAGACACTTGCACAACATGGCACCCTAGATTGTTGTACAGACAAAATACATTGTACATTGTAATCAAACAATATAAATTAATATAAGAGATTACATCTGTACAACATTTCACCTTAATATACCACTAGAAAATTCATCACTTATCTACTAACAACAATACCTCTCAATATCCAAATCTATTATAATCATTTACTAACCCTTTAGAATCTAAATCTCATAATATCCTTTAAAATCATTATCAACTTCCTTCAATTGTTTAAAATTCTACAATACATGTTTACATAAAATACACAACAGCAAAATTACACAAATACATAGACATCAATACACAAAAATATACAATCCACATAGTCATTAAATCATTTACCAAAACTCAGTCATAAACAGTCCATCTTAAAAAACACTGTTCACATAATTAAATGTTCATAAACACAATAAGAACAACTAACCTCCATCGTCAAATATTAATCGAACCTTAAAACTATATACATGGTTTAATATTAGATCTTTTATACTAACATCCTTATACATGCACCAACTATTCAAATTTTTATCCGTTTCCACAAATTCATGTAACTCCTGATCGGTTATGTTTCTGTCGCCTTTGGTAAAATCAGTCATAATTAGGTATTTCGTCAAGTCATTATTCTCATCATCTCCTACTACTTCTGTTTTATTATAAGGCAAGTACTTGTTATTATTTTCACTTCTCTCTCCACCTAACCTTTCTATAAACTCTTCATAATTTCTACATATCTTAAAAATGTCTACTTCTCCTTTTCTCTCACAATATCTCTCACTTTTAAAACATCTCTCATAATAATACCTCTCCCAACAACACTTCTCTCTCTCAATATATCTCTCTTTACACCCTCTCTTTAATCCTTCAACACACACTATCATTCCATTTTTATTATATTCAATTCCCCATAAAATTTCATTATCACTACTCCTGTTTACACAATCATTTTCCAATATCATACTTTTATTTATATTATCATAATTTTCTACCCCACTTACCTTGTCTTTGTTTCTATCTAATTTGTCTATTTCTCTACTCTTATTTTCTAACTGTATTTTGTCTAACTTTGTGCCTATTTCACTTAATCTTTTGTCCAAATTGCAACCTTGTTTCTTAATTTCTTTTTTGATATCACTTAATTGTACATCGAATTGATCAAATTTGACGCTCTGCTCCTTGAAAAGCAGTTTCATCATTTTTATTATGTCATTCTCTTCCATTCTGTTATTTACTATAGGCGTTGAGTTCGCCTGTTGTGCGCTCAACATCAATGATTCTGTATTTGTATTTTCTACGTTAATGCTTTCGTTATCTGCCATTATAAAATGTTAATGATTTGTTGCTCTATATTAGCGTTACCACCTAACCTACAACCGCATTCTTAGTTTCAATGCCCACTCTGCCGTCATTCAGGCTTATTATATAAAATACAACGGGATATATTTTTATATAGTCACCAGTTCGGGCGGCAATTGTACATTTACAATAATAGTCACTGTTCCGGGCGCAAATTGTACCTTTACACACTTTTTTATCTTCATATAAATGTATTTAGAAGAAGAAATAACAAGCAACATATATTTGGTTTTGTTTACATTACTTATATCAGACACGTATGTCCCGCACACCATAATTATGGTACTTACCATACTTTGAGAAGCCTGTTGTCTCAATCTTATTATTATTATTATTATCTAGGGTCCAGGGTTTCGACTCAGCGTGATTGCTGACAGAGATAGGCATTGAAATAAAAAATACGTTCAGTTGAAAAACATTAAAACATCAATATTGGTTTATTCTCTTTTATGTGTACACCGGACAAGAATTCAAAATGGCGGGCTTTACTTACATTAACTCTCTTTTGTCATAAAACTCTTTTATATTTTCTTAAACGTCAGTTTACCAAATTTTATATATTGACTATGCAGCTGCTTCATTATTAAATGATTTTAATTATATTTTCTTCAAACAAACGCAAACCAACACCCCGTTTGGATGTCGACATTTATCATACACGCCCCACTTCCTCACTCTCATTCATACTTACAATCTCAATTTACTTTTTGGGTACACATATATCTGCAATTTGGGTAAAGAGCTCTTTAAGTAAAATTTTGGTTTTGCACTTTCCTGATTCTGTAGACTAGAAGTTCTAGAAGCGGATTCACATGTTGCTGTCTCAAAGTGGCGTGGTTACATTTTTACTATACTCACTGACTCTAATGTATAATTTTGAAAAACAATTACTGCACACTGTCTTAGTTCTCTTTTAGCTAGCACATAATTACATTTTGATTACATATTGAACTGTTTAAAACAACTAGGCCGGTATAAATTGCCGGCTGCCTTTAGCAAGGTGTTACCGCTGCTGCGGCATTGTGTAGACTGGGCCGAACAATACGCAATTTTTACGTATGTATGTGTGTGCACACATCATTGTTCTTTGTCTTTCGTTACATAAACGCCCTGCTTGTTACGTATTTTATGCACGTCATTCTTTTATTAATGACGTTTGGCGTTGTCGGCCAATGAAACAGACGTATGTAGAGCCGGTATTAGTTGCTGTAACCATTTTAAGTGTTCTTATTTGCACGTACACTGCTAGCCTTGAAATTATTTCGTTGTCTCGGAACTGCGTCGTTGCCGGCAAAACCAGGGAAATTGTATTACCCATAAAAATGAATGTAAAAAATATCGAAATACAATAATTTGCTACCTTGTATACCATACATTTTATATCAGGCTTTTCGTACTGTCACAAAACCCCCTCAATGAAAGGTTTTGTGTCGAGACACAAAAACTTTCATTGACTCATTCACACTTCTCTAAAAGGATCAGCCCAGATATGGAGCCACAACCCCCTGTAGTGTTACTATAAAAGAAATTCAATCACTTACCCTTGGTCCAATGATGAGGTTCGCACCTTCTGACCTTACTGGACTTCTCCGGAGAGATCCCTACACCATAAGGCCATGAGGCACTTTACGTTCCTGTTCTGACGCACCGGCCAGCTCAGGACCGCGGTCACCACACCACCAAACTCTGAAACATGCAATACAAAATTTTAAAATAGTGGCCTTCTCTATATCCATATCCACAACTGATATGTTTCCTCTTAGTACGTTGGTTTGCGTTTTGGGGGCATTGGTTTGCTTAATTATACAAGTTTCAAACAATGTATATCAAGAAGTAAGATAGAAAA
Source organism: Magicicada septendecula (assembly GCA_034769895.1). Classification (NCBI taxonomy): domain Eukaryota; kingdom Metazoa; phylum Arthropoda; class Insecta; order Hemiptera; family Cicadidae; genus Magicicada; species Magicicada septendecula. The sequence continues at coordinate 14,656,557 of CM068373.1, read as the reverse complement.
TTCCTTCTCTTTTTAATAACCCGGTATTTAGTACACCTTTCTGACTCCTGTCAATTATATTCACTCTCTTTATCACATGAAAACAATTGTTCTTAACCTAAACAAAAAATACATTTTACTGCTTTAGCAACAACCATTAACTCTAATATTTTACTTCATATAATCTTACAATATCTATATATCATGGCAAACAACTTTAAAGCTGTCTAAATTTCTTTACTCGTTTTCTTTACTTTAATTTTACCTTTTTATAACAGAATCATTTCTAGAGATTTGTTACCCTAACATAAAATTCAATATTATTACCGTCACTACCCTTATAGTAACCTCCTAACCACACACACTATTGTACTATCAACATAATAAAACATTGTACATCATAAACATTAAACACTAACATTGAACAATTCACATTACTGAATTCATATTTACATAACTTGTAGCAAAACTTTAATAAGACATTACTATTTTTATCAACTCTCTATTAACTTTTATCATTTAACATTCATTTAGATTCTATACAACAATTTTCAAATTTATCATTTACCTTTCCAGTTACGTTACCTTTCTACCATGAATTTTCCTTTTCTAACCCTTTTTATCTTTATTTATTTGGGTGACTCTCTATTATTCACTATTTTCTATATCTTATTTTGGCATTTGTCAACCTAACCTTACTACCCCCTTTTCTCTACTAACAACCGCTTCTAACCATTAATACATTATGACACCAATATCTCAATAATAACCCCCTTCACAAATCCCATTTAAAACCTCTGGCACCGCTCATTTTGTCTTTTATAAGGATGTATGTTACTTAACTGGTCATCCATTCCGAACCCTTTGCCCTCCACCAAATATCGGCAAACACTCTAACCCAAAATTGCTCCGCCTGCCACAACGCTGCACGCTGGTCCCTTGCCATGTCGCTCGTTGATCACTCCTTAACACCGGATCCTTACTACAAAATATCATCAATAACAACTATAAAATTACCATTCACATTACTCACCTCTACATATAATCGCTAACCACTGTGTCCCTAAAATATCTAACACCTCTTTATATCTTATCTGTATCTCAACACTTTATTTTCACTAACTCCCATTAACTCTATTTAACTAACTCCAATGCCCTTATTTATCACTATCCCCAAACTCTGTGTGATGGTACAATCATGGTACATTGTATAATTACCTAAAATATGGTAAGGAGATCATAAATATTGTATTTTTCTATTTTTTGACATACCCAACCCAATCTCAAACACCCGATATCGAATCTACAGTGAGTGGACTATATTACAGTATTTGCCAGGATTTGAACTAATTCATGACAAAAAACGGTGTCACATCATAAAAACAGTGTGCAGTTATTGAGATAAGCAGAGCCAAGCCTTCGTTACGTCAGAGGCTGAGAATGTGTTGACAACAACCAAACTGCGATGTCAACACGTTAGACAAAGAAAATGTGACGTCAGTACGCCCCACTTCCGCAACATCTGACCAGGAATTGTCGTCATTTCATCTTCAACTCTGAATTGAGCCGGCCGGCCAAAACTCATTCACTCACGGGTGAATTTTTTAACTTTTTAGACCACTGTAGGTGGTTAATAAACAGTATATAATACCTATATTGTAAGATGTACTAAGAACAGTTACAGTTCGGCTTTGTGTAGGCGTCCTCGGCCAAAGAATCGTCCGAAAGAAGATCGACGTATAGAATCGGTCCCACGACGGTGGGTTACGTGGGTCGACACAAAAGGGTGTCCCGTCAAGCGCCGTAAAATACACCGATTGTGCCGATGTCGGTACGGTTCCAACAGTGCGAGGAGGTCAACACGGAAATGGGTGAGAACGTTCCTTTTACATCCTCAATCCTTTGATTAATTCCCAATACCAAATTTTGAATCAATGTAAAATCATTTTAAATTCAATACTAAAAAATCATTTAAATTTTTCAATATATAAAGGGAGCTCCACTATGTATAAAAGTTGTACCATGAGTATGTAAGCGTGAGTATTTGAGTGTGTGGGTTAAAAAAATATTAAGTGTTGGGTTGTGCTGAAATTTCAATAATTTACGTTTAAATAATTATAACATATATTATAATGCAGCGTATATCTTTTGTGTAGAGTAATATCATGGGGACAACGCCCATGGCGCAATATATATATATCCATGTAACATTTATCATGTTTAATGTTAATAAATACTTTTTATATGTTATTTGAAGTTTCGTTATTTCAGGTAATAGGTTTCACTGAACTGGTACGTGTTAACCGAATTCTGGCCCTAATAGTAAATGTCGATCATACACAGTACAGTACAGACACTTGCACAACATGGCACCCTAGATTGTTGTACAGACAAAATACATTGTACATTGTAATCAAACAATATAAATTAATATAAGAGATTACATCTGTACAACATTTCACCTTAATATACCACTAGAAAATTCATCACTTATCTACTAACAACAATACCTCTCAATATCCAAATCTATTATAATCATTTACTAACCCTTTAGAATCTAAATCTCATAATATCCTTTAAAATCATTATCAACTTCCTTCAATTGTTTAAAATTCTACAATACATGTTTACATAAAATACACAACAGCAAAATTACACAAATACATAGACATCAATACACAAAAATATACAATCCACATAGTCATTAAATCATTTACCAAAACTCAGTCATAAACAGTCCATCTTAAAAAACACTGTTCACATAATTAAATGTTCATAAACACAATAAGAACAACTAACCTCCATCGTCAAATATTAATCGAACCTTAAAACTATATACATGGTTTAATATTAGATCTTTTATACTAACATCCTTATACATGCACCAACTATTCAAATTTTTATCCGTTTCCACAAATTCATGTAACTCCTGATCGGTTATGTTTCTGTCGCCTTTGGTAAAATCAGTCATAATTAGGTATTTCGTCAAGTCATTATTCTCATCATCTCCTACTACTTCTGTTTTATTATAAGGCAAGTACTTGTTATTATTTTCACTTCTCTCTCCACCTAACCTTTCTATAAACTCTTCATAATTTCTACATATCTTAAAAATGTCTACTTCTCCTTTTCTCTCACAATATCTCTCACTTTTAAAACATCTCTCATAATAATACCTCTCCCAACAACACTTCTCTTTCTCTCAATATATCTCTCTTTACACCCTCTCTTTAATCCTTCAACACACACTATCATTCCAATTTTATTATATTCAATTCCCCATAAAATTTCATTATCACTACTCCTGTTTACACAATCATTTTCCAATATCATACTTTTATTTATATTATCATAATTTTCTACCCCACTTACCTTGTCTTTGTTTCTGTCTAATTTGTCTATTTCTCTACTCTTATTTTCTAACTGTATTTTGTCTAACTTTGTGCCTATTTCACTTAATCTTTTGTCCAAATTGCAACCTTGTTTCTTAATTTCTTTTTTGATATCACTTAATTGTACATCGAATTGATCAAATTTGACGCTCTGCTCCTTGAAAAGCAGTTTCATCATTTTTATTATGTCATTCTCTTCCATTCTGTTATTTACTATAGGCGTTGAGTTCGCCTGTTGTGCGCTCAACATCAATGATTCTGTATTTGTATTTTCTACGTTAATGCTTTCGTTATCTGCCATTATAAAATGTTAATGATTTGTTGCTCTATATTAGCGTTACCACCTAACCTACAACCGCATTCTTAGTTTCAATGCCCACTCTGCCGTCATTCAGGCTTATTATATAAAATACAACGGGATATATTTTTATATAGTCACCAGTTCGGGCGGCAATTGTACATTTACAATAATAGTCACTGTTCCGGGCGCAAATTGTACCTTTACACACTTTTTTATCTTCATATAAATGTATTTAGAAGAAGAAATAACAAGCAACATATATTTGGTTTTGTTTACATTACTTATATCAGACACGTATGTCCCGCACACCATAATTATGGTACTTACCATACTTTGAGAAGCCTGTTGTCTCAATCTTATTATTATTATTATTATCTAGGGTCCAGGGTTTCGACTCAGCGTGATTGCTGACAGAGATAGGCATTGAAATAAAAAATACGTTCAGTTGAAAAACATTAAAACATCAATATTGGTTTATTCTCTTTTATGTGTACACCGGACAAGAATTCAAAATGGCGGCCTTTACTTACATTAACTCTCTTTTGTCATAAAACTCTTTTATATTTTCTTAAACGTCAGTTTACCAAATTTTATATATTGACTATGCAGCTGCTTCATTATTAAATGATTTTAATTATATTTTCTTCAAACAAACGCAAACCAACACCCCGTTTGGATGTCGACATTTATCATACACGCCCCACTTCCTCACTCTCATTCATACTTACAATCTCAATTTACTTTTTGGGTACACATATATCTGCAATTTGGGTAAAGAGCTCTTTAAGTAAAATTTTGGTTTTGCACTTTCCTGATTCTGTAGACTAGAAGTTCTAGAAGCGGATTCACATGTTGCTGTCTCAAAGTGGCGTGGTTACATTTTTACTATACTCACTGACTCTAATGTATAAATTTGAAAAACAATTACTGCACACTGTCTTAGTTCTCTTTTAGCTAGCACATAATTACATTTTGATTACATTTTGAACTGTTTAAAACAACTAGGCCGGTATAAATTGCCGGCTGCCTTTAGCAAGGTGTTACCGCTGCTGCGGCATTGTGTAGACTGGGCCGAACAATACGCAATTTTTACGTATGTATGTGTGTGCACACGTCATTGTTCTTTGTCTTTCGTTACATAAACGCCCTGCTTGTTACGTATTTTATGCACGTCATTCTTTTATTAATGACGTTTGGCGTTGTCGGCCAATGAAACAGACGTATGTAGAGCCGGTATTAGTTGCTGTAACCATTTTAAGTGTTCTTATTTGCATGTACACTGCTAGCCTTGAAATTATTTCGTTGTCTCGGAACTGCGTCGTTGCCGGCAAAACCAGGGAAATTGTATTACCCATAAAAATGAATGTAAAAAATATCGAAATACAATAATTTGCTACCTTGTATACCATACATTTTATATCAGGCTTTTCGTACTGTCACAAAACCCCCTCAATGAAAGGTTTTGTGTCGAGACACAAAAACTTTCATTGACTCATTCACACTTCTCTAAAAGGATCAGCCCAGATATGGAGCCACAACCCCCTGTAGTGTTACTATAAAAGAAATTCAATCACTTACCCTTGGTCCAATGATGAGGTTCGCACCTTCTGACCTTACTGGACTTCTCCGGAGAGATCCCTACACCATAAGGCCATGAGGCACTTTACGTTCCTGTTCTGACGCACCGGCCAGCTCAGGACCGCGGTCACCACACCACCAAACTCTGAAACATGCAATACAAAATTTTAAAATAGTGGCCTTCTCTATATCCATATCCACAACTGATATGTTTCCTCTTAGTACGTTGGTTTGTGTTTTGTTGGGCATTGGTTTGCTTAATTATACAAGTTTCAAACAATGTATATCAAGAATTAAGATAGAAAATTCCTTCTCTTTTTAATAACCCGGTATTTAGTACACCTTTCTGACTCCTGTCAATTATATTCACTCTCTTTATCACATGAAAACAATTGTTCTTAACCTAAACAAAAAATACATTTTACTGCTTTAGCAACAACCATTAACTCTAATATTTTACTTCATATAACCTTACAATATCTATATATCATGGCAAACAACTTTAAAGCTGTCTAAATTTCTTTACTCGTTTTCTTTACTTTAATTTTACCTTTTTATAACAGAATCATTTCTAGAGATTTGTTACCCTAACATAAAATTCAATATTATTACTGTCACTACCCTTATAGTAACCTCCTAACCACACACACTATTGTACTATCAACATAATAAAACATTGTACATCATAAACATTAAACACTAACATTGAACAATTCACATTACTGAATTCATATTTACATAACTTGTAGCAAAACTTTAATAAGACATTACTATTTTTATCAACTCTCTATTAACTTTTATCATTTAACATTCATTTAGATTCCATACAACAATTTTCAAATTTATCATTTACCTTTCCAGTTACGTTACCTTTCTACCATGAATTTTCCTTTTCTAACCCTTTTTATCCTTATTTATTTGGGTGACTCTATTATTCACTATTTTCTATATCTTATTTTGGCATTTGTCAACCTAACCTTACTACCCCCTTTTCTCTACTAACAACCGCTTCTAACCATTAATACATTATGACACCAATATCTCAATAATAACCCCCTTCACAAATCCCATTTAAAACCTCTGGCACCGCTCATTTTGTCTTTTATAAGGATGTATGTTACTTAACTGGTCATCCATTCCGAACCCTTTGCCCTCCACCAAATATCGGCAAACACTCTAACCCAAAATTGCTCCGCCTGCCACAACGCTGCACGCTGGTCCCTTGCCACGTCGCTCGTTGATCACTCCTTAACACCGGATCCTTACTACAAAATATCATCAATAACAACTATAAAATTACCTTTCACATTACTCACCTCTACATATAATCGCTAACCACTGTGTCCCTAAAATATCTAACACCTCTTTATATCTTATCTGTATCTCAACACTTTATTTTCACTAACTCCCATTAACTCTATTTAACTAACTCCAATGCCCTTATTTATCACTATCCCCAAACTCTGTACAACATTTCACCTTAATATACCACTAGAAAATTCATCACTTATCTACTAACAACAATACCTCTCAATATCCAAATCTATTATAATCATTTACTAACCCTTTAGAATCTAAATCTCATAATATCCTTTAAAATCATTATCAACTTCCTTCAATTGTTTAAAATTCTACAATACATGTTTACATAAAATACACAACAGCAAAATTACACAAATACATAGACATCAATACACAAAAATATACAATCCACATAGTCATTAAATCATTTACCAAAACTCAGTCATAAACAGTCCATCTTAAAAAACACTGTTCACATAATTAAATGTTCATAAACACAATAAGAACAACTAACCTCCATCGTCAAATATTAATCGAACCTTAAAACTATATACATGGTTTAATATTAGATCTTTTATACTAACATCCTTATACATGCACCAACTATTCAAATTTTTATCCGTTTCCACAAATTCATGTAACTCCTGATCGGTTATGTTTCTGTCGCCTTTGGTAAAATCAGTCATAATTAGGTATTTCGTCAAGTCATTATTCTCATCATCTCCTACTACTTCTGTTTTATTATAAGGCAAGTACTTGTTATTATTTTCACTTCTCTCTCCACCTAACCTTTCTATAAACTCTTCATAATTTCTACATATCTTAAAAATGTCTACTTCTCCTTTTCTCTCACAATATCTCTCACTTTTAAAACATCTCTCATAATAATACCTCTCCCAACAACACTTCTCTCTCTCTCAATATATCTCTCTTTACACCCTCTCTTTAATCCTTCAACACACACTATCATTCCAATTTTATTATATTCAATTCCCCATAAAATTTCATTATCACTACTCCTGTTTACACAATCATTTTCCAATATCATACTTTTATTTATATTATCATAATTTTCTACCCCACTTACCTTGTCTTTGTTTCTGTCTAATTTGTCTATTTCTCTACTCTTATTTTCTAACTGTATTTTGTCTAACTTTGTGCCTATTTCACTTAATCTTTTGTCCAAATTGCAACCTTGTTTCTTAATTTCTTTTTTGATATCACTTAATTGTACATCGAATTGATCAAATTTGACGCTCTGCTCCTTGAAAAGCAGTTTCATCATTTTTATTATGTCATTCTCTTCCATTCTGTTATTTACTATAGGCGTTGAGTTCGCCTGTTGTGCGCTCAACATCAATGATTCTGTATTTGTATTTTCTACGTTAATGCTTTCGTTATCTGCCATTATAAAATGTTAATGATTTGTTGCTCTATATTAGCGTTACCACCTAACCTACAACCGCATTCTTAGTTTCAATGCCCACTCTGCCGTCATTCAGGCTTATTATATAAAATACAACGGGATATATTTTTATATAGTCACCAGTTCGGGCGGCAATTGTACATTTACAATAATAGTCACTGTTCCGGGCACAAATTGTACCTTTACACACTTTTTTATCTTCATATAAATGTATTTAGAAGAAGAAATAACAAGCAACATATATTTGGTTTTGTTTACATTACTTATATCAGACACGTATGTCCCGCACACCATAATTATGGTACTTACCATACTTTGAGAAGCCTGTTGTTTCAATCTTATTATTATTATTATCTAGGGTCCAGGGTTTCGACTCAGCGTGATTGCTGACAGAGATAGGCATTGAAATAAAAAATACGTTCAGTTGAAAAACATTAAAACATCAATATTGGTTTATTCTCTTTTATGTGTACACCGGACAAGAATTCAAAATGGCGGCCTTTACTTACATTAACTCTCTTTTGTCATAAAACTCTTTTATATTTTCTTAAACGTCAGTTTACCAAATTTTATATATTGACTATGCAGCTGCTTCATTATTAAATGATTTTAATTATATTTTCTTCAAACAAACGCAAACCAACACCCCGTTTGGATGTCGACATTTATCATACACGCCCCACTTCCTCACTCTCATTCATACTTACAATCTCAATTTACTTTTTGGGTACACATATATCTGCAATTTGGGTAAAGAGCTCTTTAAGTAAAATTTTGGTTTTGCACTTTCCTGATTCTGTAGACTAGAAGTTCTAGAAGCGGATTCACATGTTGCTGTCTCAAAGTGGCGTGGTTACATTTTTACTATACTCACTGACTCTAATGTATAATTTTGAAAAACAATTACTGCACACTGTCTTAGTTCTCTTTTAGCTAGCACATAATTACATTTTGAACTGTTTAAAACAACTAGGCCGGTATAAATTGCCGGCTGCCTTTAGCAAGGTGTTACCGCTGCTGCGGCATTGTGTAGACTGGGCCGAACAATACGCAATTTTTACGTATGTATGTGTGTGCACACGTCATTGTTCTTTGTCTTTCGTTACATAAACGCCCTGCTTGTTACGTATTTTATGCACGTCATTCTTTTATTAATGAAGTTTGGCGTTGTCGGCCAATGAAACAGACGTATGTAGAGCCGGTATTAGTTGCTGTAACCATTTTAAGTGTTCTTATTTGCACGTACACTGCTAGCCTTGAAATTATTTCGTTGTCTCGGAACTGCGTCGTTGCCGGCAAAACCAGGGAAATTGTATTACCCATAAAAATGAATGTAAAAAATATCGAAATACAATAATTTGCTACCTTGTATACCATACATTTTATATCAGGCTTTTCGTACTGTCACAAAACCCCCTCAATGAAAGGTTTTGTGTCGAGACACAAAAACTTTCATTGACTCATTCACACTTCTCTAAAAAGATCAGCCCAGATATGGAGCCACAACCCCCTGTAGTGTTACTATAAAAGAAATTCAATCACTTACCCTTGGTCCAATGATGAGGTTCGCACCTTCTGACCTTACTGGACTTCTCCGGAGAGATCCCTACACCATAAGGCCATGAGGCACTTTACGTTCCTGTTCTGACGTACCGGCCAGCTCAGGACCGCGGTCACCACACCACCAAACTCTGAAACATGCAATACAAAATTTTAAAATAGTGGCCTTCTCTATATCCATATCCACAACTGATATGTTTCCTCTTAGTACGTTCGTTTGCGTTTTGGGGGCATTGGTTTGCTTAATTATACAAGTTTCAAACAATGTATATCAATAATTAAGATAGAAAATTCCTTCTCTTTTTAATAACCCGGTATTTAGTACACCTTTCTGACTCCTGTCAATTATATTCACTCTCTTTATCACATGAAAACAATTGTTCTTAACCTAAACAAAAAATACATTTTACTGCTTTAGCAACAACCATTAACTCTAATATTTTACTTCATATAACCTTACAATATCTATATATCATGGCAAACAACTTTAAAGCTGTCTAAATTTCTTTACTCGTTTTCTTTACTTTAATTTTACCTTTTTATAACAGAATCATTTCTAGAGATTTGTTACCCTAACATAAAATTCAATATTATTACCGTCACTACCCTTATAGTAACCTCCTAACCACACACACTATTGTACTATCAACATAATAAAACATTGTACATCATAAACATTAAACACTAACATTGAACAATTCACATTACTGAATTCATATTTACATAACTTGTAGCAGAACTTTAATAAGACATTACTATTTTTATCAACTCTCTATTAACTTTTATCATTTAACATTCATTTAGATTCTATACAACAATTTTCAAATTTATCATTTACCTTTCCAGTTACATTACCTTTCTACCATGAATTTTCCTTTTCTAACCCTTTTTATCCTTATTTATTTGGGTGACTCTCTATTATTCACTATTTTCTATATCTTATTTTGGCATTTGTCAACCTAACCTTACTACCCCCTTTTCTCTACTAACAACCGCTTCTAACCATTAATACATTATGACACCAATATCTCAATAATAACCCCCTTCACAAATCCCATTTAAAACCTCTGGCACCGCTCATTTTGTCTTTTGTAAGGATGTATGTTACTTAACTGGTCATCCATTCCGAACCCTTTGCCCTCCACCAAATATCGGCAAACACTCTAACCCAAAATTGCTCCGCCTGCCACAACGCTGCACGCTGGTCCCTTGCCACGTCGCTCGTTGATCACTCCTTAACACCGGATCCTTACTACAAAATATCAGCAATAACAACTATAAAATTACCATTCACATTACTCACCTCTACATATAATCGCTAACCACTGTGTCCCTAAAATATCTAACACCTCTTTATATCTTATCTGTATCTCAACACTTTATTTTCACTAACTCCCATTAACTCTATTTAACTAACTCCAATGCCCTTATTTATCACTATCCCCAAACTCTGTACAACATTTCACCTTAATATACCACTAGAAAATTCATCACTTATCTACTAACAACAATACCTCTCAATATCCAAATCTATTATAATCATTTACTAACCCTTTAGAATCTAAATCTCATAATATCCTTTAAAATCATTATCAACTTCCTTCAATTGTTTAAAATTCTACAATACATGTTTACATAAAATACACAACAGCAAAATTACACAAATACATAGACATCAATACACAAAAATATACAATCCACATAGTCATTAAATCATTTACCAAAACTCAGTCATAAACAGTCCATCTTAAAAAACACTGTTCACATAATTAAATGTTCATAAACACAATAAGAACAACTAACCTCCATCGTCAAATATTAATCGAACCTTAAAACTATATACATGGTTTAATATTAGATCTTTTATACTAACATCCTTATACATGCACCAACTATTCAAATTTTTATCCGTTTCCACAAATTCATGTAACTCCTGATCGGTTATGTTTCTGTCGCCTTTGGTAAAATCAGTCATAATTAGGTATTTCGTCAAGTCATTATTCTCATCATCTCCTACTACTTCTGTTTTATTATAAGGCAAGTACTTGTTATTATTTTCACTTCTCTCTCCACCTAACCTTTCTATAAACTCTTCATAATTTCTACATATCTTAAAAATGTCTACTTCTCCTTTTCTCTCACAATATCTCTCACTTTTAAAACATCTCTCATAATAATACCTCTCCCAACAACACTTCTCTCTCTCTCAATATATCTCTCTTTACACCCTCTCTTTAATCCTTCAACACACACTATCATTCCAATTTTATTATATTCAATTCCCCATAAAATTTCATTATCACTACTCCTGTTTACACAATCATTTTCCAATATCATACTTTTATTTATATTATCATAATTTTCTACCCCACTTACCTTGTCTTTGTTTCTGTCTAATTTGTCTATTTCTCTACTCTTATTTTCTAACTGTATTTTGTCTAACTTTGTGCCTATTTCACTTAATCTTTTGTCCAAATTGCAACCTTGTTTCTTAATTTCTTTTTTGATATCACTTAATTGTACATCGAATTGATCAAATTTGACGCTCTGCTCCTTGAAAAGCAGTTTCATCATTTTTATTATGTCATTCTCTTCCATTCTGTTATTTACTATAGGCGTTGAGTTCGCCTGTTGTGCGCTCAACATCAATGATTCTGTATTTGTATTTTCTACGTTAATGCTTTCGTTATCTGCCATTATAAAATGTTAATGATTTGTTGCTCTATATTAGCGTTACCACCTAACCTACAACCGCATTCTTAGTTTCAATGCCCACTCTGCCGTCATTCAGGCTTATTATATAAAATACAACGGGATATATTTTTATATAGTCACCAGTTCGGGCGGCAATTGTACATTTACAATAATAGTCACTGTTCCGGGCACAAATTGTACCTTTACACACTTTTTTATCTTCATATAAATGTATTTAGAAGAAGAAATAACAAGCAACATATATTTGGTTTTGTTTACATTACTTATATCAGACACGTATGTCCCGCACACCATAATTATGGTACTTACCATACTTTGAGAAGCCTGTTGTTTCAATCTTATTATTATTATTATCTAGGGTCCAGGGTTTCGACTCAGCGTGATTGCTGACAGAGATAGGCATTGAAATAAAAAATACGTTCAGTTGAAAAACATTAAAACATCAATATTGGTTTATTCTCTTTTATGTGTACACCGGACAAGAATTCAAAATGGCGGCCTTTACTTACATTAACTCTCTTTTGTCATAAAACTCTTTTATATTTTCTTAAACGTCAGTTTACCAAATTTTATATATTGACTATGCAGCTGCTTCATTATTAAATGATTTTAATTATATTTTCTTCAAACAAACGCAAACCAACACCCCGTTTGGATGTCGACATTTATCATACACGCCCCACTTCCTCACTCTCATTCATACTTACAATCTCAATTTACTTTTTGGGTACACATATATCTGCAATTTGGGTAAAGAGCTCTTTAAGTAAAATTTTGGTTTTGCACTTTCCTGATTCTGTAGACTAGAAGTTCTAGAAGCGGATTCACATGTTGCTGTCTCAAAGTGGCGTGGTTACATTTTTACTATACTCACTGACTCTAATGTATAATTTTGAAAAACAATTACTGCACACTGTCTTAGTTCTCTTTTAGCTAGCACATAATTACATTTTGAACTGTTTAAAACAACTAGGCCGGTATAAATTGCCGGCTGCCTTTAGCAAGGTGTTACCGCTGCTGCGGCATTGTGTAGACTGGGCCGAACAATACGCAATTTTTACGTATGTATGTGTGTGCACACGTCATTGTTCTTTGTCTTTCGTTACATAAACGCCCTGCTTGTTACGTATTTTATGCACGTCATTCTTTTATTAATGAAGTTTGGCGTTGTCGGCCAATGAAACAGACGTATGTAGAGCCGGTATTAGTTGCTGTAACCATTTTAAGTGTTCTTATTTGCACGTACACTGCTAGCCTTGAAATTATTTCGTTGTCTCGGAACTGCGTCGTTGCCGGCAAAACCAGGGAAATTGTATTACCCATAAAAATGAATGTAAAAAATATCGAAATACAATAATTTGCTACCTTGTATACCATACATTTTATATCAGGCTTTTCGTACTGTCACAAAACCCCCTCAATGAAAGGTTTTGTGTCGAGACACAAAAACTTTCATTGACTCATTCACACTTCTCTAAAAAGATCAGCCCAGATATGGAGCCACAACCCCCTGTAGTGTTACTATAAAAGAAATTCAATCACTTACCCTTGGTCCAATGATGAGGTTCGCACCTTCTGACCTTACTGGACTTCTCCGGAGAGATCCCTACACCATAAGGCCATGAGGCACTTTACGTTCCTGTTCTGACGTACCGGCCAGCTCAGGACCGCGGTCACCACACCACCAAACTCTGAAACATGCAATACAAAATTTTAAAATAGTGGCCTTCTCTATATCCATATCCACAACTGATATGTTTCCTCTTAGTACGTTCGTTTGCGTTTTGGGGGCATTGGTTTGCTTAATTATACAAGTTTCAAACAATGTATATCAATAATTAAGATAGAAAATTCCTTCTCTTTTTAATAACCCGGTATTTAGTACACCTTTCTGACTCCTGTCAATTATATTCACTCTCTTTATCACATGAAAACAATTGTTCTTAACCTAAACAAAAAATACATTTTACTGCTTTAGCAACAACCATTAACTCTAATATTTTACTTCATATAACCTTACAATATCTATATATCATGGCAAACAACTTTAAAGCTGTCTAAATTTCTTTACTCGTTTTCTTTACTTTAATTTTACCTTTTTATAACAGAATCATTTCTAGAGATTTGTTACCCTAACATAAAATTCAATATTATTACCGTCACTACCCTTATAGTAACCTCCTAACCACACACACTATTGTACTATCAACATAATAAAACATTGTACATCATAAACATTAAACACTAACATTGAACAATTCACATTACTGAATTCATATTTACATAACTTGTAGCAGAACTTTAATAAGACATTACTATTTTTATCAACTCTCTATTAACTTTTATCATTTAACATTCATTTAGATTCTATACAACAATTTTCAAATTTATCATTTACCTTTCCAGTTACATTACCTTTCTACCATGAATTTTCCTTTTCTAACCCTTTTTATCCTTATTTATTTGGGTGACTCTCTATTATTCACTATTTTCTATATCTTATTTTGGCATTTGTCAACCTAACCTTACTACCCCCTTTTCTCTACTAACAACCGCTTCTAACCATTAATACATTATGACACCAATATCTCAATAATAACCCCCTTCACAAATCCCATTTAAAACCTCTGGCACCGCTCATTTTGTCTTTTGTAAGGATGTATGTTACTTAACTGGTCATCCATTCCGAACCCTTTGCCCTCCACCAAATATCGGCAAACACTCTAACCCAAAATTGCTCCGCCTGCCACAACGCTGCACGCTGGTCCCTTGCCACGTCGCTCGTTGATCACTCCTTAACACCGGATCCTTACTACAAAATATCAGCAATAACAACTATAAAATTACCATTCACATTACTCACCTCTACATATAATCGCTAACCACTGTGTCCCTAAAATATCTAACACCTCTTTATATCTTATCTGTATCTCAACACTTTATTTTCACTAACTCCCATTAACTCTATTTAACTAACTCCAATGCCCTTATTTATCACTATCCCCAAACTCTGTACAACATTTCACCTTAATATACCACTAGAAAATTCATCACTTATCTACTAACAACAATACCTCTCAATATCCAAATCTATTATAATCATTTACTAACCCTTTAGAATCTAAATCTCATAATATCCTTTAAAATCATTATCAACTTCCTTCAATTGTTTAAAATTCTACAATACATGTTTACATAAAATACACAACAGCAAAATTACACAAATACATAGACATCAATACACAAAAATATACAATCCACATAGTCATTAAATCATTTACCAAAACTCAGTCATAAACAGTCCATCTTAAAAAACACTGTTCACATAATTAAATGTTCATAAACACAATAAGAACAACTAACCTCCATCGTCAAATATTAATCGAACCTTAAAACTATATACATGGTTTAATATTAGATCTTTTATACTAACATCCTTATACATGCACCAACTATTCAAATTTTTATCCGTTTCCACAAATTCATGTAACTCCTGATCGGTTATGTTTCTGTCGCCTTTGGTAAAATCAGTCATAATTAGGTATTTCGTCAAGTCATTATTCTCATCATCTCCTACTACTTCTGTTTTATTATAAGGCAAGTACTTGTTATTATTTTCACTTCTCTCTCCACCTAACCTTTCTATAAACTCTTCATAATTTCTACATATCTTAAAAATGTCTACTTCTCCTTTTCTCTCACAATATCTCTCACTTTTAAAACATCTCTCATAATAATACCTCTCCCAACAACACTTCTCTCTCTCTCAATATATCTCTCTTTACACCCTCTCTTTAATCCTTCAACACACACTATCATTCCAATTTTATTATATTCAATTCCCCATAAATTTTCATTATCACTACTCCTGTTTACACAATCATTTTCCAATATCATACTTTTATTTATATTATCATAATTTTCTACCCCACTTACCTTGTCTTTGTTTCTGTCTAATTTGTCGATTTCTCTACTCTTATTTTCTAACTGTATTTTGTCTAACTTTGTGCCTATTTCACTTAATCTTTTGTCCAAATTGCAACCTTGTTTCTTAATTTCTTTTTTGATATCACTTAATTGTACATCGAATTGATCAAATTTGACGCTCTGCTCCTTGAAAAGCAGTTTCATCATTTTTATTATGTCATTCTCTTCCATTCTGTTATTTACTATAGGCGTTGAGTTCGCCTGTTGTGCGCTCAACATCAATGATTCTGTATTTGTATTTTCTACGTTAATGCTTTCGTTATCTGCCATTATAAAATGTTAATGATTTGTTGCTCTATATTAGCGTTACCACCTAACCTACAACCGCATTCTTAGTTTCAATGCCCACTCTGCCGTCATTCAGGCTTATTATATAAAATACAACGGGATATATTTTTATATAGTCACCAGTTTGGGCGGCAATTGTACATTTACAATAATAGTCACTGTTCCGGGCGCAAATTGTACCTTTACACACTTTTTTATCTTCATATAAATGTATTTAGAAGAAGAAATAACAAGCAACATATATTTGGTTTTGTTTACATTACTTATATCAGACACGTATGTCCCGCACACCATAATTATGGTACTTACCATACTTTGAGAAGCCTGTTGTTTCAATCTTATTATTATTATTATCTAGGGTCCAGGGTTTCGACTCAGCGTGATTGCTGACAGAGATAGGCATTGAAATAAAAAATACGTTCAGTTGAAAAACATTAAAACATCAATATTGGTTTATTCTCTTTTATGTGTACACCGGACAAGAATTCAAAATGGCGGCCTTTACTTACATTAACTCTCTTTTGTCATAAAACTCTTTTATATTTTCTTAAACGTCAGTTTACCAAATTTTATATATTGACTATGCAGCTGCTTCATTATTAAATGATTTTAATTATATTTTCTTCAAACAAACGCAAACCAACACCCCGTTTGGATGTCGACATTTATCATACACGCCCCACTTCCTCACTCTCATTCATACTTACAATCTCAATTTACTTTTTGGGTACACATATATCTGCAATTTGGGTAAAGAGCTCTTTAAGTAAAATTTTGGTTTTGCACTTTCCTGATTCTGTAGACTAGAAGTTCTAGAAGCGGATTCACATGTTGCTGTCTCAAAGTGGCGTGGTTACATTTTTACTATACTCACTGACTCTAATGTATAAATTTGAAAAACAATTACTGCACACTGTCTTAGTTCTCTTTTAGCTAGCACATAATTACATTTTGATTACATTTTGAACTGTTTAAAACAACTAGGCCGGTGTAAATTGCCGGCTGCCTTTAGCAAGGTGTTACCGCTGCTGCGACGTTGTGTAGACTGGCCGAACAATACGCAATTTTTACGTATGTATGTGTGTGCACACGTCATTGTTCTTTGTCTTTCGTTACATAAACGCCCTGCTTGTTACGTATTTTATGCACGTCATTCTTTTATTAATGACGTTTGGCGTTGTCGGCCAATGAAACAGACGTATGTAGAGCCGGTATTAGTTGCTGTAACCATTTTAAGTGTTCTTATTTGCATGTACACTGCTGGCCTTGAAATTATTTCATTGTCTCGTAACTGCGTCGTTGCCGGCAAAGCCAGGGAAATTGTATTACCCATAAAAATGAATGTAAAAAATATCGAAATACAATAATTTGCTACCTTGTATACCATACATTTTATATCAGGCTTTTCGTACTGTCACAAAACCCCCTCAATGAAAGGTTTTGTGTCGATACACAAAAACTTTCATTGACTCATTCACACTTCTCTAAAAGGATCAGCCCAGATATGGAGCCACAACCCCCTGTAGTGTTACTATAAAAGAAATTCAATCACTTACCCTTGGTCCAATGATGAGGTTCGCACCTTCTGACCTTACTGGACTTCTCCGGAGAGATCCCTACACCATAAGGCCATGAGGCACTTTACGTTCCTGTTCTGAAGCACCGGCCAGCTCAGGACCGCGGTCACCACACCACCACACTCTGAAACATGCAATACAAAATTTTAAAATAGTGGCCTTCTCTATATCCATATCCACAACTGATATGTTTCCTCTTAGTACGTTGGTTTGCGTTTTTGGGGCATTGGTTTGCTTAATTATACAAGTTTCAAACAATGTATATCAAGAATTAAGATAGAAAATTCCTTCTCTTTTTAATAACCCGGTATTTAGTACACCTTTCTGACTCCTGTCAATTATATTCACTCTCTTTATCACATGAAAACAATTGTTCTTAACCTAAACAAAAAATACATTTTACTGCTTTAGCAACAACCATTAACTCTAATATTTTACTTCATATAACCTTACAATATCTATATATCATGGCAAACAACTTTAAAGCTGTCTAAATTTCTTTACTCGTTTTCTTTACTTTAATTTTACCTTTTTATAACAGAATCATTTCTAGAGATTTGTTACCCTAACATAAAATTCAATATTATTACCGTCACTACCCTTATAGTAACTTCCTAACCACACACACTATTGTACTATCAACATAATAAAACATTGTACATCATAAACATTAAACACTAACATTGAACAATTCACATTACTGAATTCATATTTACATAACTTGTAGCAAAACTTTAATAAGACATTACTATTTTTATCAACTCTCTATTAACTTTTATCATTTAACATTCATTTAGATTCCATACAACAATTTTCAAATTTATCATTTACCTTTCCAGTTACATTACCTTTCTACCATGAATTTTCCTTTTCTAACCCTTTTTATCCTTATTTATTTGGGTGACTCTCTATTATTCACTATTTTCTATATCTTATTTTGGCATTTGTCAACCTAACCTTACTACCCCCTTTTCTCTACTAACAACCGCTTCTAACCATTAATACATTATGACACCAATATCTCAATAATAACCCCCTTCACAAATCCCATTTAAAACCTCTGGCACAGCTCATTTTGTCTTTTATAAGGATGTATGTTACTTAACTGGTCATCCATTCCGAACCCTTTGCCCTCCACCAAATATCGGCAAACACTCTAACCCAAAATTGCTCCGCCTGCCACAACGCTGCATGCTGGTCCCTTGCCACGTCGTTCGTTGATCACTCCTTAACACCGGATCCTTACTACAAAATATCATCAATAACAACTATAAAATTACCATTCACATTACTCACCTCTACATATAATCGCTAACCACTGTGTCCCTAAAATATCTAACACCTCTTTATATCTTATCTGTATCTCAACACTTTATTTTCACTAACTCCCATTAACTCTATTTAACTAACTCCAATGCCCTTATTTATCACTATCCCCAAACTCTGTACAACATTTCACCTTAATATACCACTAGAAAATTCATCACTTATCTACTAACAACAATACCTCTCAATATCCAAATCTATTATAATCATTTACTAACCCTTTAGAATCTAAATCTCATAATATCCTTTAAAATCATTATCAACTTCATTCAATTGTTTAAAATTCTACAATACATGTTTACATAAAATACACAACAGCAAAATTACACAAATACATAGACATCAATACACAAAAATATACAATCCACATAGTCATTAAATCATTTACCAAAACTCAGTCATAAACAGTCCATCTTAAAAAACACTGTTCACATAATTAAATGTTCATAAACACAATAAGAACAACTAACCTCCATCGTCAAATAATAATCGAACCTTAAAACTATATACATGGTTTAATATTAGATCTTTTATACTAACATCCTTATACATGCACCAACTATTCAAATTTTTATCCGTTTCCACAAATTCATATAACTCCTGATCGGTTATGTTTCTGTCGCCTTTGGTAAAATCAGTCATAATTAGGTATTTCGTCAAGTCATTATTCTCATCATCTCCTACTACTTCTGTTTTATTATAAGGCAAGTACTTGTTATTATTTTCACTTCTCTCTCCACCTAACCTTTCTATAAACTCTTCATAATTTCTACATATCTTAAAAATGTCTACTTTTCCTTTTCTCTCACAATATCTCTCACTTTTAAAACATCTCTCATAATAATACCTCTCCCAACAACACTTCTCTCTCTTAATATCTCTCTCTTTACACCCTCTCTTTAATCCTTCAACACACACTATCATTCCATTTTTATTATATTCAATTCCCCATAAAATTTCATTATCACTACTCCTGTTTACACAATCATTTTCCAATATCATACTTTTATTTATATTATCATAATTTTCTACCCCACTTACCTTGTCTTTGTTTCTATCTAATTTGTCTATTTCTCTACTCTTATTTTCTAACTGTATTTTGTCTAACTTTGTGCCTATTTCACTTAATCTTTTGTCCAAATTGCAACCTTGTTTCTTAATTTCTTTTTTGAGATCACTTAATTTTACATCGAATTGATCAAATTTGACGCTCTGCTCCTTGAAAAGCAGTTTCATCATTTTTATTATGTCATTCTCTTCCATTCTGTTATTTACTATAGGCGTTGAGTTCGCCTGTTGTGCGCTCAACATCAATGATTCTGTATTTGTATTTTCTACGTTAATGCTTTCGTTATCTGCCATTATAAAATGTTAATGATTTGTTGCTCTATATTAGCGTTACCACCTAACCTACAACCGCATTCTTAGTTTCAATGCCCACTCTGCCGTCATTCAGGCTTATTATATAAAATACAACGGGATATATTTTTATATAGTCACCAGTTCGGGCGGCAATTGTACATTTACAATAATAGTCACTGTTCCGGGCACAAATTGTACCTTTGCACACTTTTTTATCTTCATATAAATGTATTTAGAAGAAGAAATAACAAGCAACATATATTTGGTTTTGTTTACATTACTTATATCAGACACGTATGTCCCGCACACCATAATTATGGTACTTACCATACTTTGAGAAGCCTGTTGTTTCAATCTTATTATTATTATTATCTAGGGTCCAGGGTTTCGACTCAGCGTGATTGCTGACAGAGATAGGCATTGAAATAAAAAATACGTTCAGTTGAAAAACATTAAAACATCAATATTGGTTTATTCTCTTTTATGTGTACACCGGACAAGAATTCAAAATGGCGGCCTTTACTTACATTAACTCTCTTTTGTCATAAAACTCTTTTACATTTTCTTAAACGTCAGTTTACCAAATTTTATATATTGACTATGCAGCTGCTTCATTATTAAATGATTTTAATTATATTTTCTTCAAACAAACGCAAACCAACACCCCGTTTGGATGTCGACATTTATCATACACGCCCCACTTCCTCACTCTCATTCATACTTACAATCTCAATTTACTTTTTGGGTACACATATATCTGCAATTTGGGTAAAGAGCTCTTTAAGTAAAATTTTGGTTTTGCACTTTCCTGATTCTGTAGACTAGAAGTTCTAGAAGCGGATTCACATGTTGCTGTCTCAAAGTGGCGTGGTTACATTTTTACTATACTCACTGACTCTAATGTATAAATTTGAAAAACAATTACTGCACACTGTCTTAGTTCTCTTTTAGCTAGCACATAATTACATTTTGATTACATTTTGAACTGTTTAAAACAACTAGGCCGGTGTAAATTGCCGGCTGCCTTTAGCAAGGTGTTACCGCTGCTGCGACGTTGTGTAGACTGGCCGAACAATACGCAATTTTTACGTATGTATGTGTGTGCACACGTCATTGTTCTTTGTCTTTCGTTACATAAACGCCCTGCTTGTTACGTATTTTATGCACGTCATTCTTTTATTAATGACGTTTGGCGTTGTCGGCCAATGAAACAGACGTATGTAGAGCCGGTATTAGTTGCTGTAACCATTTTAAGTGTTCTTATTTGCACGTACACTGCTGGCCTTGAAATTATTTCATTGTCTCGGAACTGCGTCGTTGCCGGCAAAGCCAGGGAAATTGTATTACCCATAAAAATGAATGTAAAAAATATCGAAATACAATAATTTGCTACCTTGTATACCATACATTTTATATCAGGCTTTTCGTACTGTCACAAAACCCCCTCAATGAAAGGTTTTGTGTCGATACACAAAAACTTTCATTGACTCATTCACACTTCTCTAAAAGGATCAGCCCAGATATGGAGCCACAACCCCCTGTAGTGTTACTATAAAAGAAATTCAATCACTTACCCTTGGTCCAATGATGAGGTTCGCACCTTCTGACCTTACTGGACTTCTCCGGAGAGATCCCTACACCATAAGGCCATGAGGCACTTTACGTTCCTGTTCTGAAGCACCGGCCAGCTCAGGACCGCGGTCACCACACCACCACACTCTGAAACATGCAATACAAAATTTTAAAATAGTGGCCTTCTCTA
Source organism: Magicicada septendecula (assembly GCA_034769895.1). Lineage (NCBI taxonomy): Eukaryota > Metazoa > Arthropoda > Insecta > Hemiptera > Cicadidae > Magicicada > Magicicada septendecula. The sequence goes on along the minus strand of CM068373.1, from coordinate 14,634,002 downwards.
TATCCATATCCACAACTGATATGTTTCCTCTTAGTACGTTGGTTTGCGTTTTTGGGGCATTGGTTTGCTTAATTATACAAGTTTCAAACAATGTATATCAAGAATTAAGATAGAAAATTCCTTCTCTTTTTAATAACCCGGTATTTAGTACACCTTTCTGACTCCTGTCAATTATATTCACTCTCTTTATCACATGAAAACAATTGTTCTTAACCTAAACAAAAAATACATTTTACTGCTTTAGCAACAACCATTAACTCTAATATTTTACTTCATATAACCTTACAATATCTATATATCATGGCAAACAACTTTAAAGCTGTCTAAATTTCTTTACTCGTTTTCTTTACTTTAATTTTACCTTTTTATAACAGAATCATTTCTAGAGATTTGTTACCCTAACATAAAATTCAATATTATTACCGTCACTACCCTTATAGTAACCTCCTAACCACACACACTATTGTACTATCAACATAATAAAACATTGTACATCATAAACATTAAACACTAACATTGAACAATTCACATTACTGAATTCATATTTACATAACTTGTAGCAAAACTTTAATAAGACATTACTATTTTTATCAACTCTCTATTAACTTTTATCATTTAACATTCATTTAGATTCCATACAACAATTTTCAAATTTATCATTTACCTTTCCAGTTACATTACCTTTCTACCATGAATTTTCCTTTTCTAACCCTTTTTATCCTTATTTATTTGGGTGACTCTCTATTATTCACTATTTTCTATATCTTATTTTGGCATTTGTCAACCTAACTTTACTACCCCCTTTTCTCTACTAACAACCGCTTCTAACCATTAATACATTATGACACCAATATCTCAATAATAACCCCCTTCACAAATCCCATTTAAAACCTCTGGCACCGCTCATTTTGTCTTTTATAAGGATGTATGTTACTTAACTGGTCATCCATTCCGAACCCTTTGCCCTCCACCAAATATCGGCAAACACTCTAACCCAAAATTGCTCCGCCTGCCACAACGCTGCACGCTGGTCCCTTGCCACGTCGCTCGTTGATCACTCCTTAACACCGGATCCTTACTACAAAATATCATCAATAACAACTATAAAATTACCATTCACATTACTCACCTCTACATATAATCGCTAACCACTGTGTCCCTAAAATATCTAACACCTCTTTATATCTTATCTGTATCTCAACACTTTATTTTCACTAACTCCCATTAACTCTATTTAACTAACTCCAATGCCCTTATTTATCACTATCCCCAAACTCTGTACAACATTTCACCTTAATATACCACTAGAAAATTCATCACTTATCTACTAACAACAATACCTCTCAATATCCAAATCTATTATAATCATTTACTAACCCTTTAGAATCTAAATCTCATAATATCCTTTAAAATCATTATCAACTTCCTTCAATTGTTTAAAATTCTACAATACATGTTTACATAAAATACACAACAGCAAAATTACACAAATACATAGACATCAATACACAAAAATATACAATCCACATAGTCATTAAATCATTTACCAAAACTCAGTCATAAACAGTCCATCTTAAAAAACACTGTTCACATAATTAAATGTTCATAAACACAATAAGAACAACTAACCTCCATCGTCAAATATTAATCGAACCTTAAAACTATATACATGGTTTAATATTAGATCTTTTATACTAACATCCTTATACATGCACCAACTATTCAAATTTTTATCCGTTTCCACAAATTCATGTAACTCCTGATCGGTTATGTTTCTGTCGCCTTTGGTAAAATCAGTCATAATTAGGTATTTCGTCAAGTCATTATTCTCATCATCTCCTACTACTTCTGTTTTATTATAAGGCAAGTACTTGTTATTATTTTCACTTCTCTCTCCACCTAACCTTTCTATAAACTCTTCATAATTTCTACATATCTTAAAAATGTCTACTTTTCCTTTTCTCTCACAATATCTCTCACTTTTAAAACATCTCTCATAATAATACCTCTCCCAACAACACTTCTCTCTCTCAATATCTCTCTCTTTACACCCTCTCTTTATTCCTTCAACACACACTATCATTCCATTTTTATTATATTCAATTCCCCATAAAATTTCATTATCACTAATCCTGTTTCCACAATCATTTTCCAATATCATACTTTTATTTATATTATCATAATTTTCTACCCCACTTACCTTGTCCTTGTTTCTATCTAATTTGTCTATTTCTCTACTCTTATTTTCTAACTGTATTTTGTCTAACTTTGTGCCTATTTCACTTAATCTTTTGTCCAAATTGCAACCTTGTTTCTTAATTTCTTTTTTGATATCACTTAATTGTACATCGAATTGATCAAATTTGACGCTCTGCTCCTTGAAAAGCAGTTTCATCATTTTTATTATGTCATTCTCTTCCATTCTGTTATTTACTATAGGCGTTGAGTTCGCCTGTTGTGCGCTCAACATCAATGATTCTGTATTTGTATTTTCTACGTTAATGCTTTCGTTATCTGCCATTATAAAATGTTAATGATTTGTTGCTCTATATTAGCGTTACCACCTAACCTACAACCGCATTCTTAGTTTCAATGCCCACTCTGCCGTCATTCAGGCTTATTATATAAAATACAACGGGATATATTTTTATATAGTCACCAGTTCGGGCGGCAATTGTACATTTACAATAATAGTCACTGTTCCGGGCACAAATTGTACCTTTACACACTTTTTTATCTTCATATAAATGTATTTAGAAGAAGAAATAACAAGCAACATATATTTGGTTTTGTTTACATTACTTATATCAGACACGTATGTCCCGCACACCATAATTATGGTACTTACCATACTTTGAGAAGCCTGTTGTTTCAATCTTATTATTATTATTATCTAGGGTCCAGGGTTTCGACTCAGCGTGATTGCTGACAGAGATAGGCATTGAAATAAAAAATACGTTCAGTTGAAAAACATTAAAACATCAATATTGGTTTATTCTCTTTTATGTGTACACCGGACAAGAATTCAAAATGGCGGCCTTTACTTACATTAACTCTCTTTTGTCATAAAACTCTTTTACATTTTCTTAAACGTCAGTTTACCAAATTTTATATATTGACTATGCAGCTGCTTCATTATTAAATGATTTTAATTATATTTTCTTCAAACAAACGCAAACCAACACCCCGTTTGGATGTCGACATTTATCATACACGCCCCACTTCCTCACTCTCATTCATACTTACAATCTCAATTTACTTTTTGGGTACACATATATCTGCAATTTGGGTAAAGAGCTCTTTAAGTAAAATTTTGGTTTTGCACTTTCCTGATTCTGTAGACTAGAAGTTCTAGAAGCGGATTCACATGTTGCTGTCTCAAAGTGGCGTGGTTACATTTTTACTATACTCACTGACTCTAATGTATAAATTTGAAAAACAATTACTGCACACTGTCTTAGTTCTCTTTTAGCTAGCACATAATTACATTTTGATTACATTTTGAACTGTTTAAAACAACTAGGCCGGTGTAAATTGCCGGCTGCCTTTAGCAAGGTGTTACCGCTGCTGCGACGTTGTGTAGACTGGCCGAACAATACGCAATTTTTACGTATGTATGTGTGTGCACACGTCATTGTTCTTTGTCTTTCGTTACATAAACGCCCTGCTTGTTACGTATTTTATGCACGTCATTCTTTTATTAATGACGTTTGGCGTTGTCGGCCAATGAAACAGACGTATGTAGAGCCGGTATTAGTTGCTGTAACCATTTTAAGTGTTCTTATTTGCATGTACACTGCTGGCCTTGAAATTATTTCATTGTCTCGTAACTGCGTCGTTGCCGGCAAAGCCAGGGAAATTGTATTACCCATAAAAATGAATGTAAAAAATATCGAAATACAATAATTTGCTACCTTGTATACCATACATTTTATATCAGGCTTTTCGTACTGTCACAAAACCCCCTCAATGAAAGGTTTTGTGTCGATACACAAAAACTTTCATTGACTCATTCACACTTCTCTAAAAGGATCAGCCCAGATATGGAGCCACAACCCCCTGTAGTGTTACTATAAAAGAAATTCAATCACTTACCCTTGGTCCAATGATGAGGTTCGCACCTTCTGACCTTACTGGACTTCTCCGGAGAGATCCCTACACCATAAGGCCATGAGGCACTTTACGTTCCTGTTCTGAAGCACCGGCCAGCTCAGGACCGCGGTCACCACACCACCACACTCTGAAACATGCAATACAAAATTTTAAAATAGTGGCCTTCTCTATATCCATATCCACAACTGATATGTTTCCTCTTAGTACGTTGGTTTGCGTTTTTGGGGCATTGGTTTGCTTAATTATACAAGTTTCAAACAATGTATATCAAGAATTAAGATAGAAAATTCCTTCTCTTTTTAATAACCCGGTATTTAGTACACCTTTCTGACTCCTGTCAATTATATTCACTCTCTTTATCACATGAAAACAATTGTTCTTAACCTAAACAAAAAATACATTTTACTGCTTTAGCAACAACCATTAACTCTAATATTTTACTTCATATAACCTTACAATATCTATATATCATGGCAAACAACTTTAAAGCTGTCTAAATTTCTTTACTCGTTTTCTTTACTTTAATTTTACCTTTTTATAACAGAATCATTTCTAGAGATTTGTTACCCTAACATAAAATTCAATATTATTACCGTCACTACCCTTATAGTAACTTCCTAACCACACACACTATTGTACTATCAACATAATAAAACATTGTACATCATAAACATTAAACACTAACATTGAACAATTCACATTACTGAATTCATATTTACATAACTTGTAGCAAAACTTTAATAAGACATTACTATTTTTATCAACTCTCTATTAACTTTTATCATTTAACATTCATTTAGATTCCATACAACAATTTTCAAATTTATCATTTACCTTTCCAGTTACATTACCTTTCTACCATGAATTTTCCTTTTCTAACCCTTTTTATCCTTATTTATTTGGGTGACTCTCTATTATTCACTATTTTCTATATCTTATTTTGGCATTTGTCAACCTAACCTTACTACCCCCTTTTCTCTACTAACAACCGCTTCTAACCATTAATACATTATGACACCAATATCTCAATAATAACCCCCTTCACAAATCCCATTTAAAACCTCTGGCACAGCTCATTTTGTCTTTTATAAGGATGTATGTTACTTAACTGGTCATCCATTCCGAACCCTTTGCCCTCCACCAAATATCGGCAAACACTCTAACCCAAAATTGCTCCGCCTGCCACAACGCTGCATGCTGGTCCCTTGCCACGTCGTTCGTTGATCACTCCTTAACACCGGATCCTTACTACAAAATATCATCAATAACAACTATAAAATTACCATTCACATTACTCACCTCTACATATAATCGCTAACCACTGTGTCCCTAAAATATCTAACACCTCTTTATATCTTATCTGTATCTCAACACTTTATTTTCACTAACTCCCATTAACTCTATTTAACTAACTCCAATGCCCTTATTTATCACTATCCCCAAACTCTGTACAACATTTCACCTTAATATACCACTAGAAAATTCATCACTTATCTACTAACAACAATACCTCTCAATATCCAAATCTATTATAATCATTTACTAACCCTTTAGAATCTAAATCTCATAATATCCTTTAAAATCATTATCAACTTCATTCAATTGTTTAAAATTCTACAATACATGTTTACATAAAATACACAACAGCAAAATTACACAAATACATAGACATCAATACACAAAAATATACAATCCACATAGTCATTAAATCATTTACCAAAACTCAGTCATAAACAGTCCATCTTAAAAAACACTGTTCACATAATTAAATGTTCATAAACACAATAAGAACAACTAACCTCCATCGTCAAATAATAATCGAACCTTAAAACTATATACATGGTTTAATATTAGATCTTTTATACTAACATCCTTATACATGCACCAACTATTCAAATTTTTATCCGTTTCCACAAATTCATATAACTCCTGATCGGTTATGTTTCTGTCGCCTTTGGTAAAATCAGTCATAATTAGGTATTTCGTCAAGTCATTATTCTCATCATCTCCTACTACTTCTGTTTTATTATAAGGCAAGTACTTGTTATTATTTTCACTTCTCTCTCCACCTAACCTTTCTATAAACTCTTCATAATTTCTACATATCTTAAAAATGTCTACTTTTCCTTTTCTCTCACAATATCTCTCACTTTTAAAACATCTCTCATAATAATACCTCTCCCAACAACACTTCTCTCTCTTAATATCTCTCTCTTTACACCCTCTCTTTAATCCTTCAACACACACTATCATTCCATTTTTATTATATTCAATTCCCCATAAAATTTCATTATCACTACTCCTGTTTACACAATCATTTTCCAATATCATACTTTTATTTATATTATCATAATTTTCTACCCCACTTACCTTGTCTTTGTTTCTATCTAATTTGTCTATTTCTCTACTCTTATTTTCTAACTGTATTTTGTCTAACTTTGTGCCTATTTCACTTAATCTTTTGTCCAAATTGCAACCTTGTTTCTTAATTTCTTTTTTGAGATCACTTAATTTTACATCGAATTGATCAAATTTGACGCTCTGCTCCTTGAAAAGCAGTTTCATCATTTTTATTATGTCATTCTCTTCCATTCTGTTATTTACTATAGGCGTTGAGTTCGCCTGTTGTGCGCTCAACATCAATGATTCTGTATTTGTATTTTCTACGTTAATGCTTTCGTTATCTGCCATTATAAAATGTTAATGATTTGTTGCTCTATATTAGCGTTACCACCTAACCTACAACCGCATTCTTAGTTTCAATGCCCACTCTGCCGTCATTCAGGCTTATTATATAAAATACAACGGGATATATTTTTATATAGTCACCAGTTCGGGCGGCAATTGTACATTTACAATAATAGTCACTGTTCCGGGCACAAATTGTACCTTTGCACACTTTTTTATCTTCATATAAATGTATTTAGAAGAAGAAATAACAAGCAACATATATTTGGTTTTGTTTACATTACTTATATCAGACACGTATGTCCCGCACACCATAATTATGGTACTTACCATACTTTGAGAAGCCTGTTGTTTCAATCTTATTATTATTATTATCTAGGGTCCAGGGTTTCGACTCAGCGTGATTGCTGACAGAGATAGGCATTGAAATAAAAAATACGTTCAGTTGAAAAACATTAAAACATCAATATTGGTTTATTCTCTTTTATGTGTACACCGGACAAGAATTCAAAATGGCGGCCTTTACTTACATTAACTCTCTTTTGTCATAAAACTCTTTTACATTTTCTTAAACGTCAGTTTACCAAATTTTATATATTGACTATGCAGCTGCTTCATTATTAAATGATTTTAATTATATTTTCTTCAAACAAACGCAAACCAACACCCCGTTTGGATGTCGACATTTATCATACACGCCCCACTTCCTCACTCTCATTCATACTTACAATCTCAATTTACTTTTTGGGTACACATATATCTGCAATTTGGGTAAAGAGCTCTTTAAGTAAAATTTTGGTTTTGCACTTTCCTGATTCTGTAGACTAGAAGTTCTAGAAGCGGATTCACATGTTGCTGTCTCAAAGTGGCGTGGTTACATTTTTACTATACTCACTGACTCTAATGTATAAATTTGAAAAACAATTACTGCACACTGTCTTAGTTCTCTTTTAGCTAGCACATAATTACATTTTGATTACATTTTGAACTGTTTAAAACAACTAGGCCGGTGTAAATTGCCGGCTGCCTTTAGCAAGGTGTTACCGCTGCTGCGACGTTGTGTAGACTGGCCGAACAATACGCAATTTTTACGTATGTATGTGTGTGCACACGTCATTGTTCTTTGTCTTTCGTTACATAAACGCCCTGCTTGTTACGTATTTTATGCACGTCATTCTTTTATTAATGACGTTTGGCGTTGTCGGCCAATGAAACAGACGTATGTAGAGCCGGTATTAGTTGCTGTAACCATTTTAAGTGTTCTTATTTGCACGTACACTGCTGGCCTTGAAATTATTTCATTGTCTCGGAACTGCGTCGTTGCCGGCAAAGCCAGGGAAATTGTATTACCCATAAAAATGAATGTAAAAAATATCGAAATACAATAATTTGCTACCTTGTATACCATACATTTTATATCAGGCTTTTCGTACTGTCACAAAACCCCCTCAATGAAAGGTTTTGTGTCGATACACAAAAACTTTCATTGACTCATTCACACTTCTCTAAAAGGATCAGCCCAGATATGGAGCCACAACCCCCTGTAGTGTTACTATAAAAGAAATTCAATCACTTACCCTTGGTCCAATGATGAGGTTCGCACCTTCTGACCTTACTGGACTTCTCCGGAGAGATCCCTACACCATAAGGCCATGAGGCACTTTACGTTCCTGTTCTGAAGCACCGGCCAGCTCAGGACCGCGGTCACCACACCACCACACTCTGAAACATGCAATACAAAATTTTAAAATAGTGGCCTTCTCTATATCCATATCCACAACTGATATGTTTCCTCTTAGTACGTTGGTTTGCGTTTTTGGGGCATTGGTTTGCTTAATTATACAAGTTTCAAACAATGTATATCAAGAATTAAGATAGAAAATTCCTTCTCTTTTTAATAACCCGGTATTTAGTACACCTTTCTGACTCCTGTCAATTATATTCACTCTCTTTATCACATGAAAACAATTGTTCTTAACCTAAACAAAAAATACATTTTACTGCTTTAGCAACAACCATTAACTCTAATATTTTACTTCATATAACCTTACAATATCTATATATCATGGCAAACAACTTTAAAGCTGTCTAAATTTCTTTACTCGTTTTCTTTACTTTAATTTTACCTTTTTATAACAGAATCATTTCTAGAGATTTGTTACCCTAACATAAAATTCAATATTATTACCGTCACTACCCTTATAGTAACCTCCTAACCACACACACTATTGTACTATCAACATAATAAAACATTGTACATCATAAACATTAAACACTAACATTGAACAATTCACATTACTGAATTCATATTTACATAACTTGTAGCAAAACTTTAATAAGACATTACTATTTTTATCAACTCTCTATTAACTTTTATCATTTAACATTCATTTAGATTCCATACAACAATTTTCAAATTTATCATTTACCTTTCCAGTTACATTACCTTTCTACCATGAATTTTCCTTTTCTAACCCTTTTTATCCTTATTTATTTGGGTGACTCTCTATTATTCACTATTTTCTATATCTTATTTTGGCATTTGTCAACCTAACTTTACTACCCCCTTTTCTCTACTAACAACCGCTTCTAACCATTAATACATTATGACACCAATATCTCAATAATAACCCCCTTCACAAATCCCATTTAAAACCTCTGGCACCGCTCATTTTGTCTTTTATAAGGATGTATGTTACTTAACTGGTCATCCATTCCGAACCCTTTGCCCTCCACCAAATATCGGCAAACACTCTAACCCAAAATTGCTCCGCCTGCCACAACGCTGCACGCTGGTCCCTTGCCACGTCGCTCGTTGATCACTCCTTAACACCGGATCCTTACTACAAAATATCATCAATAACAACTATAAAATTACCATTCACATTACTCACCTCTACATATAATCGCTAACCACTGTGTCCCTAAAATATCTAACACCTCTTTATATCTTATCTGTATCTCAACACTTTATTTTCACTAACTCCCATTAACTCTATTTAACTAACTCCAATGCCCTTATTTATCACTATCCCCAAACTCTGTACAACATTTCACCTTAATATACCACTAGAAAATTCATCACTTATCTACTAACAACAATACCTCTCAATATCCAAATCTATTATAATCATTTACTAACCCTTTAGAATCTAAATCTCATAATATCCTTTAAAATCATTATCAACTTCCTTCAATTGTTTAAAATTCTACAATACATGTTTACATAAAATACACAACAGCAAAATTACACAAATACATAGACATCAATACACAAAAATATACAATCCACATAGTCATTAAATCATTTACCAAAACTCAGTCATAAACAGTCCATCTTAAAAAACACTGTTCACATAATTAAATGTTCATAAACACAATAAGAACAACTAACCTCCATCGTCAAATATTAATCGAACCTTAAAACTATATACATGGTTTAATATTAGATCTTTTATACTAACATCCTTATACATGCACCAACTATTCAAATTTTTATCCGTTTCCACAAATTCATGTAACTCCTGATCGGTTATGTTTCTGTCGCCTTTGGTAAAATCAGTCATAATTAGGTATTTCGTCAAGTCATTATTCTCATCATCTCCTACTACTTCTGTTTTATTATAAGGCAAGTACTTGTTATTATTTTCACTTCTCTCTCCACCTAACCTTTCTATAAACTCTTCATAATTTCTACATATCTTAAAAATGTCTACTTTTCCTTTTCTCTCACAATATCTCTCACTTTTAAAACATCTCTCATAATAATACCTCTCCCAACAACACTTCTCTCTCTCAATATCTCTCTCTTTACACCCTCTCTTTATTCCTTCAACACACACTATCATTCCATTTTTATTATATTCAATTCCCCATAAAATTTCATTATCACTAATCCTGTTTCCACAATCATTTTCCAATATCATACTTTTATTTATATTATCATAATTTTCTACCCCACTTACCTTGTCCTTGTTTCTATCTAATTTGTCTATTTCTCTACTCTTATTTTCTAACTGTATTTTGTCTAACTTTGTGCCTATTTCACTTAATCTTTTGTCCAAATTGCAACCTTGTTTCTTAATTTCTTTTTTGATATCACTTAATTGTACATCGAATTGATCAAATTTGACGCTCTGCTCCTTGAAAAGCAGTTTCATCATTTTTATTATGTCATTCTCTTCCATTCTGTTATTTACTATAGGCGTTGAGTTCGCCTGTTGTGCGCTCAACATCAATGATTCTGTATTTGTATTTTCTACGTTAATGCTTTCGTTATCTGCCATTATAAAATGTTAATGATTTGTTGCTCTATATTAGCGTTACCACCTAACCTACAACCGCATTCTTAGTTTCAATGCCCACTCTGCCGTCATTCAGGCTTATTATATAAAATACAACGGGATATATTTTTATATAGTCACCAGTTCGGGCGGCAATTGTACATTTACAATAATAGTCACTGTTCCGGGCACAAATTGTACCTTTACACACTTTTTTATCTTCATATAAATGTATTTAGAAGAAGAAATAACAAGCAACATATATTTGGTTTTGTTTACATTACTTATATCAGACACGTATGTCCCGCACACCATAATTATGGTACTTACCATACTTTGAGAAGCCTGTTGTTTCAATCTTATTATTATTATTATCTAGGGTCCAGGGTTTCGACTCAGCGTGATTGCTGACAGAGATAGGCATTGAAATAAAAAATACGTTCAGTTGAAAAACATTAAAACATCAATATTGGTTTATTCTCTTTTATGTGTACACCGGACAAGAATTCAAAATGGCGGCCTTTACTTACATTAACTCTCTTTTGTCATAAAACTCTTTTACATTTTCTTAAACGTCAGTTTACCAAATTTTATATATTGACTATGCAGCTGCTTCATTATTAAATGATTTTAATTATATTTTCTTCAAACAAACGCAAACCAACACCCCGTTTGGATGTCGACATTTATCATACACGCCCCACTTCCTCACTCTCATTCATACTTACAATCTCAATTTACTTTTTGGGTACACATATATCTGCAATTTGGGTAAAGAGCTCTTTAAGTAAAATTTTGGTTTTGCACTTTCCTGATTCTGTAGACTAGAAGTTCTAGAAGCGGATTCACATGTTGCTGTCTCAAAGTGGCGTGGTTACATTTTTACTATACTCACTGACTCTAATGTATAAATTTGAAAAACAATTACTGCACACTGTCTTAGTTCTCTTTTAGCTAGCACATAATTACATTTTGATTACATTTTGAACTGTTTAAAACAACTAGGCCGGTGTAAATTGCCGGCTGCCTTTAGCAAGGTGTTACCGCTGCTGCGACGTTGTGTAGACTGGCCGAACAATACGCAATTTTTACGTATGTATGTGTGTGCACACGTCATTGTTCTTTGTCTTTCGTTACATAAACGCCCTGCTTGTTACGTATTTTATGCACGTCATTCTTTTATTAATGACGTTTGGCGTTGTCGGCCAATGAAACAGACGTATGTAGAGCCGGTATTAGTTGCTGTAACCATTTTAAGTGTTCTTATTTGCACGTACACTGCTGGCCTTGAAATTATTTCATTGTCTCGGAACTGCGTCGTTGCCGGCAAAGCCAGGGAAATTGTATTACCCATAAAAATGAATGTAAAAAATATCGAAATACAATAATTTGCTACCTTGTATACCATACATTTTATATCAGGCTTTTCGTACTGTCACAAAACCCCCTCAATGAAAGGTTTTGTGTCGATACACAAAAACTTTCATTGACTCATTCACACTTCTCTAAAAGGATCAGCCCAGATATGGAGCCACAACCCCCTGTAGTGTTACTATAAAAGAAATTCAATCACTTACCCTTGGTCCAATGATGAGGTTTGCACCTTCTGACCTTACTGGACTTCTCCGGAGAGATCCCTACACCATAAGGCCATGAGGCACTTTACGTTCCTGTTCTGAAGCACCGGCCAGCTCAGGACCGCGGTCACCACACCACCACACTCTGAAACATGCAATACAAAATTTTAAAATAGTGGCCTTCTCTATATCCATATCCACAACTGATATGTTTCCTCTTAGTACGTTGGTTTGCGTTTTTGGGGCATTGGTTTGCTTAATTATACAAGTTTCAAACAATGTATATCAAGAATTAAGATAGAAAATTCCTTCTCTTTTTAATAACCCGGTATTTAGTACACCTTTCTGACTCCTGTCAATTATATTCACTCTCTTTATCACATGAAAACAATTGTTCTTAACCTAAACAAAAAATACATTTTACTGCTTTAGCAACAACCATTAACTCTAATATTTTACTTCATATAACCTTACAATATCTATATATCATGGCAAACAACTTTAAAGCTGTCTAAATTTCTTTACTCGTTTTCTTTACTTTAATTTTACCTTTTTATAACAGAATCATTTCTAGAGATTTGTTACCCTAACATAAAATTCAATATTATTACCGTCACTACCCTTATAGTAACCTCCTAACCACACACACTATTGTACTATCAACATAATAAAACATTGTACATCATAAACATTAAACACTAACATTGAACAATTCACATTACTGAATTCATATTTACATAACTTGTAGCAAAACTTTAATAAGACATTACTATTTTTATCAACTCTCTATTAACTTTTATCATTTAACATTCATTTAGATTCCATACAACAATTTTCAAATTTATCATTTACCTTTCCAGTTACATTACCTTTCTACCATGAATTTTCCTTTTCTAACCCTTTTTATCCTTATTTATTTGGGTGACTCTCTATTATTCACTATTTTCTATATCTTATTTTGGCATTTGTCAACCTAACCTTACTACCCCCTTTTCTCTACTAACAACCGCTTCTAACCATTAATACATTATGACACCAATATCTCAATAATAACCCCCTTCACAAATCCCATTTAAAACCTCTGGCACAGCTCATTTTGTCTTTTATAAGGATGTATGTTACTTAACTGGTCATCCATTCCGAACCCTTTGCCCTCCACCAAATATCGGCAAACACTCTAACCCAAAATTGCTCCGCCTGCCACAACGCTGCATGCTGGTCCCTTGCCACGTCGTTCGTTGATCACTCCTTAACACCGGATCCTTACTACAAAATATCATCAATAACAACTATAAAATTACCATTCACATTACTCACCTCTACATATAATCGCTAACCACTGTGTCCCTAAAATATCTAACACCTCTTTATATCTTATCTGTATCTCAACACTTTATTTTCACTAACTCCCATTAACTCTATTTAACTAACTCCAATGCCCTTATTTATCACTATCCCCAAACTCTGTACAACATTTCACCTTAATATACCACTAGAAAATTCATCACTTATCTACTAACAACAATACCTCTCAATATCCAAATCTATTATAATCATTTACTAACCCTTTAGAATCTAAATCTCATAATATCCTTTAAAATCATTATCAACTTCATTCAATTGTTTAAAATTCTACAATACATGTTTACATAAAATACACAACAGCAAAATTACACAAATACATAGACATCAATACACAAAAATATACAATCCACATAGTCATTAAATCATTTACCAAAACTCAGTCATAAACAGTCCATCTTAAAAAACACTGTTCACATAATTAAATGTTCATAAACACAATAAGAACAACTAACCTCCATCGTCAAATAATAATCGAACCTTAAAACTATATACATGGTTTAATATTAGATCTTTTATACTAACATCCTTATACATGCACCAACTATTCAAATTTTTATCCGTTTCCACAAATTCATATAACTCCTGATCGGTTATGTTTCTGTCGCCTTTGGTAAAATCAGTCATAATTAGGTATTTCGTCAAGTCATTATTCTCATCATCTCCTACTACTTCTGTTTTATTATAAGGCAAGTACTTGTTATTATTTTCACTTCTCTCTCCACCTAACCTTTCTATAAACTCTTCATAATTTCTACATATCTTAAAAATGTCTACTTTTCCTTTTCTCTCACAATATCTCTCACTTTTAAAACATCTCTCATAATAATACCTCTCCCAACAACACTTCTCTCTCTCAATATCTCTCTCTTTACACCCTCTCTTTAATCCTTCAACACACACTATCATTCCATTTTTATTATATTCAATTCCCCATAAAATTTCATTATCACTACTCCTGTTTACACAATCATTTTCCAATATCATACTTTTATTTATATTATCATAATTTTCTACCCCACTTACCTTGTCTTTGTTTCTATCTAATTTGTCTATTTCTCTACTCTTATTTTCTAACTGTATTTTGTCTAACTTTGTGCCTATTTCACTTAATCTTTTGTCCAAATTGCAACCTTGTTTCTTAATTTCTTTTTTGAGATCACTTAATTGTACATCGAATTGATCAAATTTGACGCTCTGCTCCTTGAAAAGCAGTTTCATCATTTTTATTATGTCATTCTCTTCCATTCTGTTATTTACTATAGGCGTTGAGTTCGCCTGTTGTGCGCTCAACATCAATGATTCTGTATTTGTATTTTCTACGTTAATGCTTTCGTTATCTGCCATTATAAAATGTTAATGATTTGTTGCTCTATATTAGCGTTACCACCTAACCTACAACCGCATTCTTAGTTTCAATGCCCACTCTGCCGTCATTCAGGCTTATTATATAAAATACAACGGGATATATTTTTATATAGTCACCAGTTCGGGCGGCAATTGTACATTTACAATAATAGTCACTGTTCCGGGCACAAATTGTACCTTTACACACTTTTTTATCTTCATATAAATGTATTTAGAAGAAGAAATAACAAGCAACATATATTTGGTTTTGTTTACATTACTTATATCAGACACGTATGTCCCGCACACCATAATTATGGTACTTACCATACTTTGAGAAGCCTGTTGTTTCAATCTTATTATTATTATTATCTAGGCTCCAGGGTTTCGACTCAGCGTGATTGCTGACAGAGATAGGCATTGAAATAAAAAATACGTTCAGTTGAAAAACATTAAAACATCAATATTGGTTTATTCTCTTTTATGTGTACACCGGACAAGAATTCAAAATGGCGGCCTTTACTTACATTAACTCTCTTTTGTCATAAAACTCTTTTACATTTTCTTAAACGTCAGTTTACCAAATTTTATATATTGACTATGCAGCTGCTTCATTATTAAATGATTTTAATTATATTTTCTTCAAACAAACGCAAACCAACACCCCGTTTGGATGTCGACATTTATCATACACGCCCCACTTCCTCACTCTCATTCATACTTACAATCTCAATTTACTTTTTGGGTACACATATATCTGCAATTTGGGTAAAGAGCTCTTTAAGTAAAATTTTGGTTTTGCACTTTCCTGATTCTGTAGACTAGAAGTTCTAGAAGCGGATTCACATGTTGCTGTCTCAAAGTGGCGTGGTTACATTTTTACTATACTCACTGACTCTAATGTATAAATTTGAAAAACAATTACTGCACACTGTCTTAGTTCTCTTTTAGCTAGCACATAATTACATTTTGATTACATTTTGAACTGTTTAAAACAACTAGGCCGGTGTAAATTGCCGGCTGCCTTTAGCAAGGTGTTACCGCTGCTGCGACGTTGTGTAGACTGGCCGAACAATACGCAATTTTTACGTATGTATGTGTGTGCACACGTCATTGTTCTTTGTCTTTCGTTACATAAACGCCCTGCTTGTTACGTATTTTATGCACGTCATTATTTTATTAATGACGTTTGGCGTTGTCGGCCAATGAAACAGACGTATGTAGAGCCGGTATTAGTTGCTGTAACCATTTTAAGTGTTCTTATTTGCACGTACGCTGCTGGCCTTGAAATTATTTCATTGTCTCGGAACTGCGTCGTTGCCGGCAAAGCCAGGGAAATTTTATTACCCATAAAAATGAATGTAAAAAATATCGAAATACAATAATTTGCTACCTTGTATACCATACATTTTATATCAGGCTTTTCGTACTGTCACAAAACCCCCTCAATGAAAGGTTTTGTGTCGATACACAAAAACTTTCATTGACTCATTCACACTTCTCTAAAAGGATCAGCCCAGATATGGAGCCACAACCCCCTGTAGTGTTACTATAAAAGAAATTCAATCACTTACCCTTGGTCCAATGATGAGGTTCGCACCTTCTGACCTTACTGGACTTCTCCGGAGAGATCCCTACACCATAAGGCCATGAGGCACTTTACGTTCCTGTTCTGAAGCACCGGCCAGCTCAGGACCGCGGTCACCACACCACCACACTCTGAAACATGCAATACAAAATTTTAAAATAGTGGCCTTCTCTATATCCATATCCACAACTGATATGTTTCCTCTTAGTACGTTGGTTTGCGTTTTTGGGGCATTGGTTTGCTTAATTATACAAGTTTCAAACAATGTATATCAAGAATTGAGATAGAAAATTCCTTCTCTTTTTAATAACCCGGTATTTAGTACACCTTTCTGACTCCTGTCAATTATATTCACTCTCTTTATCACATGAAAACAATTTTTCTTAACCTAAACAAAAAATACATTTTACTGCTTTAGCAACAACCATTAACTCTAATATTTTACTTCATATAACCTTACAATATCTATATATCATGGCAAACAACTTTAAAGCTGTCTAAATTTCTTTACTCGTTTTCTTTACTTTAATTTTACCTTTTTATAACAGAATCATTTCTAGAGATTTGTTACCCTAACATAAAATTCAATATTATTACCGTCACTACCCTTATAGTAACCTCCTAACCACACACACTATTGTACTATCAACATAATAAAACATTGTACATCATAAACATTAAACACTAACATTGAACAATTCACATTACTGAATTCATATTTACATAACTTGTAGCAAAACTTTAATAAGACATTACTATTTTTATCAACTCTCTATTAACTTTTATCATTTAACATTCATTTAGATTCCATACAACAATTTTCAAATTTATCATTTACCTTTCCAGTTACATTACCTTTCTACCATGAATTTTCCTTTTCTAACCCTTTTTATCCTTATTTATTTGGGTGACTCTCTATTATTCACTATTTTCTATATCTTATTTTGGCATTTGTCAACCTAACCTTACTACCCCCTTTTCTCTACTAACAACCGCTTCTAACCATTAATACATTATGACACCAATATCTCAATAATAACCCCCTTCACAAATCCCATTTAAAACCTCTGGCACAGCTCATTTTGTCTTTTATAAGGATGTATGTTACTTAACTGGTCATCCATTCCGAACCCTTTGCCCTCCACCAAATATCGGCAAACACTCTAACCCAAAATTGCTCCGCCTGCCACAACGCTGCATGCTGGTCCCTTGCCACGTCGTTCGTTGATCACTCCTTAACACCGGATCCTTACTACAAAATATCATCAATAACAACTATAAAATTACCATTCACATTACTCACCTCTACATATAATCGCTAACCACTGTGTCCCTAAAATATCTAACACCTCTTTATATCTTATCTGTATCTCAACACTTTATTTTCACTAACTCCCATTAACTCTATTTAACTAACTCCAATGCCCTTATTTATCACTATCCCCAAACTCTGTACAACATTTCACCTTAATATACCACTAGAAAATTCATCACTTATCTACTAACAACAATACCTCTCAATATCCAAATCTATTATAATCATTTACTAACCCTTTAGAATCTAAATCTCATAATATCCTTTAAAATCATTATCAACTTCATTCAATTGTTTAAAATTCTACAATACATGTTTACATAAAATACACAACAGCAAAATTACACAAATACATAGACATCAATACACAAAAATATACAATCCACATAGTCATTAAATCATTTACCAAAACTCAGTCATAAACAGTCCATCTTAAAAAACACTGTTCACATAATTAAATGTTCATAAACACAATAAGAACAACTAACCTCCATCGTCAAATAATAATCGAACCTTAAAACTATATACATGGTTTAATATTAGATCTTTTATACTAACATCCTTATACATGCACCAACTATTCAAATTTTTATCCGTTTCCACAAATTCATATAACTCCTGATCGGTTATGTTTCTGTCGCCTTTGGTAAAATCAGTCATAATTAGGTATTTCGTCAAGTCATTATTCTCATCATCTCCTACTACTTCTGTTTTATTATAAGGCAAGTACTTGTTATTATTTTCACTTCTCTCTCCACCTAACCTTTCTATAAACTCTTCATAATTTCTACATATCTTAAAAATGTCTACTTTTCCTTTTCTCTCACAATATCTCTCACTTTTAAAACATCTCTCATAATAATACCTCTCCCAACAACACTTCTCTCTCTCAATATCTCTCTCTTTACACCCTCTCTTTAATCCTTCAACACACACTATCATTCCATTTTTATTATATTCAATTCCCCATAAAATTTCATTATCACTACTCCTGTTTACACAATCATTTTCCAACATCATACTTTTATTTATATTATCATAATTTTCTACCCCACTTACCTTGTCTTTGTTTCTATCTAATTTGTCTATTTCTCTACTCTTATTTTCTAACTGTATTTTGTCTAACTTTGTGCCTATTTCACTTAATCTTTTGTCCAAATTGCAACCTTGTTTCTTAATTTCTTTTTTGAGATCACTTAATTGTACATCGAATTGATCAAATTTGACGCTCTGCTCCTTGAAAAGCAGTTTCATCATTTTTATTATGTCATTCTCTTCCATTCTGTTATTTACTATAGGCGTTGAGTTCGCCTGTTGTGCGCTCAACATCAATGATTCTGTATTTGTATTTTCTACGTTAATGCTTTCGTTATCTGCCATTATAAAATGTTAATGATTTGTTGCTCTATATTAGCGTTACCACCTAACCTACAACCGCATTCTTAGTTTCAATGCCCACTCTGCCGTCATTCAGGCTTATTATATAAAATACAACGGGATATATTTTTATATAGTCACCAGTTCGGGCGGCAATTGTACATTTACAATAATAGTCACTGTTCCGGGCACAAATTGTACCTTTACACACTTTTTTATCTTCATATAAATGTATTTAGAAGAAGAAATAACAAGCAACATATATTTGGTTTTGTTTACATTACTTATATCAGACACGTATGTCCCGCACACCATAATTATGGTACTTACCATACTTTGAGAAGCCTGTTGTTTCAATCTTATTATTATTATTATTATCTAGGGTCCAGGGTTTCGACTCAGCGTGATTGCTGACAGAGATAGGCATTGAAATAAAAAATACGTTCAGTTGAAAAACATTAAAACATCAATATTGGTTTATTCTCTTTTATGTGTACACCGGACAAGAATTCAAAATGGCGGCCTTTACTTACATTAACTCTCTTTTGTCATAAAACTCTTTTACATTTTCTTAAACGTCAGTTTACCAAATTTTATGTATTGACTATGCAGCTGCTTCATTATTAAATGATTTTAATTATATTTTCTTCAAACAAACGCAAACCAACACCCCGTTTGGATGTCGACATTTATCATACATGCCCCACTTCCTCACTCTCATTCATACTTACAATCTCAATTTACTTTTTGGGTACACATATATCTGCAATTTGGGTAAAGAGCTCTTTAAGTAAAATTTTGGTTTTGCACTTTCCTTATTCTGTAGACTAGAAGTTCTAGAAGCGGATTCACATGTTGCTGTCTCAAAGTGGCGTGGTTACATTTTTACTATACTCACTGACTCTAATGTATAAATTTGAAAAACAATTACTGCACACTGTCTTAGTTCTCTTTTAGCTAGCACATAATTACATTTTGATTACATTTTGAACTGTTTAAAACAACTAGGCCGGTGTAAATTGCCGGCTGCCTTTAGCAAGGTGTTACCGCTGCTGCGACGTTGTGTAGACTGGCCGAACAATACGCAATTTTTACGTATGTATGTGTGTGCACACGTCATTGTTCTTTGTCTTTCGTTACATAAACGCCCTGCTTGTTACGTATTTTATGCACGTCATTCTTTTATTAATGACGTTTGGCGTTGTCGGCCAATGAAACAGACGTATGTAGAGCCGGTATTAGTTGCTGTAACCATTTTAAGTGTTCTTATTTGCACGTACACTGCTGGCCTTGAAATTATTTCATTGTCTCGGAACTGCGTCGTTGCCGGCAAAGCCAGGGAAATTGTATTACCCATAAAAATGAATGTAAAAAATATCGAAATACAATAATTTGCTACCTTGTATACCATACATTTTATATCAGGCTTTTCGTACTGTCACAAAACCCCCTCAGTGAAAGGTTTTGTGTCGATACACAAAAACTTTCATTGACTCATTCACACTTCTCTAAAAGGATCAGCCCAGATATGGAGCCACAACCCCCTGTAGTGTTACTATAAAGGAAATTCAATCACTTACCCTTGCTCCAATGATGAGGTTCGCACCTTCTGACCTTACTGGACTTCTCCGGAGAGATCCCTACACCATAAGGCCATGAGGCACTTTACGTTCCTGTTCTGAAGCACCGGCCAGCTCAGGACCGCAGTCACCACACCACCACACTCTGAAACATGCAATACAAAATTTTAAAATAGTGGCCTTCTCTATATCCATATCCACAACTGATATGTTTCCTCTTAGTACGTTGGTTTGCGTTTTTGGGGCATTGGTTTGCTTAATTATACAAGTTTCAAACAATGTATATCTAGAATTAAGATAGAAAATTCCTTCTCTTTTTAATAACCCGGTATTTAGTACACCTTTCTGACTCCTGTCAATTATATTCACTCTCTTTATCACATGAAAACAATTTTTCTTAACCTAAACAAAAAATACATTTTACTGCTTTAGCAACAACCATTAACTCTAATATTTTACTTCATATAACCTTACAATATCTATATATCATGGCAAACAACTTTAAAGCTGTCTAAATTTCTTTACTCGTTTTCTTTACTTTAATTTTACCTTTTTATAACAGAATCATTTCTAGAGATTTGTTACCCTAACATAAAATTCAATATTATTACCGTCACTACCCTTATAGTAACCTCCTAACCACACACACTATTGTACTATCAACATAATAAAACATTGTACATCATAAACATTAAACACTAACATTGAACAATTCACATTACTGAATTCATATTTACATAACTTGTAGCAAAACTTTAATAAGACATTACTATTTTTATCAACTCTCTATTAACTTTTATCATTTAACATTCATTTAGATTCCATACAACAATTTTCAAATTTATCATTTACCTTTCCAGTTACATTACCTTTCTACCATGAATTTTCCTTTTCTAACCCTTTTTATCCTTATTTATTTGGGTGACTCTCTATTATTCACTATTTTCTATATCTTATTTTGGCATTTGTCAACCTAACCTTACTACCCCCTTTTCTCTACTAACAACCGCTTCTAACCATTAATACATTATGACACCAATATCTCAATAATAACCCCCTTCACAAATCCCATTTAAAACCTCTGGCACAGCTCATTTTGTCTTTTATAAGGATGTACGTTACTTAACTGGTCATCCATTCCGAACCCTTTGCCCTCCACCAAATATCGGCAAACACTCTAACCCAAAATTGCTCCGCCTGCCACAACGCTGCATGCTGGTCCCTTGCCACGTCGTTCGTTGATCACTCCTTAACACCGGATCCTTACTACAAAATATCATCAATAACAACTATAAAATTACCATTCACATTACTCACCTCTACATATAATCGCTAACCACTGTGTCCCTAAAATATCTAACACCTCTTTATATCTTATCTGTATCTCAACACTTTATTTTCACTAACTCCCATTAACTCTATTTAACTAACTCCAATGCCCTTATTTATCACTATCCCCAAACTCTGTACAACATTTCACCTTAATATACCACTAGAAAATTCATCACTTATCTACTAACAACAATACCTCTCAATATCCAAATCTATTATAATCATTTACTAACCCTTTAGAATCTAAATCTCATAATATCCTTTAAAATCATTATCAACTTCATTCAATTGTTTAAAATTCTACAATACATGTTTACATAAAATACACAACAGCAAAATTACACAAATACATAGACATCAATACACAAAAATATACAATCCACATAGTCATTAAATCATTTACCAAAACTCAGTCATAAACAGTCCATCTTAAAAAACACTGTTCACATAATTAAATGTTCATAAACACAATAAGAACAACTAACCTCCATCGTCAAATAATAATCGAACCTTAAAACTATATACATGGTTTAATATTAGATCTTTTATACTAACATCCTTATACATGCACCAACTATTCAAATTTTTATCCGTTTCCACAAATTCATATAACTCCTGATCGGTTATGTTTCTGTCGCCTTTGGTAAAATCAGTCATAATTAGGTATTTCGTCAAGTCATTATTCTCATCATCTCCTACTACTTCTGTTTTATTATAAGGCAAGTACTTGTTATTATTTTCACTTCTCTCTCCACCTAACCTTTCTATAAACTCTTCATAATTTCTACATATCTTAAAAATGTCTACTTTTCCTTTTCTCTCACAATATCTCTCACTTTTAAAACATCTCTCATAATAATACCTCTCCCAACAACACTTCTCTCTCTCAATATCTCTCTCTTTACACCCTCTCTTTAATCCTTCAACACACACTATCATTCCATTTTTATTATATTCAATTCCCCATAAAATTTCATTATCACTACTCCTGTTTACACAATCATTTTCCAATATCATACTTTTATTTATATTATCATAATTTTCTACCACACTTACCTTGTCTTTGTTTCTATCTAATTTGTCTATTTCTCTACTCTTATTTTCTAACTGTATTTTGTCTAACTTTGTGCCTATTTCACTTAATCTTTTGTCCAAATTGCAACCTTGTTTCTTAATTTCTTTTTTGAGATCACTTAATTGTACATCGAATTGATCAAATTTGACGCTCTGCTCCTTGAAAAGCAGTTTCATCATTTTTATTATGTCATTCTCTTCCATTCTGTTATTTACTATAGGCGTTGAGTTCGCCTGTTGTGCGCTCAACATCAATGATTCTGTATTTGTATTTTCTACGTTAATGCTTTCGTTATCTGCCATTATAAAATGTTAATGATTTGTTGCTCTATATTAGCGTTACCACCTAACCTACAACCGCATTCTTAGTTTCAATGCCCACTCTGCCGTCATTCAGGCTTATTATATAAAATACAACGGGATATATTTTTATATAGTCACCAGTTCGGGCGGCAATTGTACATTTACAATAATAGTCACTGTTCCGGGCACAAATTGTACCTTTACACACTTTTTTATCTTCATATAAATGTATTTAGAAGAAGAAATAACAAGCAACATATATTTGGTTTTGTTTACATTACTTATATCAGACACGTATGTCCCGCACACCATAATTATGGTACTTACCATACTTTGAGAAGCCTGTTGTTTCAATCTTATTATTATTATTATCTAGGGTCCAGGGTTTCGACTCAGCGTGATTGCTGACAGAGATAGGCATTGAAATAAAAAATACGTTCAGTTGAAAAACATTAAAACATCAATATTGGTTTATTCTCTTTTATGTGTACACCGGACAAGAATTCAAAATGGCGGCCTTTACTTACATTAACTCTCTTTTGTCATAAAACTCTTTTACATTTTCTTAAACGTCAGTTTACCAAATTTTATGTATTGACTATGCAGCTGCTTCATTATTAAATGATTTTAATTATATTTTCTTCAAACAAACGCAAACCAACACCCCGTTTGGATGTCGACATTTATCATACATGCCCCACTTCCTCACTCTCATTCATACTTACAATCTCAATTTACTTTTTGGGTACACATATATCTGCAATTTGGGTAAAGAGCTCTTTAAGTAAAATTTTGGTTTTGCACTTTCCTGATTCTGTAGACTAGAAGTTCTAGAAGCGGATTCACATGTTGCTGTCTCAAAGTGGCGTGGTTACATTTTTACTATACTCACTGACTCTAATGTATAAATTTGAAAAACAATTACTGCACACTGTCTTAGTTCTCTTTTAGCTAGCACATAATTACATTTTGATTACATTTTGAACTGTTTAAAACAACTAGGCCGGTGTAAATTGCCGGCTGCCTTTAGCAAGGTGTTACCGCTGCTGCGACGTTGTGTAGACTGGCCGAACAATACGCAATTTTTACGTATGTATGTGTGTGCGCACGTCATTGTTCTTTGTCTTTCGTTACATAAACGCCCTGCTTGTTACGTATTTTATGCACGTCATTCTTTTATTAATGACGTTTGGCGTTGTCGGCCAATGAAACAGACGTATGTAGAGCCGGTATTAGTTGCTGTAACCATTTTAAGTGTTCTTATTTGCACGTACACTGCTGGCCTTGAAATTATTTCATTGTCTCGGAACTGCGTCGTTGCCGGCAAAGCCAGGGAAATTGTATTACCCATAAAAATGAATGTAAAAAATATCGAAATACAATAATTTGCTACCTTGTATACCATACATTTTATATCAGGCTTTTCGTACTGTCACAAAACCCCCTCAGTGAAAGGTTTTGTGTCGATACACAAAAACTTTCATTGACTCATTCACACTTCTCTAAAAGGATCAGCCCAGATATGGAGCCACAACCCCCTGTACTGTTACTATAAAAGAAATTCAATCACTTACCCTTGCTCCAATGATGAGGTTCGCACCTTCTGACCTTACTGGACTTCTCCGGAGAGATCCCTACACCATAAGGCCATGAGGCACTTTACGTTCCTGTTCTGAAGCACCGGCCAGCTCAGGACCGCGGTCACCACACCACCACACTCTGAAACATGCAATACAAAATTTTAAAATAGTGGCCTTCTCTATATCCATATCCACAACTGATATGTTTCCTCTTAGTACGTTGGTTTGCGTTTTTGGGGCATTGGTTTGCTTAATTATACAAGTTTCAAACAATGTATATCTAGAATTAAGATAGAAAATTCCTTCTCTTTTTAATAACCCGGTATTTAGTACACCTTTCTGACTCCTGTCAATTATATTCACTCTCTTTATCACATGAAAACAATTTTTCTTAACCTAAACAAAAAATACATTTTACTGCTTTAGCAACAACCATTAACTCTAATATTTTACTTCATATAACCTTACAATATCTATATATCATGGCAAACAACTTTAAAGCTGTCTAAATTTCTTTACTCGTTTTCTTTACTTTAATTTTACCTTTTTATAACAGAATCATTTCTAGAGATTTGTTACCCTAACATAAAATTCAATATTATTACCGTCACTACCCTTATAGTAACCTCCTAACCACACACACTATTGTACTATCAACATAATAAAACATTGTACATCATAAACATTAAACACTAACATTGAACAATTCACATTACTGAATTCATATTTACATAACTTGTAGCAAAACTTTAATAAGACATTACTATTTTTATCAACTCTCTATTAACTTTTATCATTTAACATTCATTTAGATTCCATACAACAATTTTCAAATTTATCATTTACCTTTCCAGTTACATTACCTTTCTACCATGAATTTTCCTTTTCTAACCCTTTTTATCCTTATTTATTTGGGTGACTCTCTATTATTCACTATTTTCTATATCTTATTTTGGCATTTGTCAACCTAACCTTACTACCCCCTTTTCTCTACTAACAACCGCTTCTAACCATTAATACATTATGACACCAATATCTCAATAATAACCCCCTTCACAAATCCCATTTAAAACCTCTGGCACAGCTCATTTTGTCTTTTATAAGGATGTATGTTACTTAACTGGTCATCCATTCCGAACCCTTTGCCCTCCACCAAATATCGGCAAACACTCTAACCCAAAATTGCTCCGCCTGCCACAACGCTGCATGCTGGTCCCTTGCCACGTCGTTCGTTGATCACTCCTTAACACCGGATCCTTACTACAAAATATCATCAATAACAACTATAAAATTACCATTCACATTACTCACCTCTACATATAATCGCTAACCACTGTGTCCCTAAAATATCTAACACCTCTTTATATCTTATCTGTATCTCAACACTTTATTTTCACTAACTCCCATTAACTCTATTTAATTAACTCCAATGCCCTTATTTATCACTATCCCCAAACTCTGTGCAACATTTCACCTTAATATACCACTAGAAAATTCATCACTTATCTACTAACAACAATACCTCTCAATATCCAAATCTATTATAATCATTTACTAACCCTTTAGAATCTAAATCTCATAATATCCTTTAAAATCATTATCAACTTCATTCAATTGTTTAAAATTCTACAATACATGTTTACATAAAATACACAACAGCAAAATTACACAAATACATAGACATCAATACACAAAAATATACAATCCACATAGTCATTAAATCATTTACCAAAACTCAGTCATAAACAGTCCATCTTAAAAAACACTGTTCACATAATTAAATGTTCATAAACACAATAAGAACAACTAACCTCCATCGTCAAATAATAATCGAACCTTAAAACTATATACATGGTTTAATATTAGATCTTTTATACTAACATCCTTATACATGCACCAACTATTCAAATTTTTATCCATTTCCACAAATTCATATAACTCCTGATCGGTTATGTTTCTGTCGCCTTTGGTAAAATCAGTCATAATTAGGTATTTCGTCAAGTCATTATTCTCATCATCTCCTACTACTTCTGTTTTATTATAAGGCAAGTACTTGTTATTATTTTCACTTCTCTCTCCACCTAACCTTTCTATAAACTCTTCATAATTTCTACATATCTTAAAAATGTCTACTTTTCCTTTTCTCTCACAATATCTCTCACTTTTAAAACATCTCTCATAATAATACCTCTCCCAACAACACTTCTCTCTCTCAATATCTCTCTCTTTACACCCTCTCTTTAATCCTTCAACACACACTATCATTCCATTTTTATTATATTCAATTCCCCATAAAATTTCATTATCACTACTCCTGTTTACACAATCATTTTCCAATATCATACTTTTATTTATATTATCATAATTTTCTACCCCACTTACCTTGTCTTTGTTTCTATCTAATTTGTCTATTTCTCTACTCTTATTTTCTAACTGTATTTTGTCTAACTTTGTGCCTATTTCACTTAATCTTTTGTCCAAATTGCAACCTTGTTTCTTAATTTCTTTTTTGAGATCACTTAATTGTACATCGAATTGATCAAATTTGACGCTCTGCTCCTTGAAAAGCAGTTTCATCATTTTTATTATGTCATTCTCTTCCATTCTGTTATTTACTATAGGCGTTGAGTTCGCCTGTTGTGCGCTCAACATCAATGATTCTGTATTTGTATTTTCTACGTTAATGCTTTCGTTATCTGCCATTATAAAATGTTAATGATTTGTTGCTCTATATTAGCGTTACCACCTAACCTACAACCGCATTCTTAGTTTCAATGCCCACTCTGCCGTCATTCAGGCTTATTATATAAAATACAACGGGATATATTTTTATATAGTCACCAGTTCGGGCGGCAATTGTACATTTACAATAATAGTCACTGTTCCGGGCACAAATTGTACCTTTACACACTTTTTTATCTTCATATAAATGTATTTAGAAGAAGAAATAACAAGCAACATATATTTGGTTTTGTTTACATTACTTATATCAGACACGTATGTCCCGCACACCATAATTATGGTACTTACCATACTTTGAGAAGCCTGTTGTTTCAATCTTATTATTATTATTATCTAGGGTCCAGGGTTTCGACTCAGCGTGATTGCTGACAGAGATAGGCATTGAAATAAAAAATACGTTCAGTTGAAAAACATTAAAACATCAATATTGGTTTATTCTCTTTTATGTGTACACCGGACAAGAATTCAAAATGGCGGCCTTTACTTACATTAACTCTCTTTTGTCATAAAACTCTTTTACATTTTCTTAAACGTCAGTTTACCAAATTTTATGTATTGACTATGCAGCTGCTTCATTATTAAATGATTTTAATTATATTTTCTTCAAACAAACGCAAACCAACACCCCGTTTGGATGTCGACATTTATCATACATGCCCCACTTCCTCACTCTCATTCATACTTACAATCTCAATTTACTTTTTGGGTACACATATATCTGCAATTTGGGTAAAGAGCTCTTTAAGTAAAATTTTGGTTTTGCACTTTCCTGATTCTGTAGACTAGAAGTTCTAGAAGCGGATTCACATGTTGCTGTCTCAAAGTGGCGTGGTTACATTTTTACTATACTCACTGACTCTAATGTATAAATTTGAAAAACAATTACTGCACACTGTCTTAGTTCTCTTTTAGCTAGCACATAATTACATTTTGATTACATTTTGAACTGTTTAAAACAACTAGGCCGGTGTAAATTGCCGGCTGCCTTTAGCAAGGTGTTACCGCTGCTGCGACGTTGTGTAGACTGGCCGAACAATACGCAATTTTTACGTATGTATGTGTGTGCACACGTCATTGTTCTTTGTCTTTCGTTACATAAACGCCCTGCTTGTTACGTATTTTATGCACGTCATTCTTTTATTAATGACGTTTGGCGTTGTCGGCCAATGAAACAGACGTATGTAGAGCCGGTATTAGTTGCTGTAACCATTTTAAGTGTTCTTATTTGCATGTACACTGCTGGCCTTGAAATTATTTCATTGTCTCGGAACTGCGTCTTTGCCGGCAAAGCCAGGGAAATTGTATTACCCATAAAAATGAATGTAAAAAATATCGAAATACAATAATTTGCTACCTTGTATACCATACATTTTATATCAGGCTTTTCGTACTGTCACAAAACCCCCTCAGTGAAAGGTTTTGTGTCGATACACAAAAACTTTCATTGACTCATTCACACTTCTCTAAAAGGATCAGCCCAGATATGGAGCCACAACCCCCTGTAGTGTTACTATAAAAGAAATTCAATCACTTACCCTTGCTCCAATGATGAGGTTCGCACCTTCTGACCTTACTGGACTTCTCCGGAGAGATCCCTACACCATAAGGCCATGAGGCACTTTACGTTCCTGTTCTGAAGCACCGGCCAGCTCAGGACCGCGGTCACCACACCACCACACTCTGAAACATGCAATACAAAATTTTAAAATAGTGGCCTTCTCTATATCCATATCCACAACTGATATGTTTCCTCTTAGTACGTTGGTTTGCGTTTTTGGGGCATTGGTTTGCTTAATTATACAAGTTTCAAACAATGTATATCTAGAATTAAGATAGAAAATTCCTTCTCTTTTTAATAACCCAGTATTTAGTACACCTTTCTGACTCCTGTCAATTATATTCACTCTCTTTATCACATGAAAACAATTTTTCTTAACCTAAACAAAAAATACATTTTACTGCTTTAGCAACAACCATTAACTCTAATATTTTACTTCATATAACCTTACAATATCTATATATCATGGCAAACAACTTTAAAGCTGTCTAAATTTCTTTACTCGTTTTCTTTACTTTAATTTTACCTTTTTATAACAGAATCATTTCTAGAGATTTGTTACCCTAACATAAAATTCAATATTATTACCGTCACTACCCTTATAGTAACCTCCTAACCACACACACTATTGTACTATCAACATAATAAAACATTGTACATCATAAACATTAAACACTAACATTGAACAATTCACATTACCGAATTCATATTTACATAACTTGTAGCAAAACTTTAATAAGACATTACTATTTTTATCAACTCTCTATTAACTTTTATCATTTAACATTCATTTAGATTCCATACAACAATTTTCAAATTTATCATTTACCTTTCCAGTTACATTACCTTTCTACCATGAATTTTCCTTTTCTAACCCTTTTTATCCTTATTTATTTGGGTGACTCTCTATTATTCACTATTTTCTATATCTTATTTTGGCATTTGTCAACCTAACCTTACTACCCCCTTTTCTCTACTAACAACCGCTTCTAACCATTAATACATTATGACACCAATATCTCAATAATAACCCCCTTCACAAATCCCATTTAAAACCTCTGGCACAGCTCATTTTGTCTTTTATAAGGATGTATGTTACTTAACTGGTCATCCATTCCGAACCCTTTGCCCTCCACCAAATATCGGCAAACACTCTAACCCAAAATTGCTCCGCCTGCCACAACGCTGCATGCTGGTCCCTTGCCACGTCGTTCGTTGATCACTCCTTAACACCGGATCCTTACTACAAAATATCATCAATAACAACTATAAAATTACCATTCACATTACTCACCTCTACATATAATCGCTAACCACTGTGTCCCTAAAATATCTAACACCTCTTTATATCTTATCTGTATCTCAACACTTTATTTTCACTAACTCCCATTAACTCTATTTAATTAACTCCAATGCCCTTATTTATCACTATCCCCAAACTCTGTACAACATTTCACCTTAATATACCACTAGAAAATTCATCACTTATCTACTAACAACAATACCTCTCAATATCCAAATCTATTATAATCATTTACTAACCCTTTAGAATCTAAATCTCATAATATCCTTTAAAATCATTATCAACTTCATTCAATTGTTTAAAATTCTACAATACATGTTTACATAAAATACACAACAGCAAAATTACACAAATACATAGACATCAATACACAAAAATATACAATCCACATAGTCATTAAATCATTTACCAAAACTCAGTCATAAACAGTCCATCTTAAAAAACACTGTTCACATAATTAAATGTTCATAAACACAATAAGAACAACTAACCTCCATCGTCAAATAATAATCGAACCTTAAAACTATATACATGGTTTAATATTAGATCTTTTATACTAACATCCTTATACATGCACCAACTATTCAAATTTTTATCCGTTTCCACAAATTCATATAACTCCTGATCGGTTATGTTTCTGTCGCCTTTGGTAAAATCAGTCATAATTAGGTATTTCGTCAAGTCATTATTCTCATCATCTCCTACTACTTCTGTTTTATTATAAGGCAAGTACTTGTTATTATTTTCACTTCTCTCTCCACCTAACCTTTCTATAAACTCTTCATAATTTCTACATATCTTAAAAATGTCTACTTTTCCTTTTCTCTCACAATATCTCTCACTTTTAAAACATCTCTCATAATAATACCTCTCCCAACAACACTTCTCTCTCTCAATATCTCTCTCTTTACACCCTCTCTTTAATCCTTCAACACACACTATCATTCCATTTTTATTATATTCAATTCCCCATAAAATTTCATTATCACTACTCCTGTTTACACAATCATTTTCCAATATCATACTTTTATTTATATTATCATAATTTTCTACCCCACTTACCTTGTCTTTGTTTCTATCTAATTTGTCTATTTCTCTACTCTTATTTTCTAACTGTATTTTGTCTAACTTTGTGCCTATTTCACTTAATCTTTTGTCCAAATTGCAACCTTGTTTCTTAATTTCTTTTTTGAGATCACTTAATTGTACATCGAATTGATCAAATTTGACGCTCTGCTCCTTGAAAAGCAGTTTCATCATTTTTATTATGTCATTCTCTTCCATTCTGTTATTTACTATAGGCGTTGAGTTCGCCTGTTGTGCGCTCAACATCAATGATTCTGTATTTGTATTTTCTACGTTAATGCTTTCGTTATCTGCTATTATAAAATGTTAATGATTTGTTGCTCTATATTAGCGTTACCACCTAACCTACAACCGCATTCTTAGTTTCAATGCCCACTCTGCCGTCATTCAGGCTTATTATATAAAATACAACGGGATATATTTTTATATAGTCACCAGTTCGGGCGGCAATTGTACATTTACAATAATAGTCACTGTTCCGGGCACAAATTGTACCTTTACACACTTTTTTATCTTCATATAAATGTATTTAGAAGAAGAAATAACAAGCAACATATATTTGGTTTTGTTTACATTACTTATATCAGACACGTATGTCCCGCACACCATAATTATGGTACTTACCATACTTTGAGAAGCCTGTTGTTTCAATCTTATTATTATTATTATCTAGGGTCCAGGGTTTCGACTCAGCGTGATTGCTGACAGAGATAGGCATTGAAATAAAAAATACGTTCAGTTGAAAAACATTAAAACATCAATATTGGTTTATTCTCTTTTATGTGTACACCGGACAAGAATTCAAAATGGCGGCCTTTACTTACATTAACTCTCTTTTGTTATAAAACTCTTTTACATTTTCTTAAACGTCAGTTTACCAAATTTTATATATTGACTATGCAGCTGCTTCATTATTAAATGATTTTAATTATATTTTCTTCAAACAAACGCAAACCAACACCCCGTTTGGATGTCGACATTTATCATACATGCCCCACTTCCTCACTCTCATTCATACTTACAATCTCAATTTACTTTTTGGGTACACATATATCTGCAATTTGGGTAAAGAGCTCTTTAAGTAAAATTTTGGTTTTGCACTTTCCTGATTCTGTAGACTAGAAGTTCTAGAAGCGGATTCACATGTTGCTGTCTCAAAGTGGCGTGGTTACATTTTTACTATACTCACTGACTCTAATGTATAAATTTGAAAAACAATTACTGCACACTGTCTTAGTTCTCTTTTAGCTAGCACATAATTACATTTTGATTACATTTTGAACTGTTTAAAACAACTAGGCCGGTGTAAATTGCCGGCTGCCTTTAGCAAGGTGTTACCGCTGCTGCGACGTTGTGTAGACTGGCCGAACAATACGCAATTTTTACGTATGTATGTGTGTGCGCACGTCATTGTTCTTTGTCTTTCGTTACATAAACGCCCTGCTTGTTACGTATTTTATGCACGTCATTCTTTTATTAATTACGTTTGGCGTTGTCGGCCAATGAAACAGACGTATGTAGAGCCGGTATTAGTTGCTGTAACCATTTTAAGTGTTCTTATTTGCACGTACACTGCTGGCCTTGAAATTATTTCATTGTCTCGGAACTGCGTCGTTGCCGGCAAAGCCAGGGAAATTGCATTACCCATAAAAATGAATGTAAAAAATATCGAAATACAATAATTTGCTACCTTGTATACCATACATTTTATATCAGGCTTTTCGTACTGTCACAAAACCCCCTCAGTGAAAGGTTTTGTGTCGATACACAAAAACTTTCATTGACTCATTCACACTTCTCTAAAAGGATCAGCCCAGATATGGAGCCACAACCCCCTGTAGTGTTACTATAAAAGAAATTCAATCACTTACCCTTGGTCCAATGATGAGGTTCGCACCTTCTGACCTTACTGGACTTCTCCGGAGAGATCCCTACACCATAAGGCCATGAGGCACTTTACGTTCCTGTTCTGAAGCACCGGCCAGCTCAGGACCGCGGTCACCACACCACCACACTCTGAAACATGCAATACAAAATTTTAAAATAGTGGCCTTCTCTATATCCATATCCACAACTGATATGTTTCCTCTTAGTACGTTGGTTTGCGTTTTTGGGGCATTGGTTTGCTTAATTATACAAGTTTCAAACAATGTATATCTAGAATTAAGATAGAAAATTCCTTCTCTTTTTAATAACCCAGTATTTAGTACACCTTTCTGACTCCTGTCAATTATATTCACTCTCTTTATCACATGAAAACAATTTTTCTTAACCTAAACAAAAAATACATTTTACTGCTTTAGCAACAACCATTAACTCTAATATTTTACTTCATATAACCTTACAATATCTATATATCATGGCAAACAACTTTAAAGCTGTCTAAATTTCTTTACTCGTTTTCTTTACTTTAATTTTACCTTTTTATAACAGAATCATTTCTAGAGATTTGTTACCCTAACATAAAATTCAATATTATTACCGTCACTACCCTTATAGTAACCTCCTAACCACACACACTATTGTACTATCAACATAATAAAACATTGTACATCATAAACATTAAACACTAACATTGAACAATTCACATTACCGAATTCATATTTACATAACTTGTAGCAAAACTTTAATAAGACATTACTATTTTTATCAACTCTCTATTAACTTTTATCATTTAACATTCATTTAGATTCCATACAACAATTTTCAAATTTATCATTTACCTTTCCAGTTACATTACCTTTCTACCATGAATTTTCCTTTTCTAACCCTTTTTATCCTTATTTATTTGGGTGACTCTCTATTATTCACTATTTTCTATATCTTATTTTGGCATTTGTCAACCTAACCTTACTACCCCCTTTTCTCTACTAACAACCGCTTCTAACCATTAATACATTATGACACCAATATCTCAATAATAACCCCCTTCACAAATCCCATTTAAAACCTCTGGCACAGCTCATTTTGTCTTTTATAAGGATGTATGTTACTTAACTGGTCATCCATTCCGAACCCTTTGCCCTCCACCAAATATCGGCAAACACTCTAACCCAAAATTGCTCCGCCTGCCACAACGCTGCATGCTGGTCCCTTGCCACGTCGTTCGTTGATCACTCCTTAACACCGGATCCTTACTACAAAATATCATCAATAACAACTATAAAATTACCATTCACATTACTCACCTCTACATATAATCGCTAACCACTGTGTCCCTAAAATATCTAACACCTCTTTATATCTTATCTGTATCTCAACACTTTATTTTCACTAACTCCCATTAACTCTATTTAATTAACTCCAATGCCCTTATTTATCACTATCCCCAAACTCTGTACAACATTTCACCTTAATATACCACTAGAAAATTCATCACTTATCTACTAACAACAATACCTCTCAATATCCAAATCTATTATAATCATTTACTAACCCTTTAGAATCTAAATCTCATAATATCCTTTAAAATCATTATCAACTTCATTCAATTGTTTAAAATTCTACAATACATGTTTACATAAAATACACAACAGCAAAATTACACAAATACATAGACATCAATACACAAAAATATACAATCCACATAGTCATTAAATCATTTACCAAAACTCAGTCATAAACAGTCCATCTTAAAAAACACTGTTCACATAATTAAATGTTCATAAACACAATAAGAACAACTAACCTCCATCGTCAAATAATAATCGAACCTTAAAACTATATACATGGTTTAATATTAGATCTTTTATACTAACATCCTTATACATGCACCAACTATTCAAATTTTTATCCGTTTCCACAAATTCATATAACTCCTGATCGGTTATGTTTCTGTCGCCTTTGGTAAAATCAGTCATAATTAGGTATTTCGTCAAGTCATTATTCTCATCATCTCCTACTACTTCTGTTTTATTATAAGGCAAGTACTTGTTATTATTTTCACTTCTCTCTCCACCTAACCTTTCTATAAACTCTTCATAATTTCTACATATCTTAAAAATGTCTACTTTTCCTTTTCTCTCACAATATCTCTCACTTTTAAAACATCTCTCATAATAATACCTCTCCCAACAACACTTCTCTCTCTCAATATCTCTCTCTTTACACCCTCTCTTTAATCCTTCAACACACACTATCATTCCATTTTTATTATATTCAATTCCCCATAAAATTTCATTATCACTACTCCTGTTTACACAATCATTTTCCAATATCATACTTTTATTTATATTATCATAATTTTCTACCCCACTTACCTTGTCTTTGTTTCTATCTAATTTGTCTATTTCTCTACTCTTATTTTCTAACTGTATTTTGTCTAACTTTGTGCCTATTTCACTTAATCTTTTGTCCAAATTGCAACCTTGTTTCTTAATTTCTTTTTTGAGATCACTTAATTGTACATCGAATTGATCAAATTTGACGCTCTGCTCCTTGAAAAGCAGTTTCATCATTTTTATTATGTCATTCTCTTCCATTCTGTTATTTACTATAGGCGTTGAGTTCGCCTGTTGTGCGCTCAACATCAATGATTCTGTATTTGTATTTTCTACGTTAATGCTTTCGTTATCTGCCATTATAAAATGTTAATGATTTGTTGCTCTATATTAGCGTTACCACCTAACCTACAACCGCATTCTTAGTTTCAATGCCCACTCTGCCGTCATTCAGGCTTATTATATAAAATACAACGGGATATATTTTTATATAGTCACCAGTTCGGGCGGCAATTGTACATTTACAATAATAGTCACTGTTCCGGGCACAAATTGTACCTTTACACACTTTTTTATCTTCATATAAATGTATTTAGAAGAAGAAATAACAAGCAACATATATTTGGTTTTGTTTACATTACTTATATCAGACACGTATGTCCCGCACACCATAATTATGGTACTTACCATACTTTGAGAAGCCTGTTGTTTCAATCTTATTATTATTATTATCTAGGGTCCAGGGTTTCGACTCAGCGTGATTGCTGACAGAGATAGGCATTGAAATAAAAAATACGTTCAGTTGAAAAACATTAAAACATCAATATTGGTTTATTCTCTTTTATGTGTACACCGGACAAGAATTCAAAATGGCGGCCTTTACTTACATTAACTCTCTTTTGTTATAAAACTCTTTTACATTTTCTTAAACGTCAGTTTACCAAATTTTATATATTGACTATGCAGCTGCTTCATTATTAAATGATTTTAATTATATTTTCTTCAAACAAACGCAAACCAACACCCCGTTTGGATGTCGACATTTATCATACATGCCCCACTTCCTCACTCTCATTCATACTTACAATCTCAATTTACTTTTTGGGTACACATATATCTGCAATTTGGGTAAAGAGCTCTTTAAGTAAAATTTTGGTTTTGCACTTTCCTGATTCTGTAGACTAGAAGTTCTAGAAGCGGATTCACATGTTGCTGTCTCAAAGTGGCGTGGTTACATTTTTACTATACTCACTGACTCTAATGTATAAATTTGAAAAACAATTACTGCACACTGTCTTAGTTCTCTTTTAGCTAGCACATAATTACATTTTGATTACATTTTGAACTGTTTAAAACAACTAGGCCGGTGTAAATTGCCGGCTGCCTTTAGCAAGGTGTTACCGCTGCTGCGACGTTGTGTAGACTGGCCGAACAATAC
Source organism: Magicicada septendecula (assembly GCA_034769895.1). NCBI lineage: Eukaryota > Metazoa > Arthropoda > Insecta > Hemiptera > Cicadidae > Magicicada > Magicicada septendecula. The sequence goes on along the minus strand of CM068373.1, from coordinate 14,596,136 downwards.
GCAATTTTTACGTATGTATGTGTGTGCACACGTCATTGTTCTTTGTCTTTCGTTACATAAACGCCCTGCTTGTTACGTATTTTATGCACGTCATTCTTTTATTAATGACGTTTGGCGTTGTCGGCCAATGAAACAGACGTATGTAGAGCCGGTATTAGTTGCTGTAACCATTTTAAGTGTTCTTATTTGCACGTACACTGCTGGCCTTGAAATTATTTCATTGTCTCGGAACTGCGTCGTTGCTGGCAAAGCCAGGGAAATTGTATTACCCATAAAAATGAATGTAAAAAATATCGAAATACAATAATTTGCTACCTTGTATACCATACATTTTATATCAGGCTTTTCGTACTGTCACAAAACCCCCTCAGTGAAAGGTTTTGTGTCGATACACAAAAACTTTCATTGACTCATTCACACTTCTCTAAAAGGATCAGCCCAGATATGGAGCCACAACCCCCTGTAGTGTTACTATAAAAGAAATTCAATCACTTACCCTTGCTCCAATGATGAGGTTCGCACCTTCTGACCTTACTGGACTTCTCCGGAGAGATCCCTACACCATAAGGCCATGAGGCACTTTACGTTCCTGTTCTGAATCACCGGCCAGCTCAGGACCGCGGTCACCACACCACCACACTCTGAAACATGCAATACAAAATTTTAAAATAGTGGCCTTCTCTATAACCATATCCACAACTGATATGTTTCCTCTTAGTACGTTGGTTTGCGTTTTTGGGGCATTGTTTTGCTTAATTATACAAGTTTCAAACAATGTATATCAAGAATTAAGATAGAAAATTCCTTCTCTTTTTAATAACCCGGTATTTAGTACACCTTTCTGACTCCTGTCAATTATATTCACTCTCTTTATCACATGAAAACAATTGTTCTTAACCTAAACAAAAAATACATTTTACTGCTTTAGCAACAACCATTAACTCTAATATTTTACTTCATATAACCTTACAATATCTATATATCATGGCAAACAACTTTAAAGCTGTCTAAATTTCTTTACTCGTTTTCTTTACTTTAATTTTACCTTTTTATAACAGAATCATTTCTAGAGATTTGTTACCCTAACATAAAATTCAATATTATTACCGTCACTACCCTTATAGTAACCTCCTAACCACACACACTATTGTACTATCAACATAATAAAACATTGTACATCATAAACATTAAACACTAACATTGAACAATTCACATTACTGAATTCATATTTACATAACTTGTAGCAAAACTTTAATAAGACATTACTATTTTTATCAACTCTCTATTAACTTTTATCATTTAACATTCATTTAGATTCCATACAACAATTTTCAAATTTATCATTTACCTTTCCAGTTACATTACCTTTCTACCATGAATTTTCCTTTTCTAACCCTTTTTATCCTTATTTATTTGGGTGACTCTCTATTATTCTTTCTTCTTCTTCTTTCTATGGCACTACAGCCCTTGTTGGGCCCTGGCCTCCTTCAATTTTTCCCCCCATTCTCCTCTGTCAGCAGCCATCCTCCTCCAGGAACGCACTTTTAATATCTCTCTTGCATCCTCATCCACCGCATCCTCCCATCTTCTCCTTGGTCTTCCCACTGGTCTTTTTCCATGGATTCTGGTATACAATAGTTTTTGTGGTATCCTTTCTTCTCCCATCCTGGCTACATGACCAGCCCACCTTAGACGCTGTAGTTTTATGTACCGTGTTAACGGTGGTTCTTTATACATTTGATACAATTCATGGTTATATCTTATTCTCCAACCATGTACGTCATTAACTGGTCCCAGGATTCTTCGTAATATTTTTCTTTCAAAGGTATCGAGAGTGTTTGCTGCCTTGGAGTTCAGGATACACGTTTCGCAACCATATGTTAGGATGGGTCTTATTATTGATTTGTATATCCTTAGTTTCGTGTTTCCGTGGATGTCTTTGGATCTGAAGATACTTGATGTGGCGAAATACGCTTTATTGGCTTGGACTATCCGGTTTCGGATTTCGGCTTCTTCTGTGCCGTTTTTTTCTAATATGGTTCCCAAGTATTTAAAGTTGTCCACCTTTTCGATATTGTCGATTGTTCCGTAGTTTCTTTGTCTTCTAGTCTGCACTAATATTTTTGTTTTATCTATGTTGATTTTGAGGCCTATATTGCTAGCATTTTCTTTGAGTTCAGAATACGTTTCCTCTGCTGCATTTTTTGTCCTACACATTATATTTATGTCGTCCGCATAGGCTACTAATTGGACCGATTTGTTTGTCAGTACGTTGTTTCTTCCTACTGACAGTTTTCTGATAACATATTCTAAAGCTAGATTAAACAAGGTCGGGGCCAGCCCATCTCCCTGTTTTAACCCTCGATTGATTACAAATCCTTCTGTTTTGTGTCCTTGTATTCGTACCTGAGCTTCTGTATTAGTCATTGTCAAGTTTATCATCCTTACCAGTTTCACTGGTATGTCGAATTCGTATAAAATATTAGATAGTTTATCCCTATCTATCGAATCATAGGCTTGTCTAAAATCAACAAAAATATTATAGACGTCTATATCTTGTTCCCACGCTTTACTCAGAACTTGTCTGACTGTATATATTTGATCTATGGTGGATCTTCCTTTTCTGAAACCGGACTGGTATTCGCCGATAATCTCTTCAGCATATGGCTGTAATCTTTTATTGATAATGTATGTAAAAATTTTATATCCGGAGCATAGTAGAGAGATTCCTCTGTAGTTCTGGCATGATAGCTTGTCCCCTTTTTTATGTATAGGACATATGATGGTTTTCCTCCAATCGTCAGGGATTTGTTCTGTACTCCATATAGTGAGTATTAAGGCATGCAATTGTTCCACGAGTTTTTTCCCACCCCACTTAAGTAGTTCAGAGGGAATTTCGTCAATTCCTGGAGCTTTGTTATTTTTCTGTGCTTTAATTGCCTCTTGTATTTCCTGCATTGATGGTGGCGGTTCGTCATCGTGTTCATTTCCTCTTCTAGGCTCTTGTCTATTTCTGTCTTTTGTTTCGTCCGTTAGGACCCTTTTGAAGTATGTTTTCCACGTTATCTTAATTTCTTCTATGTCACTGATTATTTCTCCATTTTGATTTTTGCATATATTTGTATTTGGTTTATATCCTTGTTTTAAATTTTTAATAAATTTATATGCATCTCGTGAGTTATTTTCTATAAAGTCTTTTTCCATTTTCAGTATTTTGTTATTCTCGAACTTTCTCTTTTTCTGTCTGCAAGTCTTATCTGCCAGCTTCCTTTTTATTCTGAACTCTTCATTTCTTTCTCGTGTCCGTCTTGTCATATATAATCTGTGTGCTTTGTTTCTTTCTCCAATTGCCCTTTTGCACTCTTCGTCAAACCATTGGTCCATTTCATTTCCTTTGTTTATTCCTAATATTTCTTTTGCCGCTGTTTTTATAGTGTTTTTAATGTTTTCCCAGTGTGATTCTAATGTTGGGTTTTCCTTCTCTTGAAGTTTTTCGCTGATTTCTTTTTCAAGTTTATCCCGGATGTCTTGGTCTTTCAGTTTATCTATGTTTAATCTTTCTTTTCTCTCTGTTTTACTGCTTTTGTTCTGGTTAATTTTGCACCTGAAGGTAGTTTGCACTAGCATATGATCTGAGTTACAGCATGCCCCTCTTCTGCTTCTTACATTTAATATACTTGTTGCTGCCCTTTTGTCTATCAGAACGTGGTCTATCTGATTTCCTGTTTCTCCGTCTGGAGATATCCACGTTATTTTATGTATATCGCGGCGGGGGAAGTATGTTGAGCTAATGACCATATTTTTACTAGTCGCAAAGTCTATTAGAAGGTTTCCGTTCTCATTGGATTCGTCATGCAGGCTGTGTTTTCCAGTTGTTCTTATGTATTCTTCTTCTTTCCCGATTTTGGCGTTCATGTCTCCTATAATCATTTTTATGTCATTTCTAGGTGCTGAGTCATATACTTGTTCTAACTTTTGATAAAATTCTGTCTTTAAAATCTCATCTTGGTCTTCTGTGGGACAGTGCACATTTATTATTGTAAGATTAAAGAAATGAGTTTTTATTCTGATTTTGCACATCCTTTCATTGATTGGTGTAAAATCCTTTATATGTTGTTTTATTTTGTTATCTATAATAAAGGCTACTCCAAATTCTCTTGTTCCACTATTTTTTCCACTTTGGAGTATAGTGTGCCTCTTCGTGTCTCTTATTCCTTGTCCTAACCATCTTGTCTCTTGTATTGCGGCAATTCTTATTTTATATCTTTCGAGTTCATCACAGAGTTCTCTCTATTATTCACTATTTTCTATATCTTATTTTGGCATTTGTCAACCTAACCTTACTACCCCCTTTTCTCTACTAACAACCACTTCTAACCATTAATACATTATGACACCAATATCTCAATAATAACCCCCTTCACAAATCCCATTTAAAACCTCTGGCACCGCTCATTTTGTCTTTTATAAGGATGTATGTTACTTAACTGGTCATCCATTCCGAACCCTTTGCCCTCCACCAAATATCGGCAAACACTCTAACCCAAAATTGCTCCACCTGCCACAACGCTGCATGCTGGTCCCTTGCCACGTCGTTCGTTGATCACTCCTTAACACCGGATCCTTACTACAAAATATCATCAATAACAACTATAAAATTACCATTCACATTACTCACCTCTACATATAATCGCTAACCACTGTGTCCCTAAAATATCTAACACCTCTTTATATCTTATCTGTATCTCAACACTTTATTTTCACTAACTCCCATTAACTCTATTTAACTAACTCCAATGCCCTTATTTATCACTATCCCCAAACTCTGTACAACATTTCACCTTAATATACCACTAGAAAATTCATCACTTATCTACTAACAACAATACCTCTCAATATCCAAATCTATTATAATCATTTACTAACCCTTTAGAATCTAAATCTCATAATATCCTTTAAAATCATTATCAACTTCATTCAATTGTTTAAAATTCTACAATACATGTTTACATAAAAAGTACATAAAATACATAACAGCAAAATTACACAAATACATAGACATCAATACACAAAAATATACAATCCACATAGTCATTAAATCATTTACCAAAACTCAGTCATAAACAGTCCATCTTAAAAAACACTGTTCACATAATTAAATGTTCATAAACACAATAAGAACAACTAACCTCCATCGTCAAATAATAATCGAACCTTAAAACTATATACATGGTTTAATATTAGATCTTTTATACTAACATCCTTATACATGCACCAACTATTCAAATTTTTATCCGTTTCCACAAATTCATATAACTCCTGATCGGTTATGTTTCTGTCGCCTTTGGTAAAATCAGTCATAATTAGGTATTTCGTCAAGTCATTATTCTCATCATCTCCTACTACTTCTGTTTTATTATAAGGCAAGTACTTGTTATTATTTTCACTTCTCTCTCCACCTAACCTTTCTATAAACTCTTCATAATTTCTACATATCTTAAAAATGTCTACTTCTCCTTTTCTCTCACAATATCTCTCACTTTTAAAACATCTCTCATAATAATACCTCTCCCAACAACACTTCTCTCTCTCAATATCTCTCTCTTTACACCCTCTCTTTAATCCTTCAACACACACTATCATTCCATTTTTATTATATTCAATTCCCCATAAAATTTCATTATCACTACTCCTGTTTACACAATCATTTTCCAATATCATACTTTTATTTATATTATCATAATTTTCTACCCCACTTACCTTGTCTTTGTTTCTATCTAATTTGTCTATTTCTCTACTCTTATTTTCTAACTGTATTTTGTCTAACTTTGTGCCTATTTCACTTAATCTTTTGTCCAAATTGCAACCTTGTTTCTTAATTTCTTTTTTGATATCACTTAATTGTACATCGAATTGATCAAATTTGACGCTCTGCTCCTTGAAAAGCAGTTTCATCATTTTTATTATGTCATTCTCTTCCATTCTGTTATTTACTATAGGCGTTGAGTTCGCCTGTTGTGCGCTCAACATCAATGATTCTGTATTTGTATTTTCTACGTTAATGCTTTCGTTATCTGCCATTATAAAATGTTAATGATTTGTTGCTCTATATTAGCGTTACCACCTAACCTACAACCGCATTCTTAGTTTCAATGCCCACTCTGCCGTCATTCAGGCTTATTATATAAAATACAACGGGATATATTTTTATATAGTCACCAGTTCGGGCGGCAATTGTACATTTACAATAATAGTCACTGTTCCGGGCACAAATTGTACCTTTACACACTTTTTTATCTTCATATAAATGTATTTAGAAGAAGAAATAACAAGCAACATATATTTGGTTTTGTTTACATTACTTATATCAGACACGTATGTCCCGCACACCATAATTATGGTACTTACCATACTTTGAGAAGCCTGTTGTTTCAATCTTATTATTATTATTATTATCATCTAGGGTCCAGGGTTTCGACTCAGCGTGATTGCTGACAGAGATAGGCATTGAAATAAAAAATACGTTCAGTTGAAAAACATTAAAACATCAATATTGGTTTATTCTCTTTTATGTGTACACCGGACAAGAATTCAAAATGGCGGCCTTTACTTACATTAACTCTCTTTTGTCATAAAACTCTTTTACATTTTCTTAAACGTCAGTTTACCAAATTTTATATATTGACTATGCAGCTGCTTCATTATTAAATGATTTTAATTATATTTTCTTCAAACAAACGCAAACCAACACCCCGTTTGGATGTCGACATTTATCATACACGCCCCACTTCCTCACTCTCATTCATACTTACAATCTCAATTTACTTTTTGGGTACACATATATCTGCAATTTGGGTAAAGAGCTCTTTAAGTAAAATTTTGGTTTTGCACTTTCCTGATTCTGTAGACTAGAAGTTCTAGAAGCGGATTCACATGTTGCTGTCTCAAAGTGGCGTGGTTACATTTTTACTATACTCACTGACTCTAATGTATAAATTTGAAAAACAATTACTGCACACTGTCTTAGTTCTCTTTTAGCTAGCACATAATTACATTTTGATTACATTTTGAACTGTTTAAAACAACTAGGCCGGTGTAAATTGCCGGCTGCCTTTAGCAAGGTGTTACCGCTGCTGCGACGTTGTGTAGACTGGCCGAACAATACGCAATTTTTACGTATGTATGTGTGTGCACACGTCATTGTTCTTTGTCTTTCGTTACATAAACGCCCTGCTTGTTACGTATTTTATGCACGTCATTCTTTTATTAATGACGTTTGGCGTTGTCGGCCAATGAAACAGACGTATGTAGAGCCGGTATTAGTTGCTGTAACCATTTTAAGTGTTCTTATTTGCACGTACACTGCTGGCCTTGAAATTATTTCATTGTCTCGGAACTGCGTCGTTGCCGGAAAAGCCAGGGAAATTGTATTACCCATAAAAATGAATGTAAAAAATATCGAAATACAATAATTTGCTACCTTGTATACCATACATTTTATATCAGGCTTTTCGTACTGTCACAAAACCCCCTCAATGAAAGGTTTTGTGTCGATACACAAAAACTTTCATTGACTCATTCACACTTCTCTAAAAGGATCAGCCCAGATATGGAGCCACAACCCCCTGTAGTGTTACTATAAAAGAAATTCAATCACTTACCCTTGGTCCAATGATGAGGTTCGCACCTTCTGACCTTACTGGACTTCTCCGGAGAGATCCCTACACCATAAGGCCATGAGGCACTTTACGTTCCTGTTCTGAAGCACCGGCCAGCTCAGGACCGCGGTCACCACACCACCACACTCTGAAACATGCAATACAAAATTTTAAAATAGTGGCCTTCTCTATATCCATATCCACAACTGATATGTTTCCTCTTAGTACGTTGGTTTGCGTTTTTGGGGCATTGGTTTGCTTAATTATACAAGTTTCAAACAATGTATATCAAGAATTAAGATAGAAAATTCCTTCTCTTTTTAATAACCCGGTATTTAGTACACCTTTCTGACTCCTGTCAATTATATTCACTCTCTTTATCACATGAAAACAATTGTTCTTAACCTAAACAAAAAATACATTTTACTGCTTTAGCAACAACCATTAACTCTAATATTTTACTTCATATAACCTTACAATATCTATATATCATGGCAAACAACTTTAAAGCTGTCTAAATTTCTTTACTCGTTTTCTTTACTTTAATTTTACCTTTTTATAACAGAATCATTTCTAGAGATTTGTTACCCTAACATAAAATTCAATATTATTACCGTCACTACCCTTATAGTAACCTCCTAACCACACACACTATTGCACTATCAACATAATAAAACATTGTACATCATAAACATTAAACACTAACATTGAACAATTCACATTACTGAATTCATATTTACATAACTTGTAGCAAAACTTTAATAAGACATTACTATTTTTATCAACTCTCTATTAACTTTTATCATTTAACATTCATTTAGATTCCATACAACAATTTTCAAATTTATCATTTACCTTTCCAGTTACATTACCTTTCTACCATGAATTTTCCTTTTCTAACCCTTTTTATCCTTATTTATTTGGGTGACTCTCTATTATTCTTTCTTCTTCTTCTTTCTATGGCACTACAGCCCTTGTTGGGCCCTGGCCTCCTTCAATTTTTCCCCCCATTCTCCTCTGTCAGCAGCCATCCTCCTCCAGAAACGCACTTTTAATATCTCTCTTGCATCCTCATCCACCGCATCCTCCCATCTTCTCCTTGGTCTTCCCACTGGTCTTTTTCCATGGATTCTGGTATACAATAGTTTTTGTGGTATCCTTTCTTCTCCCATCCTGGCTACATGACCAGCCCACCTTAGACGCTGTAGTTTTATGTACCGTGTTAACGGTGGGTCTTTATACATTTGATACAATTCATGGTTATATCTTATTCTCCAGCCATGTATGTCATTAACTGGTCCCAGGATTCTTCGTAATATTTTTCTTTCAAAGGTATCGAGAGTGTTTGCTGCCTTGGAGTTCAGGATACACGTTTCGCAACCATATGTTAGGATGGGTCTTATTATTGATTTGTATATCCTTAGTTTCGTGTTTCCGTGGATGTCTTTGGATCTGAAGATACTTGATGTGGCGAAATACGCTTTATTGGCTTGGACTATCCGGTTTCGGATTTCGGCTTCTTCTGTGCCGTTTTTTTCTAATATGGTTCCCAAGTATTTAAAGTTGTCCACCTTTTCGATATTGTCGATTGTTCCGTAGTTTCTTTGTCTTCTAGTCTGCACTAATATTTTTGTTTTATCTATGTTGATTTTGAGGCCTATATTGCTAGCATTTTCTTTGAGTTCAGAATACGTTTCCTCTGCTGCATTTTTTGTCCTACACATTATATTGATGTCGTCCGCATAGGCTACTAATTGGACCGATTTGTTTGTCAGTACGTTGTTTCTTCCTACTGACAGTTTTCTGATAACATATTCTAAAGCTAGATTAAACAAGGTCGGGGCCAGCCCATCTCCCTGTTTTAACCCTCGATTGATTACAAATCCTTCTGTTTTGTGTCCTTGTATTCGTACCTGAGCTTCTGTATTAGTCATTGTCAAGTTTATCATCCTTACCAGTTTCACTGGTATGTCGAATTCGTATAAAATATTAGATAGTTTATCCCTATCTATCGAATCATAGGCTTGTCTAAAATCAACAAAAATATTATAGACGTCTATATCTTGTTCCCACGCTTTACTCAGAACTTGTCTGACTGTATATATTTGATCTATGGTGGATCTTCCTTTTCTGAAACCGGACTGGTATTCGCCGATAATCTCTTCAGCATATGGCTGTAATCTTTTATTGATAATGTATGTAAAAATTTTATATCCGGAGCATAGTAGAGAGATTCCTCTGTAGTTCTGGCATGATAGCTTGTCCCCTTTTTTATGTATAGGACATATGATGGTTTTCCTCCAATCGTCAGGGATTTGTTCTGTACTCCATATAGTGAGTATTAAGGCATGCAATTGTTCCACGAGTTTTTTCCCACCCCACTTAAGTAGTTCAGAGGGAATTTCGTCAATTCCTGGAGCTTTGTTATTTTTCTGTGCTTTAATTGCCTCTTGTATTTCCTGCATTGATGGTGGCGGTTCGTCATCGTGTTCATTTCCTCTTCTAGGCTCTTGTCTATTTCTGTCTTTTGTTTCGTCCGTTAGGACCCTTTTGAAGTATGTTTTCCACGTTATCTTAATTTCTTCTATGTCGCTGATTATTTCTCCATTTTGATTTTTGCATATATTTGTATTTGGTTTATATCCTTGTTTTAAATTTTTAATAAATTTATATGCATCTCGTGAGTTATTTTCTATAAAGTCTTTTTCCATTTTCAGTATTTTGTTATTCTCGAACTTTCTCTTTTTCTGTCTGCAAGTCTTATCTGCCAGCTTCCTTTTTATTCTGAACTCTTCATTTCTTTCTCGTGTCCGTCTTGTCATATATAATCTGTGTGCTTTGTTTCTTTCTCCAATTGCCCTTTTGCACTCTTCGTCAAACCATTGGTCCATTTCATTTCCTTTGTTTATTCCTAATATTTCTTTTGCCGCTGTTTTTATAGTGTTTTTAATGTTTTCCCAGTGTGATTCTAATGTTGGGTTTTCCTTCTCTTGAAGTTTTTCGCTGATTTCTTTTTCAAGTTTATCCCGGATGTCTTGGTCTTTCAGTTTATCTATGTTTAATCTTTCTTTTCTCTCTGTTTTACTGCTTTTGTTCTGGTTAATTTTGCACCTGAAGGTAGTTTGCACTAGCATATGATCTGAGTTACAGCATGCCCCTCTTCTGCTTCTTACATTTAATATACTTGTTGCTGCCCTTTTGTCTATCAGAACGTGGTCTATCTGATTTCCTGTTTCTCCGTCTGGAGATATCCACGTTATTTTATGTATATCGCGGCGGGGGAAGTATGTTGAGCTAATGACCATATTTTTACTAGTCGCAAAGTCTATTAGAAGGTTTCCGTTCTCATTGGATTCGTCATGCAGGCTGTGTTTTCCAGTTGTTCTTATGTATTCTTCTTCTTTCCCGATTTTGGCGTTCATGTCTCCTATAATCATTTTTATGTCATTTCTAGGTGCTGAGTCATATACTTGTTCTAACTTTTGATAAAATTCTGTCTTTAAAATCTCATCTTGGTCTTCTGTGGGACAGTGCACATTTATTATTGTAAGATTAAAGAAATGAGTTTTTATTCTGATTTTGCACATCCTTTCATTGATTGGTGTAAAATCCTTTATATGTTGTTTTATTTTGTTATCTATAATAAAGGCTACTCCAAATTCTCTTGTTCCACTATTTTTTCCACTTTGGAGTATAGTGTGCCTCTTCGTGTCTCTTATTCCTTGTCCTAACCATCTTGTCTCTTGTATTGCGGCAATTCTTATTTTATATCTTTCGAGTTCATCACAGAGTTCTCTCTATTATTCACTATTTTCTATATCTTATTTTGGCATTTGTCAACCTAACCTTACTACCCCCTTTTCTCTACTAACAACCGCTTCTAACCATTAATACATTATGACACCAATATCTCAATAATAACCCCCTTCACAAATCCCATTTAAAACCTCTGGCACCGCTCATTTTGTCTTTTATAAGGATGTATGTTACTTAACTGGTCATCCATTCCGAACCCTTTGCCCTCCACCAAATATCGGCAAACACTCTAACCCAAAATTGCTCCACCTGCCACAACGCTGCATGCTGGTCCCTTGCCACGTCGTTCGTTGATCACTCCTTAACACCGGATCCTTACTACAAAATATCATCAATAACAACTATAAAATTACCATTCACATTACTCACCTCTACATATAATCGCTAACCACTGTGTCCCTAAAATATCTAACACCTCTTTATATCTTATCTGTATCTCAACACTTTATTTTCACTAACTCCCATTAACTCTATTTAACTAACTCCAATGCCCTTATTTATCACTATCCCCAAACTCTGTACAACATTTCACCTTAATATACCACTAGAAAATTCATCACTTATCTACTAACAACAATACCTCTCAATATCCAAATCTATTATAATCATTTACTAACCCTTTAGAATCTAAATCTCATAATATCCTTTAAAATCATTATCAACTTCATTCAATTGTTTAAAATTCTACAATACATGTTTACATAAAAAGTACATAAAATACATAACAGCAAAATTACACAAATACATAGACATCAATACACAAAAATATACAATCCACATAGTCATTAAATCATTTACCAAAACTCAGTCATAAACAGTCCATCTTAAAAAACACTGTTCACATAATTAAATGTTCATAAACACAATAAGAACAACTAACCTCCATCGTCAAATAATAATCGAACCTTAAAACTATATACATGGTTTAATATTAGATCTTTTATACTAACATCCTTATACATGCACCAACTATTCAAATTTTTATCCGTTTCCACAAATTCATATAACTCCTGATCGGTTATGTTTCTGTCGCCTTTGGTAAAATCAGTCATAATTAGGTATTTCGTCAAGTCATTATTCTCATCATCTCCTACTACTTCTGTTTTATTATAAGGCAAGTACTTGTTATTATTTTCACTTCTCTCTCCACCTAACCTTTCTATAAACTCTTCATAATTTCTACATATCTTAAAAATGTCTACTTCTCCTTTTCTCTCACAATATCTCTCACTTTTAAAACATCTCTCATAATAATACCTCTCCCAACAACACTTCTCTCTCTCAATATCTCTCTCTTTACACCCTCTCTTTAATCCTTCAACACACACTATCATTCCATTTTTATTATATTCAATTCCCCATAAAATTTCATTATCACTACTCCTGTTTACACAATCATTTTCCAATATCATACTTTTATTTATATTATCATAATTTTCTACCCCACTTACCTTGTCTTTGTTTCTATCTAATTTGTCTATTTCTCTACTCTTATTTTCTAACTGTATTTTGTCTAACTTTGTGCCTATTTCACTTAATCTTTTGTCCAAATTGCAACCTTGTTTCTTAATTTCTTTTTTGATATCACTTAATTGTACATCGAATTGATCAAATTTGACGCTCTGCTCCTTGAAAAGCAGTTTCATCATTTTTATTATGTCATTCTCTTCCATTCTGTTATTTACTATAGGCGTTGAGTTCGCCTGTTGTGCGCTCAACATCAATGATTCTGTATTTGTATTTTCTACGTTAATGCTTTCGTTATCTGCCATTATAAAATGTTAATGATTTGTTGCTCTATATTAGCGTTACCACCTAACCTACAACCGCATTCTTAGTTTCAATGCCCACTCTGCCGTCATTCAGGCTTATTATATAAAATACAATGGGATATATTTTTATATAGTCACCAGTTCGGGCGGCAATTGTACATTTACAATAATAGTCACTGTTCCGGGCACAAATTGTACCTTTACACACTTTTTTATCTTCATATAAATGTATTTAGAAGAAGAAATAACAAGCAACATATATTTGGTTTTGTTTACATTACTTATATCAGACACGTATGTCCCGCACACCATAATTATGGTACTTACCATACTTTGAGAAGCCTGTTGTTTCAATCTTATTATTATTATTATTATCATCTAGGGTCCAGGGTTTCGACTCAGCGTGATTGCTGACAGAGATAGGCATTGAAATAAAAAATACGTTCAGTTGAAAAACATTAAAACATCAATATTGGTTTATTCTCTTTTATGTGTACACCGGACAAGAATTCAAAATGGCGGCCTTTACTTACATTAACTCTCTTTTGTCATAAAACTCTTTTACATTTTCTTAAACGTCAGTTTACCAAATTTTATATATTGACTATGCAGCTGCTTCATTATTAAATGATTTTAATTATATTTTCTTCAAACAAACGCAAACCAACACCCCGTTTGGATGTCGACATTTATCATACACGCCCCACTTCCTCACTCTCATTCATACTTACAATCTCAATTTACTTTTTGGGTACACATATATCTGCAATTTGGGTAAAGAGCTCTTTAAGTAAAATTTTGGTTTTGCACTTTCCTGATTCTGTAGACTAGAAGTTCTAGAAGCGGATTCACATGTTGCTGTCTCAAAGTGGCGTGGTTACATTTTTACTATACTCACTGACTCTAATGTATAAATTTGAAAAACAATTACTGCACACTGTCTTAGTTCTCTTTTAGCTAGCACATAATTACATTTTGATTACATTTTGAACTGTTTAAAACAACTAGGCCGGTGTAAATTGCCGGCTGCCTTTAGCAAGGTGTTACCGCTGCTGCGACGTTGTGTAGACTGGCCGAACAATACGCAATTTTTACGTATGTATGTGTGTGCACACGTCATTGTTCTTTGTCTTTCGTTACATAAACGCCCTGCTTGTTACGTATTTTATGCACGTCATTCTTTTATTAATGACGTTTGGCGTTGTCGGCCAATGAAACAGACGTATGTAGAGCCGGTATTAGTTGCTGTAACCATTTTAAGTGTTCTTATTTGCACGTACACTGCTGGCCTTGAAATTATTTCATTGTCTCGGAACTGCGTCGTTGCCGGAAAAGCCAGGGAAATTGTATTACCCATAAAAATGAATGTAAAAAATATCGAAATACAATAATTTGCTACCTTGTATACCATACATTTTATATCAGGCTTTTCGTACTGTCACAAAACCCCCTCAATGAAAGGTTTTGTGTCGATACACAAAAACTTTCATTGACTCATTCACACTTCTCTAAAAGGATCAGCCCAGATATGGAGCCACAACCCCCTGTAGTGTTACTATAAAAGAAATTCAATCACTTACCCTTGGTCCAATGATGAGGTTCGCACCTTCTGACCTTACTGGACTTCTCCGGAGAGATCCCTACACCATAAGGCCATGAGGCACTTTACGTTCCTGTTCTGAAGCACCGGCCAGCTCAGGACCGCGGTCACCACACCACCACACTCTGAAACATGCAATACAAAATTTTAAAATAGTGGCCTTCTCTATATCCATATCCACAACTGATATGTTTCCTCTTAGTACGTTGGTTTGCGTTTTTGGGGCATTGGTTTGCTTAATTATACAAGTTTCAAACAATGTATATCAAGAATTAAGATAGAAAATTCCTTCTCTTTTTAATAACCCGGTATTTAGTACACCTTTCTGACTCCTGTCAATTATATTCACTCTCTTTATCACATGAAAACAATTGTTCTTAACCTAAACAAAAAATACATTTTACTGCTTTAGCAACAACCATTAACTCTAATATTTTACTTCATATAACCTTACAATATCTATATATCATGGCAAACAACTTTAAAGCTGTCTAAATTTCTTTACTCGTTTTCTTTACTTTAATTTTACCTTTTTATAACAGAATCATTTCTAGAGATTTGTTACCCTAACATAAAATTCAATATTATTACCGTCACTACCCTTATAGTAACCTCCTAACCACACACACTATTGCACTATCAACATAATAAAACATTGTACATCATAAACATTAAACACTAACATTGAACAATTCACATTACTGAATTCATATTTACATAACTTGTAGCAAAACTTTAATAAGACATTACTATTTTTATCAACTCTCTATTAACTTTTATCATTTAACATTCATTTAGATTCCATACAACAATTTTCAAATTTATCATTTACCTTTCCAGTTACATTACCTTTCTACCATGAATTTTCCTTTTCTAACCCTTTTTATCCTTATTTATTTGGGTGACTCTCTATTATTCTTTCTTCTTCTTCTTTCTATGGCACTACAGCCCTTGTTGGGCCCTGGCCTCCTTCAATTTTTCCCCCCATTCTCCTCTGTCAGCAGCCATCCTCCTCCAGAAACGCACTTTTAATATCTCTCTTGCATCCTCATCCACCGCATCCTCCCATCTTCTCCTTGGTCTTCCCACTGGTCTTTTTCCATGGATTCTGGTATACAATAGTTTTTGTGGTATCCTTTCTTCTCCCATCCTGGCTACATGACCAGCCCACCTTAGACGCTGTAGTTTTATGTACCGTGTTAACGGTGGGTCTTTATACATTTGATACAATTCATGGTTATATCTTATTCTCCAGCCATGTATGTCATTAACTGGTCCCAGGATTCTTCGTAATATTTTTCTTTCAAAGGTATCGAGAGTGTTTGCTGCCTTGGAGTTCAGGATACACGTTTCGCAACCATATGTTAGGATGGGTCTTATTATTGATTTGTATATCCTTAGTTTCGTGTTTCCGTGGATGTCTTTGGATCTGAAGATACTTGATGTGGCGAAATACGCTTTATTGGCTTGGACTATCCGGTTTCGGATTTCGGCTTCTTCTGTGCCGTTTTTTTCTAATATGGTTCCCAAGTATTTAAAGTTGTCCACCTTTTCGATATTGTCGATTGTTCCGTAGTTTCTTTGTCTTCTAGTCTGCACTAATATTTTTGTTTTATCTATGTTGATTTTGAGGCCTATATTGCTAGCATTTTCTTTGAGTTCAGAATACGTTTCCTCTGCTGCATTTTTTGTCCTACACATTATATTGATGTCGTCCGCATAGGCTACTAATTGGACCGATTTGTTTGTCAGTACGTTGTTTCTTCCTACTGACAGTTTTCTGATAACATATTCTAAAGCTAGATTAAACAAGGTCGGGGCCAGCCCATCTCCCTGTTTTAACCCTCGATTGATTACAAATCCTTCTGTTTTGTGTCCTTGTATTCGTACCTGAGCTTCTGTATTAGTCATTGTCAAGTTTATCATCCTTACCAGTTTCACTGGTATGTCGAATTCGTATAAAATATTAGATAGTTTATCCCTATCTATCGAATCATAGGCTTGTCTAAAATCAACAAAAATATTATAGACGTCTATATCTTGTTCCCACGCTTTACTCAGAACTTGTCTGACTGTATATATTTGATCTATGGTGGATCTTCCTTTTCTGAAACCGGACTGGTATTCGCCGATAATCTCTTCAGCATATGGCTGTAATCTTTTATTGATAATGTATGTAAAAATTTTATATCCGGAGCATAGTAGAGAGATTCCTCTGTAGTTCTGGCATGATAGCTTGTCCCCTTTTTTATGTATAGGACATATGATGGTTTTCCTCCAATCGTCAGGGATTTGTTCTGTACTCCATATAGTGAGTATTAAGGCATGCAATTGTTCCACGAGTTTTTTCCCACCCCACTTAAGTAGTTCAGAGGGAATTTCGTCAATTCCTGGAGCTTTGTTATTTTTCTGTGCTTTAATTGCCTCTTGTATTTCCTGCATTGATGGTGGCGGTTCGTCATCGTGTTCATTTCCTCTTCTAGGCTCTTGTCTATTTCTGTCTTTTGTTTCGTCCGTTAGGACCCTTTTGAAGTATGTTTTCCACGTTATCTTAATTTCTTCTATGTCGCTGATTATTTCTCCATTTTGATTTTTGCATATATTTGTATTTGGTTTATATCCTTGTTTTAAATTTTTAATAAATTTATATGCATCTCGTGAGTTATTTTCTATAAAGTCTTTTTCCATTTTCAGTATTTTGTTATTCTCGAACTTTCTCTTTTTCTGTCTGCAAGTCTTATCTGCCAGCTTCCTTTTTATTCTGAACTCTTCATTTCTTTCTCGTGTCCGTCTTGTCATATATAATCTGTGTGCTTTGTTTCTTTCTCCAATTGCCCTTTTGCACTCTTCGTCAAACCATTGGTCCATTTCATTTCCTTTGTTTATTCCTAATATTTCTTTTGCCGCTGTTTTTATAGTGTTTTTAATGTTTTCCCAGTGTGATTCTAATGTTGGGTTTTCCTTCTCTTGAAGTTTTTCGCTGATTTCTTTTTCAAGTTTATCCCGGATGTCTTGGTCTTTCAGTTTATCTATGTTTAATCTTTCTTTTCTCTCTGTTTTACTGCTTTTGTTCTGGTTAATTTTGCACCTGAAGGTAGTTTGCACTAGCATATGATCTGAGTTACAGCATGCCCCTCTTCTGCTTCTTACATTTAATATACTTGTTGCTGCCCTTTTGTCTATCAGAACGTGGTCTATCTGATTTCCTGTTTCTCCGTCTGGAGATATCCACGTTATTTTATGTATATCGCGGCGGGGGAAGTATGTTGAGCTAATGACCATATTTTTACTAGTCGCAAAGTCTATTAGAAGGTTTCCGTTCTCATTGGATTCGTCATGCAGGCTGTGTTTTCCAGTTGTTCTTATGTATTCTTCTTCTTTCCCGATTTTGGCGTTCATGTCTCCTATAATCATTTTTATGTCATTTCTAGGTGCTGAGTCATATACTTGTTCTAACTTTTGATAAAATTCTGTCTTTAAAATCTCATCTTGGTCTTCTGTGGGACAGTGCACATTTATTATTGTAAGATTAAAGAAATGAGTTTTTATTCTGATTTTGCACATCCTTTCATTGATTGGTGTAAAATCCTTTATATGTTGTTTTATTTTGTTATCTATAATAAAGGCTACTCCAAATTCTCTTGTTCCACTATTTTTTCCACTTTGGAGTATAGTGTGCCTCTTCGTGTCTCTTATTCCTTGTCCTAACCATCTTGTCTCTTGTATTGCGGCAATTCTTATTTTATATCTTTCGAGTTCATCACAGAGTTCTCTCTATTATTCACTATTTTCTATATCTTATTTTGGCATTTGTCAACCTAACCTTACTACCCCCTTTTCTCTACTAACAACCGCTTCTAACCATTAATACATTATGACACCAATATCTCAATAATAACCCCCTTCACAAATCCCATTTAAAACCTCTGGCACCGCTCATTTTGTCTTTTATAAGGATGTATGTTACTTAACTGGTCATCCATTCCGAACCCTTTGCCCTCCACCAAATATCGGCAAACACTCTAACCCAAAATTGCTCCACCTGCCACAACGCTGCATGCTGGTCCCTTGCCACGTCGTTCGTTGATCACTCCTTAACACCGGATCCTTACTACAAAATATCATCAATAACAACTATAAAATTACCATTCACATTACTCACCTCTACATATAATCGCTAACCACTGTGTCCCTAAAATATCTAACACCTCTTTATATCTTATCTGTATCTCAACACTTTATTTTCACTAACTCCCATTAACTCTATTTAACTAACTCCAATGCCCTTATTTATCACTATCCCCAAACTCTGTACAACATTTCACCTTAATATACCACTAGAAAATTCATCACTTATCTACTAACAACAATACCTCTCAATATCCAAATCTATTATAATCATTTACTAACCCTTTAGAATCTAAATCTCATAATATCCTTTAAAATCATTATCAACTTCATTCAATTGTTTAAAATTCTACAATACATGTTTACATAAAAAGTACATAAAATACATAACAGCAAAATTACACAAATACATAGACATCAATACACAAAAATATACAATCCACATAGTCATTAAATCATTTACCAAAACTCAGTCATAAACAGTCCATCTTAAAAAACACTGTTCACATAATTAAATGTTCATAAACACAATAAGAACAACTAACCTCCATCGTCAAATAATAATCGAACCTTAAAACTATATACATGGTTTAATATTAGATCTTTTATACTAACATCCTTATACATGCACCAACTATTCAAATTTTTATCCGTTTCCACAAATTCATATAACTCCTGATCGGTTATGTTTCTGTCGCCTTTGGTAAAATCAGTCATAATTAGGTATTTCGTCAAGTCATTATTCTCATCATCTCCTACTACTTCTGTTTTATTATAAGGCAAGTACTTGTTATTATTTTCACTTCTCTCTCCACCTAACCTTTCTATAAACTCTTCATAATTTCTACATATCTTAAAAATGTCTACTTCTCCTTTTCTCTCACAATATCTCTCACTTTTAAAACATCTCTCATAATAATACCTCTCCCAACAACACTTCTCTCTCTCAATATCTCTCTCTTTACACCCTCTCTTTAATCCTTCAACACACACTATCATTCCATTTTTATTATATTCAATTCCCCATAAAATTTCATTATCACTACTCCTGTTTACACAATCATTTTCCAATATCATACTTTTATTTATATTATCATAATTTTCTACCCCACTTACCTTGTCTTTGTTTCTATCTAATTTGTCTATTTCTCTACTCTTATTTTCTAACTGTATTTTGTCTAACTTTGTGCCTATTTCACTTAATCTTTTGTCCAAATTGCAACCTTGTTTCTTAATTTCTTTTTTGATATCACTTAATTGTACATCGAATTGATCAAATTTGACGCTCTGCTCCTTGAAAAGCAGTTTCATCATTTTTATTATGTCATTCTCTTCCATTCTGTTATTTACTATAGGCGTTGAGTTCGCCTGTTGTGCGCTCAACATCAATGATTCTGTATTTGTATTTTCTACGTTAATGCTTTCGTTATCTGCCATTATAAAATGTTAATGATTTGTTGCTCTATATTAGCGTTACCACCTAACCTACAACCGCATTCTTAGTTTCAATGCCCACTCTGCCGTCATTCAGGCTTATTATATAAAATACAATGGGATATATTTTTATATAGTCACCAGTTCGGGCGGCAATTGTACATTTACAATAATAGTCACTGTTCCGGGCACAAATTGTACCTTTACACACTTTTTTATCTTCATATAAATGTATTTAGAAGAAGAAATAACAAGCAACATATATTTGGTTTTGTTTACATTACTTATATCAGACACGTATGTCCCGCACACCATAATTATGGTACTTACCATACTTTGAGAAGCCTGTTGTTTCAATCTTATTATTATTATTATCATCTAGGGTCCAGGGTTTCGACTCAGCGTGATTGCTGACAGAGATAGGCATTGAAATAAAAAATACGTTCAGTTGAAAAACATTAAAACATCAATATTGGTTTATTCTCTTTTATGTGTACACCGGACAAGAATTCAAAATGGCGGCCTTTACTTACATTAACTCTCTTTTGTCATAAAACTCTTTTACATTTTCTTAAACGTCAGTTTACCAAATTTTATATATTGACTATGCAGCTGCTTCATTATTAAATGATTTTAATTATATTTTCTTCAAACAAACGCAAACCAACACCCCGTTTGGATGTCGACATTTATCATACACGCCCCACTTCCTCACTCTCATTCATACTTACAATCTCAATTTACTTTTTGGGTACACATATATCTGCAATTTGGGTAAAGAGCTCTTTAAGTAAAATTTTGGTTTTGCACTTTCCTGATTCTGTAGACTAGAAGTTCTAGAAGCGGATTCACATGTTGCTGTCTCAAAGTGGCGTGGTTACATTTTTACTATACTCACTGACTCTAATGTATAAATTTGAAAAACAATTACTGCACACTGTCTTAGTTCTCTTTTAGCTAGCACATAATTACATTTTGATTACATTTTGAACTGTTTAAAACAACTAGGCCGGTGTAAATTGCCGGCTGCCTTTAGCAAGGTGTTACCGCTGCTGCGACGTTGTGTAGACTGGCCGAACAATACGCAATTTTTACGTATGTATGTGTGTGCACACGTCATTGTTCTTTGTCTTTCGTTACATAAACGCCCTGCTTGTTACGTATTTTATGCACGTCATTCTTTTATTAATGACGTTTGGCGTTGTCGGCCAATGAAACAGACGTATGTAGAGCCGGTATTAGTTGCTGTAACCATTTTAAGTGTTCCTATTTTCACGTACACTGCTGGCCTTGAAATTATTTCATTGTCTCGGAACTGCGTCGTTGCCGGAAAAGCCAGGGAAATTGTATTACCCATAAAAATGAATGTAAAAAATATCGAAATACAATAATTTGCTACCTTGTATACCATACATTTTATATCAGGCTTTTCGTACTGTCACAAAACCCCCTCAATGAAAGGTTTTGTGTCGATACACAAAAACTTTCATTGACTCATTCACACTTCTCTAAAAGGATCAGCCCAGATATGGAGCCACAACCCCCTGTAGTGTTACTATAAAAGAAATTCAATCACTTACCCTTGGTCCAATGATGAGGTTCGCACCTTCTGACCTTACTGGACTTCTCCGGAGAGATCCCTACACCATAAGGCCATGAGGCACTTTACGTTCCTGTTCTGAAGCACCGGCCAGCTCAGGACCGCGGTCACCACACCACCACACTCTGAAACATGCAATACAAAATTTTAAAATAGTGGCCTTCTCTATATCCATATCCACAACTGATATGTTTCCTCTTAGTACGTTGGTTTGCGTTTTTGGGGCATTGGTTTGCTTAATTATACAAGTTTCAAACAATGTATATCAAGAATTAAGATAGAAAATTCCTTCTCTTTTTAATAACCCGGTATTTAGTACACCTTTCTGACTCCTGTCAATTATATTCACTCTCTTTATCACATGAAAACAATTGTTCTTAACCTAAACAAAAAATACATTTTACTGCTTTAGCAACAACCATTAACTCTAATATTTTACTTCATATAACCTTACAATATCTATATATCATGGCAAACAACTTTAAAGCTGTCTAAATTTCTTTACTCGTTTTCTTTACTTTAATTTTACCTTTTTATAACAGAATCATTTCTAGAGATTTGTTACCCTAACATAAAATTCAATATTATTACCGTCACTACCCTTATAGTAACCTCCTAACCACACACACTATTGCACTATCAACATAATAAAACATTGTACATCATAAACATTAAACACTAACATTGAACAATTCACATTACTGAATTCATATTTACATAACTTGTAGCAAAACTTTAATAAGACATTACTATTTTTATCAACTCTCTATTAACTTTTATCATTTAACATTCATTTAGATTCCATACAACAATTTTCAAATTTATCATTTACCTTTCCAGTTACATTACCTTTCTACCATGAATTTTCCTTTTCTAACCCTTTTTATCCTTATTTATTTGGGTGACTCTCTATTATTCTTTCTTCTTCTTCTTTCTATGGCACTACAGCCCTTGTTGGGCCCTGGCCTCCTTCAATTTTTCCCCCCATTCTCCTCTGTCAGCAGCCATCCTCCTCCAGAAACGCACTTTTAATATCTCTCTTGCATCCTCATCCACCGCATCCTCCCATCTTCTCCTTGGTCTTCCCACTGGTCTTTTTCCATGGATTCTGGTATACAATAGTTTTTGTGGTATCCTTTCTTCTCCCATCCTGGCTACATGACCAGCCCACCTTAGACGCTGTAGTTTTATGTACCGTGTTAACGGTGGGTCTTTATACATTTGATACAATTCATGGTTATATCTTATTCTCCAGCCATGTACGTCATTAACTGGTCCCAGGATTCTTCGTAATATTTTTCTTTCAAAGGTATCGAGAGTGTTTGCTGCCTTGGAGTTCAGGATACACGTTTCGCAACCATATGTTAGGATGGGTCTTATTATTGATTTGTATATCCTTAGTTTCGTGTTTCCGTGGATGTCTTTGGATCTGAAGATACTTGATGTGGCGAAATACGCTTTATTGGCTTGGACTATCCGGTTTCGGATTTCGGCTTCTTCTGTGCCGTTTTTTTCTAATATGGTTCCCAAGTATTTAAAGTTGTCCACCTTTTCGATATTGTCGATTGTTCCGTAGTTTCTTTGTCTTCTAGTCTGCACTAATATTTTTGTTTTATCTATGTTGATTTTGAGGCCTATATTGCTAGCATTTTCTTTGAGTTCAGAATACGTTTCCTCTGCTGCATTTTTTGTCCTACACATTATATTGATGTCGTCCGCATAGGCTACTAATTGGACCGATTTGTTTGTCAGTACGTTGTTTCTTCCTACTGACAGTTTTCTGATAACATATTCTAAAGCTAGATTAAACAAGGTCGGGGCCAGCCCATCTCCCTGTTTTAACCCTCGATTGATTACAAATCCTTCTGTTTTGTGTCCTTGTATTCGTACCTGAGCTTCTGTATTAGTCATTGTCAAGTTTATCATCCTTACCAGTTTCACTGGTATGTCGAATTCGTATAAAATATTAGATAGTTTATCCCTATCTATCGAATCATAGGCTTGTCTAAAATCAACAAAAATATTATAGACGTCTATATCTTGTTCCCACGCTTTACTCAGAACTTGTCTGACTGTATATATTTGATCTATGGTGGATCTTCCTTTTCTGAAACCGGACTGGTATTCGCCGATAATCTCTTCAGCATATGGCTGTAATCTTTTATTGATAATGTATGTAAAAATTTTATATCCGGAGCATAGTAGAGAGATTCCTCTGTAGTTCTGGCATGATAGCTTGTCCCCTTTTTTATGTATAGGACATATGATGGTTTTCCTCCAATCGTCAGGGATTTGTTCTGTACTCCATATAGTGAGTATTAAGGCATGCAATTGTTCCACGAGTTTTTTCCCACCCCACTTAAGTAGTTCAGAGGGAATTTCGTCAATTCCTGGAGCTTTGTTATTTTTCTGTGCTTTAATTGCCTCTTGTATTTCCTGCATTGATGGTGGCGGTTCGTCATCGTGTTCATTTCCTCTTCTAGGCTCTTGTCTATTTCTGTCTTTTGTTTCGTCCGTTAGGACCCTTTTGAAGTATGTTTTCCACGTTATCTTAATTTCTTCTATGTCGCTGATTATTTCTCCATTTTGATTTTTGCATATATTTGTATTTGGTTTATATCCTTGTTTTAAATTTTTAATAAATTTATATGCATCTCGTGAGTTATTTTCTATAAAGTCTTTTTCCATTTTCAGTATTTTGTTATTCTCGAACTTTCTCTTTTTCTGTCTGCAAGTCTTATCTGCCAGCTTCCTTTTTATTCTGAACTCTTCATTTCTTTCTCGTGTCCGTCTTGTCATATATAATCTGTGTGCTTTGTTTCTTTCTCCAATTGCCCTTTTGCACTCTTCGTCAAACCATTGGTCCATTTCATTTCCTTTGTTTATTCCTAATATTTCTTTTGCCGCTGTTTTTATAGTGTTTTTAATGTTTTCCCAGTGTGATTCTAATGTTGGGTTTTCCTTCTCTTGAAGTTTTTCGCTGATTTCTTTTTCAAGTTTATCCCGGATGTCTTGGTCTTTCAGTTTATCTATGTTTAATCTTTCTTTTCTCTCTGTTTTACTGCTTTTGTTCTGGTTAATTTTGCACCTGAAGGTAGTTTGCACTAGCATATGATCTGAGTTACAGCATGCCCCTCTTCTGCTTCTTACATTTAATATACTTGTTGCTGCCCTTTTGTCTATCAGAACGTGGTCTATCTGATTTCCTGTTTCTCCGTCTGGAGATATCCACGTTATTTTATGTATATCGCGGCGGGGGAAGTATGTTGAGCTAATGACCATATTTTTACTAGTCGCAAAGTCTATTAGAAGGTTTCCGTTCTCATTGGATTCGTCATGCAGGCTGTGTTTTCCAGTTGTTCTTATGTATTCTTCTTCTTTCCCGATTTTGGCGTTCATGTCTCCTATAATCATTTTTATGTCATTTCTAGGTGCTGACTCATATACTTGTTCTAACTTTTGATAAAATTCTGTCTTTAAAATCTCATCTTGGTCTTCTGTGGGACAGTGCACATTTATTATTGTAAGATTAAAGAAATGAGTTTTTATTCTGATTTTGCACATCCTTTCATTGATTGGTGTAAAATCCTTTATATGTTGTTTTATTTTGTTATCTATAATAAAGGCTACTCCAAATTCTCTTGTTCCACTATTTTTTCCACTTTGGAGTATAGTGTGCCTCTTCGTGTCTCTTATTCCTTGTCCTAACCATCTTGTCTCTTGTATTGCGGCAATTCTTATTTTATATCTTTCGAGTTCATCACAGAGTTCTCTCTATTATTCACTATTTTCTATATCTTATTTTGGCATTTGTCAACCTAACCTTACTACCCCCTTTTCTCTACTAACAACCGCTTCTAACCATTAATACATTATGACACCAATATCTCAATAATAACCCCCTTCACAAATCCCATTTAAAACCTCTGGCACCGCTCATTTTGTCTTTTATAAGGATGTATGTTACTTAACTGGTCATCCATTCCGAACCCTTTGCCCTCCACCAAATATCGGCAAACACTCTAACCCAAAATTGCTCCACCTGCCACAACGCTGCATGCTGGTCCCTTGCCACGTCGTTCGTTGATCACTCCTTAACACCGGATCCTTACTACAAAATATCATCAATAACAACTATAAAATTACCATTCACATTACTCACCTCTACATATAATCGCTAACCACTGTGTCCCTAAAATATCTAACACCTCTTTATATCTTATCTGTATCTCAACACTTTATTTTCACTAACTCCCATTAACTCTATTTAACTAACTCCAATGCCCTTATTTATCACTATCCCCAAACTCTGTACAACATTTCACCTTAATATACCACTAGAAAATTCATCACTTATCTACTAACAACAATACCTCTCAATATCCAAATCTATTATAATCATTTACTAACCCTTTAGAATCTAAATCTCATAATATCCTTTAAAATCATTATCAACTTCATTCAATTGTTTAAAATTCTACAATACATGTTTACATAAAAAGTACATAAAATACATAACAGCAAAATTACACAAATACATAGACATCAATACACAAAAATATACAATCCACATAGTCATTAAATCATTTACCAAAACTCAGTCATAAACAGTCCATCTTAAAAAACACTGTTCACATAATTAAATGTTCATAAACACAATAAGAACAACTAACCTCCATCGTCAAATAATAATCGAACCTTAAAACTATATACATGGTTTAATATTAGATCTTTTATACTAACATCCTTATACATGCACCAACTATTCAAATTTTTATCCGTTTCCACAAATTCATATAACTCCTGATCGGTTATGTTTCTGTCGCCTTTGGTAAAATCAGTCATAATTAGGTATTTCGTCAAGTCATTATTCTCATCATCTCCTACTACTTCTGTTTTATTATAAGGCAAGTACTTGTTATTATTTTCACTCCTCTCTCCACCTAACCTTTCTATAAACTCTTCATAATTTCTACATATCTTAAAAATGTCTACTTCTCCTTTTCTCTCACAATATCTCTCACTTTTAAAACATCTCTCATAATAATACCTCTCCCAACAACACTTCTCTCTCTCAATATCTCTCTCTTTACACCCTCTCTTTAATCCTTCAACACACACTATCATTCCATTTTTATTATATTCAATTCCCCATAAAATTTCATTATCACTACTCCTGTTTACACAATCATTTTCCAATATCATACTTTTATTTATATTATCATAATTTTCTACCCCACTTACCTTGTCTTTGTTTCTATCTAATTTGTCTATTTCTCTACTCTTATTTTCTAACTGTATTTTGTCTAACTTTGTGCCTATTTCACTTAATCTTTTGTCCAAATTGCAACCTTGTTTCTTAATTTCTTTTTTGATATCACTTAATTGTACATCGAATTGATCAAATTTGACGCTCTGCTCCTTGAAAAGCAGTTTCATCATTTTTATTATGTCATTCTCTTCCATTCTGTTATTTACTATAGGCGTTGAGTTCGCCTGTTGTGCGCTCAACATCAATGATTCTGTATTTGTATTTTCTACGTTAATGCTTTCGTTATCTGCCATTATAAAATGTTAATGATTTGTTGCTCTATATTAGCGTTACCACCTAACCTACAACCGCATTCTTAGTTTCAATGCCCACTCTGCCGTCATTCAGGCTTATTATATAAAATACAACGGGATATATTTTTATATAGTCACCAGTTCGGGCGGCAATTGTACATTTACAATAATAGTCACTGTTCCGGGCACAAATTGTACCTTTACACACTTTTTTATCTTCATATAAATGTATTTAGAAGAAGAAATAACAAGCAACATATATTTGGTTTTGTTTACATTACTTATATCAGACACGTATGTCCCGCACACCATAATTATGGTACTTACCATACTTTGAGAAGCCTGTTGTTTCAATCTTATTATTATTATTATTATCATCTAGGGTCCAGGGTTTCGACTCAGCGTGATTGCTGACAGAGATAGGCATTGAAATAAAAAATACGTTCAGTTGAAAAACATTAAAACATCAATATTGGTTTATTCTCTTTTATGTGTACACCGGACAAGAATTCAAAATGGCGGCCTTTACTTACATTAACTCTCTTTTGTCATAAAACTCTTTTACATTTTCTTAAACGTCAGTTTACCAAATTTTATATATTGACTATGCAGCTGCTTCATTATTAAATGATTTTAATTATATTTTCTTCAAACAAACGCAAACCAACACCCCGTTTGGATGTCGACATTTATCATACACGCCCCACTTCCTCACTCTCATTCATACTTACAATCTCAATTTACTTTTTGGGTACACATATATCTGCAATTTGGGTAAAGAGCTCTTTAAGTAAAATTTTGGTTTTGCACTTTCCTGATTCTGTAGACTAGAAGTTCTAGAAGCGGATTCACATGTTGCTGTCTCAAAGTGGCGTGGTTACATTTTTACTATACTCACTGACTCTAATGTATAAATTTGAAAAACAATTACTGCACACTGTCTTAGTTCTCTTTTAGCTAGCACATAATTACATTTTGATTACATTTTGAACTGTTTAAAACAACTAGGCCGGTGTAAATTGCCGGCTGCCTTTAGCAAGGTGTTACCGCTGCTGCGACGTTGTGTAGACTGGCCGAACAATACGCAATTTTTACGTATGTATGTGTGTGCACACGTCATTGTTCTTTGTCTTTCGTTACATAAACGCCCTGCTTGTTACGTATTTTATGCACGTCATTCTTTTATTAATGACGTTTGGCGTTGTCGGCCAATGAAACAGACGTATGTAGAGCCGGTATTAGTTGCTGTAACCATTTTAAGTGTTCTTATTTGCACGTACACTGCTGGCCTTGAAATTATTTCATTGTCTCGGAACTGCGTCGTTGCCGGCAAAGCCAGGGAAATTGTATTACCCATAAAAATGAATGTAAAAAATATCGAAATACAATAATTTGCTACCTTGTATACCATACATTTTATATCAGGCTTTTCGTACTGTCACAAAACCCCCTCAATGAAAGGTTTTGTGTCGATACACAAAAACTTTCATTGACTCATTCACACTTCTCTAAAAGGATCAGCCCAGATATGGAGCCACAACCCCCTGTAGTGTTACTATAAAAGAAATTCAATCACTTACCCTTGGTCCAATGATGAGGTTCGCACCTTCTGACCTTACTGGACTTCTCCGGAGAGATCCCTACACCATAAGGCCATGAGGCACTTTACGTTCCTGTTCTGAAGCACCGGCCAGCTCAGGACCGCGGTCACCACACCACCACACTCTGAAACATGCAATACAAAATTTTAAAATAGTGGCCTTCTCTATATCCATATCCACAACTGATATGTTTCCTCTTAGTACGTTGGTTTGCGTTTTTGGGGCATTGGTTTGCTTAATTATACAAGTTTCAAACAATGTATATCAAGAATTAAGATAGAAAATTCCTTCTCTTTTTAATAACCCGGTATTTAGTACACCTTTCTGACTCCTGTCAATTATATTCACTCTCTTTATCACATGAAAACAATTGTTCTTAACCTAAACAAAAAATACATTTTACTGCTTTAGCAACAACCATTAACTCTAATATTTTACTTCATATAACCTTACAATATCTATATATCATGGCAAACAACTTTAAAGCTGTCTAAATTTCTTTACTCGTTTTCTTTACTTTAATTTTACCTTTTTATAACAGAATCATTTCTAGAGATTTGTTACCCTAACATAAAATTCAATATTATTACCGTCACTACCCTTATAGTAACCTCCTAACCACACACACTATTGCACTATCAACATAATAAAACATTGTACATCATAAACATTAAACACTAACATTGAACAATTCACATTACTGAATTCATATTTACATAACTTGTAGCAAAACTTTAATAAGACATTACTATTTTTATCAACTCTCTATTAACTTTTATCATTTAACATTCATTTAGATTCCATACAACAATTTTCAAATTTATCATTTACCTTTCCAGTTACATTACCTTTCTACCATGAATTTTCCTTTTCTAACCCTTTTTATCCTTATTTATTTGGGTGACTCTCTATTATTCTTTCTTCTTCTTCTTTCTATGGCACTACAGCCCTTGTTGGGCCCTGGCCTCCTTCAATTTTTCCCCCCATTCTCCTCTGTCAGCAGCCATCCTCCTCCAGGAACGCACTTTTAATATCTCTCTTGCATCCTCATCCACCGCATCCTCCCATCTTCTCCTTGGTCTTCCCACTGGTCTTTTTCCATGGATTCTGGTATACAATAGTTTTTGTGGTATCCTTTCTTCTCCCATCCTGGCTACATGACCAGCCCACCTTAGACGCTGTAGTTTTATGTACCGTGTTAACGGTGGGTCTTTATACATTTGATACAATTCATGGTTATATCTTATTCTCCAGCCATGTACGTCATTAACTGGTCCCAGGATTCTTCGTAATATTTTTCTTTCAAAGGTATGAGAGTGTTTGCTGCCTTGGAGTTCAGGATACACGTTTCGCAACCATATGTTAGGATGGGTCTTATTATTGATTTGTATATCCTTAGTTTCGTGTTTCCGTGGATGTCTTTGGATCTGAAGATACTTGATGTGGCGAAATACGCTTTATTGGCTTGGACTATCCGGTTTCGGATTTCGGCTTCTTCTGTGCCGTTTTTTTCTAATATGGTTCCCAAGTATTTAAAGTTGTCCACCTTTTCGATATTGTCGATTGTTCCGTAGTTTCTTTGTCTTCTAGTCTGCACTAATATTTTTGTTTTATCTATATTGATTTTGAGGCCTATATTGCTAGCATTTTCTTTGAGTTCAGAATACGTTTCCTCTGCTGCATTTTTTGTCCTACACATTATATTGATGTCGTCCGCATAGGCTACTAATTGGACCGATTTGTTTGTCAGTACGTTGTTTCTTCCTACTGACAGTTTTCTGATAACATATTCTAAAGCTAGATTAAACAAGGTCGGGGCCAGCCCATCTCCCTGTTTTAACCCTCGATTGATTACAAATCCTTCTGTTTTGTGTCCTTGTATTCGTACCTGAGCTTCTGTATTAGTCATTGTCAAGTTTATCATCCTTACCAGTTTCACTGGTATGTCGAATTCGTATAAAATATTAGATAGTTTATCCCTATCTATCGAATCATAGGCTTGTCTAAAATCAACAAAAATATTATAGACGTCTATATCTTGTTCCCACGCTTTACTCAGAACTTGTCTGACTGTATATATTTGATCTATGGTGGATCTTCCTTTTCTGAAACCGGACTGGTATTCGCCGATAATCTCTTCAGTATATGGCTGTAATCTTTTATTGATAATGTATGTAAAAATTTTATATCCGGAGCATAGTAGAGAGATTCCTCTGTAGTTCTGGCATGATAGCTTGTCCCCTTTTTTATGTATAGGACATATGATGGTTTTCCTCCAATCGTCAGGGATTTGTTCTGTACTCCATATAGTGAGTATTAAGGCATGCAATTGTTCCACGAGTTTTTTCCCACCCCACTTAAGTAGTTCAGAGGGAATTTCGTCAATTCCTGGAGCTTTGTTATTTTTCTGTGCTTTAATTGCCTCTTGTATTTCCTGCATTGATGGTGGCGGTTCGTCATCGTGTTCATTTCCTCTTCTAGGCTCTTGTCTATTTCTGTCTTTTGTTTCGTCCGTTAGGACCCTTTTGAAGTATGTTTTCCACGTTATCTTAATTTCTTCTATGTCACTGATTATTTCTCCATTTTGATTTTTGCATATATTTGTATTTGGTTTATATCCTTGTTTTAAATTTTTAATAAATTTATATGCATCTCGTGAGTTATTTTCTATAAAGTCTTTTTCCATTTTCAGTATTTTGTTATTCTCGAACTTTCTCTTTTTCTGTCTGCAAGTCTTATCTGCCAGCTTCCTTTTTATTCTGAACTCTTCATTTCTTTCTCATGTCCGTCTTGTCATATATAATCTGTGTGCTTTGTTTCTTTCTCCAATTGCCCTTTTGCACTCTTCGTCAAACCATTGGTCCATTTCATTTCCTTTGTTTATTCCTAATATTTCTTTTGCCGCTGTTTTTATAGTGTTTTTAATGTTTTCCCAGTGTGATTCTAATGTTGGGTTTTCCTTCTCTTGAAGTTTTTCGCTGATTTCTTTTTCAAGTTTATCCCGGATGTCTTGGTCTTTCAGTTTATCTATGTTTAATCTTTCTTTTCTCTCTGTTTTACTGCTTTTGTTCTGGTTAATTTTGCACCTGAAGGTAGTTTGCACTAGCATATGATCTGAGTTACAGCATGCCCCTCTTCTGCTTCTTACATTTAATATACTTGTTGCTGCCCTTTTGTCTATCAGAACGTGGTCTATCTGATTTCCTGTTTCTCCGTCTGGAGATATCCACGTTATTTTATGTATATCGCGGCGGGGGAAGTATGTTGAGCTAATGACCATATTTTTACTAGTCGCAAAGTCTATTAGAAGGTTTCCGTTCTCATTGGATTCGTCATGCAGGCTGTGTTTTCCAGTTGTTCTTATGTATTCTTCTTCTTTCCCGATTTTGGCGTTCATGTCTCCTATAATCATTTTTATGTCATTTCTAGGTGCTGAGTCATATACTTGTTCTAACTTTTGATAAAATTCTGTCTTTAAAATCTCATCTTGGTCTTCTGTGGGACAGTGCACATTTATTATTGTAAGATTAAAGAAATGAGTTTTTATTCTGATTTTGCACATCCTTTCATTGATTGGTGTAAAATCCTTTATATGTTGTTTTATTTTGTTATCTATAATAAAGGCTACTCCAAATTCTCTTGTTCCACTATTTTTTCCACTTTGGAGTATAGTGTGCCTCTTCGTGTCTCTTATTCCTTGTCCTAACCATCTTGTCTCTTGTATTGCGGCAATTCTTATTTTATATCTTTCGAGTTCATCACAGAGTTCTCTCTATTATTCACTATTTTCTATATCTTATTTTGGCATTTGTCAACCTAACCTTACTACCCCCTTTTCTCTACTAACAACCGCTTCTAACCATTAATACATTATGACACCAATATCTCAATAATAACCCCCTTCACAAATCCCATTTAAAACCTCTGGCACCGCTCATTTTGTCTTTTATAAGGATGTATGTTACTTAACTGGTCATCCATTCCGAACCCTTTGCCCTCCACCAAATATCGGCAAACACTCTAACCCAAAATTGCTCCACCTGCCACAACGCTGCATGCTGGTCCCTTGCCACGTCGTTCGTTGATCACTCCTTAACACCGGATCCTTACTACAAAATATCATCAATAACAACTATAAAATTACCATTCACATTACTCACCTCTACATATAATCGCTAACCACTGTGTCCCTAAAATATCTAACACCTCTTTATATCTTATCTGTATCTCAACACTTTATTTTCACTAACTCCCATTAACTCTATTTAACTAACTCCAATGCCCTTATTTATCACTATCCCCAAACTCTGTACAACATTTCACCTTAATATACCACTAGAAAATTCATCACTTATCTACTAACAACAATACCTCTCAATATCCAAATCTATTATAATCATTTACTAACCCTTTAGAATCTAAATTTCATAATATCCTTTAAAATCATTATCAACTTCATTCAATTGTTTAAAATTCTACAATACATGTTTACATAAAAAGTACATAAAATACATAACAGCAAAATTACACAAATACATAGACATCAATACACAAAAATATACAATCCACATAGTCATTAAATCATTTACCAAAACTCAGTCATAAACAGTCCATCTTAAAAAACACTGTTCACATAATTAAATGTTCATAAACACAATAAGAACAACTAACCTCCATCGTCAAATAATAATCGAACCTTAAAACTATATACATGGTTTAATATTAGATCTTTTATACTAACATCCTTATACATGCACCAACTATTCAAATTTTTATCCGTTTCCACAAATTCATATAACTCCTGATCGGTTATGTTTCTGTCGCCTTTGGTAAAATCAGTCATAATTAGGTATTTCGTCAAGTCATTATTCTCATCATCTCCTACTACTTCTGTTTTATTATAAGGCAAGTACTTGTTATTATTTTCACTTCTCTCTCCACCTAACCTTTCTATAAACTCTTCATAATTTCTACATATCTTAAAAATGTCTACTTCTCCTTTTCTCTCACAATATCTCTCACTTTTAAAACATCTCTCATAATAATACCTCTCCCAACAACACTTCTCTCTCTCAATATCTCTCTCTTTACACCCTCTCTTTAATCCTTCAACACACACTATCATTCCATTTTTATTATATTCAATTCCCCATAAAATTTCATTATCACTACTCCTGTTTACACAATCATTTTCCAATATCATACTTTTATTTATATTATCATAATTTTCTACCCCACTTACCTTGTCTTTGTTTCTATCTAATTTGTCTATTTCTCTACTCTTATTTTCTAACTGTATTTTGTCTAACTTTGTGCCTATTTCACTTAATCTTTTGTCCAAATTGCAACCTTGTTTCTTAATTTCTTTTTTGATATCACTTAATTGTACATCGAATTGATCAAATTTGACGCTCTGCTCCTTGAAAAGCAGTTTCATCATTTTTATTATGTCATTCTCTTCCATTCTGTTATTTACTATAGGCGTTGAGTTCGCCTGTTGTGCGCTCAACATCAATGATTCTGTATTTGTATTTTCTACGTTAATGCTTTCGTTATCTGCCATTATAAAATGTTAATGATTTGTTGCTCTATATTAGCGTTACCACCTAACCTACAACCGCATTCTTAGTTTCAATGCCCACTCTGCCGTCATTCAGGCTTATTATATAAAATACAACGGGATATATTTTTATATAGTCACCAGTTCGGGCGGCAATTGTACATTTACAATAATAGTCACTGTTCCGGGCACAAATTGTACCTTTACACACTTTTTTATCTTCATATAAATGTATTTAGAAGAAGAAATAACAAGCAACATATATTTGGTTTTGTTTACATTACTTATATCAGACACGTATGTCCCGCACACCATAATTATGGTACTTACCATACTTTGAGAAGCCTGTTGTTTCAATCTTATTATTATTATTATTATCATCTAGGGTCCAGGGTTTCGACTCAGCGTGATTGCTGACAGAGATAGGCATTGAAATAAAAAATACGTTCAGTTGAAAAACATTAAAACATCAATATTGGTTTATTCTCTTTTATGTGTACACCGGACAAGAATTCAAAATGGCGGCCTTTACTTACATTAACTCTCTTTTGTCATAAAACTCTTTTACATTTTCTTAAACGTCAGTTTACCAAATTTTATATATTGACTATGCAGCTGCTTCATTATTAAATGATTTTAATTATATTTTCTTCAAACAAACGCAAACCAACACCCCGTTTGGATGTCGACATTTATCATACACGCCCCACTTCCTCACTCTCATTCATACTTACAATCTCAATTTACTTTTTGGGTACACATATATCTGCAATTTGGGTAAAGAGCTCTTTAAGTAAAATTTTGGTTTTGCACTTTCCTGATTCTGTAGACTAGAAGTTCTAGAAGCGGATTCACATGTTGCTGTCTCAAAGTGGCGTGGTTACATTTTTACTATACTCACTGACTCTAATGTATAAATTTGAAAAACAATTACTGCACACTGTCTTAGTTCTCTTTTAGCTAGCACATAATTACATTTTGATTACATTTTGAACTGTTTAAAACAACTAGGCCGGTGTAAATTGCCGGCTGCCTTTAGCAAGGTGTTACCGCTGCTGCGACGTTGTGTAGACTGGCCGAACAATACGCAATTTTTACGTATGTATGTGTGTGCACACGTCATTGTTCTTTGTCTTTCGTTACATAAACGCCCTGCTTGTTACGTATTTTATGCACGTCATTCTTTTATTAATGACGTTTGGCGTTGTCGGCCAATGAAACAGACGTATGTAGAGCCGGTATTAGTTGCTGTAACCATTTTAAGTGTTCTTATTTGCACGTACACTGCTGGCCTTGAAATTATTTCATTGTCTCGGAACTGCGTCGTTGCCGGCAAAGCCAGGGAAATTGTATTACCCATAAAAATGAATGTAAAAAATATCGAAATACAATAATTTGCTACCTTGTATACCATACATTTTATATCAGGCTTTTCGTACTGTCACAAAACCCCCTCAATGAAAGGTTTTGTGTCGATACACAAAAACTTTCATTGACTCATTCACACTTCTCTAAAAGGATCAGCCCAGATATGGAGCCACAACCCCCTGTAGTGTTACTATAAAAGAAATTCAATCACTTACCCTTGGTCCAATGATGAGGTTCGCACCTTCTGACCTTACTGGACTTCTCCGGAGAGATCCCTACACCATAAGGCCATGAGGCACTTTACGTTCCTGTTCTGAAGCACCGGCCAGCTCAGGACCGCGGTCACCACACCACCACACTCTGAAACATGCAATACAAAATTTTAAAATAGTGGCCTTCTCTATATCCATATCCACAACTGATATGTTTCCTCTTAGTACGTTGGTTTGCGTTTTTGGGGCATTGGTTTGCTTAATTATACAAGTTTCAAACAATGTATATCAAGAATTAAGATAGAAAATTCCTTCTCTTTTTAATAACCCGGTATTTAGTACACCTTTCTGACTCCTGTCAATTATATTCACTCTCTTTATCACATGAAAACAATTGTTCTTAACCTAAACAAAAAATACATTTTACTGCTTTAGCAACAACCATTAACTCTAATATTTTACTTCATATAACCTTACAATATCTATATATCATGGCAAACAACTTTAAAGCTGTCTAAATTTCTTTACTCGTTTTCTTTACTTTAATTTTACCTTTTTATAACAGAATCATTTCTAGAGATTTGTTACCCTAACATAAAATTCAATATTATTACCGTCACTACCCTTATAGTAACCTCCTAACCACACACACTATTGTACTATCAACATAATAAAACATTGTACATCATAAACACTAACATTGAACAATTCACATTACTGAATTCATATTTACATAACTTGTAGCAAAACTTTAATAAGACATTACTATTTTTATCAACTCTCTATTAACTTTTATCATTTAACATTCATTTAGATTCCATACAACAATTTTCAAATTTATCATTTACCTTTCCAGTTACATTACCTTTCTACCATGAATTTTCCTTTTCTAACCCTTTTTATCCTTATTTATTTGGGTGACTCTCTATTATTCTTTCTTCTTCTTCTTTCTATGGCACTACAGCCCTTGTTGGGCCCTGGCCTCCTTCAATTTTTCCCCCCATTCTCCTCTGTCAGCAGCCATCCTCCTCCAGGAACGCACTTTTAATATCTCTCTTGCATCCTCATCCACTGCATCCTCCCATCTTCTCCTTGGTCTTCCCACTGGTCTTTTTCCATGGATTCTGGTATACAATAGTTTTTGTGGTATCCTTTCTTCTCCCATCCTGGCTACATGACCAGCCCACCTTAGACACTGTAATTTTATGTACCGTGTTAACGGTGGTTCTTTATACATTTGATACAATTCATGGTT
Organism: Magicicada septendecula; assembly: GCA_034769895.1. Classification (NCBI taxonomy): domain Eukaryota; kingdom Metazoa; phylum Arthropoda; class Insecta; order Hemiptera; family Cicadidae; genus Magicicada; species Magicicada septendecula. The sequence continues at coordinate 14,558,567 of CM068373.1, read as the reverse complement.
ATATCTTATTCTCCAGCCATGTACGTCATTAACTGGTCCCAGGATTCTTCGTAATATTTTTCTTTCAAAGGTATCGAGAGTGTTTGCTGCCTTGGAGTTCAGGATACACGTTTCGCAACTATATGTTAGGATGGGTCTTATTATTGATTTGTATATCCTTAGTTTCGTGTTTCTGTGGATGTCTTTGGATCTGAAGATACTTGATGTGGCGAAATACGCTTTATTGGCTTGGACTATCCGGTTTCGGATTTCGGCTTCTTCTGTGCCGTTTTTTTCTAATATGGTTCCCAAGTATTTAAAGTTGTCCACCTTTTCGATATTGTCGATTGTTCCGTAGTTTCTTTGTCTTCTAGTCTGCACTAATATTTTTGTTTTATCTATGTTGATTTTGAGGCCTATATTGCTAGCATTTTCTTTGAGTTCAGAATACGTTTCCTCTGCTGCATTTTTTGTCCTACACATTATATTGATGTCGTCCGCATAGGCTACTAATTGGACCGATTTGTTTGTCAGTACGTTGTTTCTTCCTACTGACAGTTTTCTGATAACATATTCTAAAGCTAGATTAAACAAGGTCGGGGCCAGCCCATCTCCCTGTTTTAACCCTCGATTGATTACAAATCCTTCTGTTTTGTGTCCTTGTATTCGTACCTGAGCTTCTGTATTAGTCATTGTCAACTTTATCATCCTTACCAGTTTCACTGGTATGTCGAATTCGTATAAAATATTAGATAGTTTATCCCTATCTATCGAATCATAGGCTTGTCTAAAATCAACAAAAATATTATAGACGTCTATATCTTGTTCCCACGCTTTGCTCAGAACTTGTCTGACTGTATATATTTGATCTATGGTGGATCTTCCTTTTCTGAAACCGGACTGGTATTCGCCGATAATCTCTTCAGCATATGGCTGTAATCTTTTATTGATAATGTATGTAAAAATTTTATATCCGGAGCATAGTAGAGATTCCTCTGTAGTTCTGGCATGATAGCTTGTCCCCTTTTTTATGTATAGGACATATGATGGTTTTCCTCCAATCGTCAGGGATTTGTTCTGTACTCCATATAGTGAGTATTAAGGCATGCAATTGTTCCACGAGTTTTTTCCCACCCCACTTAAGTAGTTCAGAGGGAATTTCGTCAATTCCTGGAGCTTTGTTATTTTTCTGTGCTTTAATTGCCTCTTGTATTTCCTGCATTGATGGTGGCGGTTCGTCATCGTGTTCATTTCCTCTTCTAGGCTCTTGTCTATTTCTGTCTTTTGTTTCGTCCGTTAGGACCCTTTTGAAGTATGTTTTCCATGTTATCTTAATTTCATCTATGTCACTGATTATTTCTCCATTTTGATTTTTGCATATATTTGTATTTGGTTTATATCCTTGTTTTAAATTTTTAATAAATTTATATGCATCTCGTGAGTTATTTTCTATAAAGTCTATTTCCATTTTCAGTATTTTGTTATTCTCGAACTTTCTCTTTTTCTGTCTGCAAGTCTTATCTGCCAGCTTCCTTTTTATTCTGAACTCTTCATTTCTTTCTCGTGTCCGTCTTGTCATATATAATCTGTGTGCTTTGTTTCTTTCTCCAATTGCCCTTTTGCACTCTTCGTCAAACCATTGGTCCATTTCATTTCCTTTGTTTATTCCTAATATTTCTTTTGCCGCTGTTTTTATAGTGTTTTTAATGTTTTCCCAGTGTGATTCTAATGTTGGGTTTTCCTTCTCTTGAAGTTTTTCGCTGATTTCTTTTTCAAGTTTATCCCGGATGTCTTGGTCTTTCAGTTTATCTATGTTTAATCTTTCTTTTCTCTCTGTTTTACTGCTTTTGTTCTGGTTAATTTTGCACCTGAAGGTAGTTTGCACTAGCATATGATCTGAGTTACAGCATGCCCCTCTTCTGCTTCTTACATTTAATATACTTGTTGCTGCCCTTTTGTCTATCAGAACGTGGTCTATCTGATTTCCTGTTTCTCCGTCTGGAGATATCCACGTTATTTTATGTATATCGCGGCGGGGGAAGTATGTTGAGCTAATGACCATATTTTTACTAGTCGCAAAGTCTATTAGAAGGTTTCCGTTCTCATTGGATTCGTCATGCAGGCTGTGTTTTCCAGTTGTTCTTATGTATTCTTCTTCTTTCCCGATTTTGGCGTTCATGTCTCCTATAATCATTTTTATGTCATTTCTAGGTGCTGAGTCATATACTTGTTCTAACTTTTGATAAAATTCTGTCTTTAAAATCTCATCTTGGTCTTCTGTGGGACAGTGCACATTTATTATTGTAAGATTAAAGAAATGAGTTTTTATTCTGATTTTGCACATCCTTTCATTGATTGGTGTAAAATCCTTTATATGTTGTTTTATTTTGTTATCTATAATAAAGGCTACTCCAAATTCTCTTGTTCCACTATTTTTTCCACTTTGGAGTATAGTGTGCCTCTTCGTGTCTCTTATTCCTTGTCCTAACCATCTTGTCTCTTGTATTGCGGCAATTCTTATTTTATATCTTTCGAGTTCATCACAGAGTTCTCTCTATTATTCACTATTTTCTATATCTTATTTTGGCATTTGTCAACCTAACCTTACTACCCCCTTTTCTCTACTAACAACAGCTTCTAACCATTAACACATTATGACACCAATATCTCAATAATAACCCCCTTCACAAATCCCATTTAAAACCTCTGGCACCGCTCATTTTGTCTTTTATAAGGATGTATGTTACTTAACTGGTCATCCATTCCGAACCCTTTGCCCTCCACCAAATATCGGCAAACACTCTAACCCAAAATTGCTCCACCTGCCACAACGCTGCATGCTGGTCCCTTGCCACGTCGTTCGTTGATCACTCCTTAACACCGGATCCTTACTACAAAATATCATCAATAACAACTATAAAATTACCATTCACATTACTCACCTCTACATATAATCGCTAACCACTGTGTCCCTAAAATATCTAACACCTCTTTATATCTTATCTGTATCTCAACACTTTATTTTCACTAACTCCCATTAACTCTATTTAACTAACTCCAATGCCCTTATTTATCACTATCCCCAAACTCTGTACAACATTTCACCTTAATATACCACTAGAAAATTCATCACTTATCTACTAACAACAATACCTCTCAATATCCAAATCTATTATAATCATTTACTAACCCTTTAGAATCTAAATCTCATAATATCCTTTAAAATCATTATCAACTTCATTCAATTGTTTAAAATTCTACAATACATGTTTACATAAAAAGTACATAAAATACATAACAGCAAAATTACACAAATACATAGACATCAATACACAAAAATATACAATCCACATAGTCATTAAATCATTTACCAAAACTCAGTCATAAACAGTCCATCTTAAAAAACACTGTTCACATAATTAAATGTTCATAAACACAATAAGAACAACTAACCTCCATCGTCAAATAATAATCGAACCTTAAAACTATATACATGGTTTAATATTAGATCTTTTATACTAACATCCTTATACATGCACCAACTATTCAAATTTTTATCCGTTTCCACAAATTCATATAACTCCTGATCGGTTATGTTTCTGTCGCCTTTGGTAAAATCAGTCATAATTAGGTATTTCGTCAAGTCATTATTCTCATCATCTCCTACTACTTCTGTTTTATTATAAGGCAAGTACTTGTTATTATTTTCACTTCTCTCTCCACCTAACCTTTCTATAAACTCTTCATAATTTCTACATATCTTAAAAATGTCTACTTCTCCTTTTCTCTCACAATATCTCTCACTTTTAAAACATCTCTCATAATAATACCTCTCCCAACAACACTTCTCTCTCTCAATATATCTCTCTTTACACCCTCTCTTTAATCCTTCAACACACACTATCATTCCATTTTTATTATATTCAATTCCCCATAAAATTTCATTATCACTACTCCTGTTTACACAATCATTTTCCAATATCATACTTTTATTTATATTATCATAATTTTCTACCCCACTTACCTTGTCTTTGTTTCTATCTAATTTGTCTATTTCTCTACTCTTATTTTCTAACTGTATTTTGTCTAACTTTGTGCCTATTTCACTTAATCTTTTGTCCAAATTGCAACCTTGTTTCTTAATTTCTTTTTTGATATCACTTAATTGTACATCGAATTGATCAAATTTGACGCTCTGCTCCTTGAAAAGCAGTTTCATCATTTTTATTATGTCATTCTCTTCCATTCTGTTATTTACTATAGGCGTTGAGTTCGCCTGTTGTGCGCTCAACATCAATGATTCTGTATTTGTATTTTCTACGTTAATGCTTTCGTTATCTGCCATTATAAAATGTTAATGATTTGTTGCTCTATATTAGCGTTACCACCTAACCTACAACCGCATTCTTAGTTTCAATGCCCACTCTGCCGTCATTCAGGCTTATTATATAAAATACAACGGGATATATTTTTATATAGTCACCAGTTCGGGCGGCAATTGTACATTTACAATAATAGTCACTGTTCCGGGCACAAATTGTACCTTTACACACTTTTTTATCTTCATATAAATGTATTTAGAAGAAGAAATAACAAGCAACATATATTTGGTTTTGTTTACATTACTTATATCAGACACGTATGTCCCGCACACCATAATTATGGTACTTACCATACTTTGAGAAGCCTGTTGTTTCAATCTTATTATTATTATTATCTAGGGTCCAGGGTTTCGACTCAGCGTGATTGCTGACAGAGATAGGCATTGAAATAAAAAATACGTTCAGTTGAAAAACATTAAAACATCAATATTGGTTTATTCTCTTTTATGTGTACACCGGACAAGAATTCAAAATGGCGGCCTTTACTTACATTAACTCTCTTTTGTCATAAAACTCTTTTACATTTTCTTAAACGTCAGTTTACCAAATTTTATATATTGATTATGCAGCTGCTTCATTATTAAATGATTTTAATTATATTTTCTTCAAACAAACGCAAACCAACACCCCGTTTGGATGTCGTCATTTATCATACACGCCCCACTTCCTCACTCTCATTCATACTTACAATCTCAATTTACTTTTTGGGTACACATATATCTGCAATTTGGGTAAAGAGCTCTTTAAGTAAAATTTTGGTTTTGCACTTTCCTGATTCTGTAGACTAGAAGTTCTAGAAGCGGATTCACATGTTGCTGTCTCAAAGTGGCGTGGTTACATTTTTACTATACTCACTGACTCTAATGTATAAATTTGAAAAACAATTACTGCACACTGTCTTAGTTCTCTTTTAGCTAGCACATAATTACATTTTGATTACATTTTGAACTGTTTAAAACAACTAGGCCGGTGTAAATTGCCGGCTGCCTTTAGCAAGGTGTTACCGCTGCTGCAACGTTGTGTAGACTGGGCCGAACAATACGCAATTTTTACGTATGTATGTGTGTCCACACGTCATTGTTCTTTGTCTTTCGTTACATAAACGCCCTGCTTGTTACGTATTTTATGCACGTCATTCTTTTATTAATGACGTTTGGCGTTGTCGGCCAATGAAACAGACGTATGTAGAGCCGGTATTAGTTGCTGTAACCATTTTAAGTGTTCTTATTTGCACGTACACTGCTGGCCTTGAAATTATTTCGTTGTCTCGGAACTGTGTCGTTGCCGGCAAAACCAGGGAAATTGTATTACCCATAAAAATGAATGTAAAAAATATCGAAATACAATAATTTGCTACCTTGTATACCATACATTCTATATCAGGCTTTTCGTACTGTCACAAGGACTACAAGTTACAACATGTCTGTACAGGCAGCCAGTCAGAGGTACTTTGAGCCTCAGTTTGCTCTGTGACACTGTTGTGACAGTTGCAGTAGCATACAAACAGTGCATAATTAGTTCATTGTAAAAAAGTGTATACATTGTTTGAAGTGGTTTTGTGTAAAATAGTTTTTTTATAATCTATAAATTTATACAGTGTAATTGGGGACAGTAGTGTTTGGAACAAACATACAAACTACAGTGAGTAGTCTGATTCATCTGATTCTGGTTCAACAATCATTTTGTCTGATTTAGTACTATCAAGTTTCACTGATAACCATTAATGTGCAGTTTAAAATAAAGATCGATTTATTTATTACTGTACTATCTATGTATAATCATGAGTTCAGATGAAGAGTTGTTAGTACCTAAAGAACAGTGTAATGTGGTGGTGATCACTCATTCTGTTTGTCACAACGCAAATTTTACAGATAAGAAAGAAATACTGTTGGTTTCAAATTTACCAGATGAAGTTAAAGCAATTCTTATGGAGGTTTGGAAAAACATTGACACCTAGTTACAATTTATGTTTACATCATTATCTCTACTATACTGAATATTATGAAAATAACCAAAAAAGTGTTTTCAACCCAAGAATGTCCACAAAGAGGTCATCAAAGCAGGTTTAACACCAATATCTCTTAAATATGCTAAAGAAGTAAAAAGGAAAAAAGGAATAATATTAATTCCTGGAAAAAAGATTTGTGACAACTGTAGAAAAAAATTGCCTTATAAAGATCAAATTTGTACACCAGACGAAATGTTCAAGATTTGTGGCCAGCATTTTTCAAAAATAACATTTCAATTCATCAATACAGACAATGTAAAAAATGTAGAACCTATGTTAACTTTGCGTTTTAGTGATCATAAAACTGTTACTGGCACAAGGTCCTTCCATTATTTCCAACTACTATCCAAAACCGAAATAGCAGCAAAACGTTTCAGCAGTGACAAAGATTTTTCCTTAAGATATAGCTTTTCGCAAGAACTGCAACTTCCAAATCTCCAACCAAATACCTATGTAGGCTGTGTCTATGAAGAAAATGTTATATTGGGCTAATTTTGGAGCTAGATGATGAAACCAAGATGCTTACATCAATTTTATGCATCCTCACTGGCCATCAAAAACATTTTTTTGGCCAAAACAGAGAACTGTTGGGAGAGAGGATGATACAGTATTAAACAAACTGATCTTTGATAAACCTAAGGGATTTGGTTATTTAATTCAATTATTTACTAAATAGCTCCTTCGAGCGCCATCTTTATTGCCAACTGTGAATATTTACCCAGGTTCGGTTCAGCGGACCGGGAAATGCAGAACAGGTTATTTAAGAAAATACAATTGACTTACCATGACAACTATTTTAATTCATTTTCGTATTAAATAAAGAAAAACATGACAGTATATCACGTAACCTAATTGCAAATGTTATATAGAAAAATGTTCCCCCTCCCTTCTCCTACTTTGGCGATCTTATAGAAAAACAAAAAAAAATAACATTCATTATGCATGATTAGAACTTAGAACTAAATACATATTATAAACTTAGTATTCATTTACAAAACGGAAACCAGCACTTCGTTTAATTTCTATATTCACTCTCTCTCTCTCTCTCTCTCTACATTTCTATTCCCCTTCCATTTTTTAATTGATTTTTATTAATTTTAATTTTAATTAATTTGAGTTTATTTTGTAGGCTGCCAGTTCTTTGTTAACCATTCTCAAAATTTGCTTTTTTAAAGGTTTTAGATTTAACCAATGTTGGTTACTTATCTGCCAAAGATTTTGATGAGTCCGTCTCTAACACGTATTTCATTCCGATTCCGCACATTTTCTTATTCATTCACTCTCCGGAACTATAACTCTATAAAACTGTTTGTTTTTTGTTGAAAGTTCACATATTGAAACCAATGGTTGTATACGGGCGCGTCGGCGAACGCACAATAACTTCGCCCGAAAACCGGCGAACCGGCGACGCACAGTGGTTAGCGTCTGTATAACTCAGATGTTGTTTTGCGACTGTTTGTTCTGTTGTGTCCCAATGTTGCTGGCGTGACACACCCAGGATAGGCTCTGACGAACCGATGACACACAGTTGTTATATAATTTGCTGACGCAACGCATCGCCTGACACGATTATGTCATTTGTTGTTACATAACGTGTTTACGTTTTTCGGGTTCGTCATTGTCCTTGAACTGACTTTGGTACAGTTTGCCGGTTATTAAAACTGTTTATATGAATATCATTAAATAATTGTCACAGTCAATGCTGCCACGTTGCGATCGCTTCCACCTAACAAATTTACCTCTCGGTCATAACATTTTCCTATCACTCAACAAGTTATTTATTATTTATATAAAAAAAAATACAAATTCTGTTATTACCCCCGGTATGCCCAAAAATGCCCCGCTACAATACCCCCTCAATGAGATATTTTATGCCGAAGCATAAAAAATCTCATTGACACATTCATACTTGCTAAAGGGATCAGCCAGGATATGTCGCCACAACCCCCTGTATGGTTTACAAAAAAGAATAATCAACTCACCCTTGGTCCGGTGACTGTGACCGCATCTGCATGACAATACTGGACTTCTCTCTCGAGATCCCAACACCGTAGAGTCAGACAGATACTCAACGCCCCTGCCCTGACGCGCAGGCCAGCTCAGGTCCGCCGCCACAGCATCGCCAAACACTGAAACAACAAATCAAAATATTAAATAGTGGCCTTATACAACACCATATCCCCAACTGATCTGTTTCCCCCTAGCGGTGCTGGTTTGCGCTAAGAAGCACTGGTTTTGTTTTTCATTTATCGCTAACATGTATATATCATAACATATTTACCAACAATATATATATACCCCTCTTAAAATTCCATCTACTTACCCTTATCAACTTTACCCCAAAATTCAAAATCATTGCCCTGATTCCCATCAGAATTTAAGCAAACAGACGACTGACTTATTAACATTTCCCATTACCATATTACATTTCTCTCATCCCCAATTTAAAAATGCATTTAAAATAGTTAACTTCATAAAATTCTCCTAAACTAACAAACACAATATAACATAAGAAAATATAATACACTTCTAATTCACATTAAAATAAACAATTGGTATTTAAAATGTTACACACATTAAGTTGGCATATAAAATCAGAAAATTACTTTTAAACTTGATTTACTCTTATTAATGCGTTTCTCAAAATTACAAAAATTATTATTTTTTTTTATTTATTTTTTTTTTTCAATCTTCGTTTTACCCATCATTTTCATTTATCATTTTCTTTCATTAATCTGGGTGATTCTACATTACTCATTATAATTCACTTTATCAACTTGGCATTTACTCATAATCTTACCCCTTTTATTACTCTAACGTTCCCTTACAAAATCTCTAACTAGTATGACACCCCACTATCAAAATTTTACTAACCCTTCTCTACCTCTAACTACTTACTATTTTAACTCCAATCGCCACCTTCTACTCTTATAAAAAAAAAAAATACTCTCTAACCCTTTGTACATAGGATACGTGTTTCCCCCCCCCCCAAAAAAGCTCAATTCCCGTTCTCTGGCCCCTGGATTTTTACCTAAGGCGGCCCCTTCCCACTAAAACTATACCAAATCCCGTCCCAACCCTTATGTTGCGGACTCCCACATTACACTACCACTACTACAAAATTGCCATCCCCAAAAAATCTCAATCTCATAACCTCACTACAATTACAACAAATTAACATCAACAAATAAACAACAATATATCGCTCAAAACTCTACATAAAATCTCCATAACTACTGTGTCTCCACTTATACTTCTCAAAATTCTATAACATATACTAACTCAAAACAACATTGCATTATTTTCATCTCTCATTCTCTTTAACTTTTACTTCAATTTGGACAGATCTATATGTCCCACAAAATTCAACTTGGACTGACTCAAACATTTTATTCAAACAATTACTATCACCCACTTCTATCTTTTACAACCTATTGAAAATTTTACCTATTACAACTATTTTTCATTTTATTTTAAAATCTATAAACACATTGAAAACATATTATTATATTTTTATAATACTTATTCCTAACATACTAATGCAATCAACACAATAAGACATAATAACACAATATAAGAAGTATTTAGTGCATCTATTTTTTAAATTCAAACAAAATTATTGAGTAGCAAATCATCATTATTAATTAAAATATATCAAATTTTTAATACGTTATCCCCTTGGATAACCTCCCAGCCACACACACTTGTACAATACATTACATAACATAATACACAAATATACATTGAACAAACAATTCTCTTTTAACTAATTTATATAAAATTTATAAACATTATTATTTAAAATTTTTCATTAACTGTTTTTATTTATCATCATTATGAATTTATCCTGTGTTGCAATCAGCTTTTCAAAATTGCTTAAAATTTATTATTAACATATATTTTTAATCATTATGTTCCACAAAATTCCACAAAATAAACCATTTAACATTTATTTATTTACTCATGATTATTAAATTAAAATCTCATCACACAATTTAATTACCTTATAAAATTCAAACACATAATATTCAATCACAATATCTAAACATCTCCACTTATTTTAATTCATTTGATTATTAAAATAACATATTTCAATTATTATCAACATTCTACAAATCATTGATTGTTGTCTTCATAATTATTTTGTTATTTAATTAGAGTGCAAAAATATTAATAATATTATTATTATTAATACAACATTTTCTAAAACATATACACATTACTTTTCTAACATTTCACAATACACACAAATGAATTCAATATTATTTACAAAATATACGTCAAAACTGTTCAAGTGTATCTCACTTCAGATGTCCAAATCAGCAAGGTCATTACCAAAAATTTACAATATTTAAAAATGTCCCAACACTGATCTTTTAGCTCATCCTCCATCGTCATATATATATCTAGTGTATTTGTAACATTCATCATTTTTATCAACATACAAATTATTATAATGGTTACTATCATAATAATCCATCAATTCTATTTCGTCCATTATACCATTATACATCATGTCAACATCAGTTAGGATTGTCCCGTCTATATCAGTGTTATTTGTTAACGTCAGGTAAATTGTTTTATCATTTTTGTATTCCTCAACTACTACGTCAGGTAAATCATTATAGTCAGGTAAGATATTATCAAAATTATTTTCTGTCTCTCTTTCAACAGGTACGTATTTCACATGATTCATCATCACCCCTTTTATTAATTTTCTCAATTCATCATACTTTCTTTCTAACTTATATATTTCTATTTCATTCTCAACATATAACTCTCTTTCTTCATAGCACCACATCACACTCTCACAATTATTACGGACAGAGGGTACAACATTATACAACATTACTTCATTTAACAATAAGGGTCTCTTGCCCTGAAAAAACAACATTAAATCATCATCATCATTATAAACAATAAGGGGAAAATTTGCCCTCTGTCCCCATTCAATTACTACATTATTTTTCCACTCTCTTTCTATTTCATAAACACTCATTAACATTTCATTATCGCATTCTAAAACTTCATCAGTACTATTTGTTATTATATTTTCATCATTTGCTTCTACATTATTCTTCACCCCCACTATACTCTCAAAATTGTCTACTATTTCGTCATTTTTACATTTTGTCTTACTTAAAACATTGTCACATAATTTCTCGAACTTCTGTTCTAACTTATTTAAACTGTTTTTTATTATGTCATCAATCTGGTTCAAATTCTCATTAATCTCTTTAATCTCATATTTCAATTCATTATTCAGATTTTTTAATACATTGAATTTAGCGTCAGAATCATTCTTCTGTTCACTGAATTTTAACTCTAACATCGCCTGCTGCTTGTCTGAACTCTCTTTCATACTGCACACCATGCTACATAAATATTTCATCATATCATTGTTATCTGAGTTTTTATTCTGAATTGGCGTTGAATGAATTCCTTCATCCATAATTCTTAATTCTATTTCACTTGAATTGTTATTTATTTGACTTTCAGTTTGACTATCAGATAAACTAATATCATTATTATCTGCCATTTTTCTTAAAATTTTTTATATATATTTCTTAGCAAAATATTATTTTGTCATACATAATTATTATTGAGAAAAGAAAAAAATGTTCTGCTCACTCATACTACAAAACATGACATAACCTTATTCTATACGTCTATTTTACGTATGCAAAAAAAAAATTTATTTTACCTTAAACAACCATTCTGCTTTCCCAGTGGGCCTATATTTATATAATATTATTATATAAATCGTCCCTACGTTCGGAAGCCACTGATACAGTATTAAACAAACTGATCTTTGATAAACCTAAGGGATTTGGTTATTTAATTCAATTATTTACTAAATAGCTCCTTCGAGCGCCATCTTTATTGCCAACTGTGAATATTTACCCAGGTTCGGTTCAGCGGACCGGGAAATGCAGAACAGGTTATTTAAGAAAATACAATTGACTTACCATGACAACTATTTTAATTCATTTTCGTATTAAATAAAGAAAAACATGACAGTATATCACGTAACCTAATTGCAAATGTTATATAGAAAAATGTTCCCCCTCCCTTCTCCTACTTTGGCGATCTTATAGAAAAACAAAAAAAAATAACATTCATTATGCATGATTAGAACTTAGAACTAAATACATATTATAAACTTAGTATTCATTTACAAAACGGAAACCAGCACTTCGTTTAATTTCTATATTCACTCTCTCTCTCTCTCTCTCTCTCTACATTTCTATTCCCCTTCCATTTTTTAATTGATTTTTTTTAATTTTAATTAATTTGAGTTTATTTTGTAGGCTGCCAGTTCTTTGTTAACCATTCTCAAAATTTGCTTTTTTAAAGGTTTTAGATTTAACCAATGTTGGTTACTTATCTGCCAAAGATTTTGATGAGTCCATCTCTAACACGTATTTCATTCCGATTCCGCACATTTTCTTATTCATTCACTCTCCGGAACTATAACTCTATAAAACTGTTTGTTTTTTGTTGAAAGTTCACATATTGAAACCAATGGTTGTATACGGGCGCGTCGGCGAACACACAATAACTTCGCCCGAAAACCGGCGAACCGGCGACGCACAGTGGTTAGCGTCTGTATAACTCAGATGTTGTTTTGCGACTGTTTGTTCTGTTGTGTCCCAATGTTGCTGGCGTGACACACCCAGGATAGGCTCTGACGAACCGATGACACACAGTTGTTATATAATTTGCTGACGCAACGCATCGCCTGACACGATTATGTCATTTGTTGTTACATAACGTGTTTACGTTTTTCGGGTTCGTCATTGTCCTTGAACTGACTTTGGTACAGTTTGCCGGTTATTAAAACTGTTTATATGAATATCATTAAATAATTGTCACAGTCAATGCTGCCACGTTGCGATCGCTTCCACCTAACAAATTTACCTCTCGGTCATAACATTTTCCTATCACTCAACAAGTTATTTATTATTTATATAAAAAAAAATACAAATTCTGTTATTACCCCCGGTATGCCCAAAAATGCCCCGCTACAAGGATAAGTGCTGGGTCCCTTTTACAAACATAATTTGCTGCATAGATGTACCTGAATTAAATGCTTAGGTGGGCCGAATGCTTTACAGACTATCCAAAAAAAGTATTCAAAATATTAATGGTGCCTGGGCAAGGAAAAATTAAGTTTCATATCAATCAAGAAGCACATGTATATGTTATAAATATCCTGTAATACCATTTAAGACTGAAAAGGTATTATATTCAACAAGTAAATATCTAAGCAAGTTATTATTTTTAAAATACGGACAAATCTATAAAATCTATATTGTTTTAGTTTTGACAGGTAGTTAGGCCTTGTTACACTGATAAGCCTAATTTTAACTGAAGGTTTTAGTACAGAAAAATATAAGTATACCTTAAGTAAAAAAAATCCTCATTGGCCACACAAGATAGGGTACTATGCAAAATATTTCAATGAAATATCAAATATAAACTTTGTACTTAAATTATAAAATGATGTCATTAAATACCCATGACTTTTATTTTATGCTATTATATTACATTTCATCCTCTTTCAAATGAGACCTTTTCAGCCTCATAGGACCAGACAGAAAAAAGTTATAAACATTTACATAAAAGCCTGCATGGAGAAAAAAATTCAGAATTGCCAACTATGAAGTGGAAAAACAAGTTTTATATGAGTCTAAATGTTATTTTCAACTTATATTTGGAATCCTTGTGAAATTTCAAGTAAGTATGGTGAGTTTCATAACTTAATATTAAATAATAACCATACAAGTAGATTTTTTATTGAAAAGTTCCCTTTAGATCTTGCGCTGCGACTAACAAATCGGCTAAAAATGGACCTTTTTTTCAAAAAATCATTAAAAAAAACTAAAGCGAATTTGGCAAAAATGAAAAATACGGGTTGTTATATTTGCTTATAGATGCTTTAAAAAAATTTCATGAAAATCTGATAGGGTGGGGTGTACACCCCTGGATGATTTGACTTGGAATGACCCAACATACTTGTTCTAAATTCTTGGATTCTGTTGTCCATGATGTATATATCTGTTTTTCAGTATTGCATGTAATGTACTTTACTGACTTTAAACACTACTTTTAAGGTCAAGTTAATTAAATTTTACTTGAGCCTAAGCTAACTTTTGCTTCTTTATGGGCTCCTTGATAGCTTGCTGCTTCTGTTTGAACAGATGACCATACAGGTGTCCTTGTAAGTGATAGTGTTGTTTGAACTAAATAGTAGATGAGCTTCGTTATGAGTGATATGTTAAAACATTATATGTTATTTAACCTGTGTTTGTTCTTGAACTTGATACATTAATAAACAGTGAAAATATAGTACAGTTTATTAAGTCGTAGAGAATTAGATGGCTGGGACATATTTATAGAATGAAGAAGACCAGAAATACAAGATCTATAACAGAATGCAAAACCCTTGGAATCTAGGCCCACAGGAAGACTAAGAAAGAGGTGGGTGGAGTGTGTTGAGGAGGGACCTAAGAACCATGGGGATCAGAGGATGGAAGATTGTTGCTGAGAACAGAAGGAAATGGTGTAGGGTTGTTGAGAAGGCCAAATCTCATAGAGGGCCAGAGGAAGAAAAAGAACTGTGTTTGTTCATTTGGGATGTCATTTTCATATCTTTTTTGCATGTTGTTCATATAGTTAGAGTTGTACAAGTGTTTTGGCTAGTTCTGTCCTTTTGTTTTCACATGTAGGATTTCCATGTTGTTATGATGTCTGGGCAAAATTTATCTATTTCAATGAGGTAGTTCGCAAAAGTGAATCAGTGGCGGAGTCAAGTGGCTTTTTATGTATTCTTTGTATTCGTATGTAAAGCTGCACCCCATTTAACTTATGAATCTTTTGCACTGTGAGCAGTTTAGTTTGTTGTTTCCAGGTAAATCAAATTTGTTTAGCTCTTTGTGTTTGTTTTTAGACAGTGGCGTGTTCTTCCTATTTTCTATGCGGATCTGGTGCAGTGCTGTAGCCTGGCTTTTGGGCAACATTATTTAGTGTGGTTGTTACTGTAGGTAAGGGTTACTTGTACATTTGTTGTTATTTTATGACTTTCCTATAGTTTTTTCAGATTTGAGTGGAGTCTGACTGTTGCTGTTCCGTTGTATCTACTGGATTCAGCTAAATGTTTGTGTTTAGTTGTACAACACAAACTAAGCATTCACAGAAAGACTGTCATGATGAGGGCTTGATTTCAGGGGGAATGTGCCGGAACGCTGTTCCAAAACCTCTTGGATCCAAATGTAAATTACCAAAAGAAAATATATGAAAAGAAAAACCTAATTATTACAAAAATTTACTATTACTTTTTAAATTGTGCCCCACATCAGCCCCATTACAAAACTAAATACCTGTCAACATCAAACACCAGCAATAATCTTTCTCTTAACTACTGTTGTTCAAAAAATGTCCTAATAACCTATGGAGAAAATGAAACAAAAAAAACTTGCTTCAAAATTAAAATTACATGAAAGGCAACTGATTGGTAGCTTCCGAGAATATTTGCATTCCAGAAATTTTCCGGACTGTCTTTCTACCTTGAAATATGCTATTGAATTAATAGCAACAGCTTCAAGTGAATGTGAGAGGGCTGATTTCTGGCCATCATACAGCATTGGACACAAAGAGTAAGGAAATGTCAAGAAACAAACAATATGACGACACAATGATGAAACTATTGAAACTTTTTTAAAATGTCCGAACCACTGAAACCATCACTTAGAGTTTGATTGAGGCTCCGGGATGACGCCATCATGAATGATATGTTTTCGATTGTCGTGCGGATAACCTGATGATGAAGCTCTTTAGAAATATCAGTAAACTTTATTATGTTTTTAGATACAAGTTTATATGTATGTTACATATTTTATAAGGCTTTAAAAATGTAGACCTCCTTTGTAATAACCTGATGTAAACTTACATGCTAATATAAAATATAAGTATATTTGTGTCTGTACAACTTTTTAATTGATGCATTCCGGCACCTATAATTTTAGAAATCAACCACTGATCAAGAAGAAATGAACAGAATAAAATGGTTTAAAATCAATACGATATTAATAAGAAAATTTTCAGATCTACTTTAAGTCAGCAAAAGAACCAAACTTAGATTATACAAAACCTTAATAAGATCAGTTGTGACATATGCTGCAGAGACCTGGACACTACTTAATAGTGACATACATAATTTAAGAGTCTTTGATAAGAAGAATTTTAAGAAAAATCTTTGGACCAGTGAAGGAAGGTGAAGAATGGCATATACAGAACAATAGGGAATTGGTAGAATTGATAGATGGCGAGGACATAGTGAGGTTCATCAAGTCTATGAGGATCAGCTGGTTGGGACATGTGATGCGTATGGAGGATGACAGAATGCTTAAAGCAATTCTTAGAGGGACAATAGATGGGCAAAGAAGGGAAGGAAGACCTAGAAGAAGGTGGCTACAGGACGTAAAAGATGACCACAGGAGGATGGGTATCAGGGATTGGAGGCTGGAGGACCGAGGTGTTTGAAGGCGACTAGTTGGGGAAACCAAGGCTCATCGTGGGCTGTAGTGCCAGAGAGTCAACCAGTCATGAGTATAAATAATATGAATACCAAGAATTAAACAGACTAAACAATTATGGTGATACATTAATACTTATAGCGGTCTCCCTACATGCCAAAGACCCATATTTCTTTTGCAATATCGCAATATAGAGAGATGAGATCCTTTATGACTGTTGTCAAACGTTTCAACTTTAAGTGTAGCCTCAGTAGTAAAGATGTCAACATAATAACGATCTTATAGTGACTGAATAGTAGAAATCCAAGTGAAAGATCCTACATCTGTTATTTAACTCATCTCTCGAGAACAACATACAGATGTATATACCAGTATATATGTATTGGGAACAGGTAGTATTCTTAATGGTATGATATCTGTTGCCTCTATATAGTGTGGATTTCATTTGTGGTTACTAATTTAAATAAAGCATTTACTCTTATGACATGAAGTCAAAGATATAAGAAGGCCAGACCTCAGTAGTGATAGCAATAGCCCAGAGTAGTCCTCAGCAATCTTCAGTCATTAAAAGACAGCAGTCAAGAAAAGAAACGTTCCGATTCAAAATCAGAGCATATTTTAAGCAGCAAACTAGGCAGCAGTAGTGCCGCCTAGTGGCAGGTATTAGTGCCGGTGCCGAAAAGTGAGAAAAAAGGGGAGAAATCAGCAAATCATGAAGGCGCATTTGCATTTGCATATATTAGCTTTCAGCATTGTCTCCACAGTGTGCAAATTTTAATCTTAATAACCACTTTTTACAGGGGATCGACTTTAAAATTTGAAAAATTACAAAAAATAGCAATCAACGAAAAGAAGACTCTGTACAGATTTCCAGCATTTTTTTAATTTTGATTTGCTGAATACCTCATCAACTTATCAAAAGCCGTTTGGAACAATCTGTACTGTACGCAAATCATTGGCAACTGATCATTGAAAATTCTGACACATTTAACATTGAAAAAGGTGAAGGTAAAGGGTTTTTGCGGCTCAGGGATAAAGGGGGTGAGTAACAGAAAATGACGTGCCTGATGATGGATGTATTGAGGCAAATCGAGAAGTTGCAAAAAGAGGGCCACAGATTACTGATAATAATTATGGATATTGAAACGCATTGTAGTAGTAATGTTACATCACACTGTAACATACTTATTGAATACTAGATGCCTAATTAATTATAATGAATCCATTTGAGTGTTTGTGGTTTTTTTTTTAATTTCCTAATGTCTAAAATTGTGTCTATTTTTACAGTTAACTTCACGAGTAAATAATGAACATGATCATAGTCAAGTTAAATTCAAATTGAATAATTTTCAATATTATGTAAAAATATATAATTTCCAATATCACACACACAGCTTGGTTTAGTGCCACCTAGTGCAAATTCCTTAAAATATGCTCTGTTCAAAATCACAGGCCCACAATAGTTTTTCAATAATTAAAAACGAATTATTTTCATAATTATTAAATATTTTATAAAACAATCGTAACGACTTTGTTTTCAGGTCCCTGCAACCCCAGAGTGAAGATCCACCAGAAGATGTCAAGAAGTCAACTTATAAAATGTTGCGATCTCTGTTAATCATCACGCAAACGATGCCAAAATTGCCAGAACGTTGTCGATTCAACATCCTGGTTGTTCGTTATGATGATGGTAAACTGTCAAAATTATTCACGTGTTTTAAATAGAAAGTAAGTGATCACTTATTTTTCTTGTACAAGAGTGAGTGACACTGCATTTGTCCTGTTCCAGTACTCCTGTATGATGTTGCAATGTTGTGTGCAAGTCAGGGGTGGACTGGCCAGGTTGGCTGGTTGGCGATCGCCGAGGGCCCCGAGGAGGCTCAGGGGGCACCCTAGCTCAGAAAATTTTATTTCGAGAAAAAACGAGAAATATATTTTTACTGGTATTAAAAACCTTTTCTCGTCCAAATATTGTTGGGAATAAATCTTCAGGATTTATTTTGGTCAGATTGGAAGTGATCACTTCTCAGCCTTGTGTATATACAGCCTATTTAGTATTTACTAATGGAAGGTTACTGTAGAGGTGCACAACACGGCAGGTAGTAGGCATTGTTATTTTTGTTTCAATGTCATTGGAGAATTCAGGGCTGGGAGGCCCGAAGGCCTAGGAGGGCCTCAGGGCCTTATGTCAAGATTCAAAACTTGCAGGAGGGCCCGGTTAAAAAAGTTACGCTACTGGGGCTATGGATTGGTGGGATGGAGTGACAATGGACCAGGTGCCGAGCTCAAGGGGGCTCCACCGCTATAATACACAGTGGAATATTTTTAATTATGATTTTATCTAGATTTGTAGGGTATAAATGTTCTTTATAGTAGAAAAATTTATAGTAGGTAATTATGGTTTTAAAGCTGGTTATGTTGAAGTCTAAATAATCAAATAAACTGTCCTGTATTAAAACATTCACTTACTTAAATACTGTACATATCATGTATCTATAAACAGTAAATAAATAATTTAAAAAAGTATACGCATACAAATACGTGTGTGCGCATTTGTGTGTACAGCTGCAGGGGCCCCTTGACTGCTTCCAGCCGAAGGCCCCAGGGATGCCAGTCCGCTCCTGGTGTGAGTGATCCTTAGCTGCTTGAGATCATGGACAACATGATCTCACACTCCTAGGTGGCACAAATACGCACAGCTTTTCCACAGTCTTTCTACCATCTATATCCCCCAGATTCTAACATAAAAGGTAGTATGAAATCCCTATAAGCTGCATAGAGTTCCTTGATTTTCTTTTGTCCGTATTCAAAGACGCCACTATCAAATATTGGCTCTATTTTTTTTTTTTTTTTTTTTTTTTTTTTTTTTTTTTTTTTAATATAGAGCCAATATGCTATTTCTTGAAAATGCCCAATACTCTATTGTGTAGTTTTATTTTGAAACTATCTAATAAATTTGCCATCAACTTGTAAGTGTCCCTCTTTGATTACCTTACAACATAACTGATTAGGATCTTATAAATTCTAAACTGCCAAGCACAATTTGTTGAAATGGTCCCCAACACTATTCTGAATTAGGCATCTTGTTACAAAATAACATAAAATTAATGGTAATTTGTAATCTCTTTATAAAAGCCTATTTTTGGTTAAAAAAAGAAAAAAGGCTATGCAAGTTTAATTATAATTCAAAATATATTTAAATAAAAAAATATATTTCTAAAAAAAGAAATACACTTCAATTTTTAGAATCTACACTCCCTACTGAAATACCGGCTCTCCAAATATCATAAATTCTGTTTTATTTCTGTTCATTTTCATGCAGAATTCATTAAGACTTCTTAACACACGTGGAATCCTGTGGATGACTCCCACTTTCAGCTTTCAGTCTGAAGGTTTATATATCATCTGTAAATCTGAGCATATAATGTTCAGAGGAAATGCTAATTCATTTTATGTATTGAATAAATATGTCTTACATTTTCTTATATATATTTAGTTGTGGACATAGGTAGATGGAGTTTTGAGGCTGCTGAAACCCCCAAGTATTCCACTCATCTAAGAAAAAAAACATAATATTGTGTCATTTTATTGCCCTTTTGAGGTGAGGCTAAATATTATTTAATAAGCAATAATAATATCTTCTAAGGCTCACACAGCCGGAGTCACTGTTATTAAGATCTTCAGATTCCGGGCTGTTTGGTCGGTGTCCATTGCTACACAAATTAGCAAACGTTTCGGATGTGCCATCATCAATTGTCTGCTATCATCATCATCATCATCAACGGCCATCATACCATTCAGTCAAGAACCCGCTGTCATCTTGCGCTGTGTCTATGGAGTTCCCTGCTCGTGTGACCAGTTGTACATTGGAACCACAAAGCGCAGTGTCCGCACCCGCATCAGCGAACACACCCACTACTGTCACTTGAGGCAGCTGAAAAAGTCTGCCGTAGCGGATCACGCACTTGCCAATGACGACCATCAGATCCTCTTCGATGAGACGAGGCTTCTGTCGTCAGTGAGTGTGTATTTCCCTCAGCTGCAAATGGAGTCCGTCCAGACTTGGCAATGTGAAAGCCTCTCGTTAAGTACTTTATGGCATAGTTTATGACGAACAAATAGCATGCGACTTTCTTCTTGATTGGTTGGTGGTGTGGTAACAACTGCTTCTTGACACTTAGAGAATTTATAAGTACAGGTCCTGTTCACGGTGCAGCTAGCCATTAGCGCAATACTCCAATCTCTAACCTGCGACATCTGTGTTAGGTTACTATTATTATTAATAATAAGTCACTATAAATTATTTGTGTATTCTTTACAGTAACTCCTACCGAGTACCAGCCAAAGTATTTCAAATCAGGCACCCTTGATTTTAAGTTTCCTTTGGAATCACGTACACTCAAACTGGGAAGTGTTACATCAAAATACCATTCTCTTGCTTTGGCAATCAAACCTGCATTTTCTGGTGCATCTGCTAGTGAGGTAAGAAACAAAACATATTAATGTTTACAAGCTGTTTAAACCGTTGATAAAAATTAAATGATTCAGTATTTCCATTGAATACAACATGATCACTGACCTACATGCAGTAACTAGCTGATTATGATGCCCCAAAAATTATCTGCATAAATGAATAGCAGTATTAAAAGTGGTTATTTATAAGAAATTTTCAAGTATACTACTTGTATGTACTACACATTTTTAAATATATCATTATTGTATGACCCAAATAAATATGAAAAAATTCCCCATGAATTCATTTTACAAAAAGAAATGGGTCATTATGGGTTGTTACCTTCACTTTTATAAACACTTTTTTATAATCGCATGTACTTACCATAATAAGGTACTTCACTTGCATATCTATTGTATGTACAGTAGAACCCCTCAAATCCGAACCCCAGAAATCCGAAATCCCGGGAAATCCGAACATGATTTTGAAGAAAAACAACATTTGAAAAAAACACATAAAGACATAAGAAACACATTTATTATTACATAAAACTATCATATGTAACCTAATTTTACGTAAAGAATCATTGAAAAATTAATACAGTATGTACAAGTATTGCTACTTACGTAAAACAGGATCGAAATGTAAAAAATATTGGAATTAACACTGTATAAAAACAACAACGTCATACAGCATTTCATTAACATCAGAGCTGAATGGCCAAGGAAAAACACAAAAGAAACACACACAAACACTACACTACATTTTTTCACTTAAAATCAGTGATCTTCATCTGGCGAAGTGACATAAACCTTCCCGAGGATGCGATGTTGCGCCAGCGTCGCATAAACATGACATCATTGGATGTAGCAGCTGCGTGTTGTTCTACGTAGCGCAATGCGATGTCGAGAGCGACGGCAGCGTCAGAATGAGTCACGTTTGTTGAGGCATCTTCTCCCTCGCTATCGCTACCTGATACATTGTCATGTTGATCCTGGACCACAGACACTATGTCATGCTCGGTGCATTCTTCATTGTCATCTAGTGCTGCCCACTCCTCCAGACAACCTTTTTCAGCATCCTCACATCCTGGTACTTTTTGAAAGAGATGAAGGAGCTCAGTTTCATCATCTTGTGTTGTAAGTGGTGTTTCCACAAATTCGAGGCTGGGCCAAAGCTTCGTCCAAGATCTCTGCAGTAAATTTTTACTGGTATTGTTCCAGGATTCTGCAACCCAGTAAATCACATCTTTTATTGTTATCTTCTTTAGCTTCTCAAGAATAGAAAGAGAACAATCTTCTTCAATAAGAGTTTGGAGAAGCATTTTTCTGTAGCTTAGTTTTATGTTCTGTAGCACACCTTGATCCATAGCCTGCAGCAGCGATGTCACATTAGGTGGTAGAAAAATTGCTTTTATGTCTCTGCACACGAACGGCATGTCTGAAGGATGTGGTGGGAGCGTTGTCTATCAAAAGTAGAGCTCGAGGTGGCAGTCCATTTTCTTCATTAAATCTTGTTACCGAAGGAACAAATTTCTTTTCAAACCACTCCTTAAAAAGATTACCAGTCATCCACGCCTTAGTCTGATTTCTGTAATAAACAGGGAGAGAATTCATGTTCATATTTTTAAGGGCTCGTGGCTTGGCAGATTTTCCAATCACCATTAATGGTAGCTTGTTTGTTCCCGCGGCGTTACTGCAGGCCAAAACTGTGAGACGCTGTTTGTTCATTTTAAAGCCTGGTGCAGAAGATTCCTCTTTAGAAGCAAGACTTTTAGTGGGAAGTGCTTTAAAATTCAATCCAGTCTCGTCCGCATTATACACTTGCTGGGGCGAGTAATTTTCCGACGAAATCAAATCGGCGAATTCATCTAAATATTCTTTTGCAGCAGTATTATCAGCTGATAACTTCTCTCCGCTTATCGTCAGTTGTCTGATTCCATGCCTTCTCTTCCATTGATCCAACCATCCATTGCTAGCAGTAAATGCCAAATCTCCGTTCATTAGTTTGTTCAGCCGCAATGCCTTTTCTTGAATTAATGGACCACTAATAGGAACTCCTTTCTGCCTCTCTTGTGTAAACCACAAAAACACTGCTTCGTCAATTTCTTCATTTACAGAAACTTTTGTGTGATGGCGTTGTTTCAAAGTTTTTTCACTTGTTGCACTGCAAAACTGTTCAATTTTCGCACGATTCTTTTTCCAATCACTGATTGTTGCCTTACCAACACCAAATTCAACAGCCAACTTCGTCAAACCTTCCCCTTTGTCTAGTCGCATTAACACTTCGAGTTTTTCTTTTAAAGTACAAGAACTATGTTTTCGTTTGCTTGCCATAATTTAAGAAAACTAAAAAACCCAATCCACACTGCTCACTTCAAATGCAAAAATAATAAACCTTAAACGAAAACTCGAACAAACTATGTACACTGGATGGAAATAGTAACAGCAGACAAACGCCAGAGGGACTAACTGGAATACAAAGATTTCTAGACCTATTGTAGTAGGACTGGGCTATTTTTAGCGCACTTCCGCCTGACAGCAACAGTGATTCACGGGCAGTCAAGGTCAGCAGCCTCCGGCGGCTTCGTCTCACCCCTACGAAACATTACCAGGCGGCGCGTACACCGTAACTAGTGTTGAGTACTATGTATGCAGATTTTTCGGCTAATCCGAACTTTTCCGAATCCGAACAGGCTACAGCCCCAATTAGTTCGGATTTGAGGGGTTCCACTGTATTACAATGCTCCGGATGCCACGTGCTCAATTCGTTTACACTGAATGTGTTAAATATACCTAACGGTGCCAAAGTGTCGTTAAACGAGAGACGTAAGCAGTCTGGGTTATCGAAATAATATCTCACACACATATATTTGAAAATAACACACTGATTTAATTGCTTTTGAGGTTATTCATTTACATGAAAAGGGTTAAATTACACATGTCATTATTCAAAATGGCGGCCATACAATTCCGCTCTTCCTTCACCTCAGTTAACATTACTGTTTTCGACCTCATATGCTTTAAAACAATATCATAAAATAAACATTTTACACATATACATATAGCTGTAGTAATTGCGATCTCTTATTGAATAATTGAATCGCAATATCACTTCTATTCATAAACCAATGCCTAGTTTTATGACGGCCGGCATTTGCTTGCACTCTCTCCCTCACATACTGATATTACAGACAATAAACTTTGCGCATTGAATATTCTGTTAGAGCTCTAAATTTTGAAAATAAGAATAGTTATAATAATGACTTTCCTGAAGTTAGTAGGTGTTGTGTTGTTCAGACGTTTTCCATGATCCGGCCGTTGGCTGGCGTACTTCGGTGTTGGTTGTACTGTCTGTTTTAGTCTGTTGTGGCACTGAATTTACATAATTGAGATTGTTAACTGTTCACTGTTTACTGATGGTTACATTTTTGAATTTTGTTACACTTTTACTGGTTAAATTTTACCAGAAAGAAATATACGTGTTGTCGCCATGACAAAGATCTTCAGAGTGGGCCGACATAGTGTCGAATTGTTGACAGGTGGAGGGGATCAATTGTGATCCACTATTCGTCCGCATCAGCTGACGGCATTGTTCCTCGTCATTGTTGTGATGTGTGTCAATATTTGTAATATTCTGGTTTGTGTCGATCAGAATCGCCATTGCATACGTTCTCCTTCCCACATACGCCTTCAGCCTTGAATTAAATCGTATCGATGAAACTGCGTTGTTTGTGCATACATAGGGAAAATGACCTAACCATTCTTTATATAATATGAATACAATACCTTCCCACGTACGCCTTCGGCCTTGAATTAAATCGTATCGATGAAACTGCGTTGTTTGTGCAGACATAGGGAAAATGACCTAACCATTCTTTATATAATATGAATACAATAAAAAATATTCTGTAACATCCTCGAACCCCATACTTATGACAACGTGCCCTGTTTGTCCCGTTACAAAACCCCCTCAATGAAAGATTTTATGTCGATACATAAAAACTTTCATTGACTCATTCACACATTTCTAAAAGGATCAGTTCAGATATGTAGCCACAACCCCCTGTAGTGTTTATAAAGAAAAATTTAATCACTTACCCTTGGTCCCATGATGCTGATCATACCTGTCTGACCTTACTGGACTTCTCAGGAGAGATCCCAACACCATAAGGCCATGAGGCACTTCACGCTCCTGTTCTGACGCACCGGCCAGCTCAGGACCGCTGTCACAACACCACAATATGCTGAAACATGCCCTTTAGATGCATTGGTTTATGTTACTAGGCATTGGCTTTCTTAATTAATAATTTTTTCAAATAACAAAACAAGATTTAAGACAGAAAATCCTTTCCATTTTTCAAACATTCTTCCAGGTACTAAAAAATTCCCTGACTCCAGTCAACGTCAACTTACTTCTCTCACCACAAGAAAACATATTATTATACTAAGCACAAAACAAATTTTTAATCTTCCAAACAACAATCACCACCTCTATTATTTTGCTTTATATAAAATGGAAACATATACCTATCATGGCAAACATTTCTATATTTTTCTCTATATTTTTCTTGACTCAACTTTCTTTACACTTATTTTTCTTTACCACAGAATCATAGTTATATATTTGATAACCAACACCAATATCACTTATTTCTTTGACATTTAATATTTGTTGTCGTTGCTACCCCTGTAGCAACCTCCCAACCACACTCTATTGTACCATCTACATAATAAAACATTGTACATTAAACATTAACATTGTTACATTTACCCTATATAATTCACATTTAAATAACTTGTATAAAAACTTTAAAACATTACTACTATCAACTCTTTTCAACTTTTAATTATTTAACATTTGTTATATCATTAGGTTCTATAAAAAAATTTCAAATTTATTATCAACCTTGCTGTTACATCACCTTCCTACCATGAATTTTCTTTTCCTAACCTTTCCTCAGTCCTTATCTAGTTTGGGTGACTCTCCATTATTCACTATTCTCTATATCTCATTTTGGCATTTGTCTATCTAACCTTACTCACCTCTTTTTAACTACTAACACCCGCTACTAACCACCATTAATATATTATGACACCAATATCTCAATAACAACCCCCTTCACTAATCCCATTTAAATCCTCTGGCACCGCTCGTCTTTGTACAAGGATGTGTGTTCCCTACCTGGCCATATCCATCCCTAACCATTTGCCCTCCACCAAATATCGGCAAACACTCTAACCCAGAATGCTCCGCCTGCCACAACACTGCACGCTGATCACTCCTTACACCGGATCCTTACTATAAAATATCATCATCAACAAATATATATACCATTCACATTACTCACCTCTCTACATATAATCACTAACTACTGTGTCCCTAAAATATCTAACACCTCTTTATATATTATCTGTATCTCAACATTCTTATTTTCACTAACTCCCATTAACTCTGCTTAACTAACTCCAATGCCCTTATTTATCATTATCACCCAAATTCTTTGACATTTCACTTTACTATACCACTAGAAAATTCATCCCTCACCTACTAATAACAATACATCCCAATATCCCAATCTATCACCTGTATAATCATTTATTATCCCTTAGAATCTAAATCTCATAATTATTTCAATTCCTTATCAATTAATTATTCTTCAATTATTTAAAATTCTACAGTACATGGTTTACATAAAAAATACATAAAATACACAACAGCAAGAATACACAAATACACTGACATTAATACACAAAAAATATACAATCCACATTATCATTTAATCATTTACCATAAATCAGTTCATAAGCAGTCCATCTTGAAAAACACTATCACATAATTAAATGTTCATAAACACAATAAAATATCTATCCTCCATCCTCAAACAACAATCTTATCTTATATCTATATACATTGCTTATTATTGAATCTCTTGTATTAACATCATAAATGCATATACCATTCAAATTTTCATCATTTTCCGCAAACTCATATAATCTGTCATGTATTGTCCTGTCACCTTCTGTATTATTAGTCATAATTAGGTAATTTATAAAGTCATTATTTCCCTTATCTCCTACTACTTCAGTTTCATTACAAGGTAAGTATTTACTTTTATTATACATCATCTCTCCTCCTAACTTTTCCCTTAATTCTTCATAATTTCTACTCATCTTAAAAATCTCTATTTCTCTTTTTCTCTCACAATACCTCTCACTTTCAAAACATCTCTCTCTTTTAATATATCTCTCTCTACCACACCAAGCTACATTCTCTCTCTCTATATTTGCATAGGGCACTACTACTTCATAAAAACACCCCCTGGCCTCACCAGGTACAACTAAGGGATCATTTGGAGACCACATGTCTCCCACATAAATTCTAGAGGAACCTTCGTCCTCAAACAACACTTGCGGAGTCTTTACTCTATTCCTACCACTGGGAAAATTTGCCCTCTGCCCACTATATTCACTTAAAAAAACTCTCCTTACCCCCACTTTCACTCTCATCTACAACTATCTCCTCACCATTAACCCCTACTCTCATTATCACTACCAACATCCACACTATTATCTCCTATTACCATATTTTTATTTATTTTTTCATAATTTTCACTACTACTTACCTTGTCTTTGTTTATATCCAATTTGTCTACTCCCCTCTTATTTTCTAACTCTATCTCGTCTAACCGTGCATGTATCTCATTTAATCTTTTGTCAATATTACAATTTTGTTTCTTGATTTCATTAATATCACTTTTCAAATCACTGAATTTCTCATCAAATTTATTATTTTGTATTTCAAAAAGTGTTTGCATAATCTTTACAATCACATTCTCTTCGTTTCTTTTATTAACAATTGGTGTTGATTGATCGCCTTCGCTCATAATTTGCGA
Organism: Magicicada septendecula; assembly: GCA_034769895.1. Taxonomy (NCBI): domain Eukaryota; kingdom Metazoa; phylum Arthropoda; class Insecta; order Hemiptera; family Cicadidae; genus Magicicada; species Magicicada septendecula. The sequence goes on along the minus strand of CM068373.1, from coordinate 14,530,312 downwards.
TTCAGTAATGCTTATTTCGCTACAGTTCGCCATTATGGAGTTTTAAATATATATATAAAATATGACTGTATCTCTACCATACACTCTACCTAACATAACGTACACTGGTACTCTATCTCTATGTTGTTTTGTGTTATTTATATTTCGCTACCCGTCTGCTTCCGTACTCTGGTTCATTTATATAAGATGGTTTATTATATAAAGTCCCTGTTGCGGGCTGCCATTTGTTAACTCATTAAATAATTAAGTCCCTAGTTCGGGTCGACATTTGTTACCTTCACTTTTATAATCGCATGTACTTACCATAATAAGGTACTTCACTTGCATATCTATTGTATGTATTACAATGCTCCGGATGCCACGTGCTCAATTCGTTTACACTGAATGTGTTAAATATACCTAAGGGTGCCAAAGTGTCGTTAAACGAGAGACGTAAGCAGTCTGGGTTATCGAAATAATATCTCACACACATATATTTGAAAATAACACACTGATTTAATTGCTTTTGAGGTTATTCATTTACATGAAAAGGGTTAAATTACACATGTCATTATTCAAAATGGCGGCCATACAATTCCGCTCTTCCTTCGCCTCAGTTAACATTACTGTTTTCGACCTCATATGCTTTAAAACAATATCATAAAATAAACATTTTACACATATACATATAGCTATAGTAATTGCGATCTCTTATTGAATAATTGAATCGCAATATCACTTCTATTCATAAACCAATGCCTAGTTTTATGATGGCCGGCATTTGCTTGCACTCTCTCCCTCACATACTGATATTACAGACAATAAACTTTGCGCATTGAATATTCTGTTAGAGCTCTAAATTTTGAAAATAAGAATAGTTGTAATAATGACTTTCCTGAAGTTAGTAGGTGTTGTGTTGTTCAGACATTTTCCATGGTCCGGCCGTTGGCTGGCGTACTTCGGTGTTGGTTGTACTGTCTGTTTTAGTCTGTTGTGGCACTGAATTTACATAATTGAGATTGTTAACTGTTCACTGTTTACTGATAGTTATATTTTTGAATTTTGTTACACTTTTACTGGTTAAATTTTACCAGAAAGAAATATACGTGTTGTCGCCATGACAAAGATCTTCAGAGTGGGCCGACATAGTGTCGAATTGTTGACAGGTGGAGGGGATCAATTGTGATCCACTATTCGTCCGCATCAGCTGACGGCATTGTTCCTCGTCATTGTTGTGACGTGTGTCAATATTTGTAATATCATTCTGGTTTGTGTCGATCAGAATCGCCATTGTATACGTTCTCCTTCCCACGTACGCCTTCGGCCTTGAATTAAATTGTATCGATGAAACTGCGTTGTTTGTGCAGACATAGGAAAAATGACCTAACCATTCTTTATATAATATGAATACAATAAAAAATATTCTGTAACATCCTCGAACCCCATACTTATGACAACATGCCCTGTTTGTCCCGTTACAGGGTGAACACAATTTTAAATATGCTGTATGTTAAATAGTGGTCATCAAAAATTATTTGAATTAATGTTGATTAATTTGTATATATTATAACAATCAGCTCAGGTCGTGATAGTTTTAATTCGACTCCTTCTGATGTCATATTAACGAAGTCCAAAACTTCGTAAATTTCCCGCTATCTGTCGCTCTCGTGACCTCGCCAATACCTGTCTCTTCTTTCTTACCTGATTTAAATTAACTATTATTTTCCCGATTTTAGGCGCCAAATTGTTTGTTTCAAAACAATTAAAATTTTTCGTAGGTTTTCCTTCTCTCTCGATGAAACCGTATTACTTACCACTCTATATCGGCTGAATTCGAAATCCGCTCTCTCGCGGCAGTATTACCAACCTGTAATTCTGGTAAAAAGTGTTCACTGTGCTATATGAAATAATTAACATATAAATATTGTCACATGAAATAATAAACAGGTATAAATTCTTAGTATTGGTTTATTGGATAGTGGTTCAATCTTTTATATTGGTTATTACAAGAAATTAAGAAAATATATAAAGTTATACTCCGGCTTTGAATGATTTATAACTCAGCGGTTGGCTATGTTTGTTGGGTCGTTGACTGAGCACCATTGTCTAATGTCGAATTTAATTTTACAATGTTTATTCAGTCAAAAGTTCTTTGGATTACAGCAAATGTTAACAAAATGATTCGAGAAAGTACAATCCTTCACATAGACTTAATCAAATTTACGTTTTTTCTTTACACCACTACTCTTATTAACTTAAGTAATTGTGAGTTCAACTCGTAACTATAGGTTAAGTTTTATATCGTTGAAAAAACATTTTGGTATTTCCAAATGTGTTATTAATTTAATTGAACAGTTTTTGATAATTATTATTTGGTTTTTTAAGATCCATTCAGTGTTTGAGTGTTTGAACCAAGTTAATTATATTGTGCATCAGTTTAAAGTGTAGTGAATCCAGTCTTTTGTTTTGTTAATTAATTAAATTTTATATGTTACTCCTTCCTTAACATCTGATAATTTATTTTCATGTATGCTTGTTACTAGCTCTTCCTTCTTTTATTTCTTTTTCCGTTTTATATTTCTTTATCTTCTGTAATTCACAATTTTGTTTAGTTCAATTTGTTAATAGGTTTTGCCCATCTTGTATTCCATCTTCATTAATTCTTATATGGTTTATCTCATTTGAGTGATTCTTTTTGCTAATTATATGGAGCGGCTATTTTTTCATCTGTACTCTACTGAAGCTAATAATGGACTGTGAATAAATTTGTAACGGTTTTTTGGTTCTAACTGCAAAACCTATCCTTCTTATTGGTTGAAACAATTTTGTACCCATTGTTAGACATAGCTCATGTTTTCGCCCAAAATGGATAAATATTTTCTAATTAAGATAATTTGCTTGCATTATTATTAATACTTCTGTTATTAGGACCATTGAATAGGATTTCTGTTTAATATTATTTTGAAATCAAACATGACTATGTTCTATTGGCTGATTTAGTATTTTGATACTTTTGTTTTTTATACTTATTTTGGTTTATAAGTGTGTTTTTGAAAGAATTTTGTGTTTTTAATGTTCCTTGGCTCAATATATTATGTTTACCTAACTTTTTCCCTAACTGAATGTTGTTATTTGTTTACATTTTACAATTTTCTCACATTTCTTTAGGCCTTCACTTGCCTACAATGGTTGACATTGATTATAATTTAATTTTGCTCTTGTTCCTATGTCCTTAATGCTTTGTTTCAGTTTGTTTACAATTATTATGAATTTACATACATTGGTTTATGACTAGTAGTTCTTTACAGATATATTATTGCCTTTTACATCTATATTACATCTATATCTAAGAAATTAACATTGCATATTTTTAGGATTTCTTCATCCTTTCAACACATTATTACTGCTTTTTAGTATTATTTTCCCAACTCAACATAACATAACTTATTCTTAAGATTCTTTTAACAATTATAACACTTTCATAACTACAGTATATACAGAATAAGAGAGAGCGAGAGAGAGAGAGAGAAAAAGGGGGGCAATAGCAAAAGTACTGATTTGCTGTGTAGTGTATTTTTATGTTTTGTTGTTTCATTTTTATTAATAACAGTGATATGTTATTACAATAAAATAATGATTTTTATTACAATGTGTTAAGTTAATTTTTACACCACCCTACCTAACCTATGACCTGCGTTCCAAAAGTTTGTCTAAACGGCCTTGGAATTTTCCTGAGGGAGTTTTTTTATTTTTAAATTGTTTTCATGGGAAAAGTGATACGGTTTCCACATTTCCTCCTATAAAAATGTGGTGGTGACCCTGGGCTTTTGGTATTTTTGGGAAGCTTCTGTCTGAACTTAGGTAAGTAAAAAAGTACTGTAGTATCCGGGCTTAATTCCTTCTCTTCTTTTTGTTTTTACTTTGCCTGATTTAATTGAACGATTACAGTGTTTTAACAAGAGTACAGTACTTCATTTTTATAAATAAGTGCCCCGAAAATAAAGTCATATTAATTCACTATAAAATGGTAAATGATATATCTATAAATGGAGAGGTAGTTGAAGAGGAGGGGGTGATTTTTTGAAAATTATTTTGAAAAGTAAAGTACAAGTATTTAATTTTGAAGGATAACATACCTTACCAATTACATATGATAAAACTATTATTCTATGAAACTGTAAATATGATTAACAGTGGGGATCGTTTGAGTAGGAAGGATGATTATCTTTGTAGTTCAGTTTCTTTATCAGAATAAAGTACCTAATTTTTATAGATAAAGTGACTAGAAAATAACATTATATTAAACGACTACCCCACAATAACAAAAATATGAAAATAGTTTGAGGGTGGGGAATATTTTTTTTAGAAATTATCGAACTGAATTCAAGTAAATGATTTTAAATATAATTCTTACAACATGGCTAGATCTTAGGACATGTATGGTTCTCTATACTTATAATAAAGTCTGCCTGGATGTTTATGTATTGGCAGGTGTCTGTCCTGATATTGTTAACATAGCACTGCAGTTTAGGTTTAAATATCAATACCAACAAATATTTTAACCAGCTAACATTGAATTTTATGTTCAGGACGATAAAGAAGAGTTTATATGGAAACCACCAAGAGCAAAAAAAAACAAAAGATTTCAAGAACAGAGTGGAAGATAATAATTCAAGACATGTAACAATAACCATAAGAAAATGAGTATCTTAAGAACACACTTAACTTTTGATTCACACTTATATATTATTAGGGTTATGGATTTAGCACAGTGTATGTGACATGTCGTCAGTAGATATTTACACGTATAAGAATTATTTCAACAGTTTATGTAACTTTGGGTTCAATTTATTTTGGTGAAGTCTGTTTATGTCGACCACTGGGAACTTTTTTTTTATTTTTAAAATACTCAAAGTCTGTATTAATCATTTTAAGTTGTAAAGTTACAGCGACATTTGAGTCAATACCAAACATAAATGTTTTATTATATTAATGTACAGTACCAACTAATATTTCTCTGTTAGTATAATAATTTTGATGTTATTGGTCAGCACTGTAATGTTAATATTTGTTATTAAAGTAGATGTTTTTATTTCTTCAAGAATTACTTTTATTCTTTGATTGAATAATTTTTCTCTGCAGTAAAGAACACAAACTTTCATGGCTACAATTTTTCCATTGTTTGAACTGAACATTCCCGTGTTCCAAACACCTGAATGCTTTTCACAGTAAATGTGTTTAATTTCATGTCATGTCTAAAGTCACATCACTGTATAATTATGATTAGATTAAAGTAATTATAATATGTATATAATAATTAAAACAATTGTAATTTGCAATTTAGAATTCAAATATACCTGAGCTACAGTGTTGTCTTATAATGCATGCAACGACGTTGTGAATAAGTTGCATAAATTCAACCTCATGTGTGGGACCATTAGGCGAACCCTTAAGTCAGCAAGCAAAGGAACACGCCTAAAATTCTACAAGGTGATGGTTCTTCCCACACTTCTTTATGGGTCTGAGAATTGGACGTCAATGGAAGGCCAGGCCAGTAGCATCCAAGCAGCTGAAATGAGATTTCTCAGGCACGTGGCAGGGTATACTCTCCATGATCATAGAAGAAACACAGATATATGGCAGGAATTGAATATTATGAGTATACTTGACAGGATTGCCCAGTATCGGCTGAATTGGTGGGAACATCTTTGCTGAATGGATGACTGTCGCATCCCCAAACAACTCTGGCACTATAAGCCGAGGGGACGGAGAGGTGTGGGACATCTGAAGAAGCGCTGGAGTGACCAGCTCTAATCTTTTCCTATTTGAGAGCGGAACAAACCATTTTAGGTTTAATCCATGAAGATGATGATGATGATGAGAATTAAAATAAAATTAGCTATTTTGATCACAATCAATTATATTTCTCTTTTTGGTACTTATCAGTTCTAATCATACCATCCCAACTTGTGTAGAGTAAATGGCAGCTCAGCTATTACCCTCTTGTCCCAGAAGTCAGTTCTAAAAACATTTTACACCAGGCCTCTGTGTCAACAACTCGAACAACATAATGTGGCATAAATCTGAAACATTATTGTGGGTCTGAATTTTTTTTCAATATTGAATATCTGTGTGTTAGCTTTTTAATTTAGTATTTGACAAAGCATCAGTGGAAACAGGGTAGACAGTGTCTATCTAAATAATTTATTATTAAAATAGTTGATTTATTAAACGTTGGCTGATTTTTTTCAGAGAGGGTATAAAATTAATTTAAGAAGTTAACACTTGCCAGACATTTTTGCACAAAATTTCTATAGAGTGCCGGGCGTTTTTAATGTTTTTCAAAAAATTCTTGTGAAACTATAACATAACGTAGAAAAATGGTACTTATCTTGTTTTAAACAGTGAACCTTCCTCTTCATAATGAAGTATAACATTTTATTGTTTTAAACACTTCCAATGAAACTTTACTTTTTTATACTCAATTTTTATTTTTAAAAAGTTGTCAAAACTGTTATAAGACACTAAAAATATTATAAAATCACTTTAAATTACCTAGATGTAGTACATTTCACTGTTGTAACACAACACATAAGAAAATGTATCACTAATATTAGTTTGTGTAATTTTTTTTTTTATGAAAAACTTGAAGCATTGGAATTTTCGTGTAAAATTTCTTCATAGTTTCAGTTTGGTTCAGTTGAGCTACCATCTGCTGGAAATTTCAAGAACTGAGAATGCTAACAAACGTTATACAACAGCGAAAACAACATCATTAGAATTGATCCCGCATTTAAAGAAATGTAAAACTACGTCAAGTCAAATGACGTGATCGGCATTCTGTAGAAGTATTGTCACCATGTCAAATGACATGATCAGCACACTAAGTGTTAAACATTGTGTTAAACTATGATGTAAAATGAAAAGAAAATGACAACCGCATGGGAACAACAGATTCATTAACACCCTGTTAATAAAAGTGATTTAAATATGAGAGTATTTAAATATGAAAACATGTTTCACTGTTTGGGTGAGTTTTAGGGTAAATGTATTCTTCAAGAATAACAGACAACGTAACGTATAAATAACTCAATTTTATTCTTTATTTATTGGCTTGGTATAATTTATAAATAGTATTTTTTTATTTGTGTAGTATATGTCTATTATTATTATTATTAGTTATTATTATTATTATTATTATTATTTAGTATCTACTATAAACTTATATATCTTTGACTGATTTAATATGTTTTATATGTGTATATATAATATATAAATGTTAGTGTAGTGAAAGTAGAATTGTAGTTTTAGGAGTAACAGTCTTGATACCCACATGAGCCTTATAGATATTGTAAAATAGTCACATGTGCATCTGTGAAGACAACTGTGAATCTGGTATCAGCTGAATTTTTATGTCAGCTGTTTATTTATTTATTTTTTTGTTCATTAGTTTTTGTTCCCAATATTGTGTTTGAATCTGTTGCTCTGTTTGTAATTAATAGCTGTGCGCATACTAAGAGGATTTTTCATAGTACTTAAATATTATAAGATAAATATGTCATAATAGTATAAACATTTTATTATTGTATAATGTTCAGAAATGTAATCTTAAAAGTATAATTGTAGGCTCTTCTTTGCAAGAATTTTGTTAAGCTTGTTTTCCTCTGGTTTTGCACTAGCAGTATCACAATTATCATGTTGCGTACAGTTGATTTGAATTAAAAAACTAACAAATCCACCAAAGTAAGTTGTAAAATTATAGAAACCAATAGTTTATTTGTAGGTTGATGATATGGTACATCATTTATCTGTGCAGAAAAGTTGTTGTAATGGACTTGGTTATCCCTTACATTGGTCCTGACCCTTCTGGATTGGTCATACTAATTTTAATTGCATTTTTCTATACATCAGTATGGATGTGTTACAGTAAGCATAAGGACACACACACACAGTGTTTCTAGTATTATTGAATACAGTATTATAATTATCATAATAATGATAATAGATTTGTCCTGTAAGTTTTTTGCATAAAAACTCTGGAGATTATTAGACCTATTAACAGGTCTCTGAAATCTCGTATTATTCTGTTAATTATTATACATCCTGATAAACCATAGGTCATGATAATACTACATTTGAATATATATAATGGTTCCGAGTATTGTGTGTGTGTTTTATTCTTAGACAATGCAGAGTTATTTGTCAGGCCAGAAGACTTGTATTTTAATGTTCTTTATCTACTTAGTATGTGCACTGGTTTTAAAATCAGTTAGATATCTTCTATATATTAATACGTGAAGAGAAAACTTTGTACCCCTTTTTAAGCATATTGCACGCACGGAGGAGTGTGAGATTTGGCATAGTTAAAGTTTATATGGAGAAGGAGTGCAGAAAGCTAAAATGAATACTTTAAATCATTGTATGGTAGACTTACTTCAAATGAATCTTCAATAAAAAGAAAGTCAAAAAATTATTTTGAAAACATTCGTAAATACAATTCATCATTTGCTCAGAAGCTAAAATTTCGGATACAGTTACGCGTGGAGTGTATCATTTAAAAATACATGGTGTTTTTTATCACAGATCAGGTCCAATGACTGCTGGATATGGTCACTCACCATGTTATGTGCAATTATATTTTTATGATGTTGACACTGCTGTCAATTATAGATTACGTGAACACTATAATCAAACATGCAATAACAATATAATGCGCGAAATCTCTCTTGAATTGGAATGCATTAATCCTTTCGTTCGGTCATTCATTGCAATGAAAGATCATTGTCAGAGAGTTGAAAATCAAAATAAAGAAATTTGTATGCTCATTAAAGTAAATTGTGATTTAGATCTACGCCATTATAATGATGCAGTTCAAACTGATGTAGCAGTAATATTTAGTATAGTTGATGGTGAGCCACCTTTGAACGAAATATGGTTTCGTTTTCAAAAGATAATGGTACCATTAAAAATATCTCTGTTTTGGATTCATCATTGGACCCTTTAGCGTATCCATTACTTTTTCCAAGTGGTGATACTGGGTGGCATATCAATATTTCTCATAATGTACCAACTACATCTAATTCAAGAGCGCCCAGAAATAAATTAACCATGCTTCAGTATGCAGCCTATCGACTTGCAATTAGAGAAGATTTTAGCATGTTGCACCATTCACAAAAATTATTTCTGCAGTGGATAGTTGATATGTGTGTGAGAATAGAGGGCACAAGGTTACATTTCATTCGACAAAATCAAACAAGTCTTAGGTCTGAAGTTTACAACAATTTAACAGATTATTTAGAATTGAACCCCAATGCCAATAATGTTGGCTGTTGAGTAATTTTACCATCTTCATTCAATGGATCTCCAAGAAATACGTATCAGAATTATTTAGATGCAATGTCAATTGTACAACATTTCGGAAAGCCTTCTTTGTTTATTACAATGACTTGCAATCCAAGTTGGCCTGAAATAGTTAGCAATATTGGTGTAGGTGAGTCAGCTAATTTTCGACCTAATATTGTTGTGCGTGTATTCAAGTCCAAACTGAAAGCATTAATTGAGGGCCTTACACTAAAAAAAATCTTCGGTAAAGTTGAAGCACTCATTTATACAATTGAGTTTCAAAAGAGAGGATTGCCTCATGCTCACATTTACTCTCTTTAAATGAGCAAGATAAAATTGTTAACGGCACTGATATTGATAAAGTTGTTACTGCGGAGATTCCTAACATTCAAACACATCCTACATTACATGAATATGTTGTAAAACACATGATGCATGGTCCATGCGGTGTACTTATTCCAAATTCTGTACGTATGAGAGATGGAAAATGCACAAAAGATCATCCAAAACGATTTAATGAATTTACATGTGAATCATTAAATGGATATCCATTATACAGAAGGCGTGATAATGGTATTAATGCTGAAGTTCGTGGTAGTTGCCTCGACAATCGTTATGTTGTACCATACAATCTGTATTTACTTGCCAAATTTAATTGCCATATAAATGTTGAAGTATGCACTACAGTTAAAAGTGTTAAATACATTTATAAATACGTGTATAAAGGCTATGACAGTGCATCTGTTGAACTAGGTTCAGAGAGAAATGAACCAGGTCAAGAAATACAAATTGATGAAGTTACAAATTTTTTAAATGGCCGTTATGTCGGATCAACTTAAGCTGTATGGCGCATCTATGAATTACCAATGCATTTTCAATCACATGTCATCGTTAGACTTGACACTCATTTACCGCGTAGACAGAATGTTTACTTTCGAGAAGGGCAAGAACGTCAAGCAATTGAAAATGCAAGACAAACAAAATTATTAGCATTTTTTGAATTGAATCGATCAGATCCATCAGCGCATGAATATAAGTATATTGAAATTCCTTTGCATTATGTGTGGGAAGATTCCCGAAAAAAATGGAAGAAGAGAAGGCGTGGAGGTGATAAAATCATTACACGCATATATGTAGTATCACCAAAAGACATCGAACTTTTCCATTTACGATTGCTTTTATTACATGTCTGTGGTCTAAAATCATTTGTGGATGTTAGAACATACAATGGAATTATACACACTTCTTTTGTTGAAGCGTGCCATGCTCACGGCATTGCTTCAAATGATAATGAATGGCGCGAATGTTTAAATGAAGCAAAAGAATTACATTCACCAAGTAGTGACAAAGTTGGTGTTAAGATGGCTGCTAATAAAACTAACAAAACTGAAAATTGTCTATTAAAAGATTGTAAGAAATGTGAAACTTATTATTTTATAACTTGCTATAAAAATAAAAAAAAGTGTTGCAGTTACTGTTAGAGTCTACTTTTAGTAAAAATGTTTGTCATTGATGTTAACATCCAAGATCGAAATGAAGGCCTATTGATAATTGCGTATTATACTTAACACAGTTTGAGTCAGTGGATGAATTTGCAGAGATTCAATTATAACCTTGTGAAAGCTTTCAACAGCGCATCACCATAAACCCTGGCTGTAGCCGTTTGTAATAGGCATGTAGTTTGTCAATATGGAGTGAGGGTAGTTTGTAGCGAAGTATAAAAATACGTAGAGTAAGAAGTTAAGTCAGTCAACGGAGAGATTACAGATATTAGACTAGTAATATTTATTTTAGTCTATGGGAAAATCACAACACTACGACTCGTATTAGTTGTAATACAAATTTGTCAGTAAATTTAATAAATATATTTCAATCGCCATGTAAAACAGTTACGGTAACGCGATAGTAATCTGTGCGGAAGTTAGCATCGTAAACACTTAATAAATGTTCATAAGAAGAACTCTAGCGCAACTAAAGAAGATCAACTTAAAACCGAGTAACATATCTAAGTTTTAATTAATACAACATAACCGTTTAAAAGTCGAGTTACCTAGCGATTTAAATGTGTGAAACGTCATTGTACGGGATGGTCGATCAAGAGCAGTTGTCAATCCGGTGTTAGACGCACTTAGCTTTGTTAATGAAATACTGTGTTTTTCTACAAGTGTATTAGTATACAGCACCTGTGTAATTATCACTAAGCAAGTTGAGTGAATTGTGTAATACTTGTGAAACCAGTGTAAATAGTGCGACCTGACAAGGATAACTATTCAACTGATACTTCTGATCACCAGCCTGGAACCCACAGCATGGATGACATCGCATCGCAGAGTAATTCAACAAACACGTAAATAACAATGAACAATCATTTTCATATTGCTTATTAATATCAATTATATGTCAATCTTGTTTTGGTGACTCAATCGGTCTAAGAACCCATTGCTAAGAAATAAACACTAACAAATTTTATAGTAAATGATTGAAGTACTGAATTATAAATTTTGTAATATTTGAATGCAATCGTTATTAAAAACTTAATTAATAACAACAGAATTGTGTTTATTTATTACTGGCGCCCTGGGATAATTCTAAAGAGTCGGTACATGAAAGTAAGTGTGATATCTTATTGTTAAAATTTGATATGTGATAAATATTAATTTTGTCATTGCATAACTTAATTTGATAAACCCTTACTTTATACATGCTCGTAGGCCAAGTAGTATGCAAAGTAGTAACAAAATAGTAGTAATATAAGGCCTATATCTAAAAGTGTATTACAACACTCATAATTAACATTGTTTTTATTACCTTAAAATAAACAGTTCACATTTAAGTTTGGTCAGAAATTACACACTTTACAGTTTTACTTTTATTTTCAAATTCTATTAAATCACTTAACTTGTTTCATTTATTATTACCCTTTAACTAAAATTTCCTGTTTAATATTTTCATCATTAATTGGTTTGGGTGATTCCCAATTATTCACAATAATCTAATTCATTGAAAAGGCATTAAAATATCATCTTACCCCCTTTCTGACTCTAACAATCACTAACAGATTTACCTAGGATGACACCCTGTTAAAATACTTTTTGTGTGGATTATTAATAAACGTATCTTTCTGATAATTATGTGTGTCTTACTGTATTTACATAATCTGAACCACACCTTTGGTGGAAACAAGTCTCAGTTTTTACAAAGTACATTAGGCTTTTCGGGTCCAGAGTTGCGTTAAGCAGAAAGAGGCTGAGGTTGCTGGGTATAGAAATAACATAATACACCAGATAATGCTAACGAATTTGGTTTTATTTTATCACATATGTGGCAATTTGATACAAGCATAACCAACATAATTATTCAGATTTCAAAATGGCGGCGATGGTATTCCGCACTTGACCTTGCTCAAGGTTAATTAAATATACTTTTTGATTTTATGTAAATTACTTCCTTTAGTCTTGTTAGTATCATCATTAACAAAATTATAGTTTTCTTTATATTTTAATCATAATACTGGTTAACCATCATCACAAACCAACGCCTCAGGTGATATTACGTTGATCAACACAGACTTGCACACTCGCTTTCTCACTCTCTCACTTACTTGAATTTAAACATATTTATGAAAATTGAGCTCATTTGGTAATTTTGAATTTAGATAATAAAATTATAGGGCTTTCCTGAAACTGAAGTGGCGTAGATTCCTCCTTAGCGGTTCCATGCGGTTGGCAGGTGTTCGTCCAGTTTTAGTGTTGTCATTTTCCCACTGATTCTACTTTAAATACATTTTCGTTAAGTACACTGCTTCTAATAAATGTTATTGTTAACTCTGGTACTGATTATATCATTTTATAAAGTAAATATTACATTTTTCGGCAGAGAACTGCCCACGGTTAATGGCAAGCGTATATGCTCGCTGACTGCTTGTGAAGAACTGGGGCGAGGCCGACACAATTATTATGTAAAACAGCGGTGTCTGACGTCATGGCACATTGTTCTTTTTGCCAACGCCCGGTATAACACGTAATTGTTTTATGTCGTCATTGTCGTCAGCTCCATGAACACAAACACCCCTTCAAGTACAGTATGGAAAAAGTTCAGAGCAACAAATGGAGAATCCTCAAAAAGGATAAATGCAATTAGTCAACCAAACGGGAATCTCCTCCTGGACGATGACTTAAAAGCGGAAGCCTTCAGCAAATTCCTCTCGGATAGGTCGGGTCGCAAGATTTCATGGCCAAAACAGTTAAGCCGAGATGAGCAATTCCTGTCTTGCCGAATGGAACATCTCTATAGGTGCGCGGACCCCGATGACATCCCTTTCACACTGGCGGAGCTAACAGATTGTGTGGGAAAGCTTAAACGCTCAGCTCCAGGTTCGGACAACATCCACAACGAAATGTTGTGTAACTGTTCCCCCGAAATGTTGACGAAGATCTTGGACCTATTTAACGATATCTGGAAGACAGGCAAAATCCCTCAAAAATGGAAAACGGCCAGAGTTATTCCCTTATTAAAACCTGGAAAGGACGAATCGAAATTGGCCTCCTACAGACCCATCTCATTAACTTCTTGTTTTGGGAAATTAATGGAGTGCCTAGTCAACAAAAGGTTGACTTGGAGGTTGGAGTCTCAAAACCTTTTGGACAAATATCAGTTTGGATTTTGGCCTCAACGAAGTACCACGGACGCCCTGCTATACTTCACAAATAAAGTTTACGAAGGCTTTGAATGCAAGAAGTCCACGGTTGCGGTCATGATTGACTTTGAAGCCGCGTTCGACAAAATACCACATGCCACAGTCATCCTACAGTGTATGAAAATTGGGATTAGGGGAAGATTATTGCAGTTCATAGTACAATTTCTTGAAAACCGCCAAATAGAAACTGTAGTAAATGACACAAACTCTTTGAGCCACAGAATAGAGAATGGAATACCACAGGGCAGAATAATCTGTCCGTCGCTTTTCAACATTGCCTTACGAGATATCTCAAATGAACTTCCACCAGATGTACACAGTGTTACTTTTGCGGATGATAAAACCATTTGGGCGACGGATACCAACCACGAGAAAGCAACGGAATCCATTCAGCTAGCCCTCAATGTTATAAGCAGGTGGTGTCAAAAATGGTCTTTAAAGATTTCAACCCAGAAAACTGAATGCGCATTTTTCACCAGACGTAATAAGCTCGCAAACTATGTGCCTCTCCTTACCCTTCAAGACGAAATACTTCAGCATAACAGAAATCCAAAACTGTTGGGGTTGGTTCTTGATCCAAAACTTCGGTGGTCAGCACACGTGGAATATGTAATAAAGGCATGTACCCCAAGATTGAACGCATTGAAAGCGGTAGCCAGTCGCAACTGGGGTGCTGACACTTCAACACTGAAAATGTTTTATCTTGCATTCGTGAGGTCGAAGGCTGTTTACTGTTGTGAAGTTTGGGGTTCAGCTGCAAAAACCCACATAAACAAAATTCAGGCGATCCAATCAGCGGCACTACGTCTTTGCCTGGGTTGTACAAAAACCACCACGATAGCTGCTATGCAAGTTGACTTAGGTGTTGAGCCGATCGAAATGTACATTAGAAGACAAATGTGGACAAAACTTTTGAAAGTCAATACATTACCAATAACTCACCCATTATACAACTTGTGTGCCAATCAGATAAGCATTAAAAATTCGTTCAACTATCAAACGAACATACTGTCGACAACGTTATCGTATAATGTGCCGGAGCAAATTCCACCTGTGTACGATGAACCGCCACGTAGCTGGCCGGGAATAAAAGTGATTGTGGATCTTCCACACAAATTCGGCAAAATGAGTCATCCAGATATACTTAGAGCAGAAACACTAGAGATGATTGACGAGCAGTATAAAAATCATACGAAGATCTTCACAGATGGATCGGTGGACATCGAAAGCGGGAAGTCAGGTGCAGGGTATTTCAACCAGAGTAATGGCGAACGGTACTATATTCCAGCTAACGCACAGTCCAGTATGGACGCCGAATTATTGGCTATAAACGCGGCATTAACCTGCTGTCTTTCCATTGAGCAAAAGCTCATCTGTATCTTGACTGACTCCAAATCATCATTAGATGGGCTATCAAAATCAAATCTGGCACGAGTGCGTACTTCTTTCGTATTAATGAAATAAGGAAACTATTCCTCCAGCTACACAATGAAGGAAAAATGATCACCCTTCAATGGGTTCCATCCCACTGTGGAGTCCCCGGAAATGAAATAGCAGATGGGATCGCGAGGGAAGCGTGCACAATGTATCCAACTAACCTAAAGAAGTTCTCCCTGCTGCAGTGCAGAAGCTCGGGTGACCGACACTTCAGGAGCTCTTGGGAGGACAGTTGGAAATCAGCAACCACAGGTCGCAGCTTATACCAAATACAACCTGTGCCGGCCAAGGAAGACATCTACAAGGGAGTAGCGCGTCCGATAGCTGCTTTTGCTGCGAGGGCACGTACCGGCCATATCGTTACCCAAGAATATCTCTTTAGGTTCAATCTCACGGATACGCCACAATGCTTATTGTGTGAAGACGGAGAGGAGAACCTTGAACATATACTTATAAAATGTCATTACCCGATTGCCGCAAGGGATATCTTAAGGATGCAAGTGTCGGGATGGCAAGAAATCATGAGCAATAAGAAGTACTGGGTTATCGCTTCTATGATCTACCATGGACATCGGGCTATCGGCTACAGTTGAAGCTGGACGCCTGTAGGAAGAAGTAAGAAGTAAGTTTTATGTCGTCATTGTGTTTTGGTGACGATTTGTTTCAGTGGGCCAATTAAAAGTTCGTATTGTCAATTTGTAGCGCCTAAACTGCCATTACAATTGTTTAATTTCACTCGTACTCTGCTGACCTTGGATCGGCTCCCCTCTGGCGAATTTGCGTATCTGCTGGGACTTGGGTAAACTAACCTTGCCCTTGTTAATATGTATGAACACAATAAAATTTACAATGACAATATGCCTCATACCATTATTCTGGTACAGGTAAATCGGTACTGTTACAAAACCCCCTCAATGAAAGGTTTGGTGTCGAGACACAAAAACTTTCATTGACTCATTCATACTTTTCTAAAAGGATCAGTTCAGATATGTGCCACAACCCCCTGTAGTGTTAATATAAAATATTTTTTCAATCACTTACCCTTGGTCCTATAGTGTCGATCGTACCTGTCTGACCTTACTGGACTTCTCCTGAGAGATCCCTACACCATAAGGCCATGAGGCACTGCACGCTCCTGTTCTGACGCTCCGGCCAGCGCAGGACCGTGGTCACAACACCATAAAACTCTGAAACATTCAATACAAAATTTTAAAATAGTGGCCTCATTTACCTACATATCCGCAACTGATATGTTTCCTCTTAGATGCATTGGTTTCTGATTCGAGGCGTTGGTTTTATTTATTTATAAAAATTCAAACAACACAATAAAACATAACAAGATTTAAGATAGATCATCTTTCTTCTTTTCAACACTCCTACATATTTGTATCAATTGCTCTGACTCCAGCCAATATCAATTTGCTTCTTTCATCATAAGAAAGTATACTCTTATACTAAACACAAAACAACTTTAACTCTCAAACAACAACTACTATTTTTTTATTCATTTATTTTAAATAATATCAGTATATTTATCTATCATGGCAGCACTTAAAAACTGTCTAAATTTCTTTACTCATTTTCTTTACTTTAATTTTACCCTTTTATAACAGAATCATTTTTTTTTAGAGACTTGTTACTCTAACATAAAATTTAATATTATTATCGTCACTACCCTTATAGTAACCTCCTGACCACACACACTATTGCTTTATGATGGATGAACTGTGACGTTCATTTGCTTCCACAAGGACTGTATTCTTTTAGAGGAATTTATCGCCTCTGTGCCCTTGCTTTGGCGTTACATTGAAAAAGTTAGGTATCAACATACCCCTGTCATATATTTACATGCCCTTAAAACGGGTCTACCACCTGGCTTTGCTGTCCCTCCGCGGACAGAGTGGCAGCCGCTGTTCCATAGTTCCGGGGGATTTCCCCTAATTTCACCCCCCATTAATTTCTACTGTTAACCAATTTCAAATCAGCTATGGTCAAGGGACTTGATCTGGCCATAGCTGATCGCTAGCCAAAGCCACGATTAGTGCTGGTGAGGCAGTAATCACCCGAAAAGTCGAGGAAATTTAACTTACTTTCAAACTTGTTCTACATTATATTATAGTCATACACTGCACGGTCAATAATTACATATAACACAAGATTATTTTAAACTTTGTGCAGTGTACTTACGCCTCATGAAGGCCTCCGATGATGGCAACGGTTTGTGCGTCACTCATCAACCCACTTCGCTAGCTACAATAGCACATACCACTACTGCACTAGCCCGTTTACTTCTAACTTAATCCCACCTACATATACTGTTCATACAGTCTATTTTGACTTACTTTTTCTAACACCAAACAACTATAAAACACCCTTTTACCTTGCTCAAAAACAAGTTCGTTAATTATTTAAACAAATTTTTCACATAGACACTTTCATATATATTTCACTCTAGCTTTCACTATCACTGACAACTTCTTTTACTGTAAATTAGGAATTACAACAATAGATCACTTTATAAGATTACATAAAACAAAGCATATTTTCTTCCTCTCTCTCACACTCTCTCTCTTTTTTTTTTTTTTTTAAATATATTCATTCACCCTCATTAATATGCAAATCTTGTCTAAACTCTAATGTGACCAATATAATTTTAAGTTTGTGGTATTGTGCGTTCCTACTACCTTCCCTGTATCCATGTCCTGCAACACATATGAATTTTTCATCTTTATCCCTACTATCTCGTAAGGTCCTTCATAAAGCAGGAAGAATTTCTTTATCTCCTTTTCTTGAGCACTCGACAGATCGTACCTCCTCACTAATACCAACTGTCCGATTTCATACTTTACCCACTTACCTTTTGTGTCGTGTCTATGTTTCCTGCGTTCGCCTTTGCTTAACAAATTCTCGTTGGCCAACCGGATCTTAATGCTCACATCCGTCCGCTCGCTCTCCTCTGGATAATCAAACAGCTGCTCCAAAATTCCTGGGGGGCGTGTTCCCTTTACTAACTCGTGAGGTGTATAGCCGGTGGACTCGTGGGTGGTACTGTTCAGCCAATTTTCTACCTTCCTTACGTACAACGGCCACTCGCTGTGTTTAGCGTGACAATAGGCTCTAAAGATCCTGCCTATCTCTCTCATTACACGGTTTGACTGGGGATGATACACAGCCGTATGCTTCGTGAGGATTCCTTCCCATCCTAAGGTCTGGCGCCATTTCCCACTGATGAACTGTAGCCCGTGGGCCGACAAAATCACCTTCGGCTTACCCACGTGAATCATGTAGTCCTTAGTCACCTTCTCACTCAATACCTTACTGGTAGCTCTCTTTACGCTATACAATTTCACATACTTCGAAAAAGTGTCAAGTAATACAAAAATATACACAACTCCGCCTCTACCCTTTGGCAACGGTCCAAACAAATCTACCACAACTAAATCAAATGGTCTCTCTACCCTTATAAAATTCAACTCACCTTCAACTCTATAATTTACCACTTTTGATTTCTGACATAAATCGCAACTCCTCAGTAATATATTCCTGAAAACACATGACTCCTTCAATACATTAACACACTTCTTCGCCCCAAAATGACCGTATCTAATATGACAATCCCAAATAATCTTCTCTTCCAATTCTTCTGGTATCACTAACTTCCAATCACGCTCACCCCCTACTACCCTTTTAAATAACAATCCCTTGTAAATCTGGAAAAACTGGTTATACTCTGATTCCTCCAATTCCGTTTCTAAGCTGTTTATTATCTTACCCGACTTACCATCTGCTCTTTGCATGGTGCTGATATCTTTTAGCTCTTCTCCAAAGATTTTATCTTCCCTTGTTATCTTGAAAATCTCGATCTCCTTTATGTCCCTACCTGTCCTGTTATTCTCACTGTCTACTCTCGAGAGAGTGTCAGGTACCTTATTCTCTGTCCCTCGGATGTATTCCCACTGGAAGTTGTATTCCTGTAGCACGAGCACCCATCGTGTGAGACGGCTGTGAGCAAGCTTGTAAGTGTTCAAAAAGGATAACGCCTTGTGGTCCGTTCGTATAATGGTTCTGTTCCCTAGAATATATGTTCTAAATTTTCCAACGGCGAATACAATACTCAATAACTCTTTTTCTGTTGTCGTATAATTTTTCTCCGCTGGCAGCAAGGATCTACTCGCAAAGGCTATAGTGAGGTGCTCCTTTTCCTCATCCTCCTGGTACAGCTCCGCCCCGACGGCTACATTACTGGCGTCTGTCTGTAGATAGAACACTTTCTCAAAATCCGGGTGGTTCATCATGATCATTTCACTGAATTTCCTTTTAATCTCCTCAAAGGCTCCACGCTCTACGTCGCCCCATTTCCACTGTCTGCTCTTTTGTAGTATTATACTTAACCTTGCTGTCACGTGGGCGTAGTTCCTTTGAAATTTTCGGTAGAAATTGCACAGTCCTAGAAAACTTTGAAGTTGCTTTATGTTCCTCGGTTCAGGGAAGCGCATGATTGATTCGACTTTGTCCGGGTTTGCAGATATCCCTTTCGGTGTAATAATAAAACCTAAAAATTTAATCTCTGTTTGTAAAAATTCTGATTTGTCCCAATTCACTGTAAGTCCTCCTGCCTCCAATTTATTTTGTTAATACATATTTTATATGTTCCAAATGCTCCTCGAAAGTCCTGGATGGTATTAAGATGTCGTCCACATAAACGGTCAAGAAATCCAAATCCTTGGGTCTCAAAATTTTGTCTAGGCATTTTATGAAGCTTGCCACACTGGTATTCAATCCGAAAGGTAGTCTCCTGAACTGGTAATTTTTTCCGTTGAATAAAAATGCGGTGTATTTTCTACTTTCTTCTGCTAATGGTACCTGCCAATATCCTGCAGTAAGGTCCAGCGATGTCATAAACTTCACGCCGCTGAATTTCTGGAATATCTCATTTATCGCTTCTGGTGACTCTCTGTCGGGTATAATTATCTGGTTTATCCTTCTTGCGTCCAAACACAGTCTGACTCTGCCGTCCTTCTTGATTACTACCACCAAAGGATTCGAGTAGGGCGATACTGATCTCCCTATAATTTTACCTTCCAGCATTTGTCTAACTCCTCTTGCACCGCTCGTCTTTTGGAATAAGGTACAGGATAACTCCGTTGCATGAATGGTGTATGTTCTCTAAGCTGTAAAGTACACTCGTAATCTTTTGCCCTTCCCGGTACATCGGCAAACACTCCCTTAAACTGCTCCACCACCTGCCATAACGCTGCATGCTGGCCACTCCCAACACCGGACCCTTCACTCCGAAACTTATCTGCCCTTATCTCCCACACTGCATCATTAATATTGCTCATTTCGTTATCATCATCATAAATATACTCCGCCTCTCTACACCAATTGATTCTAGTATCGATATTTTTCTCATCTACTCGTTTCTTTAATAACTTTACCCCAGTTGTTTTAATTTTATCTATCACCCGATCAAAATTTATCTTCACCGACTGGTCACCCCCTTCTAACTCTATCACCTTTTCTTTAAAATTTATCTCCGCTCTATTCCTCTGTAAAAAATCGTTACCCAAAATAATGTCCAAACTCAAACCCTTAACTACCAAGAATGTACTATCAAAATCTATACCATTTATCAAAAAGTTCAAATGTATCTGTTTCGTCACCCGCTTGCTCCTTACCCCTGTAACTCCTATCACCGTAACCCCTGCTACTGGCAAAACCGGAATATTTTTATTAAATTCTCTCAATTCCGTTAAAATATTTTCTGCTATCACTGAAATTTCGCTCCCTGTATCTACCAGTGTTCTATAAAGCTTACCTTCTATATTTACCTGGATTTCTGTTAATCCTGCTCTCCCTTCCGTTAAAGTGTGGTTCTCCTCTTCTAATAAGTCAGCTACTATGTCCGCTTTGATGACGTTGCTGGGGATGTCTTCTGTTGGTTGGACCTCATGCGCTCCTCTGAACAGTGGTTGGGTCCTGGCTACCACTGTTGCTTCTAGTTTTCCGGCTGTCGTCTACTATTTCTCATTTCCTGTTGTTGTTGTTGATCGTTTGGTCGTCCTTGCCGGTGGTTGGATGTCCCACTGGTACCTGGTCCTCCTTTGTCGGTTGGTATGTATTGTTTCATATGTTCTCTTCTCCTTTGTTCTTCCTTGGGCAATAGGCATCGGAAACATTGTTGTCTGTGAGCGTAGTTTTCTCTTCCGCATCTGGAACAGTTCCACTCACCTGTCTGCTGAAAATGATTTCTGGGTTTATACCGATTATTGTGATCGCTGTTTCCCTGATAGCTACTCTTATGTCGATTAAATTCTATATTATTATTATGGTGATTTATCTGTATAGGTCTCCTAATTATTTCACGGTCCCTAATACTTTGTAAAATATCCAAAATCCGCTCCAACTCACTCAAACTCTCTATTTCTTTCGTCATTAAAGTCACCTGTGCTTCTCTGGGTAGATGTTTACTCACATATCTGACGAACGATTGAAACGGTATTGGCGGTTCGAGATACTTCGCCTCATTATACAACTTCGTCACGTACATGGTTATGTTATTTTGTCCCACAAAACTACCTACTCCCATAATATGACTTCTCAAACTCTCTTGTTCCTCTTCCGGCCAAAATTTATTTTTAAATGCCCTCTCAAATGTTTCAAAACTGTCCCACTCTACTCTGTGTGCTTGTACCCATATAATAGAATTACCCTTAAAACATCAACAATTTTCGTTAGCTGTATCTCCCAATTGTGGTTACTAAAACGGCTGTACTCACGCGCTTGGTTTAAAAATCTCATAGGGTGTATTATTTTATTTTCGTAGTTAAAATTCTCTAACTCGATTTCCCCATACACGTCCCTGGTTACGATTATTCTTTCCATAATACCGGTACAATTTTTTTTAATCTCCCCTCGTAACTCATTCCGCACTTTCATTAAATCATTTTCAATCACATTACATTTAACATGCACATTATTATCATTTTGTATAACTAGGTTATCTATTTCTTTAATTTTATTTTGTAACATGCTCATTCTCTCATTTGTGTTATTCTCATTTTTTAATACTATTCTGTCTACTGTTTCAAAATGTTTGGTTATGTTTACTACATCTAATTCACATTTCTCTATCTTGTTCTGTAAAATACTAGTTTTCATTTCTATTTGTTTCAAAATTATCATTACTCTCTATCTGTTTACTGATTGTAGTTAAACATTTGTTTTCTATTTTTTCACATTGTATCTCTATTTGATTCTGAACTGTCTCATTAATTTGTTTAATTTTGTCGTCCAATTGACTTATTTTATTAGTAAATTGCTCATTATCATTTTCTGTTTGTTTTTGTATACTATCACACTGTATTTCTATTTCATTTATTCTCTCATCAAATCTACAGCTCTGTTTTTTAATTTCTTTTTTGATATCACTCAATTGTACATCGAATTTGACGCTCTGCTCATTGAAAAGCAGTTTCATCGTTTTTATTATGTCATTTTCTTCCATTCTGTTATTTACTATAGGCGTTGAGTTCACCTGTGGTGCGCTCAACATCAATGATTCTGTATTTGTATTCTCTACGTTAATGCTTTCGTTATCTGCCATTTTGTCGTACTGATGGTACTAAATTTTGTTTTATTTGCTATGTACGTCTCTTTATGCTATAGGTAATTTCCATAGATAACCTCTCTTTTTATGTTTATTTCTTTACCCTTCTACCTCCGCTTTTCTGCTTATTTATATAATTTCTATTTTATATAAAGTCACCGTTCGGGCAGCCATCTGTTAAAATACTTTTTGTGTGGATTATTAATAAACGTATCTTTCTGATAATTATGTGTGTCTTACTGTATTTACATAATCTGAACCACACCTTTGGTGGAAACACGTGCTCAGTTTTTACAAAGTACATTAGGCTTTTCGGGTCCAGAGTTGCGTTAAGCAGAAAGAGGCTGAGGTTGCTGGGTATAGAAATAACATAATACACCAGATAATGCTAACGAATTTGGTTTTATTTTACCACATATGTGGCAATTTGATACAAGCATAACCAACAATAATTATTCAGATTTCAAAATGGCGGCGATGGTATTCCGCACTTGACCTTGCTCAAGGTTAATTAAATATACTTTTTGATTTTATGTAAATTACTTCCTTTAGTCTTGTTAGTATCATCATTAACAAAATTATAGTTTTCTTTATATTTTAACCATAATACTGGTTAACCATCATCACAAACCAACGCCTCAGGTGATATTACGTTGATCAACAGAGACTTGCACACTCGCTTTCTCACTCTCTCACTTACTTGAATTTAAACATATTTGTGAAAATTGAGCTCATTTGGTAATTTTGAATTTAGATAATAAAATTATAGGGCTTTCCTGAAACTGAAGTGGCGTAGATTCCTCCTTAGCGGTTCCATGCGGTTGGCAGGTGTTCGTCCAGTTTTAGTGTTGTCATTTTCCCACTGATTCTACTTTAAATACATTTTCGTTAAGTACACTGCTTCTAATAAATGTTATTGTTAACTCTGGTACTGATTATATCATTTTATAAAGTAAATATTACATTTTTCGGCAGAGAACTGCCCACGGTTAATGGCAAGCGTATATGCTCGCTGACTGCTTGTGAAGAACTGGGGCGAGGCCGACACAATTATTATGTAAAACAGCGGTGTCTGACATCATGGCGCATTGTTCTTTTCGCCAACGCCCGGTATAACACGTAATTGTTTTATGTCGTCATTGTGTTTTGGTGACGATTTGTTTCAGTGGGCCAATGAAAAGTTTGTATTGTCAATTTGTAGCGCCTAAACCGCCATTACAATTGTTTAATTTCACTCGTACTCTGCTGACCTTGGATCGGCTCCCCTCTGGTGAATTTGCGTATCTGCTGGGACTTGGGTAAACTAACCTTGCCCTTGTTAATATGTATGAACACAATAAAATTTACAATGACAATATGCCTCATACCATTATTCTGGTACAGGTAAATTGGTACTGTTACAACCCATCCCTCAAAATATTTATCTCCACTAGCTTACTACTCTAATTCACCTCGAATCCTTCTACCCTTATAACAAAATACCCTCTACCCTCTTTGTACGTAGGATGTGTTCCCTCCCTATGCTCATTCCCTTATTTGTTCCTGGTTCCCCCCAGGTAACCCCGCCAACGCACATACGGTTCACCTCCCGCCACAGTGCTTTTTGTTGAGGACTCCTTATCACACCACCCCCTTTACAAAATTCCTCCATCATCTAATTACTCTCCAATTACCTCACTCTCATTACTCTACATATGTTCACTATCGCTACTGTGTCCCTACTAATACTCAGTTTCTGTACTACTTTTATTCCCAAGAATCTTATTCTGTTTAACACCCGTTTAAAATTATCTCTGACTAATTCAAATGCTTTATTTAAATATTTATCACCCAAATTCTAACATTTATTACCCATTGAAAATTCATAACTATCTCAAATTAGTTTCATCATTTAATTCAAAACCTTTTAAACACATGTAAACATTTTACTTTATTTACTTGTATTATAAAATTCATACTTACATTACATCACTCATATACTGTCATAGACACAAAAAATATAAACATTTATCACCACCAAATAACGTACACAACTCCATGTATCTTCTGAAACATTATAACAATCATATGATTCCACAACTAAATTCATTATCAAAATCTCTTTATACAACATTTTAAATTAATCAATTACTTCATCTCAAATTACTTTAATTCCATCAATTATTAAAAACACAACATATTTTAATTACCTTACTCCAAAACAATTACAATTCATTTATTACCTTCATAATTATTCTTATTATTTATTTAGTCTCCCAAAATATTATTATTATTATTATCAATTTCTATTACCTACACATCTTGTTTACATAAAGCACACTTTACAACATAGACACAATTAATTTCCCTATAAATTTATTTACAAATTCTTTGTCATTATTTTTCAGTTTACCACACCTCAATACATAATCTAGCCAGGTCATTACTATAAACTAAAATATTTAGAATGTCCATTCACTGATTTTTTCTTTAACCCCCATCATCATATAATAGTCTAATCTTATGACTACACCATTCATTTACAATTGAATACGTATGGCTATTATAATTATAATAGTCATCATTATTACTTTGTTCCATTATATCAGTACTATGGATAATACAAATATTATTGCATACCATTATTTCAAAATTCCTGTCGACATCGGGTAGGGTAATTTCTCCTTTAGTATTTTCTGTCAAAGTAAGGTAAGTTAATAATTCGTCAGCTTCATCATCTACTTCTGCTACTATCTCAGTCTCACTACAAGGTAAGTACTCGATATAATTTCCAACTCTCTCTACATCTAACCTTTCTACAAATTCTTCATAATTTCTATTCACCTTAAATAATTTTATCTCTCTATCTACACACAACTCTCTCTCTAAATATCTCTCACCATAACGCCATATCACACTTTCTCTACCATCCCATACAGAGGGCACTAACTCATAAAAATTCAGAGAACAACTCAAAGACCTCATGTCTTCTAATAATAAGGGACTCTTGCCCTTCAACAACAACATTTGTAAACACCTTGGTTCACAATAAACCTGGGGAAAATTTACCCTCTGCAACCCCTCTACCATCTCTCCACTTTCTCTCTGACTCATCAACACACACTAACATTCCATTATTATATCTTACTCTCTCTAAAACTTCATCAGCACTATCAATATTCACAACCTTACTCTCTAACACCACATGTTTAATTATATCATCGTAATTCTCACCCCTACTTACCTCATTACATGTCATTTGATCGTCTTTATTTTCATCGAATTTATCGGACTTTTTACTACTCTACCCCCATTTTAATCTCGTAATTTTTGTCTACTTTATTCTTTGTAAAGTTATTAATTATGTCACCTATTCTGTTTATTTGTTTATCAAACACATGATCTATTGATTCTATTATCTCATCTTTCATATTATCAAAATGTGTATTAATTTCACTCACTTGTTTACTAAAATTAATATTTTGTTGTTTTATTTCATCTCTGATCTCATTAAATTTATCATTAAAATTACTATTTTGAACGTCAAAACGACGATCGAATTTTTCATCATTACTATCAAAACGACTCTTTATTTCTTTATTGTGTTCTTTCAATTCCTTGAATTGACTTAGTAAAATACTCATCATGTCATTATCAAATTTACTATTACATTTTGTTGAGGTTGGAGTTAGCTGAACCCCGGAGTCCTCTGTAATATTTGTTTCATTCGTAACACTTATATTCATAGTTTTATCGTCTTGACCTACATTCGGAGTTGAATGTACTTCAAGGCTACTCATGACAGCTGATTCATTAAAATTACTTATTTCTTCTATCTAATTTCCATTATTTCCTGCCATTTTTAAATTATAAATTTACTGATTTTCGGTTAAATAATTCTCTTAGCTTACATATAAAACATCTTATACTTAACCTAACAATGACGTACTATTTTATGTATGCTACGTAATTTGTACGTATTATTGCTTAACCTCCAAATCACGCTTGTATTTACCTGTAGGTGCGGCTTTTTGTATAAAATTTAATTTATAAAAAACTCGTCTCAAGTTCGAGGCGCCAATTGTGTAATATCGATTAATAAGACTTACAACATTTAAATTTGTCCCTGTTCTCGGGTGTCAATTGTGTATTCTCATTCACAGTACAAATTAATAATTAATAAAATTAACCATTTTTATATACTTCTTACCTTCTATCGGGTTCCAAGGTTCTTCACACGAACGGTGAAATACAAGCAAGACTTAGGGTTACGTGTAGTAATAATTACTCTCATTTTCAGTTAACTATTTCAACTTCATTTTATTATTCTTTTATCATTCTTTTTTATGAATCAATTAAAACATGCTTTCTCATTTTACACTCTCTAATCTTTCAGAAGAACAAAATTAAATATTGAGGTAGCGACCCCCATCTACTACAAACACATTGAAATACAAAACCACAAGTAATTTTAATTTATATACTTAAATTATTTAGGTACCTATTAAAAGAAAAACAACCCAGCTTGCTCGCTCTCACACGCATACAGATTACCCCCTTTTATATAAAATAAGAATAGGT
Organism: Magicicada septendecula; assembly: GCA_034769895.1. Classification (NCBI taxonomy): domain Eukaryota; kingdom Metazoa; phylum Arthropoda; class Insecta; order Hemiptera; family Cicadidae; genus Magicicada; species Magicicada septendecula. The sequence goes on along the minus strand of CM068373.1, from coordinate 14,502,689 downwards.
TTGATTTAATACAATTACATGCTGCAGCGTCGTCTCTGCCGACCACGTGGCGTGTCCTGTAATGTTCTCTCACTATGTCCCAAAGGTTGTTAGTTTACTTTTGATAAAATTGTCACTTGTTTCACCGTGTTCCATATTAATTTAGACTTTTACACTGTTTTGCACATCTCTGATACACTTGGTTGGTCGGCCGACCCTAACTAGCTCGAGCGATGTTATTATTGACCACGCGTGGTCTGGAGTTCTATGTCGACTGCCCGGCAACTGCGAACTCGGCTCCCCACTTTTGCTGGTGGCCCAACAGGAAACACACTGCCTTCAGGTTATGAATTTTTCGTCAACATACAATATGTCTGGATTGTCCATGGGCCACTTGAGCTAGTGTTGTTGAACGGAGACGATATCCGAGGGTTTGGTAGGAGGAGCCTTTATTTGATTTCCGCCGTCTGCAAAGCATGTGGCAAGGAAATCTTTATGCCTCGCCATTTTCTCTGCGTCGGTTCAGATTTTTTGTGCGTAGAAACTGCGCCCCATCGAGTGTATGCGTGTAGTTGTACGTGACAAACATTCAGTTTATAAACAAGTATCACATTCTCCAGCTACACTCCGCTCAAAAAGTTACATCACGGTACATTGTTTGAATAGAACCTTTTTACATGGGACTTATAATGATGATACAGAATAAATTTAATAAAAAATAAAAACACCCTTTTTGACACATTACAGGTAGTCTTAATCATACCATTTTAGCTGATACATAATTTTTTCAGAACTCAAGCATCCACTTATTTAAATGATTTTAAATATAAATTTTAGGACATGGAAGTCGTGTATGGTTACTTGACGTCTATGGTTAAAAAATACCGATTTTTTAACAATTACCATTGTTTGAAAAAGTTTAAATGAATTTTTGAGTTAACTATTTGAAAAATATATTGTACTAACCGTCTGTGACTTCTCATATGATGTCCTTCCTTATTGCAACATGTTTCGAGACACTTGTCTCATTTTCAAAGTATAAAATATTTAGCACTTTATGGTTAAATATTTTATTTATATTATATAAATATTGTGCTATTTATGGTTTTAATGTTTGACAAGTGTATCAGTGAATGATATGTGTTAAATATTTTATGCTTTGAAAATGAGACAAGTGTCTCGAAACATGTCGCAATAAGAAAGGACATCATACGAGAAGTCACAGACGGTTAGTACAATATATTTTTCATATAGTTAACGGACACGTGGCTTGGTACTAAAACAGGTTTATTCCTACTAAAATATGAATTTTTGAGTACTTTATTCTTGTTAAAATGTAAAACGTTGAAAGTAAACTACCCCTCCCACTTAACCGATCTTCACCAAAATCAATAGGCCTTGAGTCCTCTACAACTTGGGCACATATGCAAAACATTATTTGATTCTGTTTGAATTTGCGGCAGTTATCGTTCACCATAGAAAAAAATCTACACAGACACTTTTCAGAAAATTACTTTTCTTCATGTTTTGAAGGTAGTACAATCAGAATCAGCCCTTATCTCGAACACGATTTTTTTTGCAATCACCATAGTTCCATTTTCTTACAGAACATGGAAGTAAAAATAAATTCTTTATCACCTTAGATAGACACACTTTAACTTAATGAAGACATCAAGCAAGAAGTTCAGAATAGAGAAATGCCCCCAACTGTTACCTTGATAAAAAGTGGGTTCATGAAGGACCACCACAAGTATGGACCACATAAATTGATACAGAGTTAGTTGAAAGCATATGTTTCCCATCACAATATAACATACATAAGCTACCTGATATCAAAAAATAGACAGCAAAGGTTGTAAATGAAATGGCTGCATATAATGAAGTCATTATGTTGAGCATGTAATTAAAGAATAAGATAAGCTATGACAACACTACAGACATTGCTTTTGATAATCTTATCATGAATATCGTTGACAGTAGCAATTCACGTTCTGAGACAGACATGGAAGCAATCGAGTTACTCACTGGCAGCAACTAACAGTTGACAGTACTCTGATAAATAGTTATCACAGCTTCATACTTTTGTTTTAAGTAAACTAGTTGTGATTCTCATTGTCACACAAATTTTACTTTGGTCAGTAACGTTAAAATTTTCACAAGTCACTTCCATGTTTACACAGTATCAACTATAATGTACCATTACATTCCAAATTATATAGATTGATAAGTATTTAGATTGGAGGCAACATTTTTTATCCTTAATCAAGAGTGGTAAGTTCATAGCCGCCCAAAAAGATGGGGTTTTGCCGCAAAAAGAATAGGAACGAGGTAAACATACTACGTGAATTCACGTCCCCTGTGTACTACCTTTAACATCATATTTATTCCTCTTATTCTCCCATTTATTCTAACCCGCCGTCTATCTTACCCCCATCCCCTTTGCAACAAAATTCATCTTCAAACTATACTGTAACTACAGCCATTGGCTAAATTTATTTTTTACCAATAACACTAGAAAATTTATGTGAATGTACTGCCTTGTAAAATATAGCCTCCTTAAACTATTTACAATCACTCTAAAGCAGTACTGGTACGTGATATGGTACACCTAGCCGCTGCACCTTGAGTGTAAAACATAATTTATATCACGTACCTTTAGGGGTCTCCCTCTCCGTTCAATAAGATGCTGAAATTTCTACTCTATACCAATTTTGGTGGAGTAGGACCATCGTTGCTTTCACCCCCTCTTTAGAAGTTCCGCCAACCATGGTCTGCCTCCAAACAGCCAAAATCCACGGTCAGGGATGGTGAAGCCGTGACCACCCAAAAATGGGGGAGAGTCCCTTCTGAAACAAAATAAAATACTTAACTAAAAATGAACTTTTTTCATGTGAAAAACTTACTATTTTATTGTACGCGTTTCGGCTTAGTATCCGCCTTCTTCAGCTTTGGTAACAGACTGGCATCATTTTGTAACGGTTGTGTGGAAGGTGAAGTGGGGGTGGTGTGTGGAGGAAGGGGATTGGCGCGGGGATTCAACTTACTGTTTGTTTTCTGTATAATTGTGTCAAAAAGTGTATGTGATTTATATTGTAATTGATCGTTGAGTATGTTGTTTGGTTGTGTTGTGTGGTGTTTATATATTTCGTATTGTTCAGTTGTGTTGAGTTTTTGACCTTTGGGTATGTAATGTAAAATTTCAAGATTAGTGTCTATGTTGGTGTAACTGTGGTTTTCTGTGTGTATGTGTGTGGCAAATGCAGAGTGTATATTGTTGTTGGTTAAAGCTTTTAAGTGTTCAGAATAACGGGATGAAAAAGATCTTCCCGTCTGGCCTATGTAGAAACTGTTGCAGTCATTACAATTTAATTTGTAAACACCTGTTTTGTTATATTTGTCTACGTCTGTGTTTGTATTACTGATGTGTTTTTTGATGGTATTGGTTGTTCTGAATGCTATTTTGTATTTGTGTTTTCTGAATGTATTGGCGATTTTGTGTGTGTATGAGTTGTGGTATGTGAGTGTGATGTACTTATTGTGTTGTGTGTTGATGGTATTTAGTGTTTTGTTGTTTTTGTTTTTGATGCGTTTGTGTAGTATGTTTATTAAATTGGGGTTATAACCGTTTTTTATTGCTATGTATTTTATTGTGTTGAGTTCGTCGGTGTAATCTTGTTTATTTAAGGGTATTTTAGTTAGTCTATGGAGCATATGGTTGAAGGCCGCATGTTTATGTTGTGTTGGGTGGTTTGATGTGTTGTGTATAACCATGTCAGTTGTGGTTGGTTTCCTGTATATTTTGTACGTGTGTGTATTGTTAGTTTTGTTAATTGTTAGGTCTAGAAAATTTATACTATTGTTTTGTTCAGTTTCCAGTGTAAATTTTAATTTGTGGTGTATAGTGTTTATGTATTTGTGGAAGTTTTCAACTTGTCTTGTGTTGCCTTTGAATAAAAGTAATATATCATCTACATACCTGTGCCAGTATATAATTTTGTTAGTGTATTTGTTGTTGTTTATTATGTGGTTCTGTTCAATGTTGTGTATATATATTTCTGCTAGTATTCCTGATATGGGGGATCCCATCGGGAGTCCTTCTGTTTGTGTGTATATTTTGTTATTGTATGTAAAGTAATTTTGTTCAGTTATTATTTTGGTAAGTGTGATGATTTCTTGTATGTGTGTTTCAGGTGTGTTGTTTTGTCTGAGTAGTTGTTCTAGTGTTTGTATGGTTTCTTTGATGGGGACATTAGTGTATAAATTGGTTATATCAAAAGATGCCAGAGTTGAGTTATGTGGGATGTGTATGTGTTCAGTTTTCCTGACTAGGTCAATGTTGTTTTTGATAGAGGTGTTGTTGCTGAGTTTTATGTTTTCTCTGATTATTTTGTCTAGTTGTTTTGCTATTTTGTGGGAGGGGGCCTGTGTGTTGTTTATTAATGGTCTGATTGGAATGTTAGGTTTATGTATTTTTGGTAATGCATTTAGTTTAGGGGGGTTAGGTTTTATTTGTTTAAGGTATTTGGCGTTTTCTGGTTTGATTATATGTTTGGTGTTGTTTATAAATTTATTAATCTGTTTATGAAATTTTAGTGTGGGGTCTTTATTTATTTCCGTTATATTATTTTCGTTGAAGAAACTTTCGATTTTAGTGTTTAATTGGTGTTTGTCCATTATGACGCTAATGTTACCTTTGTCGGCTTTTAGGATTGTTGTGTTGTGTTCGAGTAACTTGTGTTTTACACTATTGAGTGTTTTTATTTCATTGTTGTGTATTTTTGGTTTTGTATGTGTGTTTTGAAGTTTCCTTTTTATGTCGTGACGTATCGGGTCATGGTCGTTGAGGTGCGTGTTTTGTACAGCCGTTTCTGCGTCTATGATGATGTCGCGTATGTGTTTATTGTGATTTTGATGTTAGTTGTATTGGTATTCAAATTATGTTTCAGTCCTTTGTTTAATAAATCCATTTCATCTTTTGTGAAATTAATGTGTGTTGTATTGACTACGCGTGCGTGGAATATGTGTGCCGGTTCAGGGATTGATTCAATTGTGTGTGTTGTGAGGTTAGTTATTTTTTTGTTGTGTCGATGTTGTATTGTCAATTTGAGTTTTTCTATGTTGTCTTGTGTGTGTTGTATTACATTTTCAAGTTCTGTGTGGTGTAATATTTGTGTGAGTTTCACGTGTAAGTTATATGCCTGTCTGTTGAGTGTGTCTTTTTTATGGTATAAATAATTGATTATGTTGTTCAGGTTTATTTGTTCTAATTTCCGTTTGGTTTGTAGTGCTGTATGTGTGTTTTGTTTTATTGTAACTTGTGCGTGTGTTGGTATGATGTTGTGTTTTCGACAAGTTTTATTGAATGCTATGTGTAAGGAAGTTTTTGTTACTTGTTGCTTGGCGTTTCTGTACTTATTGATGAAATACGCTTTATCTGCGGTATTATAGTTGTCTTGATTATTCATCTCTTCTTTCACAGCACTAACACTTAACTAAAAATGAACTTTTTTCATGTGAAAAACCTACTATTTTATTGTACGCGTTTCGGCTTAGTATCCGCCTTCTTCAGCTTTGGTAACAGACTGCCAGCATTTTGTAACGGTTGTGTGGAAGGTGAAGTGGGGGTGGTGTGTGGAGGAAGGGGATTGGCGCGGGGATTCAACTTACTGTTTGTTTTCTGTATAATTGTGTCAAAAAGTGTATGTGATTTATATTGTAATTGATCGTTGAGTATGTTGTTTGGTTGTGTTGTGTGGTGTTTATATATTTCGTATTGTTCAGTTGTGTTGAGTTTTTGACCTTTGGGTATGTAATGTAAAATTTCAAGATTAGTGTCTATGTTGGTGTAACTGTGGTTTTCTGTGTGTATGTGTGTGGCAAATGCAGAGTGTATATTGTTGTTGGTTAAAGCTTTTAAGTGTTCAGAATAACGGGATGAAAAAGATCTTCCCGTCTGGCCTATGTAGAAACTGTTGCAGTCATTACAATTTAATTTGTAAACACCTGTTTTGTTATATTTGTCTACGTCTGTGTTTGTATTACTGATGTGTTTTTTGATGGTATTGGTTGTTCTGAATGCTATTTTGTATTTGTGTTTTCTGAATGTATTGGCGATTTTGTGTGTGTATGAGTTGTGGTATGTGAGTGTGATGTACTTATTGTGTTGTGTGTTGATGGTATTTAGTGTTTTGTTGTTTTTGTTTTTGATGCGTTTGTGTAGTATGTTTATTAAATTGGGGTTATAACCGTTTTTTATTGCTATGTATTTTATTGTGTTGAGTTCGTCGGTGTAATCTTGTTTATTTAAGGGTATTTTAGTTAGTCTATGGAGCATATGGTTGAAGGCCGCATGTTTATGTTGTGTTGGGTGGTTTGATGTGTTGTGTATAACCATGTCAGTTGTGGTTGGTTTCCTGTATATTTTGTACGTGTGTGTATTGTTAGTTTTGTTAATTGTTAGGTCTAGAAAATTTATACTATTGTTTTGTTCAGTTTCCAGTGTAAATTTTAATTTGTGGTGTATAGTGTTTATGTATTTGTGGAAGTTTTCAACTTGTCTTGTGTTGCCTTTGAATAAAAGTAATATATCATCTACATACCTGTGCCAGTATATAATTTTGTTAGTGTATTTGTTGTTGTTTATTATGTGGTTCTGTTCAATGTTGTGTATATATATTTCTGCTAGTATTCCTGATATGGGGGATCCCATCGGGAGTCCTTCTGTTTGTGTGTATATTTTGTTATTGTATGTAAAGTAATTTTGTTCAGTTATTATTTTGGTAAGTGTGATGATTTCTTGTATGTGTGTTTCAGGTGTGTTGTTTTGTCTGAGTAGTTGTTCTAGTGTTTGTATGGTTTCTTTGATGGGGACATTAGTGTATAAATTGGTTATATCAAAAGATGCCAGAGTTGAGTTATGTGGGATGTGTATGTGTTCAGTTTTCCTGACTAGGTCAATGTTGTTTTTGATAGAGGTGTTGTTGCTGAGTTTTATGTTTTCTCTGATTATTTTGTCTAGTTGTTTTGCTATTTTGTGGGAGGGGGCCTGTGTGTTGTTTATTAATGGTCTGATTGGAATGTTAGGTTTATGTATTTTTGGTAATGCATTTAGTTTAGGGGGGTTAGGTTTTATTTGTTTAAGGTATTTGGCGTTTTCTGGTTTGATTATATGTTTGGTGTTGTTTATAAATTTATTAATCTGTTTATGAAATTTTAGTGTGGGGTCTTTATTTATTTCCGTTATATTATTTTCGTTGAAGAAACTTTCGATTTTAGTGTTTAATTGGTGTTTGTCCATTATGACGCTAATGTTACCTTTGTCGGCTTTTAGGATTGTTGTGTTGTGTTCGAGTAACTTGTGTTTTACACTATTGAGTGTTTTTATTTCATTGTTGTGTATTTTTGGTTTTGTATGTGTGTTTTGAAGTTTCCTTTTTATGTCGTGACGTATCGGGTCATGGTCGTTGAGGTGCGTGTTTTGTACAGCCGTTTCTGCGTCTATGATGATGTCGCGTATTAGTCCAGTCGCCAGAGTAAAAATAACGGTAAAATTTCTTAAAAAATTGAGGCAAAGTGATATTTGGTATAGTTATTGAAAAAGGTCTAAATATCGGTTTAAAATCATCTTTGCATGTTTATAAGGTCAGGCTTTTTAAAAAAAATCCCTTATTTAAGGGCAGCGCGCGGTAAAATCGATAAAAGCGTTTACATTCCGTGAATTTCTTTCCTTACTACTAAATAAACCATTTTCTCATGATAAAGTCTTCATTCTGTTTGTTTAAAACAGTTCCAATTTTAATAGTAATAAAATCAAAATAACGATTTTGTTATTATTTCATCGTTAGGAGTATTAAATCGATAGACGGAATGGTCGATTTTAACAAATCTTCCTCTGTTGAATAATATTATTAAATATGTGTATCTTAATATACATAAAAGTCATTGTGTGTATTTATATTCCACATCTCCTACTAAACCACTGGACCAATTTCAACAAAACTTAGCACAAATATTTTATGCAACGGGAGAACCAACATAAGATAGGTGTTTTGGGCCCTGGTGGATGTCAAAAATGGAAAATATGAAAATACCGCATGTAGGGTATCAAATTAAAGGGGATTTCAATGCAAGTAACAATTTTTCATGCATATAAGCACTATTAAAAATTCTTGGGCCCTGGGGCTTAATAAATGGGTGGTTTTGGGGGAGGTCAAAAATGGAAAATATGAAAAACCACTGGACCGATTTCCACCTAACTTGGCACAAATTTTTTACGCAACGGGAGAACCAACATAAGATAGGTGTTTTGGGCCCGGGGGGGATCTCAAAAATGAAAAATATGAAATATGAAAATACTGTGGGGTATCAAATTAAAGGGAATTTCAATGCAAGTAACAATTTTACATGCATATACGTACTATTGAATATGTTTGGGCCCTGGGGCTCAATAAATGGGTTGTAATGGAGGGGTGTCAAAAATGGATAAAATTTTTGGTCTCCGGGGCTCAATAAATTGGTGGAATTGGAGGAGGGGTGATGTCAAAAATGGAAAATATGAAAATACCGCACGTGGGGTATCAAATTAAAGGGAATTTCAATGTAAGTAACAATTTGACGTGCATATTAATTTTGATTATTATAAATATCCCCCCTGCTTGGTGGATGTGAAAAAAACAGCATAAAGGGTATCAAATTAAAGTGAATTTCCTAGCAAGTACGAATATGGCACCACTTTCTCCCAAGCAAAGCCGGGCAAATCCTCCAGTAATAAATAAAATATTTCAAAGAAAAGCTCTCTTTTTAATAAAAGGTAAAACGAATACAAACAAAATAACATTATACAAGAATATATACATTTTTTTTAATTTGGAATTTTAAAAATTATTTATGTTGAGAATTTAGTTAGTGATTTCTTCTTCTTCTTCTTCTTCTTCTTCTTCTTCTTCTTCTTCTTCTTCTTCTTCTTCTTCTTCTTCTTCTTCTTCTTCTTCGAGGATTTTTTTCTCACTATCATCAAAATCAATCTCGTCAACAATTGGAAAGTTTTTGCAAGTTTCAGTTGAGCATGTACCACAAACCGATGAACATAAAAGACCAGCGCTTCTGCATGTACACGATCCTTTTTTGCAGCCAGTTTTGCAATTACAAAAGATCATTTTTAATAAAGATTTTGGGGCAGCTGGCTGTGTCATTTTTATAGGCGTTAAAATTTCTCCAACATTCCAACCCCAGTCTTTGGTATTAGATCACTGCCGAGCCATTGCTGGACTTGTAACATTATGACATTATGTATATCATCATCAGGTGAGGATTGGACCATTTCAAACGCTTTCTGATACAAAGGTTGATCGAAAGTAACAAAACAATTAAATAGATTTAAGTTTTTCACTAGTTTTACAGCGTATTTTAAAACGGTGTATATTGTATTTTTGTCAGTTGGAAGAGAGTGTAAAAAGGCAAGCAAACAATTCTAGATAATGTATAAGTCATATTTTCCAAAAGCTTGGACATAAAGGCATTCCAGCCAGTAATGCCTGGTTTTGCCTGGTTTGGTCACTCCATAAATCCAAAGCAAGTCAGCATTAGAAAAATCATATTATTAAAACTCGGATTATCTACTTTTTCAAAAACAATGTTTTGGAGTGCATGTGTATTAATATTTTCAAAAATTTGGAATGGTATTTTGTAAATTTTGCTGATTTATTTTGCAGTAGGCTTAACTGTCAATCGTTTTAAGGGAACTTTGTTATAACAACAATCTCTGGGACTTACAATCATAATACCTCCCATACTATGAAAAGTATTTTTCCCGTCTATAGTATTGATGTTAATATCTGAATTGTCAAATGCCAATTGTGCAAAACAACCAGATCTAAATGGAGAACGTGGACTAAGCAATACACTATCCTCATAAAGTGTTGCTTCTTTGTATGATGAACACACTCCCAGATGCGACAATATATCTGTAATTCGTTTTGAAGCAAATTTCCTATGCAACATTACATACAGACCAACTTGCAATGGTGATAGAAAGGTTCTAGGTCTTATGCAACTCAGAAATTGAATGAGTAATTGCTGTGCATTTTGTTTCATATGAACTAATATCACCTTTTTAATTTTTTAAAATTATTTCTTCTATCAGAAACTGAAGGGATTCTGGGATATTCTCATTAATATTTTGGAATATATTATCACTTGGAGGATAAAATTCTGTATTACTTTTCTTCAGATTAACATCGTTTCGAATAATTACTGCTGCAGATTTTGAGATTTTTCTTTTTTCTTCATTTTCATCTTTTTTTGAGGCTATCCATACTTGACGCATGACATTGTATTCACGATCTACAAGACATATGAGGGTTGAGCCACCTTTTCTGGATATAATTCTTATACAATCGCCATAATTTTCTTTTAATTTAGCAATAATGGTATTTGGATGACGAGCATCATGGCCTGTTTAAGAAAATTAGATATTAAATAAAATAAACATGAAAATTTAATTTAAAAAGTAGTATAATTATAATTTATAATTAAGCAATATATTTACCTATTAATGCAATTAATTCTATGAGCATAAACTGGGTATCATCACTGTCACTTAAATAATCAAAAATCAATTCCATTTGACGTGAGATTTTTACATCCTTGGGTCGACCTTTAGCATCACTTGTGTCACTAGTGTAACTGTTTAACACTTTTTTGTGACAACTGCGGTGATATCTCGCTTGTACAGCTACCAAATCATCACAAGAAATTCGTCGTAGAATTGCTTTTCTTAATTCGTCATTATGTTCTGCAATCATTTCTAATAATTTTTCTTTAAAAGTAGGACTTTGAATTATGGAAATATTTTTGCGTTGATTAATACTTAATCTCGTATTACTTTTATCGGCATCTAATCCACAAATTATACAAAGTTTTTTGAAATCAAACAATTCTTTACTCTTTCTGACTTTACTCTTGACTGGGCTATATTTACTTTTTTTCGACAAAGTGCCTAAATCCTTATAACACAAAACATCATTCCTTTTTAACGTATATTTTTCTCGACATTTCCTGTGTACTAAAATTGAATCAACTTTTTTTAACATTTCATATTTTCCATCGTTTCTCTCAGAGCTAACTCTTATTAAATTCGGTAGTCCTCGAGTCACTTTTTCTGTATCTTCAATACAAAGATCAGCATTACAAATAAAACATATTTCAGTATCACACTGGTCCATATTTAATACCTAAAAATCAAAAAACCTTATGTAGCACTTATGTTCAGTAAAAGTATTCTTTAAAACTTCACCACTAGTGAAGTCACAATATCTCTTTTGAAAATTTTTTCATTTTCAATTTTAAATCCACCGTTTTTACCAAATTTGTTTTTTTAAATATGTGCCTTTTATAAACTTTTAATGTATGTAAGAAATGATCAGTACAAATAATTTTTTTTTTTTAGAAAAAATGCAGTTCTTGACGTTTAATTTTTTTAAATGGTCAAAAAATGGTGTCAGAAAGGCCAAAAAATTTTGTTAATTAACCACCCGAAAGTATTTTTAATAAGCTTTAATTTAAGCCGTCGTACACCTTTGTGCCACAGTCGTGCCATACTTTATGAGCACTCAAAGTTGTTTTGTGAATTGCGATTTTTTTGAGGTTATATTCAACATTTCAATATGAAATTTGTGGGGTTTATAGTACTCCACAGAGGTTACCTTTCCCTCAAGTTTTATCAACTTTCATTAATTTGTGTTAAAACAACAGCAATTTGTTTATAAACGCCATCGCCACTTTATTTATTTATTAACAATAATAATAATATCGACTTTCGTATTAAGGCTAGAAATGTTCTTAATTTATTATAGAATACTGAAAAAAAATTCACATTAAAATCGGCTTGTTAGGTCCAAAGGTATTTATAAAAACGCTATTTTGCAACTTAAATTGTTAATAAAAAAATAAACGGGTTGTTTTTACACAAAACTTAACTATTAGCACATTAACAACAAAACATTAACCAATTTAGCATACAAAATATCGACTCCCAAAACAATTCACATATGATTTTTATTTTGACTCCACTACACGTGTTCACAAATAAATGAATATTAGCATGTATAAAAAGTGTAAACAAAAACTTTAAACTACAATTTTTTTTACCTGTTTTATATGATAAAAACAAAAATATTTGTAATGTTTTGATTATAACCTTTGAAGAAATATCAACTGCGTTACTGCTCCGTTCTTGTATAGCAGATGTTTGTACGGCACACCACAACAATGGGTGTTGCGCGCACAGCTACATTTACAGTTGCACACTCGAGAGGAATAGAATGCCGCGCCGTTTAAAAATTTTACCTGTTTTCTAGGATCTTGTTTTTAGAGTATAGGTATAATCAGGTAAGAGAAATAACATGAATAGATAGATTTAGCATTGTAGTAGCTGTAACGTTAATTTCAAGTACTCAAATAAACCCACTTAAAAGATACATGTATGTAACGCAAAGGAGGCACCTTTTTTTAGTATACACAATTTTTATTTATTTTTTTTAATTTTGAAAATGATTTTAATTTTCATGAGTGTAGTTTGTGATGCAGAACACTTGCAGCTTTCAAATACAATTTTTTGTATTTCGATATCTCTATTTTTAAGATTAATAAAGGCAGATAAACTCTGAATTTTAGAGTAAATTTAAAATACGTCGAAATACTCACTTTTGAAAAGGTTTTTTTTTTTAAATAACAACTTCAAAAGTAGTTTTCATTATTATAAAATAAAAAGTTTATCTCTTTTAAAGGTAAATTAGTAAAGAACTACTATTTTTTTAAATTTTATTGTATAGTACTTGTAATTTTGTGGTTTCACTTCTTTTTGTATCTACAGTAAATATTTATACACTATATTCTTTATGTTCAAATAAAATATTTATGTAAAAATCAACAAATTTTGAAAGCTATATTGTTCCTCTTCAAAACTAGCCTTTCTTAAACTGGCTACGCTTAGATTAAAGAAAGTTATGATATTTTTGAATAGACGCGCCTGGCTAATTTAGCGAATTACGCAAGATCGGGGGCAAACGCTCTTTTTAAAACGCAGCGCTCATCATTACCAATTTTCAGGAAAACAGTTCCATTAACGTAAAAATATGTAAGGAGACTTTCTGAAGGAAATTGTTTGCTCCTCAATATACACCTTTTTATTTCTTCCAACTGTACATATTTACGGAGTGCTTTAAGAAAATCTGTCTTTACGATTTTTCCAGACCATTTTCAGAAAACCCTAGAAAGGTAAACATGCAAAGATTTTTTTATATTAATTATTAACGTTTATTTAACACGTGCACCAAATATTGCTTTGCCCCAATTTTTTATCAAGTCAAAATCTCTGGCGACTGGACTATATGTGTTTATTGTGATTTTTGATGTTAGTTGTATTGGTATTCAAATTATGTTTCAGTCCTTTGTTTAATAAATCCATTTCATCTTTTGTGAAATTAATGTGTGTTGTATTGACTACGCGTGCGTGGAATATGTGTGCCGGTTCAGGGATTGATTCAATTGTGTGTGTTGTGAGGTTAGTTATTTTTTTGTTGTGTCGATGTTGTATTGTCAATTTGAGTTTTTCTATGTTGTCTTGTGTGTGTTGTATTACATTTTCAAGTTCTGTGTGGTGTAATATTTGTGTGAGTTTCACGTGTAAGTTATATGCCTGTCTGTTGAGTGTGTCTTTTTTATGGTATAAATAATTGATTATGTTGTTTAGGTTTATTTGTTCTAATTTCCGTTTGGTTTGTAGTGCTGTATGTGTGTTTTGTTTTATTGTAACTTGTGCGTGTGTTGGTATAATGTTGTGTTTTTGACAAGTTTTATTGAATGCTATGTGTAAGGAAGTTTTTGTTACTTGTTGCTTGGCGTTTCTGTACTTATTGATGAAATACGCTTTATCTGCGGTATTATAGTTTCTTGATTATTCATCTCTTCTTTCACAGCACTAACACTTAACTAAAAATGAACTTTTTTCATGTGAAAAACTTACTATTTTATTGTACGCGTTTCGGCTTAGTATCCGCCTTCTTCAGCTTTGGTAACAGACTGCCAGCATTTTGTAACGGTTGTGTGGAAGGTGAAGTGGGGGTGGTGTGTGGAGGAAGGGGATTGGCGCGGGGATTCAACTTACTGTTTGTTTTCTGTATAATTGTGTCAAAAAGTGTATGTGATTTATATTGTAATTGATCGTTGAGTATGTTGTTTGGTTGTGTTGTGTGGTGTTTATATATTTCGTATTGTTCAGTTGTGTTGAGTTTTTGACCTTTGGGTATGTAATGTAAAATTTCAAGATTAGTGTCTATGTTGGTGTAACTGTGGTTTTCTGTGTGTATGTGTGTGGCAAATGCAGAGTGTATATTGTTGTTGGTTAAAGCTTTTAAGTGTTCAGAATAACGGGATGAAAAAGATCTTCCCGTCTGGCCTATGTAGAAACTATTGCAGTCATTACAATTTAATTTGTAAACACCTGTTTTGTTATATTTGTCTACGTCTGTGTTTGTATTACTGATGTGTTTTTTGATGGTATTGGTTGTTCTGAATGCTATTTTGTATTTGTGTTTTCTGAATGTATTGGCGATTTTGTGTGTGTATGAGTTGTGGTATGTGAGTGTGATGTACTTATTGTGTTGTGTGTTGATGGTATTTAGTGTTTTGTTGTTTTTGTTTTTGATGCGTTTGTGTAGTATGTTTATTAAATTGGGGTTATAACCGTTTTTTATTGCTATGTATTTTATTGTGTTGAGTTCGTCGGTGTAATCTTGTTTATTTAAGGGTATTTTAGTTAGTCTATGGAGCATATGGTTGAAGGCCGCATGTTTATGTTGTGTTGGGTGGTTTGATGTGTTGTGTATAACCATGTCAGTTGTGGTTGGTTTCCTGTATATTTTGTACGTGTGTGTATTGTTAGTTTTGTTAATTGTTAGGTCTAGAAAATTTATACTATTGTTTTGTTCAGTTTCCAGTGTAAATTTTAATTTGTGGTGTATAGTGTTTATGTATTTGTGGAAGTTTTCAACTTGTCTTGTGTTGCCTTTGAATAAAAGTAATATATCATCTACATACCTGTGCCAGTATATAATTTTGTTAGTGTATTTGTTGTTGTTTATTATGTGGTTCTGTTCAATGTTGTGTATATATATTTCTGCTAGTATTCCTGATATGGGGGATCCCATCGGGAGTCCTTCTGTTTGTGTGTATATTTTGTTATTGTATGTAAAGTAATTTTGTTCAGTTATTATTTTGGTAAGTGTGATGATTTCTTGTATGTGTGTTTCAGGTGTGTTGTTTTGTCTGAGTAGTTGTTCTAGTGTTTGTATGGTTTCTTTGATGGGGACATTAGTGTATAAATTGGTTATATCAAAAGATGCCAGAGTTGAGTTATGTGGGATGTGTATGTGTTCAGTTTTCCTGACTAGGTCAATGTTGTTTTTGATAGAGGTGTTGTTGCTGAGTTTTATGTTTTCTCTGATTATTTTGTCTAGTTGTTTTGCTATTTTGTGGGAGGGGGCCTGTGTGTTGTTTATTAATGGTCTGATTGGAATGTTAGGTTTATGTATTTTTGGTAATGCATTTAGTTTAGGGGGGTTAGGTTTTATTTGTTTAAGGTATTTGGCGTTTTCTGGTTTGATTATATGTTTGGTGTTGTTTATAAATTTATTAATCTGTTTATGAAATTTTAGTGTGGGGTCTTTATTTATTTCCGTTATATTATTTTCGTTGAAGAAACTTTCGATTTTAGTGTTTAATTGGTGTTTGTCCATTATGACGCTAATGTTACCTTTGTCGGCTTTTAGGATTGTTGTGTTGTGTTCGAGTAACTTGTGTTTTACACTATTGAGTGTTTTTATTTCATTGTTGTGTATTTTTGGTTTTGTATGTGTGTTTTGAAGTTTCCTTTTTATGTCGTGACGTATCGGGTCATGGTCGTTGAGGTGCGTGTTTTGTACAGCCGTTTCTGCGTCTATGATGATGTCGCGTATGTGTTTATTGTGATTTTTGATGTTAGTTGTATTGGTATTCAAATTATGTTTCAGTCCTTTGTTTAATAAATCCATTTCATCTTTTGTGAAATTAATGTGTGTTGTATTGACTACGCGTGCGTGGAATATGTGTGCCGGTTCAGGGATTGATTCAATTGTGTGTGTTGTGAGGTTAGTTATTTTTTTGTTGTGTCGATGTTGTATTGTCAATTTGAGTTTTTCTATGTTGTCTTGTGTGTGTTGTATTACATTTTCAAGTTCTGTGTGGTGTAATATTTGTGTGAGTTTCACGTGTAAGTTATATGCCTGTCTGTTGAGTGTGTCTTTTTTATGGTATAAATAATTGATTATGTTGTTTAGGTTTATTTGTTCTAATTTCCGTTTGGTTTGTAGTGCTGTATGTGTGTTTTGTTTTATTGTAACTTGTGCGTGTGTTGGTATGATGTTGTGTTTTCGACAAGTTTTATTGAATGCTATGTGTAAGGAAGTTTTTGTTACTTGTTGCTTGGCGTTTCTGTACTTATTGATGAAATACGCTTTATCTGCGGTATTATAGTTGTCTTGATTATTCATCTCTTCTTTCACAGCACTAACACTTAACTAAAAATGAACTTTTTTCATGTGAAAAACCTACTATTTTATTGTACGCGTTTCGGCTTAGTATCCGCCTTCTTCAGCTTTGGTAACAGACTGCCAGCATTTTGTAACGGTTGTGTGGAAGGTGAAGTGGGGGTGGTGTGTGGAGGAAGGGGATTGGCGCGGGGATTCAACTTACTGTTTGTTTTCTGTATAATTGTGTCAAAAAGTGTATGTGATTTATATTGTAATTGATCGTTGACTATGTTGTTTGGTTGTGTTGTGTGGTGTTTATATATTTCGTATTGTTCAGTTGTGTTGAGTTTTTGACCTTTGGGTATGTAATGTAAAATTTCAAGATTAGTGTCTATGTTGGTGTAACTGTGGTTTTCTGTGTGTATGTGTGTGGCAAATGCAGAGTGTATATTGTTGTTGGTTAAAGCTTTTAAGTGTTCAGAATAACGGGATGAAAAAGATCTTCCCGTCTGGCCTATGTAGAAACTATTGCAGTCATTACAATTTAATTTGTAAACACCTGTTTTGTTATATTTGTCTACGTCTGTGTTTGTATTACTGATGTGTTTTTTGATGGTATTGGTTGTTCTGAATGCTATTTTGTATTTGTGTTTTCTGAATGTATTGGCGATTTTGTGTGTGTATGAGTTGTGGTATGTGAGTGTGATGTACTTATTGTGTTGTGTGTTGATGGTATTTAGTGTTTTGTTGTTTTTGTTTTTGATGCGTTTGTGTAGTATGTTTATTAAATTGGGGTTATAACCGTTTTTTATTGCTATGTATTTTATTGTGTTGAGTTCGTCGGTGTAATCTTGTTTATTTAAGGGTATTTTAGTTAGTCTATGGAGCATATGGTTGAAGGCCGCATGTTTATGTTGTGTTGGGTGGTTTGATGTGTTGTGTATAACCATGTCAGTTGTGGTTGGTTTCCTGTATATTTTGTACGTGTGTGTATTGTTAGTTTTGTTAATTGTTAGGTCTAGAAAATTTATACTATTGTTTTGTTCAGTTTCCAGTGTAAATTTTAATTTGTGGTGTATAGTGTTTATGTATTTGTGGAAGTTTTCAACTTGTCTTGTGTTGCCTTTGAATAAAAGTAATATATCATCTACACACCTGTGCCAGTATATAATTTTGTTAGTGTATTTGTTGTTGTTTATTATGTGGTTCTGTTCAATGTTGTGTATATATATTTCTGCTAGTATTCCTGATATGGGGGATCCCATCGGGAGTCCTTCTGTTTGTGTGTATATTTTGTTATTGTATGTAAAGTAATTTTGTTCAGTTATTATTTTGGTAAGTGTGATGATTTCTTGTATGTGTGTTTCAGGTGTGTTGTTTTGTCTGAGTAGTTGTTCTAGTGTTTGTATGGTTTCTTTGATGGGGACATTAGTGTATAAATTGGTTATATCAAAAGATGCCAGAGTTGAGTTATGTGGGATGTGTATGTGTTCAGTTTTCCTGACTAGGTCAATGTTGTTTTTGATAGAGGTGTTGTTGCTGAGTTTTATGTTTTCTCTGATTATTTTGTCTAGTTGTTTTGCTATTTTGTGGGAGGGGGCCTGTGTGTTGTTTATTAATGGTCTGATTGGAATGTTAGGTTTATGTATTTTTGGTAATGCATTTAGTTTAGGGGGGTTAGGTTTTATTTGTTTAAGGTATTTGGCGTTTTCTGGTTTGATTATATGTTTGGTGTTGTTTATAAATTTATTAATCTGTTTATGAAATTTTAGTGTGGGGTCTTTATTTATTTCCGTTATATTATTTTCGTTGAAGAAACTTTCGATTTTAGTGTTTAATTGGTGTTTGTCCATTATGACGCTAATGTTACCTTTGTCGGCTTTTAGGATTGTTGTGTTGTGTTCGAGTAACTTGTGTTTTACACTATTGAGTGTTTTTATTTCATTGTTGTGTATTTTTGGTTTTGTATGTGTGTTTTGAAGTTTCCTTTTTATGTCGTGACGTATCGGGTCATGGTCGTTGAGGTGCGTGTTTTGTACAGCCGTTTCTGCGTCTATGATGATGTCGCGTATGTGTTTATTGTGATTTTTGATGTTAGTTGTATTGGTATTCAAATTATGTTTCAGTCCTTTGTTTAATAAATCCATTTCATCTTTTGTGAAATTAATGTGTGTTGTATTGACTACGCGTGCGTGGAATATGTGTGCCGGTTCAGGGATTGATTCAATTGTGTGTGTTGTGAGGTTAGTTATTTTTTTGTTGTGTCGATGTTGTATTGTCAATTTGAGTTTTTCTATGTTGTCTTGTGTGTGTTGTATTACATTTTCAAGTTCTGTGTGGTGTAATATTTGTGTGAGTTTCATGTGTAAGTTATATGCCTGTCTGTTGAGTGTGTCTTTTTTATGGTATAAATAATTGATTATGTTGTTTAGGTTTATTTGTTCTAATTTCCGTTTGGTTTGTAGTGCTGTATGTGTGTTTTGTTTTATTGTAACTTGTGCGTGTGTTGGTATGATGTTGTGTTTTCGACAAGTTTTATTGAATGCTATGTGTAAGGAAGTTTTTGTTACTTGTTGCTTGGCGTTTCTGTACTTATTGATGAAATACGCTTTATCTGCGGTATTATAGTTGTCTTGATTATTCATCTCTTCTTTCACAGCACTAACACTTAACTAAAAATGAACTTTTTTCATGTGAAAAACCTACTATTTTATTGTACGCGTTTCGGCTTAGTATCCGCCTTCTTCAGCTTTGGTAACAGACTGCCAGCATTTTGTAACGGTTGTGTGGAAGGTGAAGTGGGGGTGGTGTGTGGAGGAAGGGGATTGGCGCGGGGATTCAACTTACTGTTTGTTTTCTGTATAATTGTGTCAAAAAGTGTATGTGATTTATATTGTAATTGATCGTTGACTATGTTGTTTGGTTGTGTTGTGTGGTGTTTATATATTTCGTATTGTTCAGTTGTGTTGAGTTTTTGACCTTTGGGTATGTAATGTAAAATTTCAAGATTAGTGTCTATGTTGGTGTAACTGTGGTTTTCTGTGTGTATGTGTGTGGCAAATGCAGAGTGTATATTGTTGTTGGTTAAAGCTTTTAAGTGTTCAGAATAACGGGATGAAAAAGATCTTCCCGTCTGGCCTATGTAGAAACTATTGCAGTCATTACAATTTAATTTGTAAACACCTGTTTTGTTATATTTATCTACGTCTGTGTTTGTATTACTGATGTGTTTTTTGATGGTATTGGTTGTTCTGAATGCTATTTTGTATTTGTGTTTTCTGAATGTATTGGCGATTTTGTGTGTGTATGAGTTGTGGTATGTGAGTGTGATGTACTTATTGTGTTGTGTGTTGATGGTATTTAGTGTTTTGTTGTTTTTGTTTTTGATGCGTTTGTGTAGTATGTTTATTAAATTGGGGTTATAACCGTTTTTTATTGCTATGTATTTTATTGTGTTGAGTTCGTCGGTGTAATCTTGTTTATTTAAGGGTATTTTAGTTAGTCTATGGAGCATATGGTTGAAGGCCGCATGTTTATGTTGTGTTGGGTGGTTTGATGTGTTGTGTATAACCATGTCAGTTGTTGGTTTCCTGTATATTTTGTACGTGTGTGTATTGTTAGTTTTGTTAATTGTTAGGTCTAGAAAATTTATACTATTGTTTTGTTCAGTTTCCAGTGTAAATTTTAATTTGTGGTGTATAGTGTTTATGTATTTGTGGAAGTTTTCAACTTGTCTTGTGTTGCCTTTGAATAAAAGTAATATATCATCTACATACCTGTGCCAGTATATAATTTTGTTAGTGTATTTGTTGTTGTTTATTATGTGGTTCTGTTCAATGTTGTGTATATATATTTCTGCTAGTATTCCTGATATGGGGGATCCCATCGGGAGTCCTTCTGTTTGTGTGTATATTTTGTTATTGTATGTAAAGTAATTTTGTTCAGTTATTATTTTGGTAAGTGTGATGATTTCTTGTATGTGTGTTTCAGGTGTGTTGTTTTGTCTGAGTAGTTGTTCTAGTGTTTGTATGGTTTCTTTGATGGGGACATTAGTGTATAAATTGGTTATATCAAAAGATGCCAGAGTTGAGTTATGTGGGATGTGTATGTGTTCAGTTTTCCTGACTAGGTCAATGTTGTTTTTGATAGAGGTGTTGTTGCTGAGTTTTATGTTTTCTCTGATTATTTTGTCTAGTTGTTTTGCTATTTTGTGGGAGGGGGCCTGTGTGTTGTTTATTAATGGTCTGATTGGAATGTTAGGTTTATGTATTTTTGGTAATGCATTTAGTTTAGGGGGGTTAGGTTTTATTTGTTTAAGGTATTTGGCGTTTTCTGGTTTGATTATATGTTTGGTGTTGTTTATAAATTTATTAATCTGTTTATGAAATTTTAGTGTGGGGTCTTTATTTATTTCCGTTATATTATTTTCGTTGAAGAAACTTTCGATTTTAGTGTTTAATTGGTGTTTGTCCATTATGACGCTAATGTTACCTTTGTCGGCTTTTAGGATTGTTGTGTTGTGTTCGAGTAACTTGTGTTTTACACTATTGAGTGTTTTTATTTCATTGTTGTGTATTTTTGGTTTTGTATGTGTGTTTTGAAGTTTCCTTTTTATGTCGTGACGTATCGGGTCATGGTCGTTGAGGTGCGTGTTTTGTACAGCCGTTTCTGCGTCTATGATGATGTCGCGTATGTGTTTATTGTGATTTTTGATGTTAGTTGTATTGGTATTCAAATTATGTTTCAGTCCTTTGTTTAATAAATCCATTTCATCTTTTGTGAAATTAATGTGTGTTGTATTGACTACGCGTGCGTGGAATATGTGTGCCGGTTCAGGGATTGATTCAATTGTGTGTGTTGTGAGGTTAGTTATTTTTTTGTTGTGTCGATGTTGTATTGTCAATTTGAGTTTTTCTATGTTGTCTTGTGTGTGTTGTATTACATTTTCAAGTTCTGTGTGGTGTAATATTTGTGTGAGTTTCATGTGTAAGTTATATGCCTGTCTGTTGAGTGTGTCTTTTTTATGGTATAAATAATTGATTATGTTGTTTAGGTTTATTTGTTCTAATTTCCGTTTGGTTTGTAGTGCTGTATGTGTGTTTTGTTTTATTGTAACTTGTGCGTGTGTTGGTATGATGTTGTGTTTTCGACAAGTTTTATTGAATGCTATGTGTAAGGAAGTTTTTGTTACTTGTTGCTTGGCGTTTCTGTACTTATTGATGAAATACGCTTTATCTGCGGTATTATAGTTGTCTTGATTATTCATCTCTTCTTTCACAGCACTAACACTTAACTAAAAATGAACTTTTTTCATGTGAAAAACCTACTATTTTATTGTACGCGTTTCGGCTTAGTATCCGCCTTCTTCAGCTTTGGTAACAGACTGCCAGCATTTTGTAACGGTTGTGTGGAAGGTGAAGTGGGGGTGGTGTGTGGAGGAAGGGGATTGGCGCGGGGATTCAACTTACTGTTTGTTTTCTGTATAATTGTGTCAAAAAGTGTATGTGATTTATATTGTAATTGATCGTTGACTATGTTGTTTGGTTGTGTTGTGTGGTGTTTATATATTTCGTATTGTTCAGTTGTGTTGAGTTTTTGACCTTTGGGTATGTAATGTAAAATTTCAAGATTAGTGTCTATGTTGGTGTAACTGTGGTTTTCTGTGTGTATGTGTGTGGCAAATGCAGAGTGTATATTGTTGTTGGTTAAAGCTTTTAAGTGTTCAGAATAACGGGATGAAAAAGATCTTCCCGTCTGGCCTATGTAGAAACTATTGCAGTCATTACAATTTAATTTGTAAACACCTGTTTTGTTATATTTGTCTACGTCTGTGTTTGTATTACTGATGTGTTTTTTGATGGTATTGGTTGTTCTGAATGCTATTTTGTATTTGTGTTTTCTGAATGTATTGGCGATTTTGTGTGTGTATGAGTTGTGGTATGTGAGTGTGATGTACTTATTGTGTTGTGTGTTGATGGTATTTAGTGTTTTGTTGTTTTTGTTTTTGATGCGTTTGTGTAGTATGTTTATTAAATTGGGGTTATAACCGTTTTTTATTGCTATGTATTTTATTGTGTTGAGTTCGTCGGTGTAATCTTGTTTATTTAAGGGTATTTTAGTTAGTCTATGGAGCATATGGTTGAAGGCCGCATGTTTATGTTGTGTTGGGTGGTTTGATGTGTTGTGTATAACCATGTCAGTTGTGGTTGGTTTCCTGTATATTTTGTACGTGTGTGTATTGTTAGTTTTGTTAATTGTTAGGTCTAGAAAATTTATACTATTGTTTTGTTCAGTTTCCAGTGTAAATTTTAATTTGTGGTGTATAGTGTTTATGTATTTGTGGAAGTTTTCAACTTGTCTTGTGTTGCCTTTGAATAAAAGTAATATATCATCTACATACCTGTGCCAGTATATAATTTTGTTAGTGTATTTGTTGTTGTTTATTATGTGGTTCTGTTCAATGTTGTGTATATATATTTCTGCTAGTATTCCTGATATGGGGGATCCCATCGGGAGTCCTTCTGTTTGTGTGTATATTTTGTTATTGTATGTAAAGTAATTTTGTTCAGTTATTATTTTGGTAAGTGTGATGATTTCTTGTATGTGTGTTTCAGGTGTGTTGTTTTGTCTGAGTAGTTGTTCTAGTGTTTGTATGGTTTCTTTGATGGGGACATTAGTGTATAAATTGGTTATATCAAAAGATGCCAGAGTTGAGTTATGTGGGATGTGTATGTGTTCAGTTTTCCTGACTAGGTCAATGTTGTTTTTGATAGAGGTGTTGTTGCTGAGTTTTATGTTTTCTCTGATTATTTTGTCTAGTTGTTTTGCTATTTTGTGGGAGGGGGCCTGTGTGTTGTTTATTAATGGTCTGATTGGAATGTTAGGTTTATGTATTTTTGGTAATGCATTTAGTTTAGGGGGGTTAGGTTTTATTTGTTTAAGGTATTTGGCGTTTTCTGGTTTGATTATATGTTTGGTGTTGTTTATAAATTTATTAATCTGTTTATGAAATTTTAGTGTGGGGTCTTTATTTATTTCCGTTATATTATTTTCGTTGAAGAAACTTTCGATTTTAGTGTTTAATTGGTGTTTGTCCATTATGACGCTAATGTTACCTTTGTCGGCTTTTAGGATTGTTGTGTTGTGTTCGAGTAACTTGTGTTTTACACTATTGAGTGTTTTTATTTCATTGTTGTGTATTTTTGGTTTTGTATGTGTGTTTTGAAGTTTCCTTTTTATGTCGTGACGTATCGGGTCATGGTCGTTGAGGTGCGTGTTTTGTACAGCCGTTTCTGCGTCTATGATGATGTCGCGTATGTGTTTATTGTGATTTTTGATGTTAGTTGTATTGGTATTCAAATTATGTTTCAGTCCTTTGTTTAATAAATCCATTTCATCTTTTGTGAAATTAATGTGTGTTGTATTGACTACGCGTGCGTGGAATATGTGTGCCGGTTCAGGGATTGATTCAATTGTGTGTGTTGTGAGGTTAGTTATTTTTTTGTTGTGTCGATGTTGTATTGTCAATTTGAGTTTTTCTATGTTGTCTTGTGTGTGTTGTATTACATTTTCAAGTTCTGTGTGGTGTAATATTTGTGTGAGTTTCATGTGTAAGTTATATGCCTGTCTGTTGAGTGTGTCTTTTTTATGGTATAAATAATTGATTATGTTGTTTAGGTTTATTTGTTCTAATTTCCGTTTGGTTTGTAGTGCTGTATGTGTGTTTTGTTTTATTGTAACTTGTGCGTGTGTTGGTATGATGTTGTGTTTTCGACAACTTTTATTGAATGCTATGTGTAAGGAAGTTTTTGTTACTTGTTGCTTGGCGTTTCTGTACTTATTGATGAAATACGCTTTATCTGCGGTATTATAGTTGTCTTGATTATTCATCTCTTCTTTCACAGCACTAACACTTAACTAAAAATGAACTTTTTTCATGTGAAAAACTTACTATTTTATTGTACGCGTTTCGGCTTAGTATCCGCCTTCTTCAGCTTTGGTAACAGACTGCCAGCATTTTCTAACGGTTGTGTGGAAGGTGAAGTGGGGGTGGTGTGTGGAGGAAGGGGATTGGCGCGGGGATTCAACTTACTGTTTGTTTTCTGTATAATTGTGTCAAAAAGTGTATGTGATTTATATTGTAATTGATCGTTGACTATGTTGTTTGGTTGTGTTGTGTGGTGTTTATATATTTCGTATTGTTCAGTTGTGTTGAGTTTTTGACCTTTGGGTATGTAATGTAAAATTTCAAGATTAGTGTCTATGTTGGTGTAACTGTGGTTTTCTGTGTGTATGTGTGTGGCAAATGCAGAGTGTATATTGTTGTTGGTTAAAGCTTTTAAGTGTTCAGAATAACGGGATGAAAAAGATCTTCCCGTCTGGCCTATGTAGAAACTATTGCAGTCATTACAATTTAATTTGTAAACACCTGTTTTGTTATATTTGTCTACGTCTGTGTTTGTATTACTGATGTGTTTTTTGATGGTATTGGTTGTTCTGAATGCTATTTTGTATTTGTGTTTTCTGAATGTATTGGCGATTTTGTGTGTGTATGAGTTGTGGTATGTGAGTGTGATGTACTTATTGTGTTGTGTGTTGATGGTATTTAGTGTTTTGTTGTTTTTGTTTTTGATGCGTTTGTGTAGTATGTTTATTAAATTGGGGTTATAACCGTTTTTTATTGCTATGTATTTTATTGTGTTGAGTTCGTCGGTGTAATCTTGTTTATTTAAGGGTATTTTAGTTAGTCTATGGAGCATATGGTTGAAGGCCGCATGTTTATGTTGTGTTGGGTGGTTTGATGTGTTGTGTATAACCATGTCAGTTGTGGTTGGTTTCCTGTATATTTTGTACGTGTGTGTATTGTTAGTTTTGTTAATTGTTAGGTCTAGAAAATTTATACTATTGTTTTGTTCAGTTTCCAGTGTAAATTTTAATTTGTGGTGTATAGTGTTTATGTATTTGTGGAAGTTTTCAACTTGTCTTGTGTTGCCTTTGAATAAAAGTAATATATCATCTACATACCTGTGCCAGTATATAATTTTGTTAGTGTATTTGTTGTTGTATAAGTTGTTGAAACATGCGGCCTTCAACCATATGCTCCATAGACTAACTAAAATACCCTTAAATAAATACCATCAACACACAACACAATAAGTACATCACACTCACATACCACAACTCATACACACACAAAATCGCCAATACATTCAGAAAACACAAATACAAAATAGCATTCAGAACAACCAATACCATCAAAAAACACATCAGTAATACAAACACAGACGTAGACAAATATAACAAAACAGGTGTTTACAAATTAAATTGTAATGACTGCAATAGTTTCTACATAGGCCAGACGGGAAGATCTTTTTCATCCCGTTATTCTGAACACTTAAAAGCTTTAACCAACAACAATATACACTCTGCATTTGCCACACACATACACACAGAAAACCACAGTTACACCAACATAGACACTAATCTTGAAATTTTACATTACATACCCAAAGGTCAAAAACTCAACACAACTGAACAATACGAAATATATAAACACCACACAACACAACCAAACAACATACTCAACGATCAATTACAATATAAATCACATACACTTTTTGACACAATTATACAGAAAACAAACAGTAAGTTGAATCCCCGCGCCAATCCCCTTCCTCCACACACCACCACCACTTCACCTTCCACACAACCGTTACAAAATGCTGGCAGTCTGTTACCAAAGCTGAAGAAGGCGGATACTAAGCCGAAACGCGTACAATAAAATAGTAGGTTTTACACATGAAAAAAGTTCATTTTTAGTTAAGTGTTAGTGCTGTGAAAGAAGAGATGAATAATCAAGACAACTATAATACCGCAGATAAAGCGTATTTCATCAATAAGTACAGAAACGCCAAGCAACAAGTAACAAAAACTTCCTTACACATAGCATTCAATAAAACTTGTCGAAAACACAACATCATACCAACACACGCACAAGTTACAATAAAACAGAACACACATACAGCACTACAAACCAAACGGAAATTAGAACAAATAAACCTAAACAACATAATCAATTATTTATACCATAAAAAAGACACACTCAACAGACAGGCATATAACTTACACATGAAACTCACACAAATATTACACCACACAGAACTTGAAAATGTAATACAACACACACAAGACAACATAGAAAAACTCAAATTGACAATACAACATCGACACAACAAAAAAATAACTAACCTCACAACACACACAATTGAATCAATCCCTGAACCGGCACACATATTCCACGCACGCGTAGTCAATACAACACACATTAATTTCACAAAAGATGAAATGGATTTATTAAACAAAGGACTGAAACATAATTTGAATACCAATACAACTAACATCAAAAATCACAATAAACACATACGCGACATCATCATAGACGCAGAAACGGCTGTACAAAACACGCACCTCAACGACCATGACCCGATACGTCACGACATAAAAAGGAAACTTCAAAACACACATACAAAACCAAAAATACACAACAATGAAATAAAAACACTCAATAGTGTAAAACACAAGTTACTCGAACACAACACAACAATCCTAAAAGCCGACAAAGGTAACATTAGCGTCATAATGGACAAACACCAATTAAACACTAAAATCGAAAGTTTCTTCAACGAAAATAATATAACGGAAATAAATAAAGACCCCACACTAAAATTTCATAAACAGATTAATAAATTTATAAACAACACCAAACATATAATCAAACCAGAAAACGCCAAATACCTTAAACAAATAAAACCTAACCCCCCTAAACTAAATGCATTACCAAAAATACATAAACCTAACATTCCAATCAGACCATTAATAAACAACACACAGGCCCCCTCCCACAAAATAGCAAAACAACTAGACAAAATAATCAGAGAAAACATAAAACTCAGCAACAACACCTCTATCAAAAACAACATTGACCTAGTCAGGAAAACTGAACACATACACATCCCACATAACTCAACTCTGGCATCTTTTGATATAACCAATTTATACACTAATGTCCCCATCAAAGAAACCATACAAACACTAGAACAACTACTCAGACAAAACAACACACCTGAAACACACATACAAGAAATCATCACACTTACCAAAATAATAACTGAACAAAATTACTTTACATACAATAACAAAATATACACACAAACAGAAGGACTCCCGATGGGATCCCCCATATCAGGAATACTAGCAGAAATATATATACACAACATTGAACAGAACCACATAATAAACAACAACAAATACACTAACAAAATTATATACTGGCACAGGTATGTAGATGATATATTACTTTTATTCAAAGGCAACACAAGACAAGTTGAAAACTTCCACAAATACATAAACACTATACACCACAAATTAAAATTTACACTGGAAACTGAACAAAACAATAGTATAAATTTTCTAGACCTAACAATTAACAAAACTAACAATACACACACGTACAAAATATACAGGAAACCAACCACAACTGACATGGTTATACACAACACATCAAACCACCCAACACAACATAAACATGTGGCCTTCAACCATATGCTCCATAGACTAACTAAAATACCCTTAAATAAACAAGATTACACCGACGAACTCAACACAATAAAATACATAGCAATAAAAAACGGTTATAACCCCAATTTAATAAACATACTACACAAACGCATCAAAAACAAAAACAACAAAACACTAAATACCATCAACACACAACACAATAAGTACATCACACTCACATACCACAACTCATACACACACAAAATCGCCAATACATTCAGAAAACACAAATACAAAATAGCATTCAGAACAACCAATACCATCAAAAAACACATCAGTAATACAAACACAGACGTAGACAAATATAACAAAACAGGTGTTTACAAATTAAATTGTAATGACTGCAATAGTTTCTACATAGGCCAGACGGGAAGATCTTTTTCATCCCGTTATTCTGAACACTTAAAAGCTTTAACCAACAACAATATACACTCTACATTTGCCACACACATACACACAGAAAACCACAGTTACACCAACATAGACACTAATCTTGAAATTTTACATTACATACCCAAAGGTCAAAAACTCAACACAACTGAACAATACGAAATATATAAACACCACACAACACAAGCAAACAACATACTCAACGATCAATTACAATATAAATCACATACACTTTTTGACACAATTATACAGAAAACAAACAGTAAGTTGAATCCCCGCGCCAATCCCCTTCCTCCACACACCACCCCCACTTCACCTTCCACACAACCATTACAAAATGCTGGCAGTCTGTTACCAAAGCTGAAGAAGGCGGATACTAAGCCGAAACGCGTACAATAAAATAGTAAGTTTTTCACATGAAAACAGTTCATTTTTAGTTAAGTGTTAGTGCTGTGAAAGAAGAGATGAATAATCAAGACAACTAAAATAAAATAATACATTAAAATTCAATTACTTATTGTGACCGATACAACTTCAAGTTCGTCGAATTTTGTGTACTTACTATCTC
Organism: Magicicada septendecula; assembly: GCA_034769895.1. Classification (NCBI taxonomy): domain Eukaryota; kingdom Metazoa; phylum Arthropoda; class Insecta; order Hemiptera; family Cicadidae; genus Magicicada; species Magicicada septendecula. The sequence continues at coordinate 14,473,571 of CM068373.1, read as the reverse complement.
CTGCGTTGCTGGGTTGCGTAACACGTACGCATTACTCATCTTTACTTTTACAATTTCATATGGTCCCTCATATAATAGAAAAAACTTCTTTATCTTGTGCACTGGACAAATCATGTCTCCTTACCAGTACTAATTGCCCTACCTCATATTTAGTCCACTTACCTTTAGCATCATGTCTCTGCTTTCTCCTCTCTCCTTTTGTGAGTAAACTTTCATTCGCTAGTCGGATCTTCATATTCACGTCTATAGTTTGATTTTCTGGTGGATAGTCAAAAAGTTGTTCCAATATCCTAGGTGGCCTTCTTCCTTTTATTAATTCATACGGTGTAAACCCGGTGGATTCATGGGTGGTACTATTCAACCATTCTTCTACTTTCTTAACGTAGAATGGCCATTCTGTATGCTTGGCGTGACAATACGCCCGAAATATCCTACCATCTCTCTCATCACCCATTCTGCCTGGTTGGATTGTGGATGGTAAACTGCCGTATGCTTGGGTATGATGCCTTCCCATCCAAGAGTTTGTCTCCACCTACCACTTATAAACTGGGGTCCATGATCAGATAAAATGATCTTCGGCTTACCTATATTCACCATATAATCTCTCGTTATCTTCTCGCTTAGCACTCTGCTCGTCGCTCTCTTGATACTATATAATCTAACATACTTAGAAAACGTGTCTAAAACAACAAAAACATACATTACTCCACCCCTACCTTTGGGTAATGGCCCATATAAATCTACAGCAACTAAATCAAACGGTCTCTCTACCTTAATATAATTCAATTCCCCTTCTACTCTATAATTCACTACCTTAGACCTCTGACATAAATCACACACCCGTAACAACATCCGTACTCGCCTCTCCATATTCTTAAAAACACATGATTCTTTTAAAACATTCGTACACTTTTTCGCACCAAAATGCCCGTACCTTATATGGCAATCCCAAATAATTTTATCTATCAACCCTTCTGGTACAACTAATCTCCAATCACGTTCACCCTCTTCTACTTTTTTGAATAGAATTCCTTGATATATTTGGAAACGTGCATTATATTCCGACCCATCTACATCCGCTTCTAATCTAGCAATTATTTTACCAGATTTGTTTTCAGATCTTTGCATGCTTTTAATGTCCCTTAACTCCTCACCAAAAACTCTATCTTCCCTGGTTAACCGAAAAATTTCTATCTCCTTAAGATCCCTCCCTGTCTTATTTTCTATGTTATCTACCCTGGAAAGAGTGCCTGGTACTCTATTGTCTGTCCCCTTAATATATTCCCACGAAAAATTATATTCTTGTAAGGTTAGTACCCACCTGGTTAGACGACTATGAGTTAATCAACAGGAGTTCAAAAATGACAGCGCCTTGTGGTTCGTCCTGATAACTGTCTTGTTGCCCAAGATGTAGGTGCGGAACTTTCCTACCGCAAACACGATGCTCAGCAACTCATTCTCCGTCATTGTATAGTTTCTTTCAGCTGCCAAAAGAGATCTGCTGGCGAAAGCTATCGTGTGGTGTTCTTTGTCGCTATCCTCCTGATACAACTCCGCTCTCAGGGCAACATTGCTGGCATCAGTCTGTAAGTAAAAAGTTTTTAAGAAATCAGGGTGGTTCATCATTATCATATTGGAAAATTTTCTCTTTATCTCCTCGAAAGCATCCGTTTCCTTCTCTCCCCATTTCCATTGTTTATTTTTCTGTAGTACAGCACTTAACCTTGCTGTTGTCTGCGCGTAATTTTTCTGGAATTTTCTATAAAAATTGCACAACCCCAAGAAACTTTGCAACTGTTTGATATTCTTAGGTTCTGGAAATCGCATTATAGCTTCTACTTTATCAGGGTTAGCTAAAATTCCTTCGGGAGTTATAATATCACCCAAAAAATTATTTCGGTTTGTAAAAATTTTGACTTCTCCCAATTAACTGTTCAAACCCCCATTCTGTAATTTATCCAACACATACCCAATATGTTCTAAATGTTCCGCAAATGTTCTGGACGCTATTAGTATATCATCAACATATACAGTCAGAAAATCTAAGTCTTTTGGTTGTAATATCATGTCTAAACACTGAATAAAACTCGCTACACTAGTGTTAAGCCCAAATGGCAAACGTTTAAACTAATAATTCTTACCATTGAAGAGAAATGCAGTATATCTCTGACTGTCTGCTGCTAACGGCACCTGCCAATATCCTGCGGTTAAATCCAACGATGTCATGTACTTGACCCCGCTGAATTTCTGAAAAATCTCATTAATAGGTTCCGGTGACTCTCGGTCAGGTATTATAATCTGATTTATTTTCCTTGCATCTAAGCATAATCTTACCTTTCCGTCCTTCTTTATTACCACCACCAATGGGTTCGAGTAAGGCGATATTGATCTTTCAATTATGTCTCCCTCCATCATTTGATCCAACTCCTCTTGGACTGCTCTCCTCTTTGAAAATGGTACTGGATAACTTCTCTGCATGTAGGGTGAGTGTTCTCGAACCTTCAGCTCACACACATAGTCCCTGGCTTTTCCAGGCAACTCCGCAAACACATCTTTATAACGCTCCACAACTGCCCACAACTCCTGTCGTTGGGGATTCCCTACAACTCCACCCTCATTAAAAAATTTATCAGCCCTATTTTCCCATACTCTGTCATCACTCACATGCATCTCTCTCTCCTCATTTTCTACAATCTCACTCTCTCGACATATATTTACTTTAGTTTCTATATTCCCATCGCCTACTTGCTTTCGTATCATTTTTACCCCTGTAACTCTAACTTCATCTAACACCCTCTGAAAATTAACCCTGACTGGTTCACCCCCTCTATTAAATTCTACTATCCATTTATTAAAATCTATTACTGCCCCATTTCTCTCCAAAAAATCATTTCCCAATATTACATCTAAACTCAGTCCCTTAACTACTAGAAAGGTATTTTCAAATTCAGTTTCATTAAGGAATATATTTAACTGTACTTGTTTAGTAACTCTTTTACTTCGTACTCCAGTTACCCCCACTACTGTTACACCCACAACTGGTAATGATGGTATATTTTTATTTCTTTCTTTCAATTCTCCCATTACATTTTTGGAAACTACTGATATTTCACTCCCTGTGTCAATTAATGTTTTAAAATTCTTACCTTCTATGGTGACAATTACCTCCGTCAATCCGGTTTTGTTTTCTATAACTTTCGTATCATCTTCCTCCAACAACTCCTTCGTCATGTCCATTAGTATAACATTATTATGGTATTCATCGGTTATCTGGACCCTCTTGTTTTCCGTAGACAATGGTGGGGTCCTCGCTTCCATTGTCGGCCTCAGTTTTCTGTTGACGTACCCGCCACGGCTTGGTTATTTCCTCCTCTCCCTCTCGTCGCATGTCCACCTCCTCTGTCGTTACCTCTTCCTCGTTGTTGTTGATGATGTTGATTCGGTGCCATGTTGCTCCGTTGGCACTCTCGTGCTTTGTTGCATCTGTAACATACTGTTTGGATAGCATAATTCTCATATTCACAACTTAAACATTTCCATATTCCACCTCTAAAATTAGGGTTATTATTTCTCCTCATTCCTCTATAAGAGTTTGGTGTTCCCCTATACTGATGATAATTGTCGTTACTTAGTACCGCTGGTGGATTTGGACGCCTCCCTACTTCGCGTTCCCCAATATTTTGTAACACATCTAACATATTTTCTGGTTCATTTATATCCACTATCTCTCTCGTCATTAAAGATATCTGTACCTCTCTGGGCAGGTGTTTACTAATATGTCTAACGAATGACTGGAACGGCAATGGCGGTTCTAGGTACTTTGCTTCATTATATATTTTCATGACATACATGGTTAGGTGGTTGTTTATTCTCCCAAAATTCCCCGTTCCCATTATTTTACTACGTAAAATTACCTGATCCTCTTCTGACCAATACTTGTTTCGGAATGCTAACTCGAATTTTTCATAACTACTCCACTCGGTATTATGTACTTCCGCCCATATTTCGGAATTACCCTTAAAACACTTTAAAATTTTTAACAATTTAATCTCCCAACTACTATTATTAAATCGGTTAAATTCCCTTACCCTACTCAAAAATTGCATCGGGTGTACTCTGCGGTTGTCACAATTAAATTGTTCGAGTTCTATTTCATCTTTTGCTTCGCGAGTATACAACACTCGTTCCGCAACACTATTTAAATTTTGGCTTACGGCCACATGTAATTCATCTTTAATTTCTATGATGTCTCGCTCAATTACTTTTAATTTATTATCATTTATAATTTCATATTGGAGGTTATGTTTACTCATAGCCCCCACACTCTCTTGCACTGATTGTTTACACACACTCTCTATCTCCATTATTTTATTCTTTACGTCAACATCAATCTTATTAATACACTTACTTTCTATCTCTACACACTGTTCTTTAACTTGAGTTTTAATTTCGTTTGTTATCTGCTCATTTACACCATTTATTTTGCTTTCACATTAATTTTAATGTCTATACTCTTAACTGCATTGTCTAATTTGGTATTTAAATCATTACATTTACTGGCAAATTCTTCGTTAGTATTTTCAAAACGCTTATTAATTTCATTAATCTGGGTTTTTAACTCATCAAATTTATTATTCTGTTCGTCAAATTTGGCACTGAAATTACTATCATTAATATCAAATCTATGATTAATATTCTCAGACAGGGTTTTCATAAAGTTCATCATATCAGCCATTGTACATTCTTTTTCTTTTATTTTAGTTGCTACGGGAGTAGAATTCGCTCCCGGCGCACTAATTACAGATTCGTCTACATTATGGACACTTATTGACAGTGACTCTGTTTGAATACCTGAATCACTATTTGTTTGACTTTCTGTCTGGCTGTCAGTGAAGCTGACTTCATTGTTAATATTTTCATTATTATTCATCATTTTTATTTATGTAATTCTGACTTATTTACTATACTTCTACTTCAATAATACTGTAACATAACCTTATGTGACACTATCGTCACCTACGTCTATTTTACGTACACAAATTCATTTATTCCAAACAACCATATCATCCCTTCAACAGGTCCACATTTGCATAATTAGATTTATGCAAACGGTCCAGTTGCTTCGGGCGCCATTGTTAACTAATAAACTTTTATAACTTTATAAATAAATTCACTCATATGTTTTGTTCATGTTAGATACTTAAAGCTAGTGTCGCTATGTTGTCATGTACCAACTCAAAATTTTTTACTTACCATATCCAGAATCTCGTTGGACGAGCTGAAAAAATAACGAGATGGTTGCTTGGAATAACTGATAATTCATAGTTAAATATTCAAAATAAGCTTAATTTATTAAATCCCAAAAATACAATTTAGGTTATCTTTCCCCGGTCAAAATGCACAAAACTTTATACATTCCTTCCAACCCCATCATTACATCCCAAATTTTTCTTCTCTCTCTCTCTCTCTCTCTCTCTCTTACTTACATTTTAATTTGCATAATTTTCAAAAAGAATATAATAGAAACAATTAGCTACAATCTTAATTTTATATATATATATATTACTGTAATATTTATAACTAAATTTACCTCAAGATATACTTTTTTCCTTTAGGAACATGTTTCGGGAGTTCTTGTTCTCCCATCTTCAGCCTTCGCCATCTTGTTTCTGGTGAAGTATTCATGTGTTGGCTTCTGGATGTTATTAAGGTAGTTTGTTGGTCTTTGGTCCTTCAAAGTTGCATTATTGTGTGTGGTTGTGGTATCTGTTTTTGTATTTTGTGTATTTTCGATGTTGAGTGCTTTGAATATTGTGTCATGTTTTGTATTGATTTGTATTTGTTCTGGTATTAATTTGTTTTGTGTTTTATGTTTGTAAATCTGTAAATTTTCCCAAATGTTCATTACGGTGCCTTTGTGTGGTATATGTTTTATTAGTGTTACATTGGTTATGTCTGGGAATTCATGTCCTGTGTTTATTGCATGTGTGGCTAAATTGGATTTATATATATTTGGTTTTTTGTATGCATTTAGGTGTTCAAAATAACGTTTTTTCAGCTGTTTTTTGTTTGTCCTATATAACATTTATTGCAATCTTGGCATTCAATTTTGTATATACCGTTGGTTGTTGTATTATCTTTGTTGTGTGAGCTATTTAGATTTTGTAATTTATTTTTATTAGTTTTGTATGCTATTTTTATATCTGTGTTTTTAAATAGTTTTGTTAGTTTTGTCATTTTATTTTCTTGGATTTCGTTGTCCATGACGTGTCCGTTACTTAACTAAATATCACTATAATATTGACGACTCGGAACACAAAGTTTTTTATAAGTAAAAATGTAAAGTTTTACCTTACAGCCTAAACCGGCTTTCACCTATAGAAGGCTTCATCAGAGGCTGTCGTTAGTAGTGCTGCTCGTCTTGTTGTTGGCGACGAGAAAGTGTTTCGAAAGATTGAAGCTGTGTGTGTGTGGTGAGATGTGTTCGAATAATGCGTGCGATTTGAATTGTGTCTGTTCGTTTAGGATCTCATTTTTATTTGTTTTTGTGTGTTTGTATATTTCTAATTGTTCTAGAGTGTCTAGTTTTCGGCCTTTTGTGTGTACGTGTAGTATGTTCATGTTATTGTCGATGTTTTTATATGTGTGGTTTGCTTCAATGAGGTGGTTTGCGAAGGTAGATTCTGTAGTGGTGTGGAGTGCTTTTGTGTGTTCAATGTATCTCTGTTTGAAGCTACGTCCTGTCTGGCCTATGTAGAATTTACTGCAATTTGAACAATTTAGGCTGTAAGGTAAAACTTTACGTTTTTACTTATAAAAAACTTTGTGTTCCGAGTCGTCAATATTATAGTGATATTTAGTCATTTTATTATTTATATATGTGAATGTGGCCCATTTTTTGTTGTTGTTATTATTTATGTGTTGTTTAGTTTGATTAATTCTTAATTGTTCAGTTTTTATTTTGTATTTGATTTTATTTTCTATTTTGATCATACAGTAGTATTTTTATTGTATCCATTTGCATAACCAATTTGGTATATTATATTTCTTTCTTTGTCAGTTTCTTGTTTGTTTAGGGGTATTTTGTACATTCTGTTAAATAACGAATAAAATGCTGCCATTTTATGTTGTGGTGGGTGGTCATAATGGTTAGGTATAATGATGTTAGTGGAAGTTGGTTTTCTATATATTGCATATTGTATGTGTTTGTTGTATCTTGTGATGGTTATGTCTAAATAGTTGATTTTGTTATGTTTTTCTTTTTCTTCTGTGAATTGTATTTTGGGATGTACGTTATTGATTTGTTTCAGTATGTTCTCTGCATTTGTGTTTTTGTTATTTGATACATATAGTCCATCATCTACATATCTTATCCATATGCCATCTGGGTCATGTGTTTTTATTATATTTTGTATTTTGGTGTCTATGTGTTGTAGGAATATTTCTGCTATTATGCTTGATAATGGTGATCCCATTGCTAAACCTTCTTTCTGTTGATAAATTTTGCTATTAAATTCAAAGTAATTTTGTTTTAGTATTAGTTGGAGACTATTTTTTATTTCGGTTATAAATTGTTTGTTTTCATTTTGTTCTATAAGTTTGTTTATTATTATGTCAATTGTTTCTTCTACTGGGATATTAGTGTACATGTTTGTTATGTCATATGATGTGAAAAATGTATTTTCATTTATATTTATTATTTTTAGTTTGTCTATTAATTCGTATGTATTTTTTATGTTATGATGGTTATTTGTTAGATGGTTACTTTTTAGTTTTTGTGCTATTATTTTTGCTATTTTGTATGTAGGAGCTTTTTTGAAATTGATTAATGGACGTATTGGGTTGTTTAATTTGTGTATTTTTATTAGGCTGTTCATTTTAGGTGGTTCTGGATTATTGTTTATATATATGTCTATGTTTTTATTGTTGAAAATGTTTTTATTTGTTTTTATTAGTTTTATTGTTTGTTTAAGATAGTTTTCTGTTGGGTTTTTATCTAGTTGTACGCATTTATTATTGTTGATGAAGTCTTCGGTTTTTTTGATGTAGTCTGCTTTATCAATGATTACTGTTGCTTGACTTTTGTCTGCTTTAGTTATTAAATTTTCTAGATTTTTGTTTGCATTTTGGGTTATGTTAGTTTTTGACATATTGTTTAAATATTCTGTTTCTTTTTTGTTAAATTCTGTATTGCTGAGGTTAATGGTTCGAGGGAAAAATGTGTGTTTATTTTTGTTTTTTTGTTCTTGATTTTTGTTTTGTTGTTTAATGTGTTAAGTTTTTTGTTGATTGTATAAGTCTTTTTGTTTTTTCAAATCTTATTTTATTTTCTATGTTATTGTATTTATTATTCCAAGTGATTGGATGTAATAAACTTGTTAGCTCTAAGTGTAGTTTGTATATGTCTAGTGTTATGCTATTTTTCTGACTGTATAATTGATTAATTTCGTTTTGTATCCATAGCCTTTGTGCTTGTTTTATAGTTTTTTGTGCAGTCATATTTTTGTTGTTTGTGTTTATGTTGATGTATTTAGGTGTTAATTTATGTTTTTGGCATTGTCTATTGAAGTATATGTTCATGTTTGTGTTCATTAGTTGTTTTTTTCGTGTTTGAAATTTGTTTAACAATTTGGTTATGTGGTTTATGGAATTGTGGTTATGTTGTTTGTGTACATGTTAATGTATATTTATGTGAGAGATGATTTGTTATCTGTTATTTGGTAGTTGATTTCATTTAATTTGATATTCACTTCACTATTTTTTTTTCACTATGCCAAAAACATAAATTAACACCTAAATACATCAACATAAACACAAACAACAAAAATATGACTGCACAAAAAACTATAAAACAAGCACAAAGGCTATGGATACAAAACGAAATTAATCAATTATACAGTAAGAAAAATAGCATAACACTAGACATATACAAACTACACTTAGAGCTAACAAGTTTATTACATCCAATCACTTGGAATAATAAATACAATAACATAGAAAATAAAATAAGATTTGAAAAAACAAAAAGACTTATACAATCAACAAAAAACTTAACACATTAAAACAACAAAACAAAAATCAAGAACAAAAAAACAAAAATAAACACACATTTTACCCTCGAACCATTAACCTCAGCAATACAGAATGTAACAAAAAAGAAACAGAATATTTAAACAATATGTCAAAAACTAACATAACCCAAAATGCAAACAAAAATCTAGAAAATTTAATAGTAGAAACAGAATTTGCCATTAACCTAATAAAAGACAATATACAAGAAGAAAAAAGAACAGAAGCAACACATATAATTAAAAAAATAATCACTAGCGAAATGAAAAACAAAGATAAACAAAAGAAAAACAATAAAACAATCAAAGAAATTAAAAATAAAGTAAAGAACAATAATTTAATAATAACTAAAGCAGACAAAAGTCAAGCAACAGTAATCATTGATAAAGCAGACTACATCAAAAAAACCGAAGACTTCATCAACAATAATAAATGCGTACAACTAGATAAAAACCCAACAGAAAACTATCTTAAACAAACAATAAAACTAATAAAAACAAATAAAAACATTTTCAACAATAAAAACATAGACATATATATAAACAATAATCCAGAACCACCTAAAATGAACAGCCTAATAAAAATACACAAATTAAACAACCCAATACGTCCATTAATCAATTTCAAAAAAGCTCCTACATACAAAATAGCAAAAATAATAGCACAAAAACTAAAAAGTAACCATCTAACAAATAACCATCATAACATAAAAAATACATACGAATTAATAGACAAACTAAAAATAATAAATATAAATGAAAATACATTTTTCACATCATATGACATAACAAACATGTACACTAATATCCCAGTAGAAGAAACAATTGACATAATAATAAACAAACTTATAGAACAAAATGAAAACAAACAATTTATAACCGAAATAAAAAATAGTCTCCAACTAATACTAAAACAAAATTACTTTGAATTTAATAGCAAAATTTATCAACAGAAAGAAGGTTTAGCAATGGGATCACCATTATCAAGCATAATAGCAGAAATATTCCTACAACACATAGACACCAAAATACAAAATATCATAGGCAGCCTGTTATCTATTATTATCTGTAATCGATCGGAGCGCGGTATCATACAGTGGGTTGGACCTGAAGTTAAGTTTATCATTAAGTATGTCGTCACACACACCAGGGTTATTATGACCTCTATATATCTCGTATTCCTCGAGTGCGTCCATATAACGGCCTTTACTACAATACTGTAGGGGTATGAGGTTAGTGTTGAAATTAGTATAAGAATGATTATACGAAATCAGATGCCTTGTAAAGTTAGATTTAATATTATCTATGGAAAAATCACCCCTGTTAAAATGGCTTTGTGGTGTGTGTTCACGGAATCTTTTGATAAACGGTCTACCCGTTTGGCCGATATAAAATCGGTCACAATCGTCACATATAAGCTTGTAAATACCGGTTTTGGATTCAATGTTTGTCTGAACAACTGGGCGAACCAAGTTCCGTAGACGGTTATTTGTTTTAAAAATAACAGTATAACCTAATTTACTTAAAGTGGATGTAAGGATCCTGGGCATCAACTCAGTGTATGTTGTTGTGATGTATTTGTTGTTAGGTGTATTATCATGTGTCTGTCTGGAACGACAGGATTTGTGTTTTCTAAGAATATTGTCAATCATTTGGGACTCATATCCATTGGCCATAGCTATGTGTTTAATTATGTTGAGTTCACACTCGAAATCATCATTATTTAGGGGGATCATCAAGAGTCTATGAATGAAACTGTTGTAGGCCGCTAATTTTTTAGAGAAAGGGTGGTGTGAGTCCGCATGTATGGTCACATTTGTGGTGGTAGGTTTTCTGTAAATTTTAAAGTTTAAGCTGTTAAGTTGCCTGGTGACAGTAAGATCGAGAAAGTTGAGTTCATTATTGGTTTCAGTTTCCATAGTAAACTGAATATTGTGAGTAACAGTGATCATATGGTTTTTAAGATTACTGATTTGGCGTAGAGTACCATTAAAAATTAGAAAAGTATCATCAACTTATCGGCCATAAAAGATAATATTATTGGAGAAGATATTATTATTAAGGATATAATTGTTTTCATAAAAATCAAGATATATATCAGCCAACAGGCCGGATAACGGTGAACCCATGGCCAGGCCGTCTGTTTGAATATAGTAATTACCGTTGAAAGTGAAATAATTTTGTTGAAGGATGACAGCTAAGAAACTTGTCACACTAATTAAAGACAACATCTTTCTCAAAAACAACCGTATTATCGTCAACAATATTGATTTCATAAAGAAGGTCAACGACATAAAATTACAACCCAATTACAAACTAGCCTCCTTTGACATCGTCAATTTATACACAAATATACCCGTGAACCAGACTTTAGATATTTTGAATGACAATCTCCATGATACTAACAAATTGGACACACAACTCATTAAAGAACTAATTACCATACTAAGACTCATCCTTCAACAAAATTATTTCACTTTCAATGGTAATTACTATATTCAAACAGACGGCCTGGCCATGGGTTCACCGTTATCGGGCCTGTTGGCTGATATATATCTTGACTTTTATGAAAACAATTATATCCTTAATAATAATATCTTCGCCAATAATATTATCTTTTATGGCCGATATGTTGATGATACTTTTCTAATTTTTAACGGTACTCTACGCCAAATCAGTAATCTTAAAAACCATATGAACACTGTTACTCACAATATTCAGTTTACTATGGAAACTGAAACCAATAATGAACTCAACTTTCTCGATCTTACTGTCACCAGGCAACTTAACAGCTTAAACTTTAAAATTTACAGAAAACCTACCACCACAAACGTGACCATACATGCGGACTCACACCACCCTTTCACTCAAAAATTAGCGGCCTACAACAGTTTCATTCACAGACTCTTGATGATCCCCCTAAATAATGATGATTTCGAGTGTGAACTCAACATAATTAAACACATAGCTATGGCCAATGGATATGAGTCCCAAATGATTGACAATATTCTTAGAAAACACAAATCCCGTCGTTCCAGACAGACACATGATAATACACCTAACAACAAATACATCACAACAACATACACTGAGTTGATGCCCAGGATCCTTACATCCACTTTAAGTAAATTAGGTTATTCTGTTATTTTTAAAACAAATAACTGTCTACGGAACTTGGTTCGCCCAGTTGTTCAGACAAACATTGAATCCAAAACCGGTATTTATAAGCTTATATGTGACGATTGTGACCGATTTTATATCGGCCAAACGGGTAGACCGTTTATCAAAAGATTCCGTGAACACACGCCACAAAGCCATTTTAACAGGGGTGATTTTTCCATAGATAATATTAAATCTAACTTTACAAGGCATCTGATTTCGTATAATAATTCCTATACTAATTTCAACACTAACCTCATACCCCTACATTATTGTAGTAAAGGCCGTTATATGGACGCACTCGAGGAATTCGAGATATATAGAGGTCATAATAACCCTGGTGTGTGTGACGACATACTTAATGATAAACTTAACTTCAGGTCCAACCCACTGTATGATACCGCGCTGCGATCGATTACAGATAATAATAGATAACAGGTTTCCATTGACGCAGTTCTGACATGCTACACGCGGTGCACCGTGTTCGGGCAATAGAACGCTTTTATATGTTTATTTAATATATTTTATGTATTTATTTATTATGTGTTTGTTTTGTGTGGATTTTATTGTTTAACGAGCTCCTGTCGGAGTGATGGTCTGAGGATGGGCCACATGGCCTGAAACGCGTGACCATACAAATTACGCTCGACGTCACTGGACGGAAGTTACAAGGTAAATTATAAATTATATATAATTATCATACAGTTACCTGGACCGCTTTAAATATGTTTAAATTAAAACACAATTGTATTACAATATACCGCCCGATTATAAATCACAACACTTCACTATTAACCACTTGAACGCACAGAGTAACAACACTTGTAATCGCCCGAAAATAACTAAAAACTAAGCAGCAGGTATGGGCTATTTATAGTCTACAGTGTTCCACAACATGTGTCCTTAACAAGCCATCGAAATTTCTAGAGGACACTTCAGCGCGACCTTCGCAGAAACACGCACCACTGGGCTAATTGAGATCCTTCCAGAACGCACGAGACGTGCCGCATTACGTAATACTGCCTCACATGTCAAGTGTCATGTATGCATTACCGCTGCGGGATCGTCCTCCAATGTACCAGAACGGTCCGTAATGACAACACTTTTTTTGCATTACGTAACAGTCCCCTCTCTAAGCCTGTTCGTCCCGAACTGGCAAACCGTCTCTGAAGTAATACTTGGCCAGGCGATCTAGGTGGACGACCTTGAACTTCCGCTGTCCTTCGTGTTGAATCCGATAGACAACATCGTTGATTCTTTTTTTCACAGTGTAGGGTCCTTCCCAGTTAGTCTGAAGTTTAGGTGAGCGACTACGACGGCGCTTTGGGTTAAACAACCAAACCTGATCTTCATGGAAACCCACACTATTACTGCGAATATCATACCGAGTTTTCATTTTATCACTGGCTATCTTCAGCCGTCCTCTTATCAAGTGATTCATTTCTCGCAGTTGGTTTTCTAATTGCTAGGAATAGTTCTTTGGCTCTTGGGACTGAGTCTCAGGTGATCCAAACATCAAGTCCCCAGGAAGACGAATCTCCCGACCAAACACCAATTTTGTTGGAGTCATGCCGGTTTTGTCGTGTACTGATGACCTCGTCGTTTGGTCCCAGTCTGTTTGGTTCTCGTCAACAACCTTCGAAAGATGCTGCTCAAGTGTCCTATTGAATCTCTCAACCATCCCGTCCGACTGAGGATGCAGAGGCGTTGTCCTGGTCTTTCGAATTCCGAGTAGACGGCATAATTCTTTAAACACTCCTGATTCAAAATTTCTCCCTTGATCCATATGGATTTTCATAGGGGCTCCATAACGGCAACAGAAGTTGTGAACTAACTGCTTTGCCACAGTGGTAACCTCCTGATTTGAAATTGCGCAGGCTTCCGCCCACTTAGTAAAGTACTCACCTACAACCATGATGTACTGGTTTCCATCGTCAGTAACTGGGAATAGTCCAGCAATGTCTATAGCAATTCTCTCGAAAGGCAGTCCAACGTTATACTGTCTCATTTTTCTCCTGCTTCTGGTTTGTGGGCCATTACTTGCAGCACATATTTCACACGTCCGAACCCATTCCTCTACGTCGTGGCGAAGATGAAGCCAATAGAATCGCTCCCGTATTTTGTCAAGGGTTTTGTTAACGCCAAGATGGCCTCCAGATGTTCCATCAATCATCTCCTTCATAACAGACTGCACTTTACTTCGGGGAACTATCAACTGCATGACCACGTCTCGTCCATCTGCACTTCCCAAGCCCTTTTCAGCAATCCGTTTTCTAAGGTAAGAGATTCCCATTGTGCCTTCAGCACTTCGGAACCATAGCAGATATCTTGCCAATCCGGGCGGCGACCTTCCTCTTTTGCTGTCAAGATCGGTCCAATGTCTTCATCAGTCATCTGTTCTTGTCGACAATCTTGTGTCGTCCAGCCGTCTGCCAGAAAATTGACAGTGATGGCTTGAACATGTTCGCTGGCGTTTTGTTCTTCCTTTCTGTGGCAGTGTCGGCCGTCTTCCGGGCACGGTCTTCGTGATAAGCCATCTGCATTACCATGCAGGCGCCCCCGTCGATGTTGTACCTTGAAGTTGTACTCTTGCAGACGTTCAAGCCATCTTGCCAACTGTCCTTCCGGATTTTTAAATCTCAAGAGCCATGCAAGCGCGGCATGGTCGGTACGTAGTGAAAACTCTTCCATAGAGGTATTTATGGAAGTGCTACAACGCTCGGACGATTGCCAGCAACTCTCTTCTTGTAACGCAATAATTTCTCTCAGGTTTAGAAAGCGTCTTGCTGTAATACGCTATTACTCGCTCTTCACCGTTTTGCACTTGAGACAAAACTGCTCCTAGATCAGTATTACTTGCATCGTCTGTGTCTACGATGTACTTCCCTTTGGAAGCTGGGAAGGCGAGAATTGGCTGCGAACATGATGCAATTTTCAAAGTCCTAAATGCTTGATTACACTCTCTCGACCACTGGAAGTTTCGTTTATTTTCCGTTAGCTCATTTAGTGGTTTAGCAATAGTAGTGAAGCCTTTCACAAAACGTCTGTAATATGAGCATAACCCCAGGAAACTCCGAACTTCGTGTTTATTCTTCGGAACTGGCCAGTCTCTTACGGTGTCTACTTTATTAGGACCCATGCTAACACCCGCTGCCGAAACCAGATGGCCCAGATACTGTACTTCCTTCTGGAATAAAGAACACTTCTTCGGGCTCAGCTTCAGTTGGACACCGTGAATTCTAGTTAGAACCTCCTTAAGGTTTTCCAAATGGTCTTGAAAAGTCTTCCCGATCACTATGACATCGTCTAAGTAAACAAAGCAAGTTTTCCACGTCAGGCCTCGGAGTACCAGGTCCATCAACCTTTCAAATGTTGCCGGTGCATTACAGAGTCCAAATGGCATGACATTAAAATATAATAAGCCACTTGGGGTCGAGAAAGCGGTCTGTTCCTTGTCTTCTTGCTGAAGACCCACTTGCCAATATCCACTCTTCAGGTCCAATGTGGAAAAACACTGATCCGGACAACGTGACGAGTGTATCGTCAACGCGAGGTAATGGATAGCAGTCTTTCTTTGTAACGTCATTTAACCTCCGGTAGTCTACGCAGAAACGCAATCCACCATCCTTCTTCGCTACCAGGACTACCAGAGAAGACCAAGCACTTGACGAAAGCTCGATTACTCCCTCTGTCAACATGTCCTGTACTAACCGAGACATTTCTTCTTGCTTAGATAATTGAGGCCTTCGAGGAGGTTGGCGTATCGGTGTTGTGTCCCCGGTATTGATGTGATGTTGTACAAAAGAGGTTCTTCCCAGTGACTGTCCCCGAACTGCAAAAGAATCTTTGAATACATGTAAAAACCGTCTGAGTTCTTTTACCTCACCACTTGAGAGGTCGTTAGAAGATCTGTTCAATAATTCCTGAAGTTCCTCTGGTAATTTGGAATTATCCGAAGCACTGGATCTTCGTTGCGTCATTCCGGCTACCCAGGCCACAGGAGTCAATTTGCCTAGGCGCGTATTGCTTTGTAAAGTGACAGCTTGATCCAAAATATTCGCCACTCTAATAGGTACATTTCCGGTTTCGTTAGGTTTTACTAAACTTCTGGCAATTAGTATGCCCGGTGTGCTGACTATCTGGGGTTCGAATATAGAGCACTGGTTGCCCCTAGTATCTACCTCGGTTCTAACCATGATGATCTTTTCGGAGTTTGGCGGAACAGTTACGGCCACTTGGTTTATGACGTCCAGACGTCCAACGATTTTTCTGCTGTCGTCATTGTTGATAGCATTACCTCTTCTCCGATTCTCAAGACATTGTTTTTGAAGCGACTATGTATCCGTATGCGTTCATAACGTCCACACCAAGAATTGCTTCATCCACAATGTCTGCAACAAGTACTTGATGATTAAACTCAAGTCAACCGAGGCGTAGGTGTATCTCCACTTTTCCATACACTTTTACAGGCTGTGCAGTAGCTATTCGCAAGCTGCAAGAGCACCAAATTGGGTTGAGATCTTTCACCACATCGGTGCGCACAATAGAAACTGTTGCGCCTGTGTTAACTGTAATGGAGGTTGACCTTACTTGAACAAATCCGGTAACTACCAAGCTCCCGCTGTTTTTCTGAAGTGTAGAAATTGCGTATTGTCTAGGGGCTTCGTTCCTCCAGTTAGTCAGCACACGCCCCGTTGTACCGACTACTGCTCGTTTCCCTGCTACTGAACTCTAACCCGACAATTCCGTTATAGATGTCCAGGTTTCCCACATCGATAACACTTCGGTCTTCCATCCTTTCTTACTTTATTCTGTGGCGCCGACCGTCGAGTCTCTGTTCCTTGTTCTTCTTCTTCATCCTCTGTGCCGTCGCGATCATTTAGCGCGCGCACTTTATGACTTGTCCAACCAGACGCTGATTTGGCGGCCTCAAATTGCAAACCATGTACCAGTGCGTCCGCACTGTTCTGGTGTCTTGCCATTCGTAACACTTGCTGTAGTTCGTTATCTCGGACACCCGCAGTAAATGTCTGCATCGCAAAACTCATTCGAAAATCTTCTAGCGCTTCAGGATACGCCAGTCTAATTAGTCTGTCGATACTTGCTTCAAACTCTTGAAGGCTCTCCCCGGTATGCTGTCGCCTTGCTCTCAACTGGGTGCAGTACACATCTCGCAAATGTTTATCAGCATACCGTAATTCCAGAGCTTTTATCAATTCGGAATAGGTGTTTTGGCTGTCAGGTGGCACTTTCTGTAGTAGTTCTGCTGCGGATCCTTTTAATGAGAGAACGAGTGAAACTGCCTTGTCTTTCTCCGTCCAATTATTTGCGCATGCAGCAGCTTCAAATTGGCGGAGGTACGTTGCCCAGTGACTGCTTTGATTTGAACTGTCCCTACTGCAGGCAAAGTTACTTTCTCTATTGACTTATTTTCTGTGTCCTTTTCTGTCTTTATCATTGGTACAGTCTGTTCAGAAATTTGTTTTGGTTGTATCTTTATAAAGTGCTCAATTTCACTTTTAATTTGTTCTCTTATGTTTGCCATTGAGTTTTCTACTGCAGATATTTTTGTTGACATAGCTTCTTCCACAGTCAAGACAGATTTTTCTACTTCACCTATTTTATTTGACATGGATTCTTCTACGTCAGATATTCTGGTAATCTGATTATTAAGCTCACCTCGTAATTCCCCTATGTCACCAAGTAGGAGACCCAATTCTGCTGTAGTATGTTCTTGCATCTGCTTTTCATGAATTAACGCTTTGATGCACGTTTACGTTCCTCTGCCTTCTGCTTACGTTCTTCTTTTTATCTTTCTTCTGTTTTTAGCATTAGTGCTTTCTGACGTTCCTCAGCCTCTTCTCTTTCCTGCTGCGTTTTTCATCCTGTCTTTTTTTTGCTTTTTCCGCCTCCTGCCTGCATTTCTCATCCTGTCGTTTCTCCATATGTAACAGCAGCGCCTGTAAATTTTCCATCGTCTGACTGGCATCCATTGTTTTCCGATTAATTACGAATTACCCTCGTCTTGTACAAACTGTCCACTGTTAACCGTTCTATCCCAGTTCTGACACCACTGTTATGACGGTCTACTTGATCGTCGTAGGTACAGTGAAAACAAAATACAAGACACCATTTAAGTCACTAATCACCAGCTTTAATTTTCACAGTTAAACAGTTCGTAATTAACAACACAGTCTCTTACAACAAATCAAATAAAGAAATTGTTCAAACGTATAAAATGTCAACTAATATTAAAACACAATCGTATTACAATATACCGCCCGATTATAAATCACAACACTTCACTATTAACCACTTGAACGCACAGAGTAACATCACTTGTAATCGCCCGACAATAACTAAAAACTAAGCAGCAGGTATGGGCTATTAATAGTCTACAGTGTTCCACAACATGCGTCCTTAACAAGCCATCGAAAATTCTAGAGGACACTTCAGCGCGACCTTCGCAGAAACACGCACCGCTGGGCTAATTGAGATCCTTCCAGAACGCACGAGACGTGCCGCATGACGTATATACTGCCTCACATGTCAAGTGTCACGTATGCATTACAGCTGCGGGATAGTTCTCCAATGTACCAGAACGTTCCATAATGACATAACACTCTGCATTCCGTAACAATATATATCCAAACACTTTTTTCTACAGCATATATCTTGATGCATATAATATATTTAATATTTATAATAACTTTACCTCAAGATGTTTTTCCCCCTATTTGGAACAGATTTCCAAAAATCAACAGGAAACCATGACAACAACAAACCAAATAGGTTTATTTTCACCTGACACACGTTTCACAGAAATTATTTTGTATCTTCAGAGATTTTGTTGTATATTTTAAGTATTGTCATTTAGTTTTGTTTTTGTAATCGCTGCTAGGAGTTACTGAAATAGTTGTTCCGTTTCAAAGTTCCCACTGAAAGAGAAAACACCTTGAGGCTCCCTTTCGCCAGTGAAAGTGAGTTTTGGCTAAACTCGTCACCCTTAGAAATTGTAAATAAGTTTCACTTAGTAAACAACTGAACAATATGTAAATGGAATGAAATATCCAAACGATCATCAATCCCAGAAGGTTGCGGTACGACAGATTGTCAGTGACAGGCTCGTCGAATAGTTGACTAGATGTAAACTAGGTAAGTTAGAGAATTAATTTATAATTGTACGTAAAGAAGTTGTTAAAGTGTTAATGAAGAGTCAGTATTATAAAGTAACAAAGAATAGAATCTCAGAAGAGTTAATGTAAAAGGAAATTAATTGTACTTATTTTGAAATAGAATAACTAGTAGCATTCCATTGTATCAAGTAATTGTCTGATGTTAGAATAAATCATTCTTTTAGTATCTTTTGAAATTCTTAATCAGGCAACGTACTCCTATTAAAATTTGCTTAGCCACTCTAGCAAATAGTAAACTTTACAGTTCGTACAGTTGGTAACAAACATGGTGTCAGGTGTGGAGTGATACGCCTGAAAGATACCCTAAAGAAGATAGTGTACTTGTGTGGCGTGCGGTTGGCAAAAAGAGACCTCGAAGATTCCAGACAGAAGACTCAAGATAGAAGTAAGGAGAAAATAGGTAAGTACCCATTATATAGCTAGTGTGGAACACTTGATGAAATTGATTAACATAAAGTACTAAGTACAAGTTAAAACAATGTCTCTCATAAAGCTAGATACCGCTCTACAGTTGATACCTATATATATGGTGATGATAAGAATACAGACTTGCAATCATATATCGATGGCGTTAGTTTTGTTTTACAAAATGTAAAATCGGAAGAACATAATAATTATTTGCAGATCGCTAAAATCAGACAATTACAAAATAGCATACAGAACCAACAATACCATCAAAAGACACATTAACGGCACAAACAAAGACAGACATATACAACAAAACAGGCGTATATAAATTAAACTGTAACGATTGCAAAAATTCTATATAGGCCAGACAGGAAGATTTTTTTCATCCAGATTTTCTGAACACACAAAAGCATTATGCAATAACAACATACAATCACAGTTGCCACACACATCCAGACAGAAAACCACAGTTACACCAATATAAAAAACAATCTTGAAATCTTACACTCCCTACCCAAAAGTCGCAAACTCAACACCGCAGAACAATACGAAATATACAAACACAACAAAACACAACCAAACAACATACTCAATGAACATTTAAAATTAAAATCAAACACACTCTTCGACACAATAATAAACAACGCATACAACAATTCAGAATCCCTCGCCAACACCCTTCCATCTCCACACCCCCACACACAACCAGTCACCTAAAAAACCGTTACAAATTACCGACTACTTGACACATTCCGTAATCAAACCTCACTGAAGAAGGAGAATACAACTCCGAAACGACGTTTGAGGGAATATCGACAAGTAAGTTTCACAAGTGAAAGTACCATTAAATAATAATTATTAAGTGCTGTGAAAAAAGTAGTGATGAACATTCAAAATAATAGAAACGTGGAATTAATTAAAAGAATTTTTACGTAACAGAACCGACAAACAACAGAGTGAGTCATTTTTAGAAGATCAGATAATTAGCATTAGACAAAAACCATACGAAAACATTCAGCACTTCGCAGAATCTGATAGAATAGAGAAAATAGGACATAAGTTAATAAAAGCATTATTTAAAACCGGCATAGACAGTAAAATGACCGAATTAGGCTAAGTACTGAAAGGCGCATGCACAAAAGTTTTACGAATGGCGTGTTAGAACCGTTCAAAAATATCTTACTGAATCGAAAAACGAATTAATTCAATGATGCAGTTAAAGACACCTTAATCTTAGAACTAGAATTAGAGGAAGATAAGATCCTTGATAGACGTAAAAGAGTTGATTCCGTTAAGTGTTATAAATGCGGAAGAGTAGGACACAAAGCCGTCGCTTGTAGAGGCGGTAAAGAAGTAAACGCAGTACCGGTAGATAGCAAACGCGTAACCTGTTACAATTGTCGCAAAATAGGTCATATCGCTCGAGATTGTCGTAGTACAAAGCAAAATAGATCAGTCAATAATAGTTATAAAAATACTAACCGCAGATTTGAAAATAAGACAGCGGGAAACGATTTACGCCTGCCGTGTAGGCCTGCCTCTCGCAACGGTGGGTCGGAACCTACGAAGTCGAGGGATTACAAAATGACAAAGCATACGTAAGTTTAGAAATCGAAGAAGCCGAGAACAAAACCTGTAGAATGTTAATCGACACGGGCTCGTATATCACTGTCTTAAAAATTGAAAGCTTACACGATAACGTAGATATATACAGCGACGCTAACTGTAAACTAGAACTAACTGGAATATGCGGGAAAATAACAACCTATGGGGAAGCGGACTGCCATATCAAAATAAACAATTCAATTATAACACATACGGTTCCATAGTACCGATGACCTTTGAATTACAAGCCGATGGTATAATAGGAATAGGTCTATTAAACAGTGGCGGATTACGATGTTTCGGGCCTTAGGTAGAGATATATTGCGGGCCTAACTGTTATACAATATGAAGAAAAAATACTTTCAATCAAAACTATATATTGAACCAATTTATGCTGTTTTACAAAGACAAGAACATCGAGCATAAAAACGATACATAGAATGCTTGTAATTGATGGAAGAATGGAGAAAATGTTTTAATAAAACATTTTACGGGCCTCCGCGCATGCCGGGCCTTAGGCAGCTGCCTATTCTGCCTAATGGGTAATCCGCCACTGCTATTAAATAAGCTATTGATTGTACGAGACGAACAGAAGACATTTTTTCTGTAAAAACTGAAGCAATTAACCTAAAAACTAATCACCTGAATACAGAAGAAAAAGATAAGCTTATGCAACTGTGTGTTAAATATAAGGATATATTTAGGAATCCGGGACAATACTTATCGCATACAAATACTGTAAAACACGAAATTCCGGTAGACTCAGGTCAAACACCCATTAACCAGAGACCTTATCGATTGCCCGAATCACAGAAACAGGTGGTAGCTGAACTTATTGCCGAATTAAAATCTAACGGAATTATAAGAGAAAGTGTATCGCCGTGGAATGCACTTATCCTAATTGTTTCTAAGAAAAGTACTGATGGAACACCCAAGACCAGATTCTGTACTGACTATAGAAGATTAAATGAGGTCACCAAGGGCGACGCTCACCCATTACATTGCCGAACATTACAGAAATATTAGATCAATTGGGGGGAATGCGATACTTTTCCACTGTAGACTTATCGTTTCCACCAGATTGAAATAAAAGAAACCGAAAAGAGAAAACCGCTTTTAGTACTCCACAAGGACATTTTGAGTATGAACGAATGCCTTTTGGGCTAAAGGGTGCGCCAGCCACATTTCAGCGTCTCATGAACGAAGTTTTACGAGAACTAATCGGATCAATCGCTTTTGTATATATACACGACATTGTTTGTTACGGAAAACCCCAAGAAAGTATACAGAATTTTAGAAAACTAAATATCACTATTACTTTAACGACTCGGAACACTAGGGATAATAGTAATAGATAACACTTAATAAAGTAATAGTGATATTTAGTTAAGTAACGGACACGTCATGGACAACGACATCCAAGAATTTTAGAGACTGTATTCCAGAGGCTGAGGGAACACAAATTGTTAGTTAACCCAGAAAAGTGTTCACTACTGCGCGATAGTGTAACTTACTTAGGGCACGTAATAAGTAGAGATGGCGTATCTCCAGACCCTTCAAAAATAGAAGCTGTTACAAAATTTCCGATTCCAAAAAGCGTTAAGGATTTGAAAAGTTTCTTAAGTTTAGCTGGTTACTATAGGAAATTCATAAAGAACTTGGCTAAAATAGCAAGACCTTTAAACTAACTGTTTAAAGATAATATTGAATTTAAGTGGGGCAAGAGCAAAACAAAGCTTTCGAAACTCTAAAAACTATACTAACTAGTAAACCTCTTTTGCAATAACCTAATTTTGAAAAAGAGTTCATCTTAACAACAAATGCATCGAAAGAAGCTGTAGGGGCCATTCTATCACAAGGATCGATAGGAAGCGATAAACCTATAGCGTATGCCAGTAGAACTTTAAATAAAGCAGAACAAAATTACTCAACAATCGAACAAGAACTATTGGCAATAGTATGGGCAACAAGACAATTCCGTCCTTACCTATGAGGCCGGCACTTCACCGTAATCACAGATCATCGACCGCTAAAATGGTTAATCAGTCTGAAGGATCCATGTAGCCGATTAACCAGATGGACAGTAAAACTGAGTGAATACGACTTTGAAATAATACACAGACCAGGTAAAAGTAACCAAAATGCTGACGTACTTAGTCGTGTAATAATAGCGAAAGTAGATACATCGCCACAAGAAATATTAGCCAACCAGCAATCGGAAGATTGGTAGCAATCGTTTGTATGTTTGTTACCAACTGTACAAAGGTATTGATAGTTTACTGTTTGCTCGAGTGGCTAAGCAAATTTTAATAGGAGTACGTTGCCTGATTAAGAATTAATAAATTCAAAAGATACCAAAAGAATGATTTATTCTAACATCAGACAACGTACTCCTATTAAAATTTGCTTAGCCACTCGAGCAAATAGTAAACTGTCATTACCTTCGTACAGTTGGTAACAATTTTTTGAAATTATCTTGTTGGTACATCCTCTTCATTCACTTTTTTTTCTACAGAACTAACAACACCATCATGAAACACATAAATAACACTAACAAAGACACAGACACATACAGCAAAACAGGGTTTATAAATTAAACTGCAATGATTGCCACCAGTTCTACATCGGCCAGATGGGAAGATCTTTGTCCTCTAGATGTTCTGAACATTTAAAAGCTCTCACCACAAACTACATACATTCCACATTTGCCACACATTTACAAAATGAAAACCACAGTTACACAAACATAGAGCACAACATGGAAATACTACACTACTTACCTAAAAGTAGAAAACTAAACACAGCAGAACAATTTGAAATATACAGAGGTCACGCACTACAACCAAACAACATATTAAATGAACACTTACATTATAGATCACACATACTTTTCGATACACTGATTCAAACACACACTTTGAATCCCAGTGCCAATTCCCTTCCACCAGCAACCCCCACCACACACACCTACAACCCATAACCGTTACTTTGTACAGACATTCAGTATTTCAAATCCCACTGAGGAAGATGAACACCATGTTGAAACGTTTGGGAAACAAAACCAAAAAGTAAGTGTTCACAGTGAAAGCTTATAATATATAATTTTTTGAATTGTAATTGAATGTTTTGCTTACAATACCTATACTACCTATATTGTAAGCAAAACATTCAAATTCAAAAAACCTCTGTAGAAACAGAATAATTTCTGTGAAACGTGTGTCAGGTGAAAATAAACCTACTTACAGTGTATTTATTTGAAGATATAATATATATTTCATTTTTTTAGAGAGAAAGAGAGAGAGAGATAGAGAGAATGAATATAGTACCACAGCTTTTCTCAGAAGAAGGCAAGTGGGACAATCTGTAGGACCCTAAAACCTTCGACTAAGGTATGGAAACATGAACAGAAGAGGAGTCCCTAATCCTCCAACTTGGGGGTTGGGAATAAGGCTTTCAACCTTATCTCAGAACTAACAGTTTGTTCAGAAATGCAAACAATTTGTTTTAGGACATGAAAATATTAATGAGGGCAGAATCAAATGGAGAAAGATTTGACAAGACTTGAGGAGAATTTGGCCATAATGGAAGACTGAGAGGCATGAAGGCAAGTTGCAGGTGAGGCCAAGAACTTACTACTGTTTGAGTGTCCACATACGTAAGTACGTTTCATGTGTCACTGACAACCAACTCTAGTTCAGAATGTAGGTGAGTCCAAGAACTTACTACTGTTTGAGTGTCGACATACGTAAGTACGTTTCATGTGACACTGACAACCGACTCTATTTGTAGGTGAGGCCAAGAACTTACTACTGTTTGAGTGCCCACATACGTAAGTACGTTTCATGTGACACTGACAACCGACTCTAGTTCAGAATGTAGGTGAGGCCAAGAACTTACTACTGTTTGAGTGTCCACATACGTAAGTACGTTTCATGTGTCACTGACAACCAACTCTAGTTCAGAATGTAGGTGAGTCCAAGAACCTACTACTGTTTAAGTGTCCACATACGTAAGTACGTTTCATGTGACACTGACAACCGACTCTATTTGTAGGTGAGGCCAAGAACTTACTACTGTTTGAGTGCCCACATACATAAGTACGTTTCATGTGACACTGACAACCGACTCTAGTTCAGAATGTAGGTGAGGCCAAGAACTTACTACTGTTTGAGTGCCCACATACGTAAGTACGTTTCATGTGACACTGACAACCGAACAACCGACTCTAGTTCAGAAAAAACATTAAATTTATTCAATTTAATAAAATTGAGTTCACGGACATAATACAGTCTCACTTACATGAAAAAGTCTTATATACATTAGGATTACTTATAGGCTTTTGTCAGAAATAAATATATTTTACCCACTGAATAAATTATATATTGCTTCATTACATGTTCCAGCATGTGTTACTTGATAACAAGTTATCATTATCAATTTCATCATCATTATATACGATGATAACGATGACCATCATTTTCGTTATATCTATTATATCATCATTAAGGCTGAGTATTAAGCATAGTACATGGTGAATCTGTAAGTGTTGCTTTATGTAAATAATTATTAAAAAAATTGACTTGAAAGTTGTTTGTGCATATGGATAGTTACTTCACAAAAATTACAAGGTTTGTGGCAGTGAATCATGGAACATCAGTTTCAGATAACAATTATCACTTCTTCCTGCCTTCAGTAATCATTATAACCAACACGTTCTATTGATGATACACACTTCTCCATATCTGCCTTTTTGACTGGTAAGTGAACACTGCTTAACCGAAAAATATGTTAAAATATATATTTGTTTTGTTAACATTTTTATTTGAGCTGGATGGTATTATGATAATGTACTTAACTATTTATTTCTATACACTAGATTAATTTATTCTGGATTTAATTTTCATTGGTCTAATCGAATCTATTTTTGATACTGACATCAGAATTTAATCTTATTTAAATATAAACAAATTTTGTTCACAATTAGAATGTTCAGTATTTTTCTAGTTTGTGTCACTATATTTATCTTTTCTGTACACAAATCTAACCATAATTAACCAAATTCTACTGCTAATTTAGTAACCAGAAAAGTCATTTTATGTTTTCTTTTATACACAAAGCACTTGCATTACACACAAGTTTATTATTTTTCCATGTGCATTTGCACACATAATTTCATTCAAAAAATACATCATTGTTATGTTTAAAATTGTTCATGATTGTACGCCATCGTCAGAAACAGGCCCTCTCAACTTACTTGTCAAGAATAAGTAAAGAAGTTACACTCATTAACTTCCTTTAAGTTGACATCATCCTTCAGAACAAAAACTAGTGCTCTAAAAATACACTTTCAAAAAAAAAACTGAAAATCTGAAAATTTTCTGTGGCAGGTAAAAGAAAATATTTGTGAAGTAGAAAATTTATATTCTCTATTATATGTTAGAATAATTATTCTGCACTAGAGTAACACTCAGATTCAGATAGTAACATTAGGTTTTCATAATAAGAATATTTCACTTTTTAATCTTCATAAAGTAAAACCTGCAGACATAATAATACTTATCTACTTATTGAATATTATGACAACTTGAATTATTCTCATTTAGAAGTACCAGTACTGAGCTCAAGTACTGTATTGTTAATCTCCTCTTTTCTGAATTACTATGTATATTGGAATATTTATTTACACACTTCAAAATCATGAAATCCATTCAAACTTTAAATGCTAGCCAAAAAAAATAAAAATGAGTACTAATATGTAAGACCATGCATGCTGTATCCCAGTTGTTATTACTGGATGTTTTCTGATGACTTTAAGCAGTTCATCCTTTTAATAATAAAGGATGTCCTCCTTCCCTGGTGTTCCAGCCCCGTGTGAGCCTCTAAAATATGTAGCCATTGGTAACAGTCCAAGTAAATATCATTCAATTTTAAACATCCAGCTTTCACAGACCATCTTTTATCACATAGTATTTTATACAAATCTATAAACATATAATAAATCTGACCTTATGACTAATTATGACATCTTTAGTAGTTTATACAAATAGACAAGTTACATGACTTGTCCTTGTTGTTATGCTAGTCCTTTTCTATGATACCCTCTTGAAACAAATTGTGTGTGTGTGTGTGTGTGTGTGTGTGTGTGTGTGTGTGTGTGTGTGTGTGTGTGTGTGTGTGTGTGTGTGTGTGTGTGTGTGTGTGTGTGTGTGTGTGTGTGTGTGTGTGTGTGTGTACGTGTGTGTGCGTGTGTGCATAACTGTGACACAAACACTAATCGTATGTTTATTACTTCACACACACACATGCACACACACACACACACACACTTTTATGTTTACAACAGGCACCAATATTTTAACAACAGAGTTATCATAAGTGGGGGTCACAATCAGCAGGGGGCAGCAAATCACATCAACATCGTCACCATCATCTTCACCAATTAAACGGAATAAACTTCATGGTTTGTTCTGGTCTTAAATAGGCAAAGATTAGAGCTGGTCACTCCAACGCTTCCTCGGACGTCCCACACCTCTCTGTCCCCTCGGCTTATAGTTACAGAGTTGTTTGGGGATACGGCAGTCATCCATTTGGCAAACATGTTCCCACCAATATTTTTCAGCCAATACTGGGCGATCCTGTCGAATATACTCAGAACATTCGGTTCCTGCCGTATATCTATGTTTCTTCTATGATCATGGAGAGTATACCCTGCCACGTGCCTGACAAATCTCATTTCAGCGACTTGGAAGTGACTGGCCTGGCCTTTCATTAAAGTCCAATTCTCAGACCCATAAAGAAGTGTGCGAAAAGCCATCACCTTGTAGGCGTGTTCCTTTACTTGCTGACTTAAGGGTTCGCCTAATGGTCCTGCACATAAGGTTGATCTTATGCAACTCATTCACAATGTCGTTGCTTGGATTATAAGACACCAATATCGACCCTTTATTATTATTCAGCTAGATGACTCTAGTTTGCTCCTCAAATAAACAAAAACAATATTTGTGACTCTGAGCTGTGATAACATTAAAAATCCCCCAAATCCTTAAGCAGTCTGGGAATCCCTGTTCAAAGTCATTGTCAATGAACATCATATGACCAAAATAATGAGGTACAGTTTTTACTTTTTAGTAGATTTCATGTTCAAATTATGTTAAAATGATAATATTCAAGAGTTTGAATACATTTGATTATATGTTTCGGTATTTTATTTTTTTTTTAATTTAAAATTTATGAAAGTAGAAAATCTATATTTTTCCTTTGCTTCTTGAAATATTTAACTATGTATTCTCAAAAAGATAAATCCTTTAAAGGCTGTAGAAATATACGTATTATTTAGATTTAATAGATTAAAGAATGTATACAAAAATAAGTAGATCTTACATGCTACTGGTAGATTTTTAAAAAATATATATAGTCACCATCAAATGCAGTACCCATTGCCCAATGAAACACTACAGAGACTTACAACTCACAAGGGGTGGCAGATATTGATGGGATTGATTTATATAATAAACTTAAAATACTTTAACATTCTGCAATACCATTTTTCAAACATTCTGATCTTAACTTTCACAAGTACAGCAATAGCATTAGTATTACATTTTTTTACATTACCAGTATCAGTTGCATCTGGGGAAGATGATTTTCAAATTAAAAATACAGTAATAAAAAACTTACTTAACATCAACTTAAGACCAAACTTGAGATCAACCATGGTTAAGCAAAGATTGCATGATTTATCCATTGCTGAAATTTAACATGAAATTTTTTATACTTTAGATACAAGTCAGTTAATTGCTGATATGAAGGCAAGAAAAGTGCATTTAGTATAAAATTCAAAGAACATAATTCATCAATCACACTAAATTAGCTTAAATATTATTAACTATTTACTAATATTTTTATCAATTTTGTTGGCACACAACTGGTGTAAACATTTTTTTTTTTTGCAACTCTGTAGGCAGTGCAAATATAAGATGAAAAAGAAAATGGAATGAAAAAAAAACAGACATGAATGGGGCAGCTAATTCAAGTTTGCACATGACCGTATAGATGCTAGCAGCAGGCCTGTCTAGCTGCATGTAGAGAAAATAATTGAATCTTTTACATACTTAAAAACCAACACCCTTAACCATTGGCTTTGTAGAAACTTTGCTTGACCATTAAAACCACAAAAACCACAGATACTTTTCATTACTACACAATTAGTCTCTTACTTGTTGTACGGCTCACGTAAGGCAGCCTACCCTGCCTTACTCCTAAGCTACTTCGGTGGTATACATGGGAGCCATTATTATTATTCTATCTCTTACTTGAAAGTGCACACACACACACACACACACACACACACACACACACACATACACACACAGATACATATAAGGTGTATATATAAAATTGTTGTTTTTATAGGAAGAGTAAGACGGATGGCTAAAATGAGAATTTTAATTTTCTCCTGTCTAATTGTGTTTGCAACAGTCCATGGTAGCAAAGTGTGTACCTATTCTAAGGCGTAAGTATATACATATATTTGATACATCTTATTTAGTAAATAAAACAACAAATGTTTTCTTCTGTATTCAGCTTACAGGGTAACCAACCTTGATTGTATAAAAGGATTTCAAATCCATTTAGACAGTTCACCAATAATATCATACAGATTTTGAAATGTTCTGTTAATAGAATGAAGTTATATCACAACTTTTATATGTAGTAATTTCTATACAGTTCTAATATATACATGTTCAGTTTCTTCTGAAGATTTGAACAAGTTCTACATCAATTTATTAATCGATAGTACTTTCAACTTCTTAACTTCAAAATATGAAATCATTTTTTGAAAAAGAAATCAAACATTCAAAAATGAGTATAATTGTTGGACAACCATCATAACACTTGTGCATACCATTAACAAACTAATGGAATAATAAAAAGCAAACAGAATTATCACTGTTGCACTCCACTATAGAAAAATTATTCCGATTAGCGCTTTCAAGCTTCTCAGCTCATTGTCAGATCAGAAATAACAACCAAGAGGATGAACCAAACCCTTCACACCCCCGCCCGCCCCACTGTCTACACACACTCTCGCAAACAAGCTATAATTAAAATTCATATAATATAATTCAAATGCCCCTTCTCAACCTCCTAGCCCTGTCACCCCCATCTGTACAGTTACATATTTTCCTGGCGTGTGTGTGTGTGTGTGTGTGTGTGTGTGTGTGTGTGTGTGTGTGTGTGTGTGTGTGTGTGTGTGTGTGTGTGTGTGTGTGTGTGCATTCTTTTTAAACCTACCGTTGTAATGCCTTTCTCATTCACACTTGTGGGCACGGTCACTTACCATTATTTCCAAAACATCCATATGGGTCTATGCAATTTAATTCTTATTGTTATCTATCTGTCCTCTATATTTTACTTTTTAATTATATTATAAAATATTTCTTCATTATCAAATTTAGTTTTAGTATTCATTAAAATGTCTAACCCTTTTTCTCTTTCTTTCAATATTTCTAACTCCTCCCTAAGCTTCCTTTCAACTGTGTTATTTACTACTTTTAAAATTTCATAGTCTTCCAAAGGATTAACATACTTATGGTTCTCTTCTATGGTTCTCGTCTTGCATATAACGAATTCGTTGTTCTATTACCTTCTCCACGTTTGTGGACAGACAACCTGCATACGAATTTCCATCCTGTCTCACCTAGGTACACTTTGTTGCAGTCTTTTCATTTTAATTTATAAATTCCACTTCTCTGTAATACTGGGATTTTTTCTATATTTTTATTCCTTATCTTTATTCCTTATGCCAGAAAAATATGTAACTGTACAGACGGGGTGACAGGGCTAGGAGGTTGAGAAGGGGCATTTGAATTATAGCTTGTTTGCGAGGGTGTGTGTAGACAGTGGGGCGGGTGGGTGTGTGAAGGGTTTGGTTTATCCTCTTGGTTGTTACTTCCGATCTGACAATGAGCTGAGAAGTTTGTAAGCGCTAATCGGAATAATTTTTCTATAGTGGTGTGCAACAGTGATAATTCTGTTTGTGATTATAACCACTAACACAACTTTCTTAATTAAACTAATGGAATAATAAAAAGGTTCACATCTTATTCTCCAGTTGAGAGCTTTTGGAGTACTGGGTCAATATTATTAACTCATTACAGTATCAGCATTGTTCTACTGCTAACAAATTGATTGGTTCTTACTTATTCGACTTCCAACCTAAACTTCCTATGACTGGTTAGTAAACAGTCTTCTTTCTCTTCACTTGAAGGACTAGGGTGTACAAACCTGTTGCAGCACCCATCTCATCCTTAGACAACGCATGTCTCTTTTACCAATGGCTTCATATTTTAGCACCACTTCTGACAATCGATCCTCTTGCAAACATTGTTCAGTGCTTCATGACAGACCCACCTCAAAAATAATTGAGGTGCCCACTGAGAAGAGTCTTGGCTGGTGCTAAAAATGGACCTTTCTGCACTTTCATTTAATTACATTGTGGTCTATGAATAGGTTTTTATTGACTTTACTTAATACAGAATGTTAGCACTAAGTATGTAATAATTATAAACAGATAATGTCCTTGTCTTATTCATAATCTGGAACATCCGTCAACTGTCAAAACAATCCAGATTCTCCATAGGTATCAGATTCTACACAATCTGGACTAGGCAATAATCAGGAAAACACCCATAAAGGATGTTTCAAGAAAGATTTGTTAGTGTTAAAAAAAGGACATTTACAAAATGTAGTGAACAAACCTAGCTAAACAAAAATTAATAAACTTTTGATTTGTTATGGATTTGTAGGTTTAATCCTAACCTACAAACATTAATTATTAATAATAATAATTATAAATTCATTAGGTCTACAAGTCTGTCTATCAACCTCTTTTGTATGTGTGCAATAAAATATGTTTTTAATTTCTGTTTACTTTTTATTAACTAAAATTAATTTGATTGTTTTAAATATGATCATGGTGTTTATGTTTTGTTTAAGTGTTATAAAAACAAGGGTTGAAACAACTTTAAAGACTGCCTGTGACTCTTTGGTTCAATATTATTACAATTACTGCCGTACAACATACAGATATGAAACCAGACTAAAGGTAACTTGTTTCTTTAACTACGTGGTACATATGTGTAGTTTAGTTGTGCCTGGTTCTTTATTATAATATAGTGTGGTGCTTTACAAACTATGAAACATCAATAGAAAACAGACAAAATTATCAAGGAGGCGACTTTGTCATACCTGTTGCTTAACTGATAGCTGCTGCTTTGAGACCGCCATTATCGATTCCAAAATGACCTACCTGACTGAGAAGTGAGACAAACATGAAAAATCTGACTAAGAAAATGATTGAAAGTTGCATAAATAAGGACTATATAACTTCTAAGAAATTATTATAAATTCATGGCTAACATAATTATAAGAAATTATCATACAGT
This sequence comes from Magicicada septendecula, assembly GCA_034769895.1. NCBI lineage: Eukaryota > Metazoa > Arthropoda > Insecta > Hemiptera > Cicadidae > Magicicada > Magicicada septendecula. The sequence continues at coordinate 14,440,688 of CM068373.1, read as the reverse complement.
TTTATTATAATTAAGCTACTTAAATTTCTAATTATTTTAATTGTGACATTCTTCTTCTTCTTTTGCTAGGATTGGGCGCTTCTGCCTTTACCATCTTAGCCTTGGTCTCCCAAAACTTCATTTTCTCACAGGCTTATACCTCATAGCCTGCCTTGGTATTCTATCCAGTGATGTATGCATAACATAGTCCCTCCATCTTTCTTTATACCATGATGTTATTTCTGTTACCGTATCGGTTGTACACCCAATTCCTTTCTTATATAATTACTTCTTATATGATTGAGTCTTGTTCAATCTTTGATTGATCAAAGTAGTCTCATTTCTGAGGATTTTGTCAATCTAAAGTTGTCTTTCCAAAGGGCCCATGGTTCTGATTCATATAACAAAGAGGGGACTGTTGTCACCTTATAGAACTTTGCTTTGAGTACCCCTCATTGTTTTTACTTTCACAGTTCATCATAAAATGCCACATATTTGACAGTATTATTTAAAACATCTTGGTCCTCCACATACGAGGGTAGAGTGAAAAGTTCCGGGCTTGACACAGAGATAACTCTACTATCCTCATTATCTTGACTGTCTTGTATGATTTCATCATGTGTTGGCCTACTTTCGATGATTCCAAGTCGATGAGTTGTTTATTATTAGTGGCACAGTCCACTGCTGTAAGCGCCTCGAGCATCATTGGATAGACTGGAAATTCATGATGTGATAAAATATTGTTTTCATAGATTTAACTGCAACCGTTCTAAAAAAGGAACTGTATTCAAAGTTGGGGGACTATTATCCATCAAATACAATGGTTGAGCACTGGTTTGCTTAATTTAAAATAGGTCGTACAAGCACAACTGATGACCCACATGTTGTACGTCCAACTGAAGTGACTGTGCCAGCAAAAATATAAAAAATCCATAAAATCGTTTTGGTAAACCGTAGAATGAAAGTGAACGAGAACGTGGTATGTCATTGGTATATCAACTGAACGTGTGCGCAGTATCTTATACAAACATCTGTGTATGACAAAGCTGTGCGCTAGATGGGTGCCATGTTTGCTGACACTTGACCATAAAAATTGTCGAAAGGAGGTTTCAACCAATTTGTTTGGCATCAATTACTACGATGGCTAAATCAACGAATTGAAGTTCGGACTGCTTCCTCAGCCACCATACATGCTCTATTTAGCCCCAAGTAATTTCTACCTCTTTCTTAAACTCAAAAATGAATCGGTAGAAAAAGATTTACTGATGACAATCATGTCAGTGATGCTGTAAATGGCTATTTTGAGGACCTCAACAAATTGGCTTATCAGTCAGGCATAACCGCTTTAGAACTCCGTTGAAAAACGTGTTAGAGCTAAATAAAGCTAATGTTGAGAAATAAATCCAAATTAATCCAGAAAATTGTTGTTTTCCTATTCAGGCCCAGAACTTTACACCCTACCCTCGTATCCTATATCACACCCCCAAATGTTTAAAATATGCTACCTATTCAAACATTTGATTTTTGTTCATACTGGATCTTTACTTATGAATGCCATGGCCTTTGACTTTTGCAATGATATTTTTAAATTGTACCATGTAATTGATTTGACCTGTGTACAGACAATTGCAATTTGTCTTTACTGTCCTGGACTGTATGGTAACCTGATCATCTGCAAAGAGTGTATTACTTAAAATTCATGCCGAGCAATTTGTATAACCAGTGATGCAACTTTCTTCCATTCTCTTACAAGGCCATGTAAAAAAATATTGAATAGAGTCGGTAATAAAGGACATCCCTGCCTTAAATTATGATTTATGGAGTCAGTTGTTTGCCATTACAATTGTGGTGTTACTGTAAAGGGATTGCACTGTTTTGATTAAATGTCTGGGGTATACTCTTTTCTCATTATAAACTAAAGTTTCTCTCTATGAATGTGACTGAATATTTCCTCATGATTTATGAAGGCTAAGTGGGTGTCTAAATTAAATTTTCTTCATTTGTGTTTCAAAATGAAAACATTGTCAACACAGAATGTCCTTTCCAGAATTCAGCTTATTCTTCAAGCAATATAACTTCAGAGATAGTTTGAATTCTTGTATTGATAATTTACAAGAAGTAATCAATACTCCTATAGTTTTCTATCTTTTTACATTCCCCCTTCTTAAAAAAAGAATGAATTTTACCAGTAATCTTGCTCGTAAACTTCCACAGTTTTTATGAATGATAATACCATATATACTGTTTTTTTTTTTTTTTTTTTTGACAACAAGAATTTTTATTTCTTTAAAAACCAGACATTTCACCCATACTGTGATGAGGCATCCACAGTGGCCTGACCCGCACCTACTTATACAATAAGTCCCACCCACTATGTCACAAGCAAGGCCCATAACTTACAATAAAGGATCCCTCCTGTCCGATAACATAAAAAGTTACAAAAATTATTTAAAAATTGAAACGTAATACAAAAAAGAAATATTTAACCCCAATAACACTTCACGATTTTTACAACACAAGTATTATATTTTATTTATTATGATGATCCCGTCACCTTATTTAAAACATGTTTCCAAACTCCCTGCAACTTATAACTATAATTTGTCTCTTTTAAAAGTGTTTCTAGCTTTGTAGATTTCCACTGCCTGACTAATCACCTGCAAAAAATAGTCTGAATCTTCACTATAATTGCTGTTTCTTTTAATAAAATACAATAATGTTATTTTCATTTTCATAGCACTGCTCAGCTATTGCTGATTTCACTGTGTCTCCTTTCTTTGTGTACCTCACGTGCTCTTACACTCCCATTATCACCTTTCTTTGTGTTCACCCAAGTACACATCACCACAACTGTATGAGACCTTGTGGACTCCAGGAGCTGACTGTGGTACCTTGTCTTTCGCTGATGATAATATTTGGCCTACCTTCCTAAGGCTGAAGGATTTCTTCAAATTCTGGCCGATTTTGTCGGCAGTCCCATATACATATGGCAAGTAAGTGTGTCAAGTTTCTTCTTCATCTTGTGTGGGTGCAGTGTGAACTTGAGTTTTTGCAGGAGATTTATTATTGTTTTTGCATACGGTAATTGCCTTGTGAAAGCTTACCTGATTTGTATGCCATTATAACCATTATTGGGAACCACTTACTTTGTTCCATCGTCTTGCTTGTCAAATGTGTATATTGATCTTTAGAAGATCTCTGTTCATTGGGAATTTCACAGTGAGACCAGCACATATTAACAAGATGTAGTAGACATGAATGCAGAAACAAACCACCACAGTTCATTAGTTCAGAATTAATCCCATCTAAGCCAGTTGCTTTCCTGTTCTTTGTTCCCTTTCCATTTCTGTCATCTCTATAAGGTTGATTCCTATTATTTCTTGTCTTTCAAGTGTATATAATTTTTTTTTATTCATACCATAGTTGCTGATAATGTGAAATCAGTTTCCTTTTTCTAATTACATTCATCAAAGTTACGAGGGCTATTTGTTTTTCAACCTCCGATAGACCAATAAACAGACACATGAATGAAATTAATAATTTTATTATATAAAAAAGTTTCATATATATGTAAACTACTTTTCTACATAGTCACCACCATTGTTGAGGCACTTATCATAGCGAGGGACCAACTTTTCTATGCCCATGTTGTAGAATGTTCGCTCCTGAGTAGTCAGCTGATCTGCCACACTGACTTTAACTCACCATTGGAGTCAAACCGCTCCCCACCTAACCACTTTTTCAAGTCAGTGAACAAAATAGTAGCCACTTGGTGCCAAGTCTGGGCTATAAGGTGGGTGATCAAAGACTTCCCAACCAAACTGATGAAACAGGTTTTGTGTGAGTGCAACTGCGTGAGGTGCAAGATAACAATGCTGACAACAACATGCCTCATCTTTTGTTCTTGATTGATGTTCTCAGACGTTTTAAAATTTCACAGTATGTAGCTGCTGTGATGGAAGTTCCCAGCTCCATAAACTCAATTAGCAAAATTCTCTTACAATCCCAAAAGACAGTAGCCATTAACTTTCTGTTGGTCAAAGTCTGCCTAAACTTTTTTGGTTTGCTAGGCGAGTGTGTATGCATCCACTGTTTTGATTGTTCCTTTGTTTCTGGATTAACAAAACGAATCCATGTCTCATCTCCTGTCACTACACTGTCTAAAAAACTTTGACCCTCTTTGTCATAACGCTCCAAAAATGATAAAGATGCACCCATTCTTCGAGTCTTGTGGACATCTGTGAGTTGTTTAGGAACCCACCGAACACAGAGTTTCCTATACCCAAGCTTCTGAGTAAGAATAACATAAAGAGCAGACATAGAAATTTCAGGAAAATCAGCAGAAAGTTCAGTAATTGTGAAACGACGGTCCTCTCGAACCATCCTGTCTACCCTTTCAACAACATCATCAGTAGGCACGGACTTTCTTCCTTGCTCTCCTTCATCATAACATCAATTCGCCCTTCTTTAAATTTTTGACACCATTCCCAAACTGAACCATCACTCATCACATTTTCTCCATACACATTATACAATCTTCGATGAATTTCTGGAGCACTATAATGTTCAGCTTGAAGAAATCTAATTACAGACTGAATCTCACACTTGGAGGCAATTTCAATTGTAGTTGTCATAATTAAACTGTCGTCACCACAGTAATAGACAAAATATCTATAAAACCAGTGGTTATAGGTTAGAACAAAGCCTCAAAAACATTAATCAACAATCAGATTGTTACTATGACAACAGAACCAGGTTTGCCAACTCACTGGAGGTTAAAAAAAAGTAGCCCTCGTATATCCTTTTCTGTTCTATTCAAATGTCATCTTATATTAAAGTTTTGGTCTACAATGCATGTCATTGCTTATATGGCTTATAAAAAATTCTCATGGTAACATACGTACTTGTCATACTACTGATTTTGTGTTGTTCCTAATTCGGTGATAATTTTCTTTTGCATTAACTGATTTCTTATATAGATATACTCTGTATGTTTTGTGTTTTTGTTTTATGGTATCTTTTATCTCTTCACTCCAGATTCTCAGTCCTCTCTTCCATCTGATTTTAGATATTGTAGCCAGCACTTCATTAACTATCTGTTGTATAGCATTTTGATGTGTGCCCATTCATTGATGGTATCCTCGTTTATTGGATTTTGTTCCAGTAGTTTTGTCCGTCTGCACTAAATAAGTTCTGGATGCTTTCATCTTGTAATAGATAAACTTTGTAAGCACTTTCTGCAAGACAAGGGGTCTCCTTTCTTCATCTTGACCACATCTGAAATTTTGTCTTGACTTGGTGATCTGTACCAATGTATCTGTCTCTGCATACTTGTGTGTCTACTACATTTGAGACTAAGGTGATCTGTACCATTGTTTCTGTCTCTGCATACTTGTGTGTCTACTACATTTGAGACTAAGGTGATCTGTACCAATGTATCTGTCTCTGCATACTTGTGTGTCTACTACGTTTGAGACTAAGGTGATCTGTACCAATGTTTCTGTCTCTGCATACTTGTGTGTCTACTACATTTGAGACTAAGGTGATCTGTACCATTGTTTCTGTCTCTGCATACTTGTGTGTCTACTACGTTTGAGACTAATTTCTGAATCACAATCATATAATCAATGGGAGATTTATAGCCTCTTGCAGACCATATAATTTATTGATATCTTTTTTCTCCTAAAAAGGGTATTTGGAACTTTTAACAATTCATTGAAAGCAATAAATCCCTTGGTTTGTTCTAATTTTGATTCTGGTGATCTTTTCCATATGAACCTATCAACCTTGGGACATGGTCTTTTTTTTTTAAATTCTGGCATTCAAATCTCCCAATATAATTACATAATCAAGATTTCCTTTTGTATCTTGAAGTAAATTTTGGTTTATACAATTTTCCCTTCTTTGGTTGGATCTATAGCCTAAGTATCTATTATTGTTAGATATTCTGTGTCACACTTCAGTCTTACATTTACTATTCTTTTGTTTACAAAATTGTACTCAACAAATTCTATTTTGCCATTCTCTGTCCACCATGACAGGCTCACCCAGTACATTTGTTTTCATTATATTATAGTCTCTGCCATGGGCATAACTTGGGGGGGGGGTAAAGCTTCACAAATTCAAGTGTGTAGTGAGACCATCTATATAATAAAATTAATCAAATATATTATATACAAAATTAGAAAGTTTAGTAATAATTCTTAGTTAGTAAACGAGGGAAAATTTCATTTTTTAAATATCAACAAACCTTTCTTCATAAGTTGTACTTCCAGTTATGTTTACCTAGAACAAATATACTGTAGGCCTATAAACATAAATAATTTCAGTTCTTACAATTCTTATACCAAGTTTTAGTAAATGCATCCCTCTCCCTTAGGCACACTGTCACAAAATGCTCGGCAGTAGTAGCAGTAAGCCGAATCAGTCACAACAAAGAAATTTTCAAATTGCCAGTCAGGCGATTTTCAAAGAAATTAAGCAGTGTTACTCCTTTGTGTTTCTTATCTCCCAATTCTCGGAACTTAGGAACACAAAAAACCAAAACAATCATAACAATAACGAATTAATAAAGAGACAAGCGATGTGTACTTTAACGGACTACATACATGACCGAGAAACCGATCGCATTTGTATCAGTAATCATTAACGAATAACAGTTCCAAATGACCGTATTTTAAGATTCGTGAACAAAGCTATCGACATCTTGCATTCGTGATTAAGCCAGCTTTGTTCATACTGCCAAGTCTGTTACCCCTACCATACCACTCTTTTACACTGGCCTGTAGTGTTTGCGAAATTCTGCTGAACTGAAAACAAATCTCGAACAATAAAACATAATCTCAAATCAAACAGTAAACAATCCGAGCACAGAGATGATGACTCAGAAGAATATGTGTGACAAAGAGAGGAAAGTAAAGAGAGCAAACTCTTAGAAGTACAGCTGCACTTATTATTTCATTACGGTGTTCCAAAACAAGTCTTTGTTTGTGTAAAAGGCACGCACTGTATTCCAGTTAATTAGGTCTCTAGAGAGTTTTTTTTTTTTATAGAAATATTATTTTGACGTATATCATTCAAATCTGTCAAACATTCCCCTTACAAGATTCTTCGAAAGAAATAAGAATAATACTAAATATCACTATTGTATTAACGACTCGGAACACTAAGTTTTTTATAAGTAAAATCATAAAGTTTTACCTTACAGCCTAAACCGGTTTTCTCCTTTAAAAGGCTTCTTCAGAGGCTGCCGTAGGTAGCGCTGTCTGTCTTGTTGTTGGCGATGGGATAGATTTTCGAAAGATCGATGCTGTGTGTGTTGGGTGAGATGTGTTCGAATAATGCGTGCGATTTGAATTGTGTCTGTTCATTTAGGATGTCGTTTTTATTTGTTTTTGTGTGTTTGTAGATTTCTAATTGTTCTAGAGTGTCTAGTTTTCGGCCTTTTGTGTGTACATGTAGAATGTTCATGTTATTGTCGATGTTTTTATATGTGTGGTTTGCTTCAATGAGGTGGTTTGCAAAGGTAGATTCTGTAGTGGAGTGGAGTCCCTTTGTGTGTTCAATGTATCTCTGTTTGAAGCTACGTCCTGTCTGGCCTATGTAGAATTTATTGCAATTTGAGCAATTTAGCTTGTAAACACCGGGTAGATCGAATTTGTTTTGTGCTTTGTTTTGTCCTATCAATTTTATAATGCTCAGAACATTGGGGGGCCGAGTGCCCCCACCCTTGCCCCTCATAAGTTATGCCTATGGTCTCCGCGTTATATTATATTTAATGCGTTCGTATACAGAATGCTTGCAATACCCCTTGGGCAGGAAAACAGAATGGAAGAAATGAATATTATAAAAAGCATAGCCAACACTAATGGATATAACGGATAACTCATAGAAGACTAATAAGAAAACATACACGGAAAATTTATAATAAATGCAAATTGGTTAATGTGACTAAGATAGATAATAAGTTTATAACCAGAGAGTATATGAACATGATGCAGCTAATAATTAAAAACGATATGAAAAAAACAAAACATCACAGTGGTCTTTAAAACCACGAATACCCTTCATAAAATACTGGGACAATCTTCATATTCCTGATGAATAGAAAAACGGTGTTCACAAAATTACATGTGATGACTGTGACAGATTCTATATAGGACAGACCAGCAGACGGTCGGTCGAACGTTTCAAAGAACACCTATTGGATAGGGACATTATGAAGACTAAATCTAATTTTTCTCACCACCTGATATAATAAAGTCACAACTATATGGATTTCACAACTAATTTTAAATTGCTCCATAACTGTAAAAAAGGAGCATACAAGGACCCCATAGAAGAGTACGAAATATATAAGGCCTCAAAATTGTCAGCAGACAAGCTACTTAACGATAAACTGTCTTTTAAATCCAACGGTCTATATAATACTGCCATTGATATTGAAATATGTATGGGCAATCACAGTGCAGTAATAATCTCGGCAATAACGATGTAGTTGATCATGTGTAGTAGTGCGCACCAGGTCGCGACGTGGCGTGAAGTGCTTTGTGATGTTTGGTAATAATTTTTTATTTTTTGACGAGTTCTCCAGAAGGATTGGTGTTTTTATAACCTGATAATGAGAATTTATCCTTGAAACGTGTTGTTATTGGAAGTTTAAAGAAGTGACAAGACGATGAGTAACCAAGTGTTTACAAATACTACAATTAAATACACTTGTTTTCTTTACTCTACTCCACCACTATACAGGATCAAATAACCATTCAGATAATTCTTTTTTTTTTATTTTAGTGATTGTGGCTATATTTATTATGCTCTTTAACGATATTGTTGAATTTGTAAGACTTCTAAAATTTCATTATTTCTAAGCCCCTGAACATCCATGTGGCAACTTTTAAAATATCCAGTATACCATTATCCTTGTCATGTTCTCTGTGTAGTCGGTAACCATGGATTCCAGGTCCTATCCTGAAACTCATTGTGAAGCATATGAGTATATACATTTTTCCTTTGGTAGGTTACCGGTCTTACACACAACCCCTACCTTGGGGGAACAGTGTTTGATTTCGGAGTGTCATTCTCCTAGGCACAGCCGAGAGACGGGCCTGGCCTTGGTTTTGTATTGGAATGTTCATCTCCTAGCTTTTGGTATTTTAACATACAGCAGGGGATTTAGCTATGCTGCCACTTATGCAAGATCCACTGTTCCTTTCCAGCGTCACTTCTGTTAGAGTCTTCACTCGTGATCCTGGGTAAGGAGACCGTATTATGGCTCGTGGTCCACTGACTCAGTCCCACCCTTGCGTCATGGCTGTCCCTGCTGTGAGTCACCCAGATGTATCTGTTCACTCTAGAGTTTGGTTAATGCTCATGTCTGATGCCCTGAGCAAAGGCATTGTGATATTTTAATGCGTGGTTTGGTTACAACTCTTAAAATATAATTGCCTTTAATGTACTTACACACAGAGCTGTTTATGCTTAATATTTTTTTTTAATTTATTAAAAAATCGTTTGAAATTTTTTTGATAAAAAATATGTTAAAAAGTCATACAAAATTTGTCCACATATGAATGAATGACTTTGTTTTAATAAATCCCTGGATACCATAAAATGTATAGCAATTAAATAGCAAATGTAAATTTTGCATTATCTTTGATGGTACTCCAAGTAACAAAAGTTGTTGGAGTGGTACACAATCAAAAAGTTTGAAAACCATTGATCTAGTGATAGCAATAATTGGTGAAACAAAATGAGCTGAAATATTTTCATTATTAATAGTACTAATATCAAAGTTTTAATTACAAATAAGAATTCATGCAAAAATTGATTTTGCTTTCTGAAGGTACTGATATTTTTTAATTCATGTTTTTGAACATAAAAAGAGTAATGTAATGTTTCTAACAACATTGATTTTTTAACCTCCATAAATAAAAATACCTTTTTTCTTATTTACCATACTACACAGTGATATATTCATTAGCAGTGGTGGCCCATGCTTAGGTTGCACGGTTGTACAAGCCCCATTCAATCCCGAATTTTATTTTAAATTATATAATTATGAATAAAACAATAACTAATAATAGTGTTTTCAAGCTAAATCATTGTAATTAACCATTTTCCGATTGAAAAGCGTAGAGGATTACTAAAAACCATACACACTCTTGCCACGGTGTATGCACCAACTGTGACGTGCTTTGTATATAGGAAAATAGAATGGAGTAGTGCTCTGGCTTGCTAACCTCGGGTGTTCCTATTACAATGATATAGGCTCACTTGGTGTGATTAGGGACTGCAAACCTCACTTGTACATCATGGTGCCACCAGTCTGTTGGTAAGTTCGAATTTTTTGTGAAGTCGTTAGTGTTCGTCCAATTCATCATTAAATGTAAATAATAGTACATATAAAGGATTAAGGTGTCATAATGTAAGATATTTATTATATTTAACTGGTAGGATGCAATGAATTCTGTTAAAAACTTAATGAAAACACTGTTCAGTTTACGTCCCATTGAGGAAAAACATTGAAATTAAGAGAGTAGGTAGGGCTACACAGACCTTGCAAATTTTAATCAAAGCGTAAACTCAAGTAACAGAATATTTAATTGTAAATTTAAAAAAAGATTATACAATAAATATTCATGGTTATGTGGGTGTGACACTAAAATTGCAGTATTTTGCTTTCCTTGTGTATTGTTTGGAGGGGACAAGACTTGGACATTTTCTATTCAGAGAATAAAACAATTTAATTCCATCCAACCCAACTGGAACCCCTAAATTTTTCTATCACCAGCCACCACTGTTTATTAGTAACCAAATGAATGTATTTAAATATGTGGACCTTGTTTCACTTCTGGGAGGCAACCAAATACATATAAAAAGACTCCACTGTTTGACTCATAAATAATAAGACAGTTTGACTTATGCGATACTAATAAATGTAAATATTTAAAAATATGTACCAAAAATATAACTGATTAAAAAATTTAAGCAACTGTAATAATAATTATGTTAACTGATTACCAGTAGTGTAGTTGTAAGTTGTATAAATGGATTGTATTAATCTTTCAGTCCTTCATAGATCAAACTCAATTTTTGTTTATATCTCTAATAATGTTATGATCTAGCTTTGAAGAAATCTTTTATCTAAATAAGTTTGTATTCATCTAAATGACACAGAATCAGAAGTTAAAATTTAGTTTATGCTTTCTCAATTCTTTCAACCTTTTTTTTTGTTTATTTTTGCCTAATTCTGTTAGATTTTTCATTCTTTAAATAAACACTCTAATTTGAATGGCTACAAAAATTGAGCTGACCATTTTTACAGATGTGTGTGTGTGTGTGTGTGTGTGTGTGTGTGTGTGTGTGTGTGTGTGTGTGTGTGTGTGTGTGTACTTTGCATATCAAAAACAACAAATCATGAAATGATTTACTGGTGTTTAGATGTGGAATACATAACAGAATTAAATTATTTTGAATGATCATCACTTCTTTCACAGCACTTTAATAATTAATATTTAAGGCACTTTCACTTGTGAAAAAACTTACTTTTTGTTATTTCCTCAAACGGATTCCGCATTTATACCTCACTGAGGAAGGAGAAAACCACTCCGAAATGGACATTTGAGGAAATAACAAAAAGTAAGTTTTTTCACAAGTGAAAGTGCCTTAAATATTAATTATTAGAATTAAATTGAATGGATTCAAAATACAATGGTTTAAACCATTGTCATAAATGTAAAAAGAAAATAAAATTATAGTTATAAAATAGTTTAAACTAACAAAGGTTTATTCAAATAGCTTATAAATATTTAACATGTAAGAAAAATATAAAGAACTTTATGAGGACACCAGAAAAGGAAATGGAACCAATTACTAACAATGAATTAATTAAAAAGAAATTATAATTATCCTAATGAACTTTGTGTGCACTGGCTGGAAAAAAGTTTCTCAAATAAAAAATAATAACACTGGAATTAATGATTTATGATCTGCTTAACGGTCAAGTTGATCATATCTTCTTTTCCAAGTTTTAGGTTTGAAGACCTATTGTGGATCTTATTGCTGGTACCGTCATTTTATATATTTAGAGTCTTATGTTATGTATGGACAATCACAATTATTGTAATAACTGTGTTATAAACAGAAGGTTTGAAATATAGTTTATATTCACTCACACTATCACAAAGTAATTTTGTATATAATAGGTATATGTAATATTTAAAAGATATTGCCAGCGTCTTTAAAGATAGTTTAAAAAACTTATTGTTATGTTTGAATAAATCAATACAGTTGGAAAGAGTCATGTTTATTTATAAAACAATATTTTCATCATTACTTCATGGACAGGATTTCTCCTGTTCCGGCCTCATGACTCCGGCCAAATAATATATATATTTTTTTTAATATCATAAAAAAAATATTTAAATACTTTTTTTTAGGCGATTTAATTGTGGCTGGTGCCGTCTCTCGCATCCTAGCTTCCACACTGGCGCCGCGCCAGTCTAAACAGTCCTGTCTGTAAGTCCTCTTGCATTCATTGCATCTTCATCGTCCATTTTCCATGAATGTTTAGGTATTCGTTTTTTTATTCTAGAGGGTGGAGTCCATTCCCATACCTTCCTTGGCCATCCTCATCCGACATTCTTTTTAGGTGTCCAAACCAATTCAGTCTTCTTGCTTCTATTGTTTCTATAATGTCAAGGTCGATTCCCATCGCTTGTCTTATCTCTACATTTCTCACTGTATCTAGTCTTGTTAGTCTACAGCACCTCCACCGGTAATCCATCCCCATAGCTCTTATTATGGATTTATTTCTTTTATTAACTTCCCACAGTTCTGCTCCATATAGGGCTATACTTTCGACTATAGTTTTATATATTCTGATTGTATTGTTTTTTGTTATTTGTGTACTCCAAAGTAGGCTGTTTAATTGTTTTGTTGCCATCTTAGCTTGTCCTATTCTTACTTTTTTTACTTAAAACACATACCGTAATATTTTTAAAAATCAATAAAATAAACCATACAGTAAGTACTTTATATCAGTAGCTCCTAAATATTTGACAGAATTGTAGAAAGTAAACAAGAAAATGAAGTACAATTATTATCAGTGAAGACAAATTCCTTAAGAAACAAGCTGGGAGATAGAGACTTAAATTAAAAATGTCAGTGTGAAGTCAGTGTAACAGTGGCATTTTAAACCAAAAGTTTTAGCCAAAACTGTATGTCATTGCAGTATTTTGACATGACATTTTGATTCTCAACATTTTTTACAGTGAAATTTAGGAACTTAGGAACCAGTAGCAGGAACATTTTGATGATTACAGCTTATGATATGATATACTGTAGTTAGAATTTAGTGAGAAATCCACTTGATTTATGCGATAATAACAATAACATAAATAAAATTAATGAAGTAAAAATATGTAGCTTGTGTACTGAAATAAATGCATTTATTTATTTCAGTTCGTTCACTTCCTTTTTTGTTCAAGTGATATCCAAAATCATATCACAGTCTTATTACACTACAATAAAATTAATCTAACAATATGCTGAAAATAACCAGACTTTAAGCTATATTAAGCTTACTAGATTGATGTAAAGTTTATATAATTTATTTAAATATGAGTATATCACTACCGACTCAGAACACAAAGTTTTTTGTATTGGTAAAATTGTAAAAGTTTTACCTTATAGCCTGAATCAGTTTTCGCTTATTATAAGCTTCGTAAGAGGAAAACTTATTATACAGTTGTCGTCACAGCCTCTGACAAAGCTTATAATAAGTGAAAACTGATTCAGGCTATAAGGTAAACTTTTACGATTTACCAATAAAAAACTTTATGTTCCGAGTCGGTAGTGATATACTTATCACTAGTTAATCAGCAGATTATACTTAGTTATAATTACGCTAGTTATACTTAGTTAATCAGCGGACACGTCGTGGACAACAAAATCAAAGAATAATTTATTTATCTTATGTATATCGGTAACAAACCTTTTTTTTACAATTTAAATTTCTTTTTCTGTATTTGTTTCAGTACTACACAACTACAGAAAACTATTATGACTGCTGTACCGGATATAAGAAAACCCAACATTCAGGTTGTGAACCTGTTTGTACTCCACAATGTACAAACAGCAAGTGTATGGAACCGGACTACTGTGAATGTTATCAAGGTTACAAAAAAGGTGAAGCCCCAAATGTCTGCACACCGGTCTGTTCACTGGGCTGTACAAACAGTGAATGTACAGCTCCGGAAGTTTGTAAATGTTTTGACGGCTACGGACAGAATGATTCCAGTAAACATGTATGCAACCCGATATGCACAAAACACTGTGTCAACAGTACGTGCACTGCACCTGAAACCTGTACTTGTCTCAGTGGATACAAAAGCGATAACACTAATAAGTATTCTTGTGAACCAGTTTGTAACAAAGAGTGTGTGAATGGCAAGTGTGTTGCACCTGATACATGTTTGTGTTCCGAAGGATTTAAAAACGATGCTTCATTTGACCACATATGTGTACCTGTTTGTAGTGAAAAGTGCGGAAACAGCGTTTGCACAGGACCTGAATTGTGTACCTGCCTTACTGGTTACAAAACTAACCCTCATAATAAATACATGTGTGAACCAGTCTGTAGTAAAAACTGCGGAAACGGTAACTGTACAGCTCCAGAAACATGCACTTGCTTCCCTGGTTACAAAAAACACTCACACCATACAAATATTTGTTTTCCTATATGCACTCAGCCATGTGACAATGGTACCTGTGTTGCGCCTGAAGTATGCAAGTGTAATGAAGGTTTCACAAATTCTCCGGAATTTCCAAATAAATGTCAACCTTACTGTAGCGATGAATGCATAAATGCCAACTGTACGTTGCCGGAAACGTGCTCCTGTTGGGACGGCTATAAACCTGACTCAAACAATTCATGCATTCCTGTCTGTAGTAAGTTGTGCGAAAATGGATTGTGCAGTGCACCAGAAACTTGTACATGTTTGGAAGGTTACGTGTTACACAAAGATGATCCTTACTTGTGTATTCCATTTTGCAGCGACTGCGAAAATGGACACTGTTCTGAATACGAAACTTGTTCTTGTTTTCATGGATATGGTAATGTTGAAGATAACAGTACATGTTCACCTGTTTGTAAAGAAGAGTGTGTGAATGGATTCTGTTCATTACCGAACGTCTGCAGTTGTTACGATGGATACAGAATAAGCAGCAATAAATCAGTAAATGTCTGTAGTCCTTTATGTTCACTAGAATGTATTAACGGCAACTGTACCGAGCCAGAAATATGTGAGTGTTTTGATGGTTATGTTCCTAACGAAGACAGGCCCAATGTCTGCCAACCATTATGTAGTTCACCTTGTGTAAACGGAACGTGTTCACAACCAGAGAGATGTTCGTGTTTCTGGGGATTTAGTCAAGACATAAATGATTCTTTCAAGTGTTCATTGTATGAAGAAGAAACTGGGTGTAAAGCAATCCAAGTTCTTAAACCTTTATTGAAGTATTCAAATGAAAGTTGCTTTCATACCGATGATTACATTTTGGCCAGTTTTGCTA
Source organism: Magicicada septendecula (assembly GCA_034769895.1). Taxonomy (NCBI): domain Eukaryota; kingdom Metazoa; phylum Arthropoda; class Insecta; order Hemiptera; family Cicadidae; genus Magicicada; species Magicicada septendecula. The sequence continues at coordinate 14,425,133 of CM068373.1, read as the reverse complement.
TTGAAGACTGTAATTTCATACACATTTATTTAAACAAATACATATTACAAAATAATGGTAATATTTACGATAAATCATTTTCATTTTCTTGTATATTAACACCACATAGAAACAAGCACGGCATAACTTCAATTCAACTTGAATGTGATTTAATGCCTTACAACAGAGCAGGGATGGAATCATCTGCAGACAAGTATACAACTGATCTGACTAGTGACGAGATAGAAAATGAATCTTCTACATTGAAAACACTTGTCTCTGAGGAAATTATGTATCTAACAGTCAAGATGAGAACTAATAATATTCCTAATACTGATGTTCCTTATACAAATAGAATAATTGTACACAAAACAGGTGAACATTCTGAACTCGACGTAGCGGATAATTTTTTTGATATAGTTGACACCACTCACCAGCTGAATATGGACAAACAAACCACAGAATCAGTATTTGATTTAACGTCAGACCTGAATGAAGTTAGCAGTATGGCAAACAATGACAGTGCTGAAAGAACATCTGTATCTGAAGTGAATGTGACAATAAGTAGTTACAGATTAGATATAAAAATTCTGTGGTTTAATTATATCATGAAGAATAAACTAACTGAGAACAGTTTTAAAATCACAAGTCAAAGAGTCATTGACAACAGTATATGTCTGTGCCATCATGAAGAAAACAGGTGAGTTACACAATGTTTTTACATAGGACCACTTGACAAAAATGTATTTTTTCATAACTCCAGTAGTGAAACATTTTGTAAGGTTCGGTTTTTAACTAGGCATACTTCTAAAATCTGTGTTGACATTTCAACACTTGACTGTCGAAGTTTAAAATACATTTTCATCATCAAGACAAATTTACAGGCAATATAGAAATAATTAATACATAATAGATATGATTTATTTATAAACTACTGTAATTATTCTTATGAATGTAGTAATAACAATATACTGTAATATTTATAATTAATTTTTGTATAACATATAAAAACGCAATCGCAAAAAAACACTCATTGATATGTTTATTATATCTTCTTCTTCATTCAAGGATTAGGCAACATTGCCTGTTCCTGTCCCTATTTTCAAGCCATTTTTTGCATGGTCTTCTTTAGGGACTTGTGAGTAACTGAATGTTTAACGTGAACGGGTTACCAGCCCGTTGCACATGCCCCACCCTGGAGGACCAGGTAATTTGTACTCAAGGTTTGCTTCCCCTAGCCTTTGGCAATCCAACACCCAATTGCAACACAGCAACATTGGCATAGCCTGGGAGGGGCTCTATATTAACCCTACAAGGTCCCACTTCTGCCAGATCTATGGTATCGAAGTTCCTCTACTCTGCCTTCACAGCTGTTGTGGTCTTCATCCGTAACACTGGACATGGGGATAGCATTATACCCTGCTATATTGGGTCCTCAGCAGAACTTAGCCACCAATTCACTAGTTGGGGCCACCCCTGTGACGTGGACGCGTCTGCTGATGATTACCCAAGAGGAACAAAGCAAAGCTTCTGGCTTCCCTTAGGATGAGTTAATGCCCAAGTATGATTACAAAGGCAAGGTGCCCATATACAGATCCTCATTATGACTATAATTTTTTTGAAAACATCTACATAAATGTTTTAAAATTGTGTCTAGTTAGTGACTGAACTTTACAAAATCTTTAACCATTTATTAATTCATGGTCACTACTGGTACTTAACAAAGATGATTTCTAGTATCAAATGACTTACGGCAAACTCTGTATTTTAATGTTACTGTAGAAACTGGCACAGTGTGATTGCTCCATGTCTAAATCTATTTTATTGCTAATAATAATAATAATATAATTATAATAATAATGGCTCCCATGTATACCACCGAAGTAGCTTAGGAGTAGGCAGGGTAGGCTGCCTAATGTGAACCGTACAGCATACAAGGAAGGCAGTGTGGCCAGCACTATGCTTCAGCCGCCCATTATTATCCTCAGGATGATATCCCAGGTACTCATTTTCAACAGGCTGAGTCGACCTGGGGGCTGAAAAACGCACCTTGATTGTATGGTGCGGGCCTGGGAATTTAACCTGGGACCTCTAGATTAGTAGAGAGGTCCCATACCCACTGGTCTACTGAGCCATCCATAATAATAACAGTTAATAGTTAATAATAATAATAATAATAATTTTATAGTTAATAATAATAGTTTTTGAAATTAAGATCAGAGGTGTAAGGCAGTGGTGTACTATCATTACCATGCTGATGGTTGTTATTATCAGATGTTCAGTGAAAACTGTTTTCAATACAACTGACAAGGTGTTCTTCTGTGAAACCACAAAACCATTTTCACTGAAGACAACTAGAGGTGAGGCCAAAACGTCCGTCACCATGGTAACGATAGTACACCACTGCCTTACACCTCTGATCTTAATTTCAATAATTATAACGTCGGCCATGAAAGCCTTAGAAAAAGGTTCACAATAATAGGATTAATATAACAATAATAGGCTTAATATAATTTTTTTAAACAGTTTAGTTATTCTCAGTTTGTCTTCTTCTTCTTCTTCTTCTGCACTACAAGGATAAGGCATTTGCCTGTTCCGTCCTCACAAACTTACGACCACCGTTTTCGTGGTCAATTTATTGCATATACATTTAGTTCATTTCACACGTCTTCATTTCTTACTAAATCTCTTCTTGTGCAGCCTTTGACCCGTCTCAAAAATCTCATTTCTGCTGCCTGTATTTTGCTGTCTCCTTTTTTGGTATTTATCCATCTTTCACTCCCATACATAAGTACAGGTACAGCCACCATTTTATAAAATTTTATCCTTGTGTCTTTTCGTGTTTTGCTATTTAATGTTCTATTTATTGTGCCACATATTGCCTGGAAGTTATTTATTTTATTTTCCGTGTCATTGTCATAATTGTAGCTTGTGTTGCAGCCCAAGTATGTAAAATTTGATACTTGTTCGATTGGCTTATTGTTGACAATTATTTTCGATGTAACGGGATACTTGCCTTGGAAAGCCATAACTTTTGTCTTATGCAAGGAAATTTTAAGATTATATTCTGGACATATTTGATTCAGTCAGTGCACTGCCAGTTGTAATTTATCTTCACTCTCTTGTATTATTTTGTTATCGTCAGCAAATAGTAACGTACTCAGGTAAGTATGTCAGTGGATGGACTCCAGGATGTTCCTTTGATTGCCATTTTTTAAGAACATCATCAATATATATATTGAAAAGAGTGGGAGACAAGCTACATCCCTGCCTCACTCCTTGTTTAATTTTTATCTCATCTGTTCTCTTATTACCTGTGTTTATTACTATTCTTGTCACGTGATACAAGCTTTTTGATTGCATTTACAAGGTGTGGAGGATACCCATTGTTTATCATTATTATCCAGAGCTTATTTCTGTCATCTTGGTCAAAGGCTTTCTCGAAATCTATGAAAGTGAGATGGGTTTTGAGATTAAATTCTCTACGTTTTTCTATACGACGTTTGACTGTGAAGATATTCTCAGTTTGTAAAAACATATATTTCTTTCAATTTGTTACAACATACTTAAATTTGTCTAGTTTTTATAAACATGCTTGTATACTGTAATGTAGTACATACATTTACCAGAGATAAGGCCCCAATAGAAAACACCTGCAGTAAATAAGGGTCCACACAAAGAAGTCCACATACAAAATGGTCCACAAAATATGGTCGTGTGATTAAATTTCCTATAAAAGAATGATCCTATAGACAAAAATATCTAACATATGAAAATATGGAGACTATCAAATGGTCCGACAAATGAAAAAGGTCTTACTCTTATCCAACAACCAACATTTTAACCTCTTAAACAAGAAGACGGTACTAGAGACAAGCAAGACAAAATCCCTTGCAATTTATTAATCTAGCAAGACATTACACCCATTGTAAATAAGGAAATTCTAGTTGGACATCCTCAAAAAATTGCAGTAGTTAGAATGGCTTCCTATCAGCAAAATAAAACTGTCTACTCATTCCTATTTCCATTTTAGACATTGTTGTAGATGAACCTTTCAACAGAGCACTGACAGGAAAACAATTTTTAAAATATTAATCAAGTTTCAATGATACAAATTGAGTTTTAGTTTTTTCAATAAAACAAAATATAGAACACATATGAGTGATACAATTTTTGGGGAGAAACATTTAAAACCAATGCCAGATCAATTTACTAAACTATTTACAGTTTATGGTTTGTTTGGACATTTGTCTTTTCATTTGTGGTTTCTCTTAGAGGTTTCAAAACTGAAGAAACCTACCACATAATTTACAACAAAATCAAACAATATGCAAATAACATCAGCATTGTTTTCCGGACTGTGAAACTGTAGCCTAAATTATCTATAAAGACTTCCAGACGTGTCTGCCATAGGAGAACATGTGCTGTCTAATGGAGCACCATACTAACTTGCTCGGAGAGACTCAGGTCCTGTTGTCAACTTGATGATACTTTGCTTGGTTGCAGCTGAAGTATATAACCATGGTGACTGCAGCATAAACAAGAAAGAGGAGTCCTTAATGCTCAATAAAAACTGGGAACCGGCATTGTAACACGGTGAGACAATCAAAAAGGGAGAACGATGAGACTGGCCAAATAATGACTAACCAACACCTTGAAGAAAATGTGTAAATAGAAGTGCCTCAACAGGAAGAACAATTTTTGTTTGTATTCGTTCATGGGTGTTTGTGATCTGTTCCACACCACTGAAGATATCTGTCCTTAGTACGGACAAAATGTCTGGAAGTGTTTACAGGTAATCTAGACCATGGCCTAAAGCCCAGAAAATTATGACAGTATAATCACCAGCCGTGAAAGCAGCGGCAGCTCATCAGGGGAGGCAAGGGAGGCTAAACCACCCCAGTAAAATTTAGAAAATCGTTAAAAATAAACAACTAGTAATGGGCTGTATTTTTTATTGTAACTGAACCTGTAATCAATCTGTAATCACAATTTGGCTTTAAATTATCTGATTACTTACAAAAAAAAAGTTTTTAATCTCGCGTTATCAATAATAGCGCAGAATAGCAGCAGACAGAGGCAGGATCTCAGCAGCCAGCCGTCGTACAGTTACGTGAGAACTATGCCCGGCAGGTAGTGGGGGAATGCTAGTCCATCTGTAACCATGTCTGGGAGGCTCTCTTCGACCATAATAAAACAAAAACAGAGTTGAATGAAGCCGAGCTTCGTCAAGCAGCCTTACACACTGTACAAAAACATTTTCCCGCTGAGCAGTGGATACGAATCTACACAGACGGATCCTCTATACCATCTACAGGGGAAACAGGGGCTGGGTTCTACAGCTCTCTGTTTGAAGGCCACCACGCTGTAGGAGGCCGGCTAAGCAACTATGACGGAGAGGTAGCAGCCATAAAGGCAGCATCTATTGAGCTTGCCAAGATCTCACCACCTAAGAAAGCCGTCTTCCTCATAGATTCGACTGCAGCGATTCAAAATGTGACCTCAAATGGTGATACAAACTGCTCCCTGACAATTGAGTGTAGGCGAGAACTGCAGAACCTTGTACAGTTAGGCTGGCAGATTGAACTGCAATGGGTACCCAGCCATGTCAACATCATGGGAAATGAAAAAGCCGACATCCTCGCCAAAATGGGTGCAGCACTACCTCAGCCGGAGACCCCCAGCTCATATGCATCTGCGAAAGCAAGAATAAACTCCTCAATAAGCCTATGGCTAAAAGAAAAACAATTAAGAGCCTGTGTGGGAAAAAGATGGGCAACATTGGTTACGGACGGCCCCATCAACAGAACTCTACCCCGAGCTACTAGTGTTGCTCTTTTTAGAACTACAACCGGTCATGACTACCTGGCCTCCCACCTGCACCGCATTGGCGTGTTGTCGTCTCCTGACTGTGTTCTCTGTGGATACGCTTCCATGAATGCGGATCACCTAATTGCATGTCCAGCCTTGATCTCAGACACGCAAGTCCAAGACGAAGATGGTATGGCAAGGCTCTCACATCTCTACTGGTCAGCGCGCCACCTAATGGCCCAACAGCCAAGGGTGGGCGTTGGCTAGTAAGTAAGTAAGTATGTCTGGGAGGCAATGAGTGAGTTAGTCTCTCCCCAGAGTTTAATGTGGTTTGTGTTAGTTATACACAATCTTTATGTATTCGCACTCCTTGTGCTTGTGTATTATTATTATTTATCTCTTCTCGGCATGTGTTTGTGATCTCTCTATGAGGATAATATGGATTTAGCAGAAGAAAATGAAAGTGATATTGCAGTATCGAATAAAGGCATTATTACAGCACTACTGGATAAACCATTTTCCCCTTTTGAGTGACTTTGAGAGAAACGAAATACTGAAGTGGTTGACCTACCCCAAAATTTAATTTCTTAATAGGCACAGAAAACAATATAGAATTTCCCATCATCATGGTACGATCAATATAAATGGCTATTCGGTAGTGGAGTGAATTCGAAGTATTCTGCTGGCTCTGCTTACTGTTAAGCACAAACAAAACTATATGGTCTGCTGAAGGCATACAAGTAAATTCATCACAGCTTACAAACGGTGTAAAAAGCGGATTGTCGGTGGGGGGGGGGGGGTAGACTGAGCATGACTCAGGTGACTGTCTCGTAGCCTCTCCTTCCTCAGGACACTCCAGCCGCCACTGTGTGAAAGCTTACGTTCACTTAATACCAATATTATATCAAACCCCGTATTCACTGTTTTGGATTTTCAGATTGCCAATATGAATGTCTGCAAAGCCACATTTCCACAACCTATAATGGTTGATTGTCTGTTTCATTTCACACAAAGTTTTTAAAATATGTGTTATGAATAAAAGTCTCCAAACTGTACCTCTATATGTGTAATATCCAACTAGATGGAAAAGTAGATGTTTCCACTTTTTGGCCAAAATTTGTTAAAAATGGTTTGTAGCTCTTTGGATTTCAGTGCATCGACTAGTAAATACACCAAAGAGCAAAATTTGACATTTCCTATAGTTTAAAATAATTAAAATGTGGATTCAAATAAAAAAATGGACGTTTCCATTGGACCAGTCAGGAGCCACCATATAGCTCTCTGTAGTGGTCATGAATATTAATGTACACTATTCACTTGGTTACATGGCTGTTGTTTTGTTTAACATGTTGGAATTTTTAAACAATAGAAAATATTAAAAAAATGGAAGAAAGCATTACTCCAGTGTCCACTAGAAAATCACAGAAAACGCAATATGATACTACCAATTGGAAAAGATCAAGAGAGAAGATTGAGAGGTAAGAAAAAATGGTTTATGTGACTGCTATAGACATAACCTTAATTTTCAAGTGTTTCATTTCTATGCTTATAGAGTAATTATCCATTTTAACGGTTTATGTTTTGTTTTAGACATTCCAATAAAGGCCTACTTCAGTATGCAAGATGTCAACACAAAGGAAAAACCTACCAGGGATTCCTTTGCTGTTGTCTCAAGATGTATGACATCCAATGGTTCGACAAGAACTTTCATGAAGTCAACGGAAAAGATGTGCAAACCACTTTTTTTTAAACATTGTGAAGCAAACATGCCTTAGTGACATAAGTTCCAGGCAGAGAAAAAAACCAAACGCTGTAAGTATGACATATTATGCGTCAAATATACGAAAAATATCTGTATGTAGAAAGGCATTCGTAGAAATTCTTGGTGTCTGTAAACATTGAATTTTACTAACTAAAATATATGACTTCAATGCAGGCCCGGCTCCAGGCAGGGGCGAAACGTGTCATCGCCCAGGGCAGCAAATTTTAAAGGGCCGCAAATTCCGGGATGTTAAGTTTGAAATTGAAGGAAAAAAATTATTAACTTAATTTCATCACAATATGTAAGATCAGTAAAAATTACTTTATGTATAAAGTCAGTGGAGTTTAACGAAGAGTCGAAAACTCGTGAACGAGAGAACGTAAACCTGACAATGAGTGCTGCCTTACATGAGTCATCAGCACTTCTCTAAGAATGGTGTCGCTCTAAGAATTTTGCTAACATTACCTGTGGACAGTGTCAAGCGGAGAAAGGACTTCTAACCTCAAACTTATTAAAACTTATCTGAGATCGAGTATGTCCGAGACTCGCATGAGTGGAGTGGTCTGGCGACTATATCTATAGAACATCAGTCAGCTGAATCACTTGACTACAACAAAGTCATAAAAGAGTTTGCCAGTGCAAAAGCTAGACGAGTTTTTTTTAACTAAGGTATATGATACATTACTTTTGTTATATTTCAATCATAATGAATTTTATTTAATATTTTAATTTTAAGTCATCACATAGGCATAATTTTTATTGTCTCATGATTCCTTGTATTGTCTTTACAATTTTTATTGTAGCCATTTGCCACATCGTATAGTGGTTTACCACAGATTAAATAGTACAAATTTTGGTCCTGAAACAGATACAATAAGGCTAGTCTTAGATGGGTGTAGGGGTGAAAATAAAGTTCCACATTATTAATCATTTATCAAAAATGGCTAGCTCATATGATACCTCTTCTAATAACAAGACAGAAGAGCTGGCTTTCCCAGTCACTGGAGACAGATTTTTACCCCCCCCCACCCCCCTCCGACCAGTTTTTTGGTCTAATAGTAAAAACCACCATTCTTGGGCCAAGTGAACATTTTAAAGCTGTTGGCCAATATTCCACTGTAACTGACATTTCAGACTTTCCAGTACTTGATTGAAAGCTGACAGAATCATAACTTAAAAGAACTCTCAAAGTAGCACTTTCAAATTGGTAAATGCTCAAGGATTATTATTACACATGAAAATTTGCAAAGAGGTACAAAATCATGGTGCAAGGGCAGCTGTTTTACTGATCGATAACTGGACACGCTTCATCACTGCTGAAGAAACACAGAAATACAGCCAATATAAATCCATCGACTTTTACTATTGGGAGTAAAGATCAATAGCAAAGGTAAAACAGACAAAAGTACAAGATATAAACAAATTGTTGAAAAAACACTTTGGCTCGGAATGGCAACAACAACAAGATCTTTCATTTTACTCAAACACAATAAATAATCAAAATGGCAGAACACAGAAACAAGATTGCAATCGTGATCTGGTGTGTGAGCATCAAAAATCATTGATGATCTTCATACATAATTTGTTACCTTTGCTTAGAACAGTTATTTTTGTCAAAAGAAGTTTTGTACAAATTATTTATTGCAATAACATCTTGTACTAAGTTTAACATTTATTTTAAAAATAAATCAACTGTCATAAAAATTTAGTTGAGTTATTTTTTGCTCATCCTTTACATGGCATATGCAAAAGTAAACATTTCCACTGTGTTAGGTGCAAAAGTGGGCTTCCCAATTTCTGATGTAAAAGCAGACATTTCCAAATTTTAAACTTCAATTACTCTTTTATAGCTAGTCCTGTAGCTGTACAGCTTCAATAAAAAATTTCCTTTAGCTTTAAAGAATCAATAGAAAAATCACACAGAAATAAAACAAAAGTTATGCCAGATCATCATATGGTAGAGTGGAAAACAAAATACAGATACCAATGAAGCCACTAGTTACCACCTTAATTAATCACAATTAACAATTTGAAATCAACTCATATAATAATTCAGCTTAGATTTGTATACACACAATAATAATGTCAAATAATAGAGTTCCTCACTAAATGTAACACAGTAATCACTTCTCAAAATACTTCGACAATGACTCAATCCACACTAAGGAAATCGCTCAACATGAACTGAACTGACAAGGCCAGCCTCTGTCCTTTTTATAGGCAGCACAGGTGTTCTAGAATAAGCTTTCTATATCCTTACTGCAGTGTGCCAGCTAATGCGTGTTTCAAGTGTTCTCCAGAGCACTCTAGAATGTACATGAGTGCGGCCTTGACTGAGGCTACACCTGCTCAACTAGCGGAGGGACAGGTGGAGGACGCTCTCGGCTATTCAAGAAGCTTCCATAGTTTCAGTATTTTCTTAGAAAGTTTTTTTTTTAGTTTATGTAAAATCGTGCTAAAGGGACATGCCCACTTTTGCATCTGTATGTCTCATTTGATGTCTACATCATATCCAAGACTCGGTAGTTTTGCAGTTCTTCCATTAGAAAACCTGAGATATCATGAGAAGTGCTCAATTTTTTTTTCAAATGATGTGTATTGTGTATGTTGAAATTACATATGTCAACGGGTATCCTTCAAGAAAAAGAAGACTAGCTGTACCACAAGAGTTTCTCCTGAAGTCAGAAATGTTTATAAGAACTTAGTTTCAAATGAAAACAAAGGACAAACAATGTTAATAAAGTACTTTGTTTGTTTGGAGTTTCAAGACTCACTGTGTTCATTATGTTAATATATATAGTTTTATGCAACCTTCAACAACAGCAATCTGTAACTAAGATATTAATAACCCGAGTATTGAATGAGGTACACAAACATTAAGCAATCCGAGTCAGAAGTAACAATGAAATCAACTTGGAATTTAACTTATATGGGATTATCATAATTATAAGTTGCTAATGATATACAGAGGGACCTGAATAGACTTTACAGAACTTTAACTTTTATACCACATGATGTGAAACAATTCTTCAATATCAAGCCACTTCTAAATATTTAGGGATTTACTTTAATTTTGTATGCACTTAATTTCATCTTTTAAAAATCATTTCCCAATCTAATAAAATCTCAGTTGTACCATGCATATGCTAAACATTAAAATTTTAGTGCACCTTAAACTTTGTTTCATATTGTTAATATTTGTGAAACATACTTTTTTACACTAAAAACTCGTTTAGTAATTTGATGGGACCGTTCCCATTTCAGATAAACGGAAACTTCTATTTAAATAATAATACATATGTAAGTACAGTAACTTTATTTAATAATAATAATTTAAAAGTTACAGTGAATATGACACAATAAACTATAAAACGGCACTGCACTGTAAATATAGTTTCTACAGTACTGGAACAGTCCTATTGCTTGTTCATACAGTAATCAATCATAGTTTTTTGCCTAAGCTTTGAAGCTCATTTGCTGGCTGCCCGATCTCGAAGTCGTTTCACTGTTAGAAGTTCTCCAGGGGAAGTTTCAATGTTTACATTTATGTTTATGTTACTTTATGTTTACAGTATATGAACATAATACTTTATATTTGAAAATCCAAACAAATCAAAAATTCGTAGTACCCATTATCCCAATTAGTTCTGATTATTGACTTTCTACTTTATATCACATGTAATCACTTGTATACACTATTAAATATAGATTATAGCGACAGGAAAATGCTTTTGTGTATTTTTAAAATTTACTAAAAATTGTTTCGGATAAACCGGATTTTCGGATAACGTGATTCGGTTAAACGAGTTTTTAATGTACTTCTTTTTTCTATTTTTGGCTCTCTTATCTTTTACAGTAATTCTAGTTTCAGATCAAAAACTTGTTCATTTTTTTTTTAGATACAGTAACAGTAGTAACCTCTCAATATAACTATCTTGAAATTAGGAAACAAACAAACTTTAAGGAAAGGAATCTTTGGAGTGTAATTATATATGACTGTAGGAACTGAGGCAGAGAGGAGATGCAATTTATTTGAGATATGGGTTACCACACATGACAAAAATGAAGTTGATTGATAAGAACACTAGGCCTAGTTGGGATATTCTTGAGAGGGTGGGAGAGAAGGCAGGTCTGTGAAAATCCATTTGCACTTATTGGGCATTTTTAAAAACATGGGGATATCTAAAAACAATAATAGAATGGCATGTGAACAGAAAAAGAGCCAGGCAAAGAGCAGGATTGCCACATGTGGATCAGATTATAAAAGATGTAGGACATAGGAATTGTGAAACGATGAGATAATTAGGACATGAGAGAGGGTGAGGAATGGATAAATGGTGCCAGGAAGGAAGGAAGTAGTAGTAGCAGTACTATAATGATAATAATAATAATAATAATAACAATAATTATTATTATTATTAGTAGTAGTAGTAGTAGTAGTAATATTTGACTGCAAAACTGAATGTTAGATATGAATCTTATTTCAAAATAATCTGTACCTGTTCATTTGTACATTATCTCTCTCTCTCTCTCTCTCTCTCTCTCTCTCTCTCTCTCTCTCTCTCTCTCTCTCTCTCTCTCTCTCTCTCTCTCTCTCTCTCTCTCTCTCTCTCTCTCTCTGTTTCATTCCTCTTTTTCTCTTCTCCCTCATATTCGGTCCTATAACCACATCAGTGGGTATGACAACACTCTGCTATTAGCATCATCCACTATTTTAGTGAATATGATTTTGTTAAACATAAAAAGTAGTTCAATTTGGAGAGGGACCAAAAAACTTTTGGGGACCAGACCTCTTGTGGTGCTGTCCGTGCCCCACAGTACACCAAAAACTTCTGGAGATTTTGCATTTTCAAGTTGTTTCTTTTTTTTCAACCAGATGCATCACCTTCGTAAATGTTTGCAATCTTTGTAATCCCATATTTCATCTATATTTCGGCTATTGAAACTCTGCTACTTAGGTATCAGAAAGTCTTCACCTGTCTCAGCTTTTCTTTTTGTTCATCTTCATGAAGTTGCTTTAGTTTCCTTTAGTAACATTATTGTAATAAGGTCCCTAGAAATTGTTCTCATAAATTACATTGATAAATGTTAAAGACAATGTTTTAGCATCTTCTTGGATTTCGTTGTCCATGACGTGTCCATTACTTAACTAAATATAATTATTTCACTACTGACTCGGAACACAAAGTTTTTATGGGTAAAACGTAAAAGTTTTACCTTACAGCCTGAACCGGTTTCCTGAGTGCTTCCAGCGGCAGCCTCTGAAGAAACTTTTAAAAGTGAAAACTGTTTGCTTTTTTCATTAGATTGTTTAAACTCTTTCAAGGAACCTTGGCACATTATACAGCTGTCCCATTCAACGCCATAGCGGCTTGTCATCACGCACACTCTTTGAACACGTCACACATAACAAAGATCTAATAACTATTTCTAATATTATTATATATATAAACTTTCACAATATGAACTTACTTTCTTTACACTTTCCCAAACGTTTCGAGGTGATGTTCCTCTTCCTCAGTGGGAGTAAATACTGATTGTCAGTTAACAGAATAACGGTTATGGACTTAGGTGTGTGTGGTGGGGGTTGATGGTGGGAGGGAATTGGCGCTGAGGTTCGAATTGTGTGTTTGGATCAGTGTATCAAATAGTGTATGTGATTTATAATGTAATTGTTTATTTAATATGTTGTTTGGTTGTAGTGTGTGATATCTGTATATTTCAAATTGTTCAGCTTATTTCTAATAATTGGGCTACTTTCAACATTTAAACTGACAATGCTCCTAGTGGCTGCCTCTGATGCAGCTTTATATGTTATGTTCCACATGCATAAAAGTGAAAACTAGCTCATGGAAAGATACAAGTTTGTTTAAAATCTCATCTAAAAATTTATAGTCCGTAGTCAGTAAGGTGCATTACATGGTATATAACACAGGGACAATAAGTAATTTTAATGTAAATTTAGTTATTAATTAAATATTCACGTCAGTTGTTATATACTGTTTCTGTAGGATGCTTTGCTTCGGAGAAAGAATACAACTTAATCTGTGCAGGTGTCATCTACATAATTACCCATATGGTAAGTAATAATAATAATAATAATAATAACAACAACACTCATTATCATCATCATCATCATCCTCATAGTAATAGCATTAGTAGTAGTAGTAGTAGTAGTAGTAGTAGTAGTAGTAGTAACAGCAGTACGAGGTTTGATCAAAAAGTTCTGCAATTTTGCAATTTCTACAGGTACAAGTGCTCGATTATAAAACTGTTTTTATGTGATGTTGGTACACATGTTAGTGACAATTTTCTAAAATATTAGCCCTATTTGATGGATAGTTTAGATTTCACAGCTAATTGAGTAAGTCATTCTTAGGTATATTAGGCAATTTTTTGTCATTCTACAATGCAAGATTGAAGAACATGGATTACATTGTAACATGATAATGTTTTTAGGCTGGGGGTCATTCCACAAAATGCGTGATGCGTCATCGAAAAATGTAACGCTTCCACACTTTCGATTCCCCACAGTCTAGAAATCTTTTGTTTACAAAACATTATCATGCTTCGATGTTTCGGTTTCGTCAAAATCCTTTATGTGTGCACGCGCGCGTGCGTGCGCGTTTGTGTGTGTGTGTGTAGGGGGGAGAGAGAGAGAGAGATTTTGTTTTTTGTGTAAACTGTGAGATTAACTGCTCTGTCCTGGTACAAAAAAAAATAAACGTGTTCAGAAGGCTTCTGGTGAAACTGCTGTGCGTGAACAAGTGATTTACATGCTTCAAACCATGTCACTGAGGCAAACCACACATACACAAACATAAACAACAACATGGAAATTCTACACGTATACACAAAAGCCCGAAACTAGACACTCTTGAACAACTAGAAATATACAAACACACAAAAGCACATAAAAACAACATCCTAAATGAACAGACACAATTCACATCACACGTACTATTCGAATATATCACACCACACAAACAACATCGATCTTCCGAACAACGGTGCCGTCACCAAAAACAAGACAGACAGCCCTCCTAGTGGCAGCCTCTGATGAAGCTTCTAATAAGCAAAAACTGGTTCAGGCTATAAGGTAAATGTTTAACATTTTTGCCAATAAACAATTAGTGATCTGAGTCAGTAGTGATATATTTTTATAATTAGTTAATCAACGTGGAAAACAACATCCAGGAATTTCATAATTCACTTCCTATGTTTACAAAATAATTATAAAAAGGAATATGAAACTTCTTTTTGTTAATTTTATATTTAGTTGTCATCTAACATTTGCAAAGTATCTCTATTATTGGTTTGTTTACTGACAAAACTATTAATCATCTTCCATTGTAATGAAGTTACATCAGCATAATCCTGAAAATGTGAGTAATTCTAAGTCTCTGTAATCTCTAGTTTTATCTTGCTTCTGTAGCGTACATAATAATTCTATAATATTTTTTATTTTCATGCTGCTTTGCCTGAAAATAAATTTTTTCCTTTGTACGTAAACAAAGAGATTATTTTTCATGTGCGGCTTAAAACAATATAGTTTCCTAGATTCTGTTAATGATAAAGATACACAAGTGGTTTGGCTGTTATAAAACACCTGAGAAAATTTTAGGAAGCTGTTTTTCTTTCACAACACAAGTCCAGTTTACAGATAATAAATTTTGAATTCCACATTCTAATTAATGTTTAAATATGACTACTCAATTGCCTGACATGTTTGAAACTATATAGAATAAGAGAATGGTCAGCAATACCAATATGTGTAACTTCAGCTTTAATATTATCAGAAAATTGCTATTAAGATCTTAAAAAATATATGATCAATACAAGAAGCACTGGTCTGCCATGAGTCCTCCTAGAAGGTTCAATGATTAAAGACTTCCATCCAGACCTGGTATGAGTTATTGATTTATTATGTTGTTATATCCAACTATTAATTTGTTAATTACTATCGTCCAAGTACATATTAAACATGTGGGTGGAAGATTTACCATTAAACATATGAGATTTCTCTTAACTCTCTATTACTCAATGCTGGGTTAATCTTCCTCTTCCTACATTTGTTATTAAATTAAAACCATGTCATATAATTTTATAATGACTATAATTGAATGTACAGGTTGTCCCCATTCCTCTAAAATTCCAACTCCATATTCCTATTAAACCAATTAAAGAACTTTTTTGTAATCAATAAATGCCGTATGTGTTTCTAGATTGTATTATTCTCTTTGCTTCTAGATTTTCTTAGCATACTGTCAATTGTTGATCTCTTTTTTCTGAACTCATTCTGTTCATCAAATAAAATGACTTTTACTAATGGTTTTAGTTAATTATTGATTATTTTCTCACAAGAGCATAGGCAGAGGGAGATTTTGGTTAGTTAACCCCCCTAAATTTTCCTCTCAACGACAAACCACAATATTGTGTTCCTTATGTAAGTTGAGGTACAAATAAATGTTTAAACAATGTTTATACATAATTTTGTTTAGTCTAGACAGTCTACATGACAGTCTAGATTATGTTAGACATCTTACAGTGTTATGTCCGAGTGTTATAGTTGAATGGATTACTCTTATGACTTTCAACCATATTGAATTAAAGAGAATACTTGTTAATCTTGTTAGTGTTTTCTGAGTAATGTTCCTGTGTGGGTGTAACACAGGTCAGTGTATCAAATAACAGTTACAGTTGGAGTCTAAATAACAAGCGTGTTATTAATGAATAACTATAATGATCTGTCAACAGAGACAAGTCTCAACAGACCCATCAGTTGTTATGCGCCATAACTTGAAGTTTATAATTTACTCTCTTTGTCCCTTCCTCTTTCTAAAGCACTTCAAAGCATTAATTGTGACCTTGCAGCAGCACTGGAACACTTAAGCAATTTGTTGGGTATTTTTTTAGATTTTCTACAGGAATGTGACTTACAATTGAATGGGTGAGAAGAAGAAGGAAAACATTCCACATATCATTTTTAGAAAACAATAAAAAACTGATTTGTGGCTAAACGAGTCACTGTATGGAAAAACTTACAATTAGAAAGTTACTCAATAAAACTATGATTAAAGGTCCCAAGTTACAATATTATCATAATTTGAACAAGTAAACCATTATATGATAGTAAAGCTTATGGAATATTTTCCTTTTTGATCTCAGTTCCAACTGATATCAAATAACATTTTAAAAAAATAGTATTTATTATTTTATCTAATTTTTACTGTTGTTCATACAGTTTTTTAAGTTCACAGTGATCTTTTTATTTTTTGCATATCTATAATATAACGCGGTAGGTAGTGTGTCAGTCATCGGTATAGGAGACCAGAATTCATTACCATAGTAACAAGTAAATAAACAAATGATATTTACCGGCATCAACTGTATACATTTATCCGTTCCTATAGTTTTTAATGTTTTTACTATGCGATTGTATTGATATATTTTGTAATTTTGTATACAGATAGGTCTATATATTTTGTAATTGTCTTAAAAGATTGTAAAATTTATGTTTATACGTATTTCTGATGATGCAATGAATAAGTAATGAAATATATTAAATACCACTACTAAAGATGTCAATATCACCATGGAGACCAGAATTAATTACCACAGTAACAAGTAAATAAACTTAAAGCTATTTAGCGGCATCGGAACTGTACATTTTACCATTCATGCAGTACATTTTTGATGTTTTATATAATATGCGATTGTATCGATATATTACGATGTAGACAAGAAGAAGTGTACTAACTGTAAATTGTCCTATTACTTAATGCAAAGCGAAAATACGTGTTGTTTTCATTTGAGAGGTTAGGTGACAACGGTTTTTGATTTAACAGTACTTTAATCACTTAGTAGTTCATTATTTTCTTATGTATTTCATGTAGGCTATGACATATTTCTATTTCTTTATGTTCATCTGGTATATACTGAAGAATTTTAGTCACATCTTATATCTTCTTGTCATTTAGAGGAATTTTGCTATCATAAACATTACTAACAGGAAGTAAAATATCACCCCCCCCTTGTAAAGCTTTAACACTTCATTGTGAATACTATCAATAAACTCGCGTGCTAGCATAAGTCCCTTTTGTTCTTCCTTGAACATGAAATGGCGGTATTTCTTTACGTTGAACATATCTCTACCCTGAAAGTTTTTAGTACTTGTTTTGAAAAATTTAGGCCAGTATTCTTTAAAATTTAATATTTGTTGATTTTCCACTTATCTTACTTACTTTGAATAATGGCTCTGTTGTTTTATAACTTCGTATCATTTCGTCATACTGAAGTGGTGTGTAAATCTGGTCATGCGAATGAATAACTCTTTTTATAATTGCAAAGTTTTGGTTACAAGGAAGAAAGCTATGACCACAGATTAGAAAGTAGTGGTGCATTATTTGAAATCACCTTTTATAGTTAGACCACCTATAAATACATTTGTTGTTCATTTTTTGGTCTACAATTGTACCCTACATTAATAATATTTTCTGTTATTAGAAGTAAACGTCCTAGTACACATCTTTTTCAACTCACATTTAGGTCCAGTAATCTTTTAATCTTTTGCTCCACTAAGTTCCCTTCAGTAGTAACAAACTCATCTCCTTTAACCCTTTTTGATTTCATCAGTTCTTTCATATAATCACATCCTGTACTTTTCTTTACGAGGGTTTCATAATCAGATTCAGAAATTTTCACAACCGCCTTTAAAATTTAAACTGATTAAAAGTAAATTAACACATAAAAATCGATTTCAAAGAAACAAAAATTAAAACTGAACAATCACAAAGACTATAATATAAACAACAGCAGCACGTTCTGAAGGAATGTACAGTACACTAACTACACATTGAGAGTAAGAAGGGACACATTCTAGGAATGTTTTCCTTCTTGCTCTCACAAAAATTTTCATCCTGTTGATAACTACATTAAAAATAAAGAAATGTTTCCTTTATATACACGAACAGATGTATTTTTAGTTTTTAAACAAAATGGCTATCTCAGTTAAATTTGGACTAAATGTGGAATCTTTTCTTTCTTCTTCTCATTGATTCAATTTTCAGAACTATTCAGCCATGAATCAAAACTTGCAGAAGATGTTTCAGTTACAATAACAAAACCAAGGAATATTTCTTTGATAAAACATTGCAACAATGCTCCTGCTGACACTCCAGAAAAATACTATGTTAGAAACATGTTCTTACCTTTTCTGAACCATGTTACTGTTAACCTTAAGGATAAGTATAAATCTCATGAAAGCCTAATAGTGCCTCTAGAAAAAATAATCCCGGCAAAATGTATACAATCAGATAAAGAAGGTATAAGAAATAAAGAATTTTATCATTAATTGTTTCCTAAGCCAACCACAGTTGTTGCAGAATTCGGTTTGTGGCAGGAAAAGTGGGTAGAAGAAGACCCAAGTTCCAGAACACACAATGTGCTGGCTGCATTAATATCATGCATCCCATTTTTCCCCGATATGAAAAAGTTACTTCAAATTTTCTCAACACTCAGTTTCTACTCCTCCTGATAGAACATTTTCTACTCTGAAATGCCTAAAAAATTACTTAAGGAACACAACTAATCAGAACAGACTGACCAGTCTTGCTCTTCTCTCCGTGCATCACAATATTTCTGTAAATGTAGACAGTGTGGTGGGGATACACTTCCTTTTAAGGTAGATCTAAATATTATTTATATTAATTCCGTTTTTGTTTATTACAAGATATATAAGCATAATATTTATCCTCTTTACTTTTTGTTGAACGCCCCTAAAGTGAAATTCTCCCTACGCCCATGCCTGGTTATATAAATTATAGTTACGTGCCCATGAGGTTCTTTCTCGAGACATGAGAGTTCACGAGATTTATTTATTAGCCTCTATTTAGTTTTGAAAAGATTGTAAACATCATAAAGTTTTTCTTGTTTTACTGGTACTCTTATGACTATTAGAATTATTAATTCCGTTATTAAAATTGTTAATAATATTAATGTCAAAAATTTTAATAATAAATGTTGTTGTTCTTACTGTTATTAATATTAATAACATCATTATATTTTAAATTGGTTTATTCAAGTACGGGGTTATAGAACAGTTAGTAGTAAAAGTTAAAAGAACTACCACCAGATGGCATGAGAATGCACTTGATGAAAGCTGATCCAACTGCAATGTATTTTTGGCAATTTAATGATTTACAGTGTTTGAAATATGTAAATTGACAATAAATAATTAACGTTATGTGTTTAACTTATAGCAGTGTCCAATGAAAGCGTAAATACGTTGATATACTGGTGTTGATATAACCTTGTGTGACCTGACATACACCATGAGCGCAACTGTATCTAAGTTCAACAGTAAGGTCATTTTGAGTAGTAAATAATTATAAACTTGTCAGCCGATAAATTTACCATCGTAAACGTTTACCAAGATTAATTCAGATTATAGCAATTCCATGTCACATTTGAATATATCAGATAGTGTTTACATATTTACTGTAATAATTCAACATATAAACCTACCAAAGGCTACATATTATTACTACTGCCGTTGTCGTTATTGTTGCTGTTATTAGATTATTTTGATTATCTTCATCATAACCACTTTTGACAATGCCACTGAAATGAAATCCTCCCTATGTCCATGTCTGTCTTCTAGTACAGTTCATATGCCATAATTTAGCAGACTTATTCCTCAATAGTTTCACATTAATTTTGCTTATAAAGTGATGCAACTACAGCAGTTTTCCATTCCGCTGATAATTTCACTTCTAATTATAAGTATAATACTACTGAATGAAAGATCCATGTTGTGTGTGTGGGGTGTGATATGTTTGAATAATATGTGCGATTTGAATAGTGTTTGTATATTTCTAGTTGTTCAAGAGTGTCTAGTTTTGGGCCTTTTGTGTGTATGTGTAGAATATCCATATTCCTGTTGATCTTTGTGTATGTATAGTTTGCTTCAATGAGGTGCTTTGCAAAGGTGGATTCGGTGGTGGAATGTAGTGCCTTGTGTTTTCAATGTATCTCTGTTTGAAGCAACATTCTGTCTGGCCTATGTAGAATTTGTTGCAATCTGAGTAATTTAGTTTGTAAACACCAGGTAGAACAAATTTGTTTTGTACTTTGTGTGTGTGTTTTAATAGTGTGTGTTCCATTTTGTTTGTCGTTTTGTATCGATTCTGTATCATGCTTTTCTGAATAGCCCACAAATTAAAAAAAGCAAGATACAGAATCACATACAAAACTACAAACAAAACAGAACATACAAAGCACAAAGCAAATTTGATCTACCATACACATACACAAACATCAAAAGTAACATGGATATTCTACACGTACACACAAAAGGCCGAAAACTAGACACTCTTGAACAACTAGAAATATATAAACACACAAAAACAACATCCTAAACGAATGGACACAATTCAAATCACACATATTATTCAAACATATCACACCCCACACACACAACATGGATCTTTCATTCAGTAGTATTATACTTACAATTAGAAGTGAAATTATCAGCGGAATGGAAAACTGCTGTAGTTTCATCACTTTATAAGCAAAATTAATGTGAAACTATTGAGGAATAAGTCTGCTAAATTATGGCATATGAACTGTACAAGAGAAGACATGGGCATAGGGAGGATTTCATTTCAGTGGCATTGCCAAAAGTGGTTAGGATGAAGATAATCAAAATAATCTAATAACAGCAACAGTAACAACAACGGCAGTAGTACTCTATTATTTGAAGATATCACATACTCTACACACACAACATCGATCCTTCAAAAGTCGATGCCGTCGCCAAGAACAAGAAGGACAGCACTCCCAGTGGCAGCCTCTGATGAAGCTTATAATAAGCGAAAACTGGTTCAGGCTATAAGATAAAACTTTTATATTTTTACCCATAAAAAACTTTGTGTTCCGAGTCGGTAGTGATTTAATTATATTTAGTTAAATTTTATATTAACGTATAAGTTTACATCAGGTTATTACAAAGGAGGTCTACATTTTTAAAGCCTTATAAAATATGTAACATACATATAAACTTGTGTCTAAAAAGATACAGTAATAAAGTTTACTGATATTTCTAAAGAGCTTCATCATCAGGTTAGCTGCAAGACAATCAAAAACATGTTACTCATGATGGCGTTACCCTGGAGCCTTAATTAAACTCTTAAGTGATGGTTTCGGTAGTTTGGACATTTAAAAAAAGTTTCCATAGTTTCATCATTGTGTCATCATATTGTTTGTTTCTTGACCTTTCCTTACTCTTTGTGTCCAATGCTGTATGATGGCCAGAAATCAGCCATGAATCCACGTACTTTGATGGATAAAATAAACCGAGAAGAGGTCCATTAATTTTTACAAATAAGAGGCTGGATACAGTCTTTGTCTTTAGAGATGCTCTTAAAGATGTAATGAATAGATTCATTTGTGAAAAACCCCTCTCACGTTCACTTGAATGTGCTATACTATTGATTAAATAGCATATTTCAAGGTAGACGGACTCTCAGGAAAAATTCTGGAATGCATAGATAAACGTCGGTCATTGCTTCGTGTAGACACCTCTAACTGCAAATGTCATTTTTGAGTGAGCCTTGTTGAAATTTTTTTATATGTGTTCTATTTAAAAGAGAATTTCAGGTAGAACGTATTAAAAAAAAAAATGAACGATAGTAGTTAAGATAAAGATTAGTGCTGGTATTTGATATTGACAGATGTTTAGTTTTGTAGTGGGGCTGATGAGGGGCATAATTTAAAAAGTAGTAGTAAATATTTGTAATAATTAGGTTTTTCTTTTCAAATTTTTTCAGTAATTTATTTTTGGATCCAAGAGGTTCCGGAACTTTCCCCCTGAAATCAAGCCCTGATTATAATCATTACACATAATGTTACATTATTCTTATTATGTCACTTAATCTATTTATTATATTGACTAGTGAGTTCATAAACTTGTTTTATTTAGGCCCACTTCACACTTTCAGTGTCTGTCCGCACTTCTTGTTTTGGTTGTCTGACGGCAGCATCTCTAGCGAATTATCTTCCTCTTTCAGCACATGCTGTACACAGTATTTTCTTTTACACATGTTCTGTGCCTTGGATTGCCGGTTGTTTAATCTCTTGTAATTTGTGTGAATCCACGTAGAAATGTATGGCTTCAATACTTATGATTTGTAAATCATAACAATGTAGTTTGCTGTCGATACTCAAGCAAATATAAATTCAGCAACCGTTATTTGAAAAAATTGAACAGAAGGGATTTTAGGGAAGAAAATACTTCGATTTCATTGTCCATGACATGTCCCTTACTTAACTAAATATAATTATTTCACTATGACTCGGAACACAAAACTTTTTATGGGTAAAAACATAAAGTTTTATCTTATAACCTGAACCAGTTTTTACTTTTAAAAAGCTTCTGCAGAGGTTGCCACTGGTAGCACTTCAGTCTTGTTGTTGGCGATGGAATCGATTTTCGAACGAAAGATGTTGTGTGTGTGGGGTATGATATGTTCGAATAATGCGTGTGATTTGAATTGTGTCTGTTCGTTTAGGATGTTGTTTTTATTTGTTTTCGTGTGTTTGTATATTTCCAGTTGTTCTAGAGTGTCTAGTTTTTGGCCTTTTGTGTGTATGTGTAGAATGTTCATGTTATTGTCGATGTTTTTGTATGTATGGTTT
Source organism: Magicicada septendecula (assembly GCA_034769895.1). Lineage (NCBI taxonomy): Eukaryota > Metazoa > Arthropoda > Insecta > Hemiptera > Cicadidae > Magicicada > Magicicada septendecula. The sequence continues at coordinate 14,401,885 of CM068373.1, read as the reverse complement.
GCTTCAATGAGGTAGTTTGCAAAGGTGGATTCTATAGTGGAGTGGAGTGCCTTTGTGTGTTCAATGTATCGACGTTCAAAGATACATTGAACACACAAAGGCACCCACTCCACTACAGAATCCACCTTTGCAAACCACCTCATTGAACCAAACCACACATACAAAAACATAGACAATAACATGAACATTCTTCATGTACACACAAAAGGCCGAAAACTAGACACTCTAGAACAATTGGAAATATACAACCACACGAAAACAAATAAAAACGACATCCTAAACGAACAGACACAATTCAAATCACACACATTATTCGAACATATCACACCCCACGCACACAACATCGATCGTTCGAAAATCGATTCCATCGCCAACAACAAGACGGACAGTACTACCAGCGGCAACCTCTGAAGAAGCTTTTTGAAAGTGAAAACCGTTCAGGTTAAAAGAAAAAACTTTTACGTTTTTACCTATAAAAAGTTTTGTCTTCCGAGTCATAGTGAAATAGTGAAATAATTATATTTAGGAAGAAAATAATAATACTAAAACATAAACAATTCTCCCTCTTGGATTCTCTCTCCACGTGTGCGTGCACACACACACACACACACACATTCTTATTTTTCTTTTCTTCTTTTGTTATTGAGATTCTGTTGGCCTCACAATTTGGGGGGGGGGGGGGGCTCATTTGATGTACAGCCTGTGACGATTTAAAGACAATTTAAATAGCACAAAACAAAAATTTTTGTTTGTTTGAAATAACAAGTGAGAAAATAATTCACCCTCCCCTTTGTACAAAATACCTGTACCTTCATGTCAACCGCGAGTACGGACATGCAAATCATAATGTTGTTGAGCTAATTAAAATAACCATCCTAATTATATAAAAAAGGACGTGATAATAATAAATAAAATATTGACTAAATAGAGAAGCTATAGTAGGATTAATAGTAGCTAAGTAGAGGTAAATAATAATAATAAAAGTACGAACTATTTCTTCTCGTGGCGGGAACTGTGCCAAAACTCCCTACTCTGCCACAAAACCTTACGACAGTCTCCTCTGAATCACCGCCAAGCCAACAGCCTTGTCATGTGTTGTGAAGACTTCTACACAACTAGATGTGTTTTACTTCTATATTGCAAAACTAGGTATTCGTGAATAAGTGTTTCGTGGTTACACAAGCCCCACATGTAGTTAAACGAAGTGAAATGTAAAAAACAAAAGTTACGTAGTTTAAATATTAAACTGGTTCCCTGTGTTATAATGTCTTAACAGGAGGAGACGTTATAAAATGTGCCACTCTGCTTTGTTTTGTTGTAATGTGCAAATGACAATAGCAAAATAAAATGCACCACTCTGCTCCATTATAAGAAATTCTGCTTTAATATAAAAATTTGTGTACGTCGTGGCATATGTAAAATGCACCATTGCTGCTAAATAATAAACATTTAATTAACAAAAGGCGTAAATTTATTCACTCTGAATTTGTGAACTAGAACAAGATAAAAACAAAATAAATAAATCTTTATTAATAGAATAATAATAGTAGTATAAGGAAAGCAACGTAATAAGCAAGTCCCCGCTTGTAAAAATATTCCATTTTCAACCTGTCTGTATACTGATAGGCTGTTTCATGGTGGAGTCGTGTTGTGGAATGTACGTTCTGACTCATGTGTTCTATTCACGGAAGTATATTCAATAAACTAAAGTTTAATAAAAGTCTAGTAGTACTTGGTAAACAAAATCTAAACCTATCGGAATTATAGTTTATTACCGTGAGAGTAGTAAAATTTAATAGAAGTTTAGTAAAACGCAAAATAATAATAGGCGTACTGTATATTTAAAGATTGCAAGCCCAGGTTCTCGCCTGTTTGATAAGTCATTCCCAAGCCTGTCACTAAAGGACAAGCTCGTGCAGGAAATAATCGTGTTTCAGATTGTAGGAAGTCACCCTCCCTTTGTTGAGAACACCTGCATATGTAAACAATAAGCCACCCTAACGCATTGAATCAACCTCCCTCTATTGTATTACAAAGTGTGTGTCCCCTCTTGCTTTGTAACAGCTGATTGTTTAAAATAAAATAAATGTCCCTCTTCGTGAAATTCTGCTTGTCTCAGTAGCAAAAGCTAGCAAAAATTTCTACTTACGAGAAATTTTAACGTAATATTACATGTGTAAGATATTAGAATTAGGAATAATCTGAAGTTGAGTATGGGATCGACTTTAGATTATATTAAGTATAAATAAGAGAAATAGATGTAAGCACGTAATAAAGTCACAATGGCACCGCACTGGAAAAGGTTAATGAGAGAGCAGAAAACTAACTACGTGAGTTAGAGTATGCTAACAAAATTAGTCTGGCCACGATATTGTGAAGTTACGAGAACTAGTAGTAAATAAAATTAAGTTAGCAGTTAAGAAAAGAGAGAAAGGGAACTTCACGAAAGAAAACGAGTCATAAGGAAAATTTCACACACTAGAATTCAATAAGATTTTCTTGTGCAATTACTAATTAGTTTCCATTAGGAATCCACTGGTGTAGTCACACCTGTGTCTTCTTTAAGTAGAGGAGGATGTGACGATTTAAAGACAATTTAAATAGCACAAAACAAAAATTTTTGTTTGTTTGAAATAACAAGTGAGAAAATAATTCACCCTCCCCTTTGTACAAAATACCTGTACCTTCATGTCAACCGCGAGTACGGACATGCAAATCATAATGTTGTTGAGCTAATTAAAATAACCATCCTAATTATATAAAAAAGGACGTGATAATAATAAATAAAATATTGACTAAATAGAGAAGCTATAGTAGGATTAATAGTAGCTAAGTAGAGGTAAATAATAATAATAAAAGTACGAACTATTTCTTCTCGCGGCGGGAACTGCGCCAAAACTCCCTACTCTGCCTCAAAACCTTACGACAGTCTCCTCTGAATCACCGCCAAGCCAACAGCCTTGTCATGTGTTGTGAAGACGAATACTTCTATATTGCAAAACTAGGTATTTGTAACTAAGTTTTTTGTGGTTACATAAGCTTCACATGTAGTTAAACGAAGTGAAATGTAAAAAACAAAAGTTACGTAGTTTAAATATAAATAAAATAAAAAAAAGGCATAGCGGACACATCTCTTTATGAAATGGTCTAATCTTTAAGGTATGTTCCATACCATATCATAAGGTAACATCAGTGCAATTTAAACCAAAATGTAAAAGTGAACACGACCGACCGGAGTGAATCACCAACAACAACACTATGAGCTCCAGGTAGCCAGAATCCGAGCCTCATGACTGCGCTAACTACTTAGAGTCAACCACTGAAATGGAGGAACACAAACTACAACTAAGATCATCCAAGAAAACCTACGGAAGAGGAACATGAAGAGGACAAGCTGTGGACCAACATCATACCCAGGTGACATGGAAGCATAACTTCCGTGGTTATATTGTTTTCTAAGAACCCAGAGTAAAAACAAAAACAGTTTAATTTTTGTAAAGACTCATACAAATCATGTAAATCATAACTTAATAATATGTATACTTTCTGTAACGAGATAAGAGTAATATGAAGATGGACACAAATATAATTAATTCAAAATTGAACCAAACTATTCTTCAAATAGTTTGCATAATGTCTAAGTACTGTTAAAATAAAAAAAAAATTAGAACCCAGATCCGTGGTATTCTATGTAATATACAGTTGTATTGTTTTGAGCTCATCATAGTAACAGTTTAAAGAGAATAAGAACATAAAATGCAGAATCTATCAGAATCTTTCACTTGATAACAATAAGAATCATTAAAAGTATTATTTTGGAATCTTTATTTTGGAAGCTATAATAAAGAGATGTTTTTGCTAAACAGAAGAGAGTGAGTAAATTTAAGTAACCTTAGTCAAACTCCTGATCTTTACAGGTTCCCAATTTGTTGGTAAGTAATTAGTACTAACAATGGCAGCCAGTTTAATTGACAGAGGCCAATTAAACTGGTTCACCGTGTTATAATGTCTTAACAGGAGGAGACGTTATAAAATGTGCCACTCTGCTTTGTTTTGTTGTAATGTGCAAATGACAATAGCAAAATAAAATGCACCACTCTGCTCCATTATAAGAAATTCTGCTTTAATATAAAAATTTGTGTACGTCGTGGCATATGTAAAATGCACCATTGCTGCTAAATAATAAACATTTAATTAACAAAAGGCGTAAATTTATTCACTCTGAATTTGTGAACTAGAACAAGATAAAAACAAAATAAATAAATCTTTATTAATAGAATAATAATAGTAGTATAAGGAAAGCAACGTAATAAGCAAGTCCCCGCTTGTAAAAATATTCCATTTTCAACCTGTCTGTATACTGATAGGCTGTTTCATGGTGGAGTCGTGTTGTGGAATGTACGTTCTGACTCATGTGTTCTATTCACGGAAGTATATTCAATAAACTAAAGTTTAATAAAAGTCTAGTAGTACTTGGTAAACAAAATCTAAACCTATCGGAATTATAGTTTATTACCGTGAGAGTAGTAAAATTTAATAGAAGTTTAGTAAAACGCAAAATAATAATAGGCGTACCGTATATTTAAAGATTGCAAGCCCAGGTTCTCGCCTGTTTGATAAGTCATTCCCAAGCCTGTCACTAAAGGACAAGCTCGTGCAGGAAATAATCGTGTTTCAGATTGTAGGAAGTCACCCTCCCTTTGTTGAGAACACCTGCATATGTAAACAATAAGCCACCCTAACGCATTGAATCAACCTCCCTCTATTGTATTACAAAGTGTGTGACCCCTCTTGCTTTGTAACAGCTGATTGTTTAAAATAAAATAAATGTCCCTCTTCGTGAAATTCTGCTTGTCTCAGTAGCAAAAGCTCGCAAAAATTTCTACTTACGAGAAATTTTAACGTAATATTACATGTGTAAGATATTAGAATTAGGAATAATCTGAAGTTGAGTATGGGATCGACTTTAGATTATATTAAGTATAAATAAGAGAAATAGATGTAAGCACGTAATAAAGTCACAATGGCACCACACTGGAAAAGGTTAATGAGAGAGCAGAAAACTAACTACGTGAGTTAGAGTATGCTAACAAAATTAGTCTGGCCACGATATTGTGAAGTTACGAGAACTAGTAGTAAATAAAATTAAGTTAGCAGTTAAGAAAAGAGAGAAAGGGAACTTCACGAAAGAAAACGAGTCATAAGGAAAATTTCACACACTAGAATTCAATAAGATTTTCTTGTGCAATTACTAATTAGTTTCCATTAGGAATCCACTGGTGTAGTCACACCTGTGTCTTCTTTAAGTAGAGGAGGATGTGACGATTTAAAGACAATTTAAATAGCACAAAACAAAAATTTTTGTTTGTTTGAAATAACAAGTGAGAAAATAATTCACCCTCCCCTTTGTACAAAATACCTGTACCTTCATGTCAACCGCGAGTACGGACATGCAAATCATAATGTTGTTGAGCTAATTAAAATAACCATCCTAATTATATAAAAAAGGACGTGATAATAATAAATAAAATATTGACTAAATAGAGAAGCTATAGTAGGATTAATAGTAGCTAAGTAGAGGTAAATAATAATAATAAAAGTACGAACTATTTCTTCTCGCGGTGGGAACTGCGCCAAAACTCCCTACTCTGCCTCAAAACCTTACGACAGTCTCCTCTGAATCACCGCCAAGCCAACAGCCTTGTCATGTGTTGTGAAGACGAATACTTCTATATTGCAAAACTAGGTATTTGTAACTAAGTTTTTTGTGGTTACATAAGCTTCACATGTAGTTAAACGAAGTGAAATGTAAAAAACAAAAGTTACGTAGTTTAAATATAAATAAAATAAAAAAAAGGCATAGCGGACACATCTCTTTATGAAATGGTCTAATCTTTAAGGTATGTTCCATACCATATCATAAGGTAACATCAGTGCAATTTAAACCAAAATGTAAAAGTGAACACGACCGACCGGAGTGAATCACCAACAACAACACTATGAGCTCCAGGTAGCCAGAATCCGAGCCTCATGACTGCGCTAACTACTTAGAGTCAACCACTGAAATGGAGGAACACAAACTACAACTAAGATCATCCAAGAAAACCTACGGAAGAGGAACATGAAGAGGACAAGCTGTGGACCAACATCATACCCAGGTGACATGGAAGCATAACTTCCGTGGTTATATTGTTTTCTAAGAACCCAGAGTAAAAACAAAAACAGTTTAATTTTTGTAAAGACTCATACAAATCATGTAAATCATAACTTAATAATATGTATACTTTCTGTAACGAGATAAGAGTAATATGAAGATGGACACAAATATAATTAATTCAAAATTGAACCAAACTATTCTTCAAATAGTTTGCATAATGTCTAAGTACTGTTAAAATAAAAAAAAAATTAGAACCCAGATCCGTGGTATTCTATGTAATATACAGTTGTATTGTTTTGAGCTCATCATAGTAACAGTTTAAAGAGAATAAGAACATAAAATGCAGAATCTATCAGAATCTTTCACTTGATAACAATAAGAATCATTAAAAGTATTATTTTGGAATCTTTATTTTGGAAGCTATAATAAAGAGATGTTTTTGCTAAACAGAAGAGAGTGAGTAAATTTAAGTAACCTTAGTCAAACTCCTGATCTTTACAGGTTCCCAATTTGTTGGTAAGTAATTAGTACTAACAATGGCAGCCAGTTTAATTGACAGAGGCCAATTAAACTGGTTCACCGTGTTATAATGTCTTAACAGGAGGAGACGTTATAAAATGTGCCACTCTGCTTTGTTTTGTTGTAATGTGCAAATGACAATAGCAAAATAAAATGCACCACTCTGCTCCATTATAAGAAATTCTGCTTTAATATAAAAATTTGTGTACGTCGTGGCATATGTAAAATGCACCATTGCTGCTAAATAATAAACATTTAATTAACAAAAGGCGTAAATTTATTCACTCTGAATTTGTGAACTAGAACAAGATAAAAACAAAATAAATAAATCTTTATTAATAGAATAATAATAGTAGTATAAGGAAAGCAACGTAATAAGCAAGTCCCCGCTTGTAAAAATATTCCATTTTCAACCTGTCTGTATACTGATAGGCTGTTTCATGGTGGAGTCGTGTTGTGGAATGTACGTTCTGACTCATGTGTTCTATTCACGGAAGTATATTCAATAAACTAAAGTTTAATAAAAGTCTAGTAGTACTTGGTAAACAAAATCTAAACCTATCGGAATTATAGTTTATTACCGTGAGAGTAGTAAAATTTAATAGAAGTTTAGTAAAACGCAAAATAATAATAGGCGTACCGTATATTTAAAGATTGCAAGCCCAGGTTCTCGCCTGTTTGATAAGTCATTCCCAAGCCTGTCACTAAAGGACAAGCTCGTGCAGGAAATAATCGTGTTTCAGATTGTAGGAAGTCACCCTCCCTTTGTTGAGAACACCTGCATATGTAAACAATAAGCCACCCTAACGCATTGAATCAACCTCCCTCTATTGTATTACAAAGTGTGTGACCCCTCTTGCTTTGTAACAGCTGATTGTTTAAAATAAAATAAATGTCCCTCTTCGTGAAATTCTGCTTGTCTCAGTAGCAAAAGCTCGCAAAAATTTCTACTTACGAGAAATTTTAACGTAATATTACATGTGTAAGATATTAGAATTAGGAATAATCTGAAGTTGAGTATGGGATCGACTTTAGATTATATTAAGTATAAATAAGAGAAATAGATGTAAGCACGTAATAAAGTCACAATGGCACCACACTGGAAAAGGTTAATGAGAGAGCAGAAAACTAACTACGTGAGTTAGAGTATGCTAACAAAATTAGTCTGGCCACGATATTGTGAAGTTACGAGAACTAGTAGTAAATAAAATTAAGTTAGCAGTTAAGAAAAGAGAGAAAGGGAACTTCACGAAAGAAAACGAGTCATAAGGAAAATTTCACACACTAGAATTCAATAAGATTTTCTTGTGCAATTACTAATTAGTTTCCATTAGGAATCCACTGGTGTAGTCACACCTGTGTCTTCTTTAAGTAGAGGAGGATGTGACGATTTAAAGACAATTTAAATAGCACAAAACAAAAATTTTTGTTTGTTTGAAATAACAAGTGAGAAAATAATTCACCCTCCCCTTTGTACAAAATACCTGTACCTTCATGTCAACCGCGAGTACGGACATGCAAATCATAATGTTGTTGAGCTAATTAAAATAACCATCCTAATTATATAAAAAAGGACGTGATAATAATAAATAAAATATTGACTAAATAGAGAAGCTATAGTAGGATTAATAGTAGCTAAGTAGAGGTAAATAATAATAATAAAAGTACGAACTATTTCTTCTCGCGGTGGGAACTGCGCCAAAACTCCCTACTCTGCCTCAAAACCTTACGACAGTCTCCTCTGAATCACCGCCAAGCCAACAGCCTTGTCATGTGTTGTGAAGACGAATACTTCTATATTGCAAAACTAGGTATTTGTAACTAAGTTTTTTGTGGTTACATAAGCTTCACATGTAGTTAAACGAAGTGAAATGTAAAAAACAAAAGTTACGTAGTTTAAATATAAATAAAATAAAAAAAAGGCATAGCGGACACATCTCTTTATGAAATGGTCTAATCTTTAAGGTATGTTCCATACCATATCATAAGGTAACATCAGTGCAATTTAAACCAAAATGTAAAAGTGAACACGACCGACCGGAGTGAATCACCAACAACAACACTATGAGCTCCAGGTAGCCAGAATCCGAGCCTCATGACTGCGCTAACTACTTAGAGTCAACCACTGAAATGGAGGAACACAAACTACAACTAAGATCATCCAAGAAAACCTACGGAAGAGGAACATGAAGAGGACAAGCTGTGGACCAACATCATACCCAGGTGACATGGAAGCATAACTTCCGTGGTTATATTGTTTTCTAAGAACCCAGAGTAAAAACAAAAACAGTTTAATTTTTGTAAAGACTCATACAAATCATGTAAATCATAACTTAATAATATGTATACTTTCTGTAACAAGATAAGAGTAATATGAAGATGGATAAAGATATAATTATTTCAAAATTGAACCACACTATTCTTCAAATAGTTTGCATAATGTCTAAGTACTTTTAAAATAAAAAAAATTAGAACCCGGATCCATGGTATTTTATGTAATATATGTAATATACAGTTGTATTGTTTTGAGCTCATCATAGTAAAACAGTTTAAAGAGAATAAGAACATAAAATGCAGAATCTATCAGAATCTTTCACTTGATAACAATAAGAATCATTAAAAGTATTATTTTGGAATCTTTATTTTGGAAGCTATAATAAAGAGATGTTTTTGCTAAACAGAAGAGAGTGAGTAAATTTAAGTAACCTTAGTCAAACTCCTGATCTTTACAGGTTCCCAATTTGTTGGTAAGTAATTAGTACTAACAATGGCAGCCAGTTTAATTGACAGAGGCCAATTAAACTGGTTCCCTGTGTTATAATGTCTTAACAGGAGGAGACGTTATAAAATGTGCCACTCTGCTTTGTTTTGTTGTAATGTGCAAATGACAATAGCAAAATAAAATGCACCACTCTGCTCCATTATAAGAAATTCTGCTTTAATATAAAAATTTGTGTACGTCGTGGCATATGTAAAATGCACCATTGCTGCTAAATAATAAACATTTAATTAACAAAAGGCGTAAATTTATTCACTCTGAATTTGTGAACTAGAACAAGATAAAAACAAAATAAATAAATCTTTATTAATAGAATAATAATAGTAGTATAAGGAAAGCAACGTAATAAGCAAGTCCCCGCTTGTAAAAATATTCCATTTTCAACCTGTCTGTATACTGATAGGCTGTTTCATGGTGGAGTCGTGTTGTGGAATGTACGTTCTGACTCATGTGTTCTATTCACGGAAGTATATTCAATAAACTAAAGTTTAATAAAAGTCTAGTAGTACTTGGTAAACAAAATCTAAACCTATCGGAATTATAGTTTATTACCGTGAGAGTAGTAAAATTTAATAGAAGTTTAGTAAAACGCAAAATAATAATAGGCGTACCGTATATTTAAAGATTGCAAGCCCAGGTTCTCGCCTGTTTGATAAGTCATTCCCAACCCTGTCACTAAAGGACAAGCTCGTGCAGGAAATAATCGTGTTTCAGATTGTAGGAAGTCACCCTCCCTTTGTTGAGAACACCTGCATATGTAAACAATAAGCCACCCTAACGCATTGAATCAACCTCCCTCTATTGTATTACAAAGTGTGTGACCCCTCTTGCTTTGTAACAGCTGATTGTTTAAAATAAAATAAATGTCCCTCTTCGTGAAATTCTGCTTGTCTCAGTAGCAAAAGCTCGCAAAAATTTCTACTTACGAGAAATTTTAACGTAATATTACATGTGTAAGATATTAGAATTAGGAATAATCTGAAGTTGAGTATGGGATCGACTTTAGATTATATTAAGTATAAATAAGAGAAATAGATGTAAGCACGTAATAAAGTCACAATGGCACCACACTGGAAAAGGTTAATGAGAGAGCAGAAAACTAACTACGTGAGTTAGAGTATGCTAACAAAATTAGTCTGGCCACGATATTGTGAAGTTACGAGAACTAGTAGTAAATAAAATTAAGTTAGCAGTTAAGAAAAGAGAGAAAGGGAACTTCACGAAAGAAAACGAGTCATAAGGAAAATTTCACACACTAGAATTCAATAAGATTTTCTTGTGCAATTACTAATTAGTTTCCATTAGGAATCCACTGGTGTAGTCACACCTGTGTCTTCTTTAAGTAGAGGAGGATGTGACGATTTAAAGACAATTTAAATAGCACAAAACAAAAATTTTTGTTTGTTTGAAATAACAAGTGAGAAAATAATTCACCCTCCCCTTTGTACAAAATACCTGTACCTTCATGTCAACCGCGAGTACGGACATGCAAATCATAATGTTGTTGAGCTAATTAAAATAACCATCCTAATTATATAAAAAAGGACGTGATAATAATAAATAAAATATTGACTAAATAGAGAAGCTATAGTAGGATTAATAGTAGCTAAGTAGAGGTAAATAATAATAATAAAAGTACGAACTATTTCTTCTCGCGGTGGGAACTGCGCCAAAACTCCCTACTCTGCCTCAAAACCTTACGACAGTCTCCTCTGAATCACCGCCAAGCCAACAGCCTTGTCATGTGTTGTGAAGACGAATACTTCTATATTGCAAAACTAGGTATTTGTAACTAAGTTTTTTGTGGTTACATAAGCTTCACATGTAGTTAAACGAAGTGAAATGTAAAAAACAAAAGTTACGTAGTTTAAATATAAATAAAATAAAAAAAAGGCATAGCGGACACATCTCTTTATGAAATGGTCTAATCTTTAAGGTATGTTCCATACCATATCATAAGGTAACATCAGTGCAATTTAAACCAAAATGTAAAAGTGAACACGACCGACCGGAGTGAATCACCAACAACAACACTATGAGCTCCAGGTAGCCAGAATCCGAGCCTCATGACTGCGCTAACTACTTAGAGTCAACCACTGAAATGGAGGAACACAAACTACAACTAAGATCATCCAAGAAAACCTACGGAAGAGGAACATGAAGAGGACAAGCTGTGGACCAACATCATACCCAGGTGACATGGAAGCATAACTTCCGTGGTTATATTGTTTTCTAAGAACCCAGAGTAAAAACAAAAACAGTTTAATTTTTGTAAAGACTCATACAAATCATGTAAATCATAACTTAATAATATGTATACTTTCTGTAACGAGATAAGAGTAATATGAAGATGGACACAGATATAATTAATTCAAAATTGAACCAAACTATTCTTCAAATAGTTTGCATAATGTCTAAGTACTGTTAAAATAAAAAAAAAATTAGAACCCAGATCCGTGGTATTCTATGTAATATACAGTTGTATTGTTTTGAGCTCATCATAGTAACAGTTTAAAGAGAATAAGAACATAAAATGCAGAATCTATCAGAATCTTTCACTTGATAACAATAAGAATCATTAAAAGTATTATTTTGGAATCTTTATTTTGGAAGCTATAATAAAGAGATGTTTTTGCTAAACAGAAGAGAGTGAGTAAATTTAAGTAACCTTAGTCAAACTCCTGATCTTTACAGGTTCCCAATTTGTTGGTAAGTAATTAGTACTAACAATGGCAGCCAGTTTAATTGACAGAGGCCAATTAAACTGGTTCCCTGTGTTATAATGTCTTAACAGGAGGAGACGTTATAAAATGTGCCACTCTGCTTTGTTTTGTTGTAATGTGCAAATGACAATAGCAAAATAAAATGCACCACTCTGCTCCATTATAAGAAATTCTGCTTTAATATAAAAATTTGTGTACGTCGTGGCATATGTAAAATGCACCATTGCTGCTAAATAATAAACATTTAATTAACAAAAGGCGTAAATTTATTCACTCTGAATTTGTGAACTAGAACAAGATAAAAACAAAATAAATAAATCTTTATTAATAGAATAATAATAGTAGTATAAGGAAAGCAACGTAATAAGCAAGTCCCCGCTTGTAAAAATATTCCATTTTCAACCTGTCTGTATACTGATAGGCTGTTTCATGGTGGAGTCGTGTTGTGGAATGTACGTTCTGACTCATGTGTTCTATTCACGGAAGTATATTCAATAAACTAAAGTTTAATAAAAGTCTAGTAGTACTTGGTAAACAAAATCTAAACCTATCGGAATTATAGTTTATTACCGTGAGAGTAGTAAAATTTAATAGAAGTTTAGTAAAACGCAAAATAATAATAGGCGTACCGTATATTTAAAGATTGCAAGCCCAGGTTCTCGCCTGTTTGATAAGTCATTCCCAAGCCTGTCACTAAAGGACAAGCTCGTGCAGGAAATAATCGTGTTTCAGATTGTAGGAAGTCACCCTCCCTTTGTTGAGAACACCTGCATATGTAAACAATAAGCCACCCTAACGCATTGAATCAACCTCCCTCTATTGTATTACAAAGTGTGTGACCCCTCTTGCTTTGTAACAGCTGATTGTTTAAAATAAAATAAATGTCCCTCTTCGTGAAATTCTGCTTGTCTCAGTAGCAAAAGCTCGCAAAAATTTCTACTTACGAGAAATTTTAACGTAATATTACATGTGTAAGATATTAGAATTAGGAATAATCTGAAGTTGAGTATGGGATCGACTTTAGATTATATTAAGTATAAATAAGAGAAATAGATGTAAGCACGTAATAAAGTCACAATGGCACCGCACTGGAAAAGGTTAATGAGAGAGCAGAAAACTAACTACGTGAGTTAGAGTATGCTAACAAAATTAGTCTGGCCACGATATTGTGAAGTTACGAGAACTAGTAGTAAATAAAATTAAGTTAGCAGTTAAGAAAAGAGAGAAAGGGAACTTCACGAAAGAAAACGAGTCATAAGGAAAATTTCACACACTAGAATTCAATAAGATTTTCTTGTGCAATTACTAATTAGTTTCCATTAGGAATCCACTGGTGTAGTCACACCTGTGTCTTCTTTAAGTAGAGGAGGATGTGACGATTTAAAGACAATTTAAATAGCACAAAACAAAAATTTTTGTTTGTTTGAAATAACAAGTGAGAAAATAATTTACCCTCCCCTTTGTACAAAATACCTGTACCTTCATGTCAACCGCGAGTACGGACATGCAAATCATAATGTTGTTGAGCTAATTAAAATAACCATCCTAATTATATAAAAAAGGACGTGATAATAATAAATAAAATATTGACTAAATAGAGAAGCTATAGTAGGATTAATAGTAGCTAAGTAGAGGTAAATAATAATAATAAAAGTACGAACTATTTCTTCTCGCGGCGGGAACTGCGCCAAAACTCCCTACTCTGCCTCAAAACCTTACGACAGTCTCCTCTGAATCACCGCCAAGCCAACAGCCTTGTCATGTGTTGTGAAGACGAATACTTCTATATTGCAAAACTAGGTATTTGTAACTAAGTTTTTTGTGGTTACATAAGCTTCACATGTAGTTAAACGAAGTGAAATGTAAAAAACAAAAGTTACGTAGTTTAAATATAAATAAAATAAAAAAAAGGCATAGCGGACACATCTCTTTATGAAATGGTCTAATCTTTAAGGTATGTTCCATACCATATCATAAGGTAACATCAGTGCAATTTAAACCAAAATGTAAAAGTGAACACGACCGACCGGAGTGAATCACCAACAACAACACTATGAGCTCCAGGTAGCCAGAATCCGAGCCTCATGACTGCGCTAACTACTTAGAGTCAACCACTGAAATGGAGGAACACAAACTACAACTAAGATCATCCAAGAAAACCTACGGAAGAGGAACATGAAGAGGACAAGCTGTGGACCAACATCATACCCAGGTGACATGGAAGCATAACTTCCGTGGTTATATTGTTTTCTAAGAACCCAGAGTAAAAACAAAAACAGTTTAATTTTTGTAAAGACTCATACAAATCATGTAAATCATAACTTAATAATATGTATACTTTCTGTAACAAGATAAGAGTAATATGAAGATGGATAAAGATATAATTATTTCAAAATTGAACCACACTATTCTTCAAATAGTTTGCATAATGTCTAAGTACTTTTAAAATAAAAAAAATTAGAACCCGGATCCATGGTATTTTATGTAATATATGTAATATACAGTTGTATTGTTTTGAGCTCATCATAGTAAAACAGTTTAAAGAGAATAAGAACATAAAATGCAGAATCTATCAGAATCTTTCACTTGATAACAATAAGAATCATTAAAAGTATTATTTTTGAATCTTTATTTTGGAAGCTATAATAAAGAGATGTTTTTGCTAAACAGAAGAGAGTGAGTAAATTTAAGTAACCTTAGTCAAACTCCTGATCTTTACAGGTTCCCAATTTGTTGGTAAGTAATTAGTACTAACAATGGCAGCCAGTTTAATTGACAGAGGCCAATTAAACTGGTTCTGTGTGTTATAATGTCTTAACAGGAGGAGACGTTATAAGCCCTAAGAGTTCTTTTGAGTGTCCATGTTCTGCTGCATTCATTTATATTCCTGGCATGTCTTGTAATGGTGGCACTTGATACATTTCATGTGAATATTGCTGTTGCTGGCCAGTTCTTTTTTTGTGTGTGTATTGTTGTGCCACGTTGCTGTGCCGTTTATGTTGGTTCCAAAAGCTTGTCCACGTCACATTAAGATTCTTATTTTCTTCTATGTTGTCGAAGCAGTCTGGTCATTTCTGTATTTCTATAGCTTCACTAATTATTCTTTCTGAAAACTCAGTGATGGTGGTTGTGGTTGTGTTAAGTAAAAATTGTGACTGATTCTCACTTGTAAACTTTCGTTAATAACAAAAGTTTTTTTAACATGTATTTTTATTACGTGACACACAATGGTATAGTTGTTTTATTCACATATGTGTTAAACCAAGAAACAGCAATGTCATTAAAAATTGTAACAGTGTTGCTTTCTCTTCTGTTAACTAATTCTACCAACTGTCTGTACCAGTCATATAGTAACATTAATAATTTAGTGAAACATGTACAGTATACTATTTAGTATACTTTTTCTAAATAGTATTTAGTATACTATTTCCCTTGTTAGTTCAGTCCTGCTGTGAACAAACCCACATGGCAAATCTGAAATGCTACTCGTCAGGGGCGTTGACACTGTTCACACAGTAATGTATTACGCGCTGTATTGCATGTGCAGAATGTCTGTTAAGGTTCGTTTACACGGTTCAAGGCTTCAAGTATTTGAAGTCAAGTAAACTTGACATCTGAATTCTGTCTATACGGGGAAAGTGGAAGCGTAAAGTACTTGACGCCACTACATTCATATTTGCTTGAAATTTCGAGTAGAAAGGTGCGTTATATTGCAGCTAAACTGTTAGTGAACTCATTGTGCAAAAATCTACGGGATGATACAACGGAAAATGTCAACAGACAGAGAAAGCGAACTCGGAGGTGGGTGAGAACATAGATAGCTAGAAGGGAAATGTATGGTGCCTCTTAAACACTGTTACACGAGTTAGCAGATGAAGATCCTTTGTCTTACAAAACTCATTAAGGACGACAGTACAGAAATTTAAGGAGCTATTAGGAAACGTTGAAGCAAAAATAAGTAGAACAAATACTACCATGAGAAATGCAATTCCCTCAAGAACACAGCTGGAAATCAACTGTGTCTGCTGCTTTAAACCAACTTAATTTTGGTTTATATATTTCAACAGTGGCCGCCCATTCTTTTCGGACTTTGGGATTTTTGCAAGTTCTTGGTGATAAACTGTTCTTATGGTTTTAATTGTTTTATGCAATAGTTCAGTAGTAATTGTGACGTCTAAACCTGTTTCCTTAACTTCACTGACAAGTTTTTGAAAAGATACATCCCTTACATTTTTGTTAGAATACGGTATTCACTTCGCTTAATATTCCACAAAATGTCATATTTTCTGTATATAGCAAGAAACTCGTGTATATCATTTGCATTCCACTTACTCATGCTAATATTAAAATTAATGACTTTAAAATATTTTAACGAGAACTGCAGAATCACCTCACACAGAAAACAATACACTAAAGCCGACTGTGCACTGAAGACGTAAGACTGATTCCCTTGACTGCTTGAAGGCAAGTAGTCAAGAAGCCGTCTAGACGGAGACAGTAGCGCAGGAAAGTGAGTCACGTGACTTTCAAGTGGCAACAAAACTTGACGCTAGCCCAACTCTACTTTCCACTGTCCGGACAGTGGAAAGTTACTTTCCACAACCGTTTACACGGGGATATTATAAGGAAAGTATCTTGACTTCAAGTGCTTGAAGCCAGTAAACTTGAACCGTGTAAACAAGCCTTTAGCCATGTGAGAGTTGTCATACCACTTGAATTGGGGCACTTGTTTTAAGATTGCGTTCTTATCACTGTATTCTGAATCCTATTCAATTAATATGAAGCCAGTTGAAAGGATATGTTGCCTATCACAACACAACATATATAAGCTGCCTGATATAAAACAATTGATAGAGAAGGCGGTAAATGAAACAACAGGGGACAAGTGGGATCATTGTATCGAGCACATAATGAAGGAAAAAGATAAGCTCTTGTAACTGGTCCACATTACTGATGTCGTTGTGGACAGTTTTATCAATAATAACGCTAGCTAATTCAAGTGATGATACAAGTTCCGACCCAGATGTGGAAGGAATTGATTATTCTCTGACAGCAACTGATAATATACAGTAAACTGGTAACTATCACAGCTTCTATATTTGTTTTAAGCAAACTTTACTTTTTTGTTTTGTTGGGGGTATTTTAGCATCAATATTACACATAATATGTACCCTGTCTGTACTGGTTCTGTTAGAGTTACACGCCTCTAATTCAAGCAGCAAATAGCATTTCAAATGTGCCATGCCTGCAGGCCCAGCTCCAGGCAGGGGTGAACCGTGCCACCGCCCAGGGCGGCAAATTTTAAAGTGCAGCATAAAGAAGTTTGCCAGTGCAAAAGCTAGACGAGTATTTTTTAATTAAGGTTGTTAACTTTTGTTATATTTCAATCATAATGAATTTTAGTTAGTATTTTAATGTTAGGTCATCACATAGGCATACATTTTTATTGTCTCATGATTCCTTGTGTTGTCCCTACAGTTTTATTTTAGCCTTTCGCCGCATCGTAAACGCAAAAAAAAGTTCTAGTTATTTGATAAACACAACAATGCAAATGTCCTAGTCATCATTTGAAGGCAATCACCGTATCTTTAGAGTAGGTATAATGTGCGTGAATGTGTTTTAGAGTTAAAATAGGGAGGGGCGGCACTCATAAATATTGCACAGGGCAACAGAAGCGCTGGGGCCGGCCCTGCATGCCTGTTTGTTTACATCAGAATTAAACTAAGCATTGAAACAGTATAGATTCCTTTAAAATAATTTCAACAAAAACTGTGTTGTTTCAGGTGGAAATACATTGACAAAATTGCATCTTATGTATATTTTTATAACGGTTATGTTAGTAGTAATTGGAGTAGCAGCAGTATTGACAATTATTTATAGGAAAGTTAAGGTATCTGGGGAAGAACAGATGGCTATAGGTGAGTGACAATTAATTATAATTATAATTTTATTATTTAGACATACATTCTTGATATGTAATAAACAAATTATTTATTATTAAACTTCCTTGAAAGCTTAGAAATAAATTATTTCTACATAAATTTGTGAAATGTGTTAAAACTGAGAGAAGGCTATGCTTCAGGTATTTGTGATCAATAGTTCTTAAGCATTGATAATCCAAAATTTCCATTGATAGGGTGAGGTAGGGCAAATGTGATACAAAAAGACAAACTTTTATGGTAACTTCCTAATGGTTTAAGTTATAAGAGAAAATTGAGCTTTATGCACTTTTGTGTCGTTATTAAGGATCTGTAGTTATTTTTTACTAATTTTATTGGTAACATACAAAAAAATTATAAAAATGTGTATCATATTTACCTTCCACAAAAGGCAAATATGATACAGGCTGTGGGCAATTGTGATACACCTCTGCTATTCTGGTATTATTCCATGCTTTTGAAAAGGGAGAGCATTTTTGATACAGGTACACTTTATTGTATCATATGTCAAAATTTCATGAAAATCGGACAATTAACACCATAGGTAGAGCGTAAAATACAGAACTACGTTAAAAAACGTAAAATATGTGTTAACATAAAAAAGGTGTAGTTTGAAATACTTTAGCATTAGACATAGGCCTACCTTAATACTCTTAAAAATTTGTTGACACCCTTCTACAATATAAGTGAAAATTTCCTTGACCTGGGATTTTCGGTTGGGGAATTATGACCAGAATCGTAAAGCATTGCAAGACGTGCGATTTTCAGTGTATGTATTACCTATGATGAAATGTGATTAAAAACAAGAAAAATACATATAAAAATTTATTTATTTACAAAAAACAAATCTAGCTAGTTCTAGCACATTAGGCTATATTTAGCAAAACTAGACTTTAAGGAATGAAACAAAATTATTAGCCTACTAAGCTATTAATAAAAAACCAAATTTAGCCTACAATGTTAAACAATTGGGTAGGATAGGCCTACTTTTGAAGTTCAACTATAATTAAACTTTAAATTTGAAGTTACAATTGAAATTTCAGCTTAAGCTACAACAAAATAAAATCTATATTAGGCTAATCCCTATAACTCTTCATCTCAAACACATCTACTTCATTCTTAAAGATAAATCGTGGTCTTCCTCCCACCATAGAGATATCTGGCATTGGCAGTTTGCCAACAACATCGGATGGGGGGTGGAGAGATCATCAATGTCTTTAAATGTTTTTTTGTTACCATCAGACACCATTGCATTTACATAGAGTTCCCCGTCCTCATAGACATTAGAGACAGAGACAACATATCGATAAGTTACACTTTGTCGTTTTCCTCCTTTGAATTGGGCTAGCAAAAAATCACCGACTTTAACTTCTTTTGCATCCATAAGCTCTTCATGTATTTCATCATCATTACTTTCAAATAGGTTGATGTCTTTAAGGCTATCATCATCATCAACGTCTTCCATTGATAAGCCTTCATCGTCATCATCCTCTTCTACAATTGGCGTCTTCTTCTTTTTTTCTTTTTGACTTGTACGTTGTCTTCTAAACCATTTGGTTTCTGCTTATTTATCCTTTTCTTCTTTTTCTTTTCTTCTTCTTCTGTTCTGTTTCTTTAGCATACTCCTCAGACGTTATGACTTTAACTCTGACATCAATTTTTCTTCTGCTTTTTGAGGGTGCATCTGTTTTTTTAATACGAGCCAAAATGAGTTGTTCAAATGAGTTAGAACTTTGCAAAGGAGCTTCTTCAGTTTGTTCACCAGTAGTAGGCCTAGATGTAGGATGATTGGAAGTGGTTGGCTGGGGCATTGGTTGATCATTAGTGGTTTCTACAAGAGTCAAGGGCTCGAGTCGTTCACCATCATTATATCTCTTCAGCTTTTCTGGATCAAACCTATTTGTTGGATACTTAGACCTATCACAAGGGAATATTCCCGTTGTCTTAAATCCAGATTTGATGTTTTCAGGTCTCAATCCTTTATCCCAAATTGTGCACATAAGATCTGCAAATTCACAACGTATAAGTTTTTTTTTATTTAGTCGGTACCACTCTGTGAGCTTGATATTCCACTCATTTTTTAAACTTTTAAAACAGGTTACATCGACTGGCTGGAGAACATCTGTTGTATGAGGTGGTAATTTTATAATAGTCATCTCGTTGTCCTTTGCATGCTGAATTGTACCCATGTCTAAGTGAGTGACATGGCCGTCTAGTAGTAACAATAAGGGCCTTTCCTTCACTAAAGTATAGAATTTATAGAACCATTCTTGAAAAATTACTGTCATCATCCAGCCATTTTCTGAAGCAGCATAAAATGATCCTGGGATATCATTGTCTCCTTTCCAGTTTGTCCAAAGATTGTTTCCTTTAAAAATGAACAGAGGAGGCAGAACTTTTCCTGATGCAGACACACAGGCCATCACCGTGGTATTTTCTCTGCCTGTCCCTTCTTATTGCTTGTATGCCTTCTGACCAACTCCAGAGAGGTTTTACTCTATTAGCATCAGTACAAAAACTAGTCTCATCTAGATTATAGACATTTTCTGGTTTGCAAAAAATGTTCAGAGATTTCAATAGATTTTCAAGAACATCATAAAATTCGTATATAATAAACGAATCACTTGTGGCTCTGCGGCAACATTTTTCTAAGCGCTCCATATTTTTAAGGCTCAGTTTGTTACGCTGACAAAAATTAACGAACCAATATTTTCTAGGCATGTTGTCTTTAAAAGGAACAGCTAAAGCATTTTGCTCAACATATTCTTTCGTCACGTTCATAACATCTCTTCTTGTGAGGGCAAAGCCCCATTTAGCCATTGTGACTAAATGACCAGCCAAAGATTTTTCAACATCTGTAGGTAATGCTGTTGACCTTCCTGGTTTTTTCCATCATCATCTGAATTTTGTTTTTTATGTAACGGCACAAAAACATAGGCTGTATGCACAGCTCTTTGGCAACTGATCTTCGGGATTTCCATCAGAAATTAATTTTAAGGCTCTTTGGAGTAATTGTGGGCTATAGCGTTCCCCACGCTTTTTAATATATTTATTATCCATACTTCAGCTTATTGTTAAACTTATAAATTGTCTTTCATTTGGTTTAAACACTAGCTTACACTAAAGAAGTTTTTAGGTTAGAAAAAACCAAAGCACTGTTTATTCACTTCACTGCCTATTCACTTCACTGTCTATGTCTATTCACTACAATACATACATATTCACTGTCCGTATCTCACTGCCTCCATCTGAAACAAAACAACTTGATTGTGGTTGCCAAACTTAGAGTGAAATGAGAGTCAAAAGCAGAAACAAAATGAAGGTTATTCACTCACAGAATATAAATAAACTGAAACCCCCAATCAGCTGCTTTCACTTACAATGCAAACAGCTGTGAAAATGTGTATCATATTTGATTTCTACTGTGTATCATATCTGCCCTCACTGCTGTATCATATTTGCCCTTCAACTTTATAGCTTCATAAGTCTTGTAATTGTTGAGGAATTTAGATTAACTAAGTTTTAACAAAAAGATAATGGTTTTCTTAAAAAATATATACACAAATTATTATTCTAGATTAATTATGGACTAATTTACAAGAAAAGTTTTAGGGCTGCTACGGAAAAGTTTTTCAGACATAAAACGTCCTTTTGCCTACAAAATTTTTTATTTCCCAATTGTTATAGGAAATGAAAAAAAAAGTAAGTGCAGAAAATACATAAAAATTGCTAAAAAACTGTATTTTTAATTTAATTTTTTACTTGTTACTTATGCATTTTTTTTTAGTGTATCATAATTGCCCTACACTTTTGACTGTATCACGTTTGCCCTACCTCACCCTATTCTCACTATAATCACAATACATTGTAGCAATGGCAAGACTAACTGTAATGTACTACCAAACTGTTTGAATTTCGGACAATCAGGTCCTTGACTCCTCCAGGCCAAATTCTTTATACATCATTACTGATCCAGGCTTAGGCCATATAGTCTGATTTGATCTGACTTCACTGTATCATCTTCCGTCTACAAATACTATTTTTCTCTTCTTGCTGAAAACTCATAGCTTCAAGGGATGATATGGAGTTATTTTCCTGGGCCCTGAAATATTATCTTTGTATCCCTTTACAACTTTGACCACTGGTTGTACTGTACATATAATTCTAATTATATTATAAAACAGTTTCATTACACTGAGTTAAACAGAAGTGTTTGTGCATATATACAAGTAGTTAATGTTTGTAATTGATTACAATTGTTTTAGAACAGAAAAGAAAAAATTATATTACTAGCATTTGCTATATGCCCACAAACACTTCTATTAAATAAACACACATACACATAACCTATTTACATACATCTATTTAGTCATACTAACTAACTAACGTACAATATTCTTAGATTTTGTTGTCCATGACGTGTCTGTTGATTAACTAATTATAAGTATAACACTACTGACTCAGAACACTAAGTTTTTTTTTTGGTAAAAAACTTACTGTTCTGAGTCAGTAGTGTTATACTTATAACATACAATAGTTTTTCTTAACTCTCATTACTAAAGTATGGGTTTATCCCATTTACATCCTTACTTTAAAATTTATCTGTATTCGTGTTTCATTTTGTTTCAGCGTATGAAATGGATTGACATTACTTTGAGTCTAGTCACAGTGTATCTCATTCACACTCTACTCCAGTATTTAAGGCACGGTAAGAGAGATAAATGTTTGTAGACGTATGAAGCCTGTGATAAACATTTACCATCCAGTAATGTGAAATAACTACAACATTCTTCAAATACGCATGCAGATATATTACTATGTGTATGGAGAAACACGCGGAGTTTAGACATACATTATACAGTGTTAATAGCTAACTGTAAATTCTGTTTTGGCTATGAAAATATATATTTTTTATTAGTTACAAATTATGTATATTCATTGTCCTTTGGCGTCCTTTAGAAACCAAGTGAACAGTATAGGCCCGACAGTCATTCCTGAACAGTAAGCTGCGCCGACCCAATGCATGAATTACCCCCACTTACAAGTATAGCTAAGAGAGAAGAGAGGGAAGACGACGTGATGACAGTTCACTGTTTCACTTCCATATTATCTCCGTCTCTGTCACACACACGCTTCCATTGTTCTCGCCAGTCTTGTTGCAGCCGATGTTCACACTATGAAACACCGTACAAGACTGTTGTGCGCATGTGCAAAATAAATGAAAATTTTGTTACCCTCGCAATGAGGTGTTTGTACGCTGCACATCTCTAAGCCACTGTTCAATTTCTATAGTCAGGTTTCTACCTACTTACTTCTTAATTCATTGGGTTCTCACTGGAATGTAAAGCTTCCATCTAACTTGATCTTCATTTGGTCTTCTTGATCCCCCAGCCAACAAATTTAAAACATTTTTTAACAAATATTTGTAGTTGTAATACGACTTATTGGTTTCAATCTTCTATTCGTATTTTCTTCTTCGTAAATAAAAATATTGGTATGGAGATTTATATTTAAATATAATAATATATTTTTATAAATAAATGTTCTAAGATTTATATTTAAAATCATTTTTGAAATGAAATATTCCCATAGAAACTACTTCTTTCTTCAGCCTTAACCACATTACTGTGGTCACTAACGTATACAACCTCACATTAGCGCACTCGATTTTCACTGATGATGGCAGCCGATGCCACTGCCGAAACATCTGGTTTTGCAGAAAACATTGGACCACGGCCAAACAGTCCGGGAAGGAATTTTAACAACAAACTACTTTTTTGTCGATAACGTAGTAAACATATAAAACATTATCCCCTCCCCCTTCAACTATCATTTTCATTTATAGAAAATTACCCCCTCCCCCTTCAATTATCCTTTTCATTTATAGATATTTCATCTACCTTTCTACAGTGAATTATTATAACCTTCTTTCAGGATACTTTATGCTTTACTGAAAATATTTAGTACTTAAGTATCTTGACTTATAAAATTAACTACAGTACTTTACTCTTGTTAAAACGTAAAACGTGCAGGTAGACTACCCCTTTCACCTCGGAAACAATCCCTGCCATTCTTTGGCGTCTCCCAGCTTTATGTCCTTTTGGCCAAGTACAATACTACAGAGTCTGCCCGGGGCTTCAGGTCAGTTACCATTTCCTACTTGAGTAATAATAACTGTATTGTAAACAAGTTTTCGTCTGTGTTAAATTAAAATATTTGTAAACATCACAGTTATAAACTTAACTGTAAGGGCCATGGCACACACAGCCGTTTTGACCGAGGCGTTTAACGAGTCGGTTCTTTAAAAGTGATGTCACACACAGCTGTAGACCGAGGCGTTTATCGAGTCGGTTTAGCAGACACATCTCATTTCGTTCGTGTCGTGCCTCGTGGAAGGAAGTGGAAAAAATGAGTGATGCTGAAGAAATAGCTCTGTTAGCATTATTATATTATTGTTGGAGAAGAAGGAGGAAACAACAACGAATGTGGGTGCATCCAATTGTGGACAGTAGACCAGAGAAAGGTCATTTTTATAATTTGTTCTCTGAACTAAGGGAAGATGAAGAGAAATTTTTTAACTTCACTCGGATGTCAACAGCTACTTTTGACGCATTGCTCATGAGTATAAGAGAAAAAATAACTAAGAAAGACACTCGTATGAGAAAATGCATACCACCAGAAGAGAAACTCGTCATAACTCACAGGTACATACTGTATATAATTATATATTTCATATAGTTTTAATTTTTTTTTAAGTATTTCTATTTTTAATTTTTGTTTCATCTATTTTTAATTTTTTTGAAGTGGTTACAAAAATATTCATAAAGGAAAAAATGGAAAGAAAACATTATTCAACACAGAAAAAATATTACGGTACATTATTAGAATTACAGTTTATTTTACACTTATTATAATTAGAATAAGAAATATAATTGAATTTAGTACTTTACTAAAAATGAACTTTATCTTGTGAAAACTTACTTTTTTCGTCGGACGCGTTTCAGCGTACGTATCCGCCTTCTTCAGCTTTTAGTCAGACTGCCATCATTTCATAACGGTTTTTGTGTGGAAGGTGTAGTGGGGGTGGTGTGTGGAGGAAGGGATTCAGCTTGATGTTTGTTTTTTGTAAATTAGTAATTAGATTCTTCTGAATTATAATTTGATATTATTGATGCAATTGTGTCTGCTGGTGAAGTTGCGGCGTATTGTCGTTCTTGTTGAGGAGAGTTGTTATACTCCTCCATCTGTTGCGATTGTTGGACACGCTGTTGCTGCAATTGTGGTTGTTTACTGAACGTATACTGTTGTGTACTTTTTGTGGCTGATATGAATGATGCGGCCTTTCGTATTGATGTTGATGTGGTAAGTAAGCAGGTCCGTGTTGTATTGGGAATAAGGATGTTGAGTGTTGATTTTCCTGAAGAGCGTAACCTTCGTACTTATTGAGGACTTGCATTACCTCAAGTCTACAATTTGAATTCATTCTCTTTGGCAGTGACGCAAGAGTTGGTAGCAGTGATAGCAGAAAGTGCCGGTTGTCATCATCTGGTTGCGTGTTAGCTCTTTTATCAATTCTGTCTAACGAATGTATAATTC
Organism: Magicicada septendecula; assembly: GCA_034769895.1. Classification (NCBI taxonomy): domain Eukaryota; kingdom Metazoa; phylum Arthropoda; class Insecta; order Hemiptera; family Cicadidae; genus Magicicada; species Magicicada septendecula. The sequence goes on along the minus strand of CM068373.1, from coordinate 14,376,172 downwards.
TTTCTTCTACAGGATGTAACCGATTTTTACCAATTCCAGTTTGAACAGGGGTTGAAATGGTGGACGTTGAAGGCCCATCATCATTCAATTGTTCCTCATCCGGTGGTTGTAGTGAATTGGTCATTTGTTTCGGTTCCACAGTATCTCTCAGAAACTCCAGCTGTTGTACGTACATGTAAGGCGCTTTCCTAGAAGCTCCGTCCCCAGACTTCCCTTTTTTTAGTTGTAAGTCCCTTGTAAAATTATCTCTGATATGTTTCCATTTTTTATGCAGTACAACTCCTGTAAATAAAAAATATTTCAAATTGCAAATATTTTTTTAAACAAAATTTATAGTCAAGTTGAATTAAAGAAGAATCCATTAACAGTCGAAATTAAACGTCAAACATTTTTTGTAAAATCGTAGGGGTCTTAGCCCTTCTTGTACTAAAAAAGTGGTTTGCAGTTTGTAAGTCGTACTTTCTTCATTTCAGGTACCTGGCAACCAGGTGGTTCTTTGACTGATTTACATTACAACTTTCGCATAGGAAGAACTACTGCTGGTGTTATTGTAAAAGATGTATGTAATGCAATATGGCTCTGTCTAGTTGATGCTACTATGCCTCAATTTTCCACAGACAGATGGGTTGAGATTGCAAAAGGATTTGAAAAATATGCACACTTCCCAAATTGTATTGGCGCCATAGATGGCAAGCACATACAGCCGCCTAATAGCGGTTCAATGTTTTACAGTTTTAAGAACTATTTCTCAACTGTATTATTTGCGATGTGCGATGCCAATTACTGTTTCACTTACATCGAAGTTGGATCATATGGAAAATCAAGTGATTCTGGAATATTCAAAACTTTTCGAAAAGATGTGTGACGGTTCTTTACAAATTCCTGCACCACGCTCGTTTGAAAATTTAACTGGAAACTTTCCATATGTAATGGTAGACGATGAAGCCTTTCCATTGTCAGAAAAACTTGCTTACGCCTTACGGAGGAAAGATCTTGTCCCTGTTAAAGAAAAGTTTAATAAGCGTTTATCGACTGCACGAAGATATATTGAGAGGTTTTTTGGAATTTTAACAAACAAATGGCGCATATTTCACGGACCCATAGATGTTGATATAAGTATGATTGAAAGTATTATCAGAGCCACCTGTGTTTTACATAACTACGTAAGGACAAGAGATGGAATAAGATATCATAATGATGACACAGAACAACATAATTTGCAAAGTGTATTAGCAGACACGAGACATAGAGGAAATTCAAAAGCACTATCTGCAAGAGATACATTTGCTCTGTACTTTAACAACAATTCAATAAATAACTAATCTATTTCTATTATTGTTCATTATTCGATTAAAAAAAAATGTCCTTCACTTACCTAACTCCTTTCTCTCCTTTTCTGTCATATTCTCTTTGGCAAAAACATCTGTTATCTCCTCCCAGCACAATTTTCTTTTTACTCTGTCACTGTAGTCAGATAATTTCATGTCCCACAGAGCCGGTCGCATGTGTACTTCATTAATTAATTGTTCTACATTAATTTTATCCATTCTTTAGTTTTCAATATGTTTAAATAATATATGTTAATATGTTTAAATATCAATATGTTTGATTAATAATAATGTTAAAATAAATTGTATTTAATGAGTATATCACTTATATAATATTACATATAATTATATGCAACTTTAATAAAATGTAACTATACAGTTGAAAAACTGGAGAATAAAAAGTAAAAACAAACAAACCGCTCTACAAAACGCTGTGTCTGACTAGACACATATACACAACATGCAAACAGCAACCGCGTGAAGTACTGACAACCGACTCGGTTGATGCTCGAGATGACTATACGACTCTGTTTTGAAACCGGCAGTCGGCGCTCACCGCTGTGTGTGTGTCTTGGTAATAACAAACAGCTGAACGACGTACCGACTCGCTACACGTCTCGTTACACGCCTCGGTCAAAACGACTGCGTGTGCCATGACCCTAAAGCACAAAGCAGACTACCTGTGTGTGTGTGTGTGTGTGTGTCTGCCGCGCGTGCCTGTGGAAGGGGAAAGGGGAAGAAGCGCGCGCATGTTAACAATGACTGTGCTTATTTCGAAACATACAAGATTTAATAAACAAAAATCAAATGATAAAACGTCAGCTTAGAGGTGAATGACACGTAGGCCTAGCTCAGCCACTGTTTTTGTTTTCGACTGTGTGCGGACACATCAATTCTAAAACTAACCGTTTATTATAAATTCATAATGTCCTCAACAGTATTCACTTTTCATGATTATTAATCGGTAGTCTTCATTTAAACATTCGCTTTTCGCGTTTGGTTCAAACCGTTAAATAACTTTTAAAATATCAGTTATACACTGTTAAAACCAAATATTGGCAATCGAAACTGTTGCGTGCGAGTGCGAGTGTGTGGTCCTAAGAGGGGATCGAACATGTGAAGGCTTAGTCTGTAGGCAGACGCTAGGTAATTATTACTTCCATGTTCCATAAGGAAATGGAAGTATGGTGATGGCGAAAAAAAGTGGTGTTCGAGATAAGGGCTGATTCTGATTGCACTACCCTCAAAACATGAAGAAAAGTCATTTTCCGAAAGTGTCTGTGTGTGTGCCTGTGTGTAGAATTTTTCCTATGGCGAACGATAACTGCCGCAAATTCAAACAATCAAATATTTTTTTCTACATGCGCCTGAGTTGTAGAGGATTTTGATTTTGGTGAAGATCGGTTAAGGGGAAAGGGTAGTTTACCTGCAAAGTTTTATGTTTTCACAAGAGTAACGTACCGGTACTTAATTTTGATAAATAAAGTATCCTGAAAAGAAGGTCATAATAATCCACTGTAGAAAGGTAGACGAAATATCCATAAATGAAAAAGGTAGTTGAAGGGGGAGGGGATAATTTTTTATGTGTACTAGGTTATCGGCAACAAAGAATTAGTTTGTTGTAAAAACTCCTTCCCAGGCTGTTTGGCCGTGGTCCAAAGTTTTCTGCAGAACAAGACGTTTCGGCAGTGCCATCGACTGCCATCATCAGTGAAAATCAAGTGCGCTAACGTGAGGTGGTATACGTTAGCAACCACAGTACTGTGGTTAAGGTTGCAGAAAGAAGCAGTTTCTATGGAATATTTCATTTTGAAAATGATTTTAAATATAAATCTTAGAACATGGAAGTCACGTATGGTTTTCCACACCGACATATAGCCTATTTAATTGTATTACGTAGCTTGCCGCATCAAATCGTTAAACCAACAACACATACAAACGCTGCTGTTACGGCACACTACACGAACCATGATTAACATACTGAACTACTACTACTACTACCAGAGGCGAACTAAGGGGGGATATATCCCCCGAAATCCCCCAAAATTAAAAAATGCATCAAAAAATTTTTAACTGGTTCCTAGTTTTTTGAAATGTAATTAATTGTCTTCCAAGTATTGTCAGTTTTATAAAAATTACTATTTAGGTCAATGACAGGTTCAAATAATCTACTATAATAGGCCTTATTCTCAATAATAAATAAATAACAGATGAAAAGAAATGGTGAAAAATGAAAAAAAGTCGAGTCGAAAGAGAATAGGACACGATTTTCCGCTGGTTATAAGCAACTTGAAACATATGATTCATGTGACGTCGTGCTTTACACTATGCTCGAGCCGTGTCAGCTGTTTTATTTAATTCCGCAACAAAGGAACTGTTTGCTTTTACCCGCTAGTTGGCCGTAAACCGAGGCCTATGAAAAAGCCAGGCCATGGAGCGTACGACGATTTTTGAAGTCACATGACGTTAGGAATTGAACAATTCCAGAGTTATTCTGTGTACTCGCGTAATTAACGAGCTTCATTTGACCAAATTTACTTAAATATTTCTGATTTTTAAAAATCAAACATGTAATAACATAATAATGAAACATGTGTAATCCACATATTTTTATAAATATCAAGAAGAATAAATAAAACACTTACTTATCAAAGTATATAGTAATAGCCTATTTATTTATTCGATTTGTACCTTTTTGTTTTTTGAAGAAGACTGACAATCATATTTTTTAACAAAATTATTTAACACTATTTTACATGCTGTAAAAGTTATATCTACAATCCTGTTACACACATTTATATACATGCTGTTAACCCTCACTTTTTTAATTTTAACTTTCTCTTTAATTCTTGGATTTCGTTGTCCATGACGTGTCCGTTACTTAACTAAATATCACTATAATATTGACGACTCGGAACACAAAGTTTTTTATAAGTAAAAACGTAAAGTTTTACCTTACAGCCTAAACCGGCTTTCACCTATAGAAGGCTTCATCAGAGGCTGTCGTTAGTAGCGCTGCTCGTCTTGTTGGCGACGAGAAAGTGTTTCGAAAGATTGAAGCTGTGTGTGTGTGGTGAGATGTGTTCGAATAATGCGTGCGATTTGAATTGTGTCTGTTCGTTTAGGATGTCGTTTTTATTTGTTTTTGTGTGTTTGTATATTTCTAATTGTTCTAGAGTGTCTAGTTTTCGGCCTTTTGTGTGTACGTGTAGTATGTTCATGTTATTGTCGATGTTTTTATATGTGTGGTTTGCTTCAATGAGGTGGTTTGCGAAGGTAGATTCTGTAGTGGTGTGGAGTGCTTTTGTGTGTTCAATGTATCTCTGTTTGAAGCTACGTCCTGTCTGGCCTATGTAGAATTTACTGCAATTTGAACAATTTAGTTTATATACACCGGGTAGATCGAATTTGTTTTGTGCTTTGGGCATGCGTTTTGATAGTGTGTGTTCTGTTTTGTTAGTAGTTTTGTAAGCGATTCTGTATCCTGCTTTTTTGAATTTGTGGGCAATTTTTTCTGTTTGTTTGTTGATGTATGTTAGTGTTATGAATTTGTTGTTTTCTGTCTTTGTCTGTTGTTTGTTTTGTGTTTTGTGTAGGAGTTTACTGACTATTGTTCTGTCATAACCGTTAGATTCTCTTTAAAGTATGTATATTCCACATACAGGTATTATTAAGCTTCCAAGACAAAGCTTATCTGATGTATGTTTTTAATTGGTTTTAATGAAATTAGTGAATTACATCTATTATTTACCCATTAGTTTTAATTTATTGGTACCATTTTCATTATAATATGAGAAAAACAATACCCTAAGGAAACGATATGTGGTTAAGAAAAAAGTACCCGGGTTAGAGTAAAGGCCTTTGCCAAATTTGAGTTTCCTTATCTTAAAGGATTCTTTGTGTGAGGCGTTTCGGGATATGTTTTCCCCAAGATATTTAAAATTGTTAGTATATTTTATTTCTCCATACGTAGTGTCCTGGCACGTTTTCGGGAATTTAAATAGGGTGGTCATAATTTCCGTTTTAGCAAAGGAGATTTGGAGGTAAGTTTTCTCCACTATCTCTTTGAGATCTTCTACTTGCTTTCTTCCTTCTTCTTCCGAGTAAGCGAAGATGGCAAGATCATCCGCGAAAGCTAAACAGCTTAATTCTACGCCTTTGGATATGTTATCTATTCTAACCCTAGTGGAATTGACTTTATGGAAGGTTTGCATGACTTTATCTAGAGGAGAGCCCATCCTCTTGACGTACGCCAGTGTGAATTGGGAAGGGGTCACTAAGTTCTCCTAGGAATTTAATTTTGGAAACTGTGTCGGTTAACGTTAAGTTAACCAAATTTAGGGTTTTGGGATCGACACCGCATTCCTGCAGACTCTGGTAGAGGGTCTCTCGATCCACTGAATCATAGACCTTCTGTAATAGGACCACTGTAATAGGCCTTTTGTATTAGGATTATTATTAATAATAAAACTTTTTACAAGAATATATTTTATTTTGTAATTTACAGTGTTTCAATAGCATTCAGCTATCATCATCATATACAACTAAAAAAATCTAAAAAAAGCAACGGCCAAAAATTAAGAGATTAAGTGAATTTTTTTCGACCATCTTTTTTCCGGACCCATTCGTCCTCCCTCCCCCCCGTAAATACGCCCCTGTAAGAAATAAACCACACTTTCTGCAACAGGATTTTCCAAACGTTTAGTGTGACGTCACAGCGATGCGATCAATAAAGCAGCGGGAAGCCCTTGACCTAGAAAGCGTCCTTGAAACAGGCCGGCTCGTGTAGCCTATAGTTAGCGAGTGTCGGCACTGGCGCCCGTCCATAGTTTTACTGGAAATTACACACATGTACTGCCCGACTCTTTACCGGTTATACTCACTCTAGTGGTGGGCGTTTTTGTTGTTTTTGCAAAACGAACTGTTCGTTAAAAAAAAACTGTTTTTAAAAACAGGTTGAATTAATGAACTGTTGCTATTTACATTTACTGATTTTTACCATTATATTGTTAAAAAGTTTTGTTTTGAGCATTTCAAATCACTGTTCTTCATTTTAGTATTTTTCTTAAATGGATGGTTATGAAGCCTAACTTAAACAAAGGCATTAAGTCAAAATTTCTCTTATTTACCAGTATATCTTAAAAGGCATTTTTTGTTTTAAATTGTTTCATCAAAACTTATGCTGAATATCTGAATAATATTTTTATAGTAACTCTGAAATAAAACTGAATATAGCCTAATGCTGCGCTAAACAGAACGAGGACAGTACGAAAGTCAACGAACGTTGCAGTAAAAATGAACAGTTTACTCGTAACAGTTCAACAAACGTTGCAATGACAACGAACAGTTTACTCCTAACAGTTCAAGAAACGTTGCAATGAAAACGAACAGTTTACTCGTAACCAGTTCAACAAATGTTACAATAAAAACAGTTTACACCAAACAGCTCAACGAAAGTTCCAATGAAAACGAACGGTTTACTCCGAACAGAGAACTGAACTAGAACAGTGCGTTGTAAATACGGTTGTCGTTCGTTTTACTTCCATATTCCTTAAGGAATGGAAGTATGGTGATGGCAAAAAAAATCGTGTTCGAGATTATTGCAGATTCTGATTCTACTACACTCAAAACATGAAAAAAGTCGTTTTCCGAAAAGTGTCTGTGTGTGTGTCTGTCTGTGTGTCAGTCTGTCTGTCTGTCTGTCTGTCTATAGATTTTTTTCTATGGCAAACGATAACTGCCGCAAATTCAAACAGAATCAAATAATTTTTTGCATACAGCCCTGATTTGCCGAGTACTCGCGACCTATTGTTTTTGGTGAAGATCGGTTGAGGGAAAGGGGTAGTTTACCTGCAACGGTTTTTTTTTAGCAAGGGTAATTTTGTTTGTTTGGCAAACGATAACAGCCGCAAATTCAAACAGAATCAAATAATGTTTCGCATACAGCCCTGAATTGTAGAGTTCTCAAGATCTGCTGATTTTGGTGAAGATCGGTTAAGGGAAAGGGGTAGTTTACCTGTAACGTTTTATGTTTTAACAAGGGTATTTCCTATGGCAAACGATAACAGCCGCAAATTCAAACAGAATCAAAAGATTATTTGCATACAGCCCTAAATTGTAGAGTTCTCAAGACCTGTTGTTTTTGGTGAAGATCGGTTGAGGGAAAGGGGTAGTTTACCTGCAACGTTTTTTTAACAAGGGTATTTTCTATGGCAAACGATAACAGCCGCAAATTCAAACAGAATCAAATAATGTTTTGCATACAGCCCTGATTTGTAGAGTACTCAAGACCTATTGTTTTTGGTGAAGATCGGTTAAGGGGAAGGGGTAGTTTACCTGCAACGTTTTTTTATCAAGCGTATTTTCTATGGCAAACGATAACAGCCGCAAATTCAAACAGAATCAAATAATGTTTTGCATACGTCCTTGCATTGTAGAGGTCTCAAAGACTTTCGATTTTGGTGAAGATCGGTTGAGGGGAAGGGGTAGTTTACCTGCAACCTTTTACGTTTTAACAAGAGTAAAGTACTTGAAAATTTATTTAAACTTTTTGAAACAATGGTAATTGTTAAAAATAAAATAATTTTGTTGCCAGGCAATAAAATTAGAATTTTTTCATTTTAATGTAATATAATATTTTTCATTTAATACAGCAATAAAAAGGCAGGTAAGACACAGCCTGGCTGTTTGGCTGAAAATGATTTTAAATATAAATCTTAGAATATGGAAGTCATGTATGGTTCTCCATACCGATATTTTACTTCCATATTCCTTAAGGAATGGAAGTATGGTGATGGCAAAAAAAATCGTGTTCGAGATTATTGCAGATTCTGATTCTACTACACTCAAAACATGAAAAAAAGTCGTTTTCCGAAAAGTGTCTGTGTGTGTGTCTGTCTGTCTGTCTGTCTGTGTGTGTGTCTGTCTGTCTATCTGTCTGTAGATTTTTTTTTATGGCAAACGATAACTGCCGCAAATTCAAACAGAATCAAATAATTTTTTGTATGCAGCCCTGATTTGCAGAGTACTCGCGACCTATTGTTTTTGGTGAAGATCGGTTGAGGGAAAGGGGTAGTTTACCTGCAACGGTTCTTTTTAGCAAGGGTAATTTTGTTTGTTTGGCAAACGATAACAGCCGCAAATTCAAACAGAATCAAATAATGTTTCGCATACAGCCCTGAATTGTAGAGTTCTCAAGATCTGTTGATTTTGGTGAAGATCGGTTAAGGGAAAGGGGTAGTTTACCTGTAACGTTTTATGTTTTAACAAGGGTATTTCCTATGGCAAACGATAACTGCCGCAAATTCAAACAGAATCAAAAGATTATTTGCATACAGCCCTAAATTGTAGAGTTCTCAAGACCTATTGTTTTTGGTGAAGTTCGGTTGAGGGAAAGGGGTAGTTTACCTGCAACGTTTTTTTAAGAAGGTTATTTTCTATGGCAAACGATAACAGCCGCAAATTCAAACAGAATCAAATAATGTTTTGCATACAGCCCTGATTTGTAGAGTACTCAAGACCTATTGTTTTTGGTGAAGATCGGTTAAGGGAAAGGGGTAGTTTACCTGTAACGTTTTATGTTTTAACAAGGGTATTTCTTATGGCAAACGATAACAGCCGCAAATTCAAACAGAATCAAAAGATTATTTGCATACAGCCCTAAATTGTAGAGTTCTCAAGACCTATTGTTTTTGGTGAAGATCGGTTGAGGGAAAGGGGTAGTTTACCAGCAACGTTTTTTTAACAAGGGTATTTTCTATGGCAAACGATAACAGCCGCAAATTCAAACAGAATCAAATAATGTTTTGCATACAGCCCTGATTTGTAGAGTACTCAAGACCTATTGTTTTTGGTGAAGATCGGTTAAGGGAAAGGGGTAGTTTACCTGTAACGTTTTATGTTTTAACAAGGGTATTTCCTATGGCAAACGATAACAGCCGCAAATTCAAACAGAATCAAAAGATTATTTGCATACAGCCCTAAATTGTAGAGTTCTCAAGACCTATTGTTTTTGGTGAAGATCGGTTGAGGGAAAGGGGTAGTTTACCTGCAACGTTTTTTTAACAAGGGTATTTTCTATGGCAAACGATAACAGCCGCAAATTCAAACAGAATCAAATAATGTTTTGCATACAGCCCTGATTTGTAAAGTACTCAAGACCTGTTGTTTTTGGTGAAGATCGGTTAAGGGGAAGGGGTAGTTTACCTGCAACGTTTTTTTATCAAGCGTATTTTCTATGGCAAACGATAACAGCCGCAAATTCAAACAGAATCAAATAATTTTTTGCATACGTCCCTGAATTGTAGAGGTCTCAATGACTTTCGATTTTGGTGAAGATCGGTTAAGGGGAAGGGGTAGTTTACCTGCAACCTTTTACGTTTTAACAAGAGTAAAGTACTTGAAAATTTATTTAAACTTTTTGAAACAATGGTAATTGTTAAAAATAAAATAATTTTGTTGCCAGGCAATAAAATTATAATTTTTTCATTTTAATGTAATATAATATTTTTCATTTAATACAGCAATAAAAAGGCAGGTAAGACACAGCCTGGCTGTTTGGCTGAAAATGATTTTAAATATAAATCTTAGAATATGGAAGTCATGTATGGTTCTCCATACCGATATTTTTCTATGGTAAACGATAACAGCCGCAAATTCAAACAGAATCAAATGATGTTTTGCATACAGCCCTGTATTGTAGAGTTCTCAGTACCTATTGGTGTTGGTGAAGATCGGTTAAGGGGAAGGGGTAGTTTACCTGCAACGTTTTTTTATCAAGCGTATTTTCTATGGCAAACGATAACAGCCGCAAATTCAAACAGAATCAAATAATGTTTTGCATACGTCCCTGAATTGTAGAGGTCTCAATGACTTTCGATTTTGGTGAAGATCGGTTAAGGGGAAGGGGTAGTTTACCAGCAACCTTTTACGTTTTAACAAGAGTAAAGTACTTGAAAATTTATTTAAACTTTTTGAAACAATGGTAATTGTTAAAAATAAAATAATTTTGTTGCCAGGCAATAAAATTATAATTTTTTCATTTTAATGTAATATAATATTTTTCATTTATTTTACTTTTTACTTCCATATTCTTTAAGGAATGGAAGTATGGTGATGGCAAAAAAAATCGTGTTCGAGATTATTGCAGATTCTGATTCTACTACACTCAAAACATGAAAAAAAGTCGTTTTCCGAAAAGTGTCTGTGTGTCTGTAGATTTTTTTTCTATGGCAAACGATAACTGCCGCAAATTCAAACTGAATCAAATAATTTTTTGCATACAGCCCTGATTTGTAGAGTACTCGCGACCTATTGTTTTTGGTGAAGATCGGTTGAGGGAAAGGGGTAGTTTACTTGCAACGGTTTTTTTTTTATCAAGGGAAATTTTTTTGTTTGGCAAACGATAACAGCCGCAAATTCAAACAGAATAAAATAATGTTTCGCATACAGCCCTGAATTGTAGAGTTCTCAAGACTTATTGTTTTTGGTAAAGATCGGTTAAGGGAAAGGGGTAGTTTACCTGTAACGTTTTATGTTTTAACAAGGGTATTTCTTATGGCAAACGATAACAGCCGCAAATTCAAACAGAATCAAATAATGTTTCGCAGACAGCCCTGAATTGTAGAGTTCTCAAGACCTATTGTTTTTGGTGAAGATCGGTTAAGGGAAAGGGGTAGTTTACCTGTAACGTTTTATGTTTTAACAAGGGTATTTCCTATGGCAAACGATAACAGCCGCAAATTCAAACAGAATCAAAAGATTATTTGCATACAGCCCTAAATTGTAGAGTTCTCAAGACTATTGTTTTAAGTGAAGTTCGGTTGAGGGAAACGGGTAGTTTACCTGCAACGTTTTTTTAACAGGGGTATTTTCTATGGCAAACGATAACAGCCGCAAATTCAAACAGAATCAAATAATGTTTTGCATACAGCCCTGATTTGTAGAGTACTCAAGACCTATTGTTTTTGGTGAAGATCGGTTAAGGGAAAGGGGTAGTTTACCTGTAACGTTTTATGTTTTAACAAGGGTATTTCCTATGGCAAACGATAACAGCCGCAAATTCAAACAGAATCAAAAGATTATTTGCATACAACCCTAAATTGTAGAGTTCTCAAGACCTATTGTTTTTGGTGAAGATCGGTTGAGGGAAAGGGGTAGTTTACCTGCAACGTTTTTTTAACAAGGGTATTTTCTATGGCAAACGATAACAGCCGCAAATTCAAACAGAATCAAATAATGTTTTGCATACAGCCCTGATTTGTAGAGTACTCAAGACCTATTGTTTTTGGTGAAGAACGGTTAAGGGGAAGGGGTAGTTTACCTGCAACGTTTTTTTATCAAGCGTATTTTCTATGGCAAACGATAACAGCCGCAAATTCAAACAGAATCAAATAATTTTTTGCATATGTCCCTGAATTGTAGAGGTCTCAATGACTTTCGATTTTGGTGAAGATCGGTTAAGGGGAAGGGGTAGTTTACCTGCAACCTTTTACGTTTTAACAAGAGTAAAGTACTTGCAAATTTATTTAAACTTTTTGAAACAATGGTAAGTGTTAAAAATAAAATAGTTTTGTTGCCAGGCAATAAAATTATAATTTTTTCATTTTAATGTAATATAATATTTTTCATTTAATACAGCAATAAAAAGGCAGGTAAGACACAGCCTGGCTGTTTGGCTGAAAATGATTTTAAATATAAATCTTAGAATATGGAAGTCATGTATGGTTCTCCATACCGATATTTTACTTCCATATTCCTTAAGGAATGGAAGTATGGTGATGGCAAAAAAAATCGTGTCGAGATTATTGCAGATTCTGATTCTACTACACTCAAAACATGAAAAAAAGTCGTTTTCCGAAAAGTGTCTGTGTGTGTGTCTGTCTGTCTGTCTGTGTGTCTGTAGATTTTTTTTCTATGGCAAACGATAACTGCCGCAAATTCAAACGGAATCAAACAATTTTTTGCATACAGCCCTGATTTGCAGAGTACTCGCGACCTATTGTTTTTGGTGAAGATCGGTTGAGGGAAAGGGGTAGTTTACCTGCAACGGTTTTTTTTTAGCAAGGGTAATTTTGTTTGTTTGGCAAACGATAACAGCCGCAAATTCAAACAGAATCAAATAATGTTTCGCATACAGCCCTGAATTGTAGAGTTCTCAAGATCTGTTGATTTTGGTGAAGATCGGTTAAGGGAAAGGGGTAGTTTACCTGTAACGTTTTATGTTTTAACAAGGGTATTTCCTATGGCAAACGATAACAGCCGCAAATTCAAACAGAATCAAAAGATTATTTGCATACAGCCCTAAATTATAGAGTTCTCAAGACCTATTGTTTTTGGTGAAGATCGGTTAAGGGGAAGGGGTAGTTTACCTGCAACGTTTTTTATCAAGCGTATTTTCTATGGCAAACGATAACAGCCGCAAATTCAAACAGAATCAAATAATGTTTTGCATACGTCCCTGAATTGTAGAGGTCTCAATGACTTTCGATTTTGGTGAGATCGGTTAAGGGGAAGGGAAAGGGGGAAGGGGTTTTAAATATCGGTATGGAGAACCATACATGACTTCCATATTCTAAGATTTATATTTAAAATCATTTTCAGCCAAACAGCCAGGCTGTGTCTTACCTGCCTTTTTATTGCTGTATTAAATGAAAAATATTATATTACATTAAAATGAAAAAATTATAATTTTATTGCCTGGCAACAAAATTATTTTATTTTTAACAATTACCATTGTTTCAAAAAGTTTAAATAAATTTTCAAGTACTTTACTCTTGTTAAAACGTAAAAGGTTGCAGGTAAACTACCCCTTCCCATTAACCGATCTTCACCAAAATCGAAAGTCATTGAGACCTCTACAATTCAGGGACGTATGCAAAAAATTATTTGATTCTGTTTGAATTTGCGGCTGTTATTGTTTGCCATAGAAAATACGCTTGATAAAAAAACGTTGCAGGTAAACTACCCCTTACCCTTAACCGATCTTCACCAAAAACAATAGGTCTTGAGTACTCTAAAAATCAGGGCTGTATGCAAAACATTATTTGATTCTGTTTGAATTTGCGGCTGTTATCGTTTGCCATAGAAAATACCCTTGTTAAAAAAACGTTGCTGGTAAACTACCCCTTTCCCTCGACCGATCTTCACCAAAAACAATAGGTCTTGAGAACTCTACAATTTAGGGCTGTATGCAAATAATCTTTTGATTCTGTTTGAATTTGCGGCTGTTATCGTTTGCCATAGGAAATACCCTTGTTAAAACATAAAACGTTACAGGTAAACTACCCCTTTCCCTTAACCGATCTTCACCAAAAACAACAGGTCTTGAGAACTCTACAATTTAGGGCTGTATGCAAATAATCTTTTGATTCTGTTTGAATTTGCGGCTGTTATCGTTTGCCATAGGAAATACCCTTGTTACAACATAAAACGTTACAGGTAAACTACCCCTTTCCCTTAACCGATCTTCACCAAAATCAACAGATATTGAGAAATCTACAATTCAGGGCTGTATGCGAAACATTATTTGATTCTGTTTGAATTTGCGGCTGTTATCGTTTGCCAAACAAACAAAATTACCCTTGCTAAAAAAAAACCGTTGCCGGTAAACTACCCCTTTCCCTCAACCGATCTTCACCAAAAACAATAGGTCGCGAGTACTCTGCAAATCAGGGCTGCATGCAAAAAATTATTTGATTCTGTTTGAATTTGCGGCAGTTATCGTTTGCCATAGAAAAAAAATCTACAGACAGACAGACACACAGATAGACAGACAGACAGACAGACACACAGACACTTTTCGGAAAACGACTTTTTTCATGTTTTGAGTGTAGTAGAATCAGAATCTGCAATAATCTCGAACACGATTTTTTTTGCCATCACCATACTTCCATTCCTTAAGGAATATGGAAGTAAAACAGTTTGTCTCCGCGGAAAGAACAGTTCGTTCGTTTTTTCAAACAGTTGTGCGTTTTTGTTGCCAGCACTAATACTGACAGACTTCGATACAGTACGTTTCATACCCAGCACTTATTCATTTTGTCACCTTCAGTTAAATACTGGACTAAATAATTATTTTAACATGATAATGTTTTTAGGCTGGGGGTCATTCCACAAAATGCGTGATGCAAAATGTGTAACGTCATCGAAAAATGTAACGCTCCAGGTGATGTTAACACTATATTTTTTCCACACTTTCGATTCCCCACAGTCTAGAAATCTTCGGTCTCTGTCGTTTTTAACATGATAATGTTTGTTATATAGTAAATACATTTGTTATGTAGTAAATATTTGTTATAGCCTATAGTTATATAGAAAACATGATGTTTTCCACAAAATGCGTGATGCAAAATGTGTAACGTCATCGAAAAATGTAACGCTCCAGGTGATGTTAGTAAAATAAATAAATTTGGTCACAGTGAAATAAGATGCACATCAGTGTATATTGTTTAGTGTTAGTCGTGATGTCTTCCACTGAACGTGTGCGACGCCTGCGTCAACGACAACGCGAAGACAGGGATCGTGAAGAATTAAATGAATTCTTGATGAATACTTCGTTCTCATCAAATACAACTGAAGATGAGAAAATTCGCGCGTTTCAAAACAAGAAACAAGAAGAAAAGAAAGGAAAGAATGCTGCGATAGCCAAGCAATATCGCCAGAACAAGAGATTGAAAACTGAACAAACAGGCGATACGGAACAGAAGAAATTAAACGTCGAGCGAATTAAACAATATCGTCTTCGTAAAAAAAAAATGAGATGGGACTCAAGAAAAAACATTATCAGCTTCGATGTTTCGGTTTCGTCGAAATTCTTCTTGTTGAAAACTGCGTCGACAGATCACCTAACTTAGAAGAATTTGAATATTTATCAATGGTAAAGATCAGAAAGTTAAAATAACAAAATTATAGGTAATGATCGGCATGTTCAATATCTAGAATTTGGCTTTGGGTGGGTCCGGGGTCGGGTCCGCCTCATACAAAAGAAAAAACAAGTTAAGACTAATCAACATTACTATCTTTAAAGTGGCTGAAATCAGTCCTATTGAAGAAAACGGTAATAACACGATAAAAATACGCGTTATTGAAACATTGTTAACAAGATACTTGTTGACTGAATTGGTTTTCCTGTATTCCAACGTATCGCTGATGCTGTGTAATAAATCTGTTTGTGTATTTAAGAAATGAGTTACTGCTATATTAGCGTACACAGCTAGAAAAAATAATATAACAGCCTAAACATTAAGTGATTAACAAAATTCGTCAACTTTTACGGCCCTCTGGGGGGGGGGGGTCCGGTCCCGTTCCTTTAGGAGCTCCTGACTCGAGATCCGGTACAGAACAGATGTTGGTCTTTAGTGGCCCGGTCGTACTAACTACTCCTCCTCCTATGGCGCTACAGCCCGAAGTCGAGCCTTGGCCTCCTCTATCCTGACCCTCCACCTCTCTATCAGTAGCAAAGGACTTCCATCCTCGCACTCCCATCATCTCTCTGCCATCCGTAGCGACAGCATCTTCCCATCTTTTCCTTGAACGGCCTGTCCATTAGCAGAAACTTAACACCCGTTCTCGAGCGGTGAAATGCGCGGAACCAAGAAAGAATGACGTCCACTTAACACACGGTGACGGGAGGAGAGTACGAGGTAACAGTTTGCTGTCTCTCTGTCACATACAGTCGTTTCACATCGACATGCTTGTAATGCTTTCGCCAGCCTTGTTGCAGCCGACCCTATCAAACACTGTACAAGACTTATATCTGCGCATGTGCCAAATGAAAGTTGTGTTAGTCTCGGAACCAGGAAGGTGTTTAACCACTTCAACGAAGCTACAACGAAAGAGGTGCTCATCTCGAAGCCACTGTTCAAAACCTATCGTCAGGCAGGTAGTGTGCCGAAACCGTTTCCAAGAATCAGCTGACGTATACGAGCAAATGAGGCTATGAGGAGATTGTCCTGAGCACTTGACGCTCGTACGTAAAACTTAGTGTAAGTCACCGCACAGTATTGTCTAGGAATTGTACAGCCAAACAAGCCGCTTCTCAACAAGCTAGAAGGGACTGTGGTCGCTAGCAGAAGCCCTTTGCGTCTTCCTTTCGTGCATAGTGACAAGGTAACAGAGCGTAGGCGATAACCGGCAACAGATACGCGTTTTCCTATCATAACCTAGATCTAACTACTAGAGAAACTGTTGAAATTATAAAGAAAATAACAGTGACATTTTTTTGTATATGATTGTTCACTAGAAACACGTTTAGAGGCTGTAAAGCATTTTTTATTCAACGATTTTAAAAGAAGTCTCAATTAACATTAAGGCATGAGTCCCACTGTTGCACTAATCTGTAGATTCCCTGCTGGTAAAATTGTTGCGGCTGTTTGCGGAACCATTCGCTAACAGCAAGCTCTACCTCAGCGTCCGATTTGAACCGCCGTTCTTTTAGTGATTACTTTAATGGGCTAAAAACATGATAATCGCAGGGGGAAAAGTCGGGACTGTAAGGTGGATGTTGTAAAACTTCCCACTTCACACGACCAAGCAGATCTTGAATCGTCTGGGCTACATGGGGTCGAGCATTATCATACAGAAGAATGACACCATTTGTGAGCTTCCCGGGACGTTTATTCTTGATGCTGACCAGTAAGCGTTTTAAGCTGTCTGCATATCGCTCAGCGTTGATTTTGACACCAGGTTCTTTAGAATCTAAGAGCAGCACACCCTGATAATAAAAAATACGGTCATCATTACCTTTCCTGCCGAAGGTTGGGACCGACATTTTTTCGCCTTCGGAGATTGTGCATGCTTTCCCTGCATACTCAAACGTTTGGATTCTGGTTCGCAGTGATAACACCAAGACTCATCACCGGCAACAATTTGGTGTAGAAAGGCATTACCTTGTTGTTGATAGCGCATCAAATGCTGTAATGATAAGGCCGAACGCAAATTTTTCTGCTCATCAGTAAAGCAGTCGTGGAATCTACTGAGCAGCAACTTTGTGATAGCTACGACTATGAATGATGGAATGAACAGTTCCCACGCTGATGCTCAATATTTGAGAAAGATCTCTAACTTTGATGCTCCTATTTTCGCATAAAGCAGTTTCCAGCTGTCTCACATTTTCATCTGATGCTGCAACACGTGCAAGTCCGGAACGAGCCAAATCTTTAGTGGATTCTCTTCCTTGTCGAAATTTATTGCACCATTCACCCACTGCCGTATGAGAATAACTATAGTCACCATTCTTGGTAACCATAGTAACTATACAGCTTTCATTCTTGTATAAATTTCCATTGGCTGACGCCCCTCAGCGGCCAAAAACTGAATAACAGCAAGCAGATTATCTTTGGACGGATTTTCTATCATTGATGCCATTTTTCAACCCAATCACCACGCTTAGAAAAAAGCAAACTGCAAATATTTTTGACAGACGCGTCACTTGTACTTAAACAGACAATATAAACAAATGAATTCCGTTGCCATGGCGACGAAATCATGGCTGCGCAGATCAAACGTGTTTCTACTGAACAACCTCGTAATTAAAATACAATTTTGTGTTTTCTTTAGACATATGCATGCACTCGATTGCGCATGTGAGTATAACTAGCAAAAGACGGCAGAGTAAATGTTGGTAAACGATAATTAACAGAAACAAAACATATTTTCGTGAGTTAATTAAAAAAAAATTAGTAACTGCTAAATTGAAGACTAATGCTTCTAGAAGAACTATTCACATGTAGTCTATACGAGTCGTTACTCATTTTCGACGAAATTTAGCAAGTTTAAAATGAGACAGACGGATTTTGTGCAACGTTTAAAATAACTGTGAAACATCCGTTCAGTTTTTGTGAATTTCTTCTTCATGACTTGGCAACGTTGAATATGACGTCAGTTGACTACGTATCTATAGTGTGAGCTGGCTGGTCTCGAAGCCGTGACGTCAAAACAAGGAAGGTCTAATCGCAAATGCAAGGCAACGATATCTACTTCACCTTGTACTGTAGAGTTTCAATCGACCAGCTGATCGCATTGAAACGACATTTCTCTCGCACTCAATCGTTTTAATCAGAAACACCTCCTGCAATTCAAAGTCATCGAATCAGTGAATGCATAGCGTTATTGCTCCTACCGGAAGTGGCGAGCTATCGTATTAATCGTGGAATACGTACTAAGAGGTTTACCTTGTAAAATAAAACTAAAATAGTATATTGAACAGTATGACACTAAAATAAGATAACAAACCTTAAAAGGCAACGCTGTTTAAGACTCCGTGCTTTTATAAACACAATACGTAATAAAATCAGTTAGCTGTAATACTGCGTACCTGAGCTGCTGCCTTGCAGCTAGGAGTTGGCTCTCCAAAGGCTAGGGGAAGAAAACCCATATAAAAAAAAACACCTGGTCCTCCAGGTTGGGGGTTTTGCGTCGGGTTCCGGCCAAGTAAAAATAAAATTGTTATGAAACCAACAACCAAGCCATGGAAGGGACTGTTTTTTTTTTGGAAACGAACCGGAATTGCAATAAAATTATGAGGAATGGATCATGGAAAAAATGAAAAGTAAAACATGAGCTAATGGTGGCCACATGAAATGTGAGGACAATGAGGGCAGCAGGAAAGATGCAAAATGATGCTGAGTGAATGAGTTAAGCAAGGTGATGGGTTATCGGCTATCCTCTTTATTATTGCGCTGCATTTAGAAAATCTTGAGTGCAAAAGTCTATAAAAATAGAAAGAGGGGCCAACCTAGGATAAGATGGTTGGATGATGTGCTAGAAGACCTCAGAAGAATGGGGGCTGTAACGGTCTGAGTTGGTCACCAGTCTGAGTTGATCAAATGACGTCACTGGCTTATGACATCAGAGAAAAAGAGGCCCTGGTAGCTGGTTTCCGCTGTCTCTGTGTACATGTACGTTGACGAATTGGAACGTGTGGAAAAGCATTGCATTGCAAAAAAAAAATATCGGTATAGAGAACCATACATGACTTCCATGTTCTAAGATTTATATTTAAAATCATATTTTAAATATGATTTTATTGAAATGAAATATTTCCATAGAAACTACGTCTTTCTACTTATTGCTTCAGCATTAACCACAGTACTGTGGTCACTAACGTATACCACCTCACGTTTTCGCACTCGATTTTCACTGATGATGGCAGTCGATGGTACTGCCGAAAAGTCTGGTTTTACAGAAAACATTGGACTACGGCTAAACAGCCAGGGAAGCAATTTTAACAAAAAACTACTTCTTTGTTGCCGATAACATAGTACACGTATAAAAAATTCTCCCCTCCACCTTCAACTATAATTTTTAATAATAGAAAATTACCCCCACCCTGTTCACCTAACCTCTTCATTTATAGATATTTCATCTACGTTTCTACAGTGGATTATTATGAGCTTCGTATCAGGATACTTTATTTATAAAAATTAAGTAGTTTACTCTTGTTAAATCATAAAATGTTTCAGGTAAACTACCCCTTTCTCTTAACCGATCTTCTCCAAAATCAATAGACCTTCAGTCCTCTACAATGCAGGGATGCATGCAAAAAAATATTTGACTCTGTTTGAATGTGCGGCAGTTATCGTTCGTCATAAAAAATTACCCTTTTTAAAACATACAGCTTTGGTGATAAACTACCCCTTTCCCTTAACCGATCTTCAACAAAATCAACAGAACTTGAGTTCTCTTTAGTTCAAAAAGGTATGCAAAAACGTAGTTGATTCTGTTTGAATTTACGGCAGTTATTGTTCGTCATATAAAAAATAACCCTTGTTAAAACATAAAGGGGTAAACTACCCCTTCCCTTAACCGAACTTCAACAAAATCAACAGACTTTGAGTTCTGTATAATTCAAAAAGGTATGCAGAAGAGTAGTTGATTCTGTTTTAATGTACGGCAGTTATCGTTCGTCATAAAAAAATTTACCCTTGTTAAAACATAAAATGTTGCGGGTAAACTACCCTATTCCCTTAAACGATCTTCACCAAAACTAACAGGTTTTGAGAACTCTACAATTCAGGGCTGTATGAAAAATATTATTTGATTATGTTTGAATTTTCGGCTGTTATCGTTTGCCATAAAAAAATACCCTTGTTAAAACAAAAAACGTGGACGGTAAACTACCCCTTTCCCTTAACCGATCTTTACCAAAAACAATAGGTCTTGAGTACTCTACAAATCAGGGCCTTATGCAAAAACTTATTTGATTCTGTTTGAATTTGCGGCTCTTATCGTTTGCCATAGAAAATACCCTTTTCAAACATAAAACGTTCTCAGTAAACTACCCCTTCCCCTTAACCGATCGTCACCAAAAACATTAGGTCTTGATCGTCAACTCTACAATACAGAGTTGTATGCAATACATTGATTCTGTTAGAATTTGCGGCTGTAATCGTTTGCCAAAAAAAATAATTAACCTTGATAAAAAACCGTTGCAGGTAAACTACCCCTTTCCCTTAACCGATCTTCACCAAACACAATAGGTCTTGAGATCTCTACAATTCAGGGCTGTATGCAAAACATTATTTGATTCTTTTTGAATTTGCGGCTCTTATCGTTTGCCATAGAAAATACCCTTTTAAAACATAAAACGTAGCAGGTAAACTACCCCTTCCCCTTAACCGATCTTCACCAAAATCAATAGATCTTGAGAACTCTACACTTTAGGGCTGTATGCAAAAAATTATTTGATTCAGTTTGAATTTGCGGCTGTTATCTTTGCCATAGAAAAAAAATCTAAAGACACACAGGCACTTTTCGAAAGATGACTTTTTTTCATGTTTTGAGTGTAGTACAGTCAGAATCTGCAATAATCTCGAACACGATTTTTTTTGCCATCACCATACTTCCATTTCCTTAAGGAACATGGAAGTAAAATATCGGTATGGAGAACCATACATGACTTCCATGTTATAAGATTTATATTTAAAATCATTTTCGAAATGAAATATTTCCATAGAAACTATGTCTTTCTACTTATTGCTTCAGCATTAACCACAGTACTGTGGTCACTAACGTATACCACCTCACGTTTTCGCACTCGATTTTCACCGATGATGGCAGTCGATGGCACTGCCGAAAAGTCTGGTTTTGCAGAAAACATTGGACTACGGTCAAACATCCCGGGAAGCAATTTTAACAAAAAACTACTTCTTTGTTGCCGATAACGTAGTACACATATAAAAAATTCTTCCCTCCACCTTCAACTATAATTTTTAATAATAGAAAATTACCCCCACCCCGTTCACCTAACTTCTTCATTTATAGATATTTCATCTACGTTTCTACAGTGGATTACTATGAGCTTCTTATCAGGATACTTTATTTATAAAAATTAAGTACTTTACTCTTGTTAAATCATAAAATGTTTCAGGTAAACTACCCCTTTCTCTTAACCGATCTTCTCCAAAATCAACAGACCTTCCGTCCTCTACAATTCAGCGAAGCATGCAAAAAAATATTTGATTCTGTTTGAATGTGCGGCAGTTATCGTTCGTCATGGAAACATTTATCTTGTTACAACATAAAATGTTGCAGGTAAACTACCCCTTTCCCTTAACCGATCTTCACCAAAATCAATAGACCTTGAGCTCTCTTTAGTTCAAAAAGGTATGCAAAAACCTAGTTGATTCTGTTTGAATTTACGGCAGTTATCGTTCGTCATATAAAAAATTACCCTGGTTAAAACATAAAATGTTGCTGGTAAACTACCCCTTTCCCTTAACCGATCTTCACCAACACCAATACGTATTGAGAACTCTACAATACAGGGCTGTATGCAAAACATCATTTGATTCTGCTTGAATTTGCGGCTGTTATCGTTTACTATAGAAAAAAATTACCCTTGATAAAAAACCGTTGCAGGTAAACTACCCCTTTCCCTTAACCGATCTTCACCAAAAACGACAGGTCTTAGGTAGTCTACAATTCAGGCCTGTATGCAAACAATTATTTGATTCTGTTTGAATTTGCGGCTGTTATCGTTTGCCATAGAAAACACCCTTGATAAAACATAAAACGTTGCTGGTAAACTACCCTATTCCATTAACCGATCTTCACCAAAAACAATAGGTCTTGAGAACTCTACAATTCACGGCTGTATGCAAAACATTAGTTGATTCTCTTTGAATTTACGGCAGTTATCGTTCGTCATAGAAAAAATACCCTTGTTAAAACATTAAACGTTGCTGGTAAACTACACCTTTCCCCTAACCGATCTTCAACAAAATCAACAGACCTTGAGTTCTGTATAATTCAAAAAGGTATGCAGAAGAGTAGTTGATTCTGTTTTAATGTACGGCAGTTATCGTTCGTCAAAAAAAAAATTACCCTTGATAAAACATAAAATGTTGCTGGTAAACAACCCTATTCCCTTAACCGATCTTCACCAAAACCAACAGGTCTTGAGAACTCTACATTTCAGGGCTGTATGCAAAATATTATATGATTCTGCTTGAATTTGCGGCTGTTATCGTTTGCCATATAAAATACCCTTGACAAAACAAAAAAGTGTCTGGTAAACTACCCCTTTCCCTTAACCGATCTTCACCAAAAACAATGTGTCTTTAGTACTCAACAAAACAGGGCTGTATGCAAAAAAGTATTTGATTCTGTTTGAATTTGCGGCTCTTATCGTTTGCCATAGAAAATACCCTTTTAAAACATAAAACGTTGCAGGTAAACTACCCCTTTCCCTTAACCGATCTTCACCAACACCAATAGGTACTGAGAACTCTACAATACAGGGCTGTATGCAAAACATCATTTGATTCTGTTTGAATTTGCGGCTGTTATCGTTTACCATAGAAAAATATCGGTATGGAGAACCATACATGACTTCCATATTCTAAGATTTATATTTAAAATCATTTTCAGCCAAACAGCCAGGCTGTGTCTTACCTGCCTTTTTATTGCTGTATTAAATCAAAAATATTATATTACATTAAAATGAAAAAATTATAATCTTATTGCCTGGCAACAAAATTATTTTATTTTTTACAATTACCATTGTTTCAAAAAGTTTAAATAAATTTTCAAGTACTTTACTCTTGTTAAAACGTAAAAGGTTGCAGGTAAACTACCCCTTCCCCTTAACCGATCTTCACCAAAATCGAAAGTCATTGAGACCTCTACAATTCAGGGACGTATGCAAAAAATTATTTGATTCTGTTTGAATTTGCGGCTGTTATCGTTTGCCATAGAAAATACGCTTGATAAAAAAACGTTGCAGGTAAACTACCCCTTACCCTTAACCGATCTTCACCAAAAACAACAGGTCTTGAGTACTTTACAAATCAGGGCTGTATGCAAAACATTATTTGATTCTGTTTGAATTTGCGGCTGTTATCGTTTGCCATAGAAAATACCCTTGTTAAAAAAACGTTGCAGGTAAACTACCCCTTTCCCTCAACCGATCTTCACCAAAAACAATAGGTCTTGAGAACTCTACAATTTAGGGCTGTATGCAAATAATCTTTTGATTCTGTTTGAATTTGCGGCTGTTATCGTTTGCCATAGGAAATACCCTTGTTAAAACATAAAACGTTACAGGTAAACTACCCCTTTCCCTTAACCGATCTTCACCAAAAACAATAGGTCTTGAGTACTCTACAAATCAGGGCTGTATGCAAAACATTATTTGATTCTGTTTGAATTTGCGGCTGTTATCGTTTGCCATAGAAAATACCCTTGTTAAAAAAACGTTGCAGGTAAACTACCCCTTTCCCTCAACTCAACTACAAAACATTAGTTGATTCTCTTTGAATTTACGGCAGTTATCGTTCGTCATAGAAATAGGTCGCGAGTACTCTGCAAATCAGGGCTGTATGCAAAACATTATTTGATTCTGTTTGAATTTGCGGCTGTTATCGTTTGCCATAGAAAATACCCTTGTTAAAAAAACGTTGCAGGTAAACTACCCCTTTCCCTCAACCGATCTTCACCAAAAACAATAGGTCTTGAGAACTCTACAATTTAGGGCTGTATGCAAATAATCTTTTGATTCTGTTTGAATTTGCGGCTGTTATCGTTTGCCATAGGAAATACCCTTGTTAAAACATAAAACGTTACAGGTAAACTACCCCTTTCCCTTAACCGATCTTCACCAAAAACAATAGGTCTTGAGTACTCTACAAATCAGGGCTGTATGCAAAACATTATTTGATTCTGTTTGAATTTGCGGCTGTTATCGTTTGCCATAGAAAATACCCTTGTTAAAAAAACGTTGCTGGTAAACTACCCCTTTCCCTCAACCGAACTTCACCAAAAACAATAGGTCTTGAGAGCTCTACAATTTAGGGCTGTATGCAAATAATCTTTTGATTCTGTTTGAATTTGCGGCTGTTATCGTTTGCCATAGGAAATACCCTTGTTAAAACATAAAACGTTACAGGTGTATAAATTTCCATTGGCTGACGCCCCTCAGCGGCCAAAAACTGAATAACAGCAAGCAGATTATCTTTGGACGGATTTTCTATCATTGATGCCATTTTTCAACCCAATCACCACGCTTAGAAAAAAGCAAACTGCAAATATTTTTGACAGACGCGTCACTTGTACTTAAACAGACAATATAAACAAATGAATTCCGTTGCCATGGCGACGAAATCATGGCTGCGCAGATCAAACGTGTTTCTACTGAACAACCTCGTAATTAAAATACAATTTTGTGTTTTCTTTAGACATATGCATGCACTCGATTGCGCATGTGAGTATAACTAGCAAAAGACGGCAGAGTAAATGTTGGTAAACGATAATTAACAGAAACAAAACATATTTTCGTGAGTTAATTAAAAAAAAATTAGTAACTGCTAAATTGAAGACTAATGCTTCTAGAAGAACTATTCACATGTAGTCTATACGAGTCGTTACTCATTTTCGACGAAATTTAGCAAGTTTAAAATGAGACAGACGGATTTTGTGCAACGTTTAAAATAACTGTGAAACATCCGTTCAGTTTTTGTGAATTTCTTCTTCATGACTTGGCAACGTTGAATATGACGTCAGTTGACTACGTATCTATAGTGTGAGCTGGCTGGTCTCGAAGCCGTGACGTCAAAACAAGGAAGGTCTAATCGCAAATGCAAGGCAACGATATCTACTTCACCTTGTACTGTAGAGTTTCAATCGACCAGCTGATCGCATTGAAACGACATTTCTCTCGCACTCAATCGTTTTAATCAGAAACACCTCCTGCAATTCAAAGTCATCGAATCAGTGAATGCATAGCGTTATTGCTCCTACCGGAAGTGGCGAGCTATCGTATTAATCGTGGAATACGTACTAAGAGGTTTACCTTGTAAAATAAAACTAAAATAGTATATTGAACAGTATGACACTAAAATAAGATAACAAACCTTAAAAGGCAACGCTGTTTAAGACTCCGTGCTTTTATAAACACAATACGTAATAAAATCAGTTAGCTGTAATACTGCGTACCTGAGCTGCTGCCTTGCAGCTAGGAGTTGGCTCTCCAAAGGCTAGGGGAAGAAAACCCATATAAAAAAAAACACCTGGTCCTCCAGGTTGGGGGTTTTGCGTCGGGTTCCGGCCAAGTAAAAATAAAATTGTTATGAAACCAACAACCAAGCCATGGAAGGGACTGTTTTTTTTTTGGAAACGAACCGGAATTGCAATAAAATTATGAGGAATGGATCATGGAAAAAATGAAAAGTAAAACATGAGCTAATGGTGGCCACATGAAATGTGAGGACAATGAGGGCAGCAGGAAAGATGAAAAATGATGCTGAGTGAATGAGTTAAGCAAGGTGATGGGTTATCGGCTATCCTCTTTATTATTGCGCTGCATTTAGAAAATCTTGAGTGCAAAAGTCTATAAAAATAGAAAGAGGGGCCAACCTAGGATAAGATGGTTGGATGATGTGCTAGAAGACCTCAGAAGAATGGGGGCTGTAACGGTCTGAGTTGGTCACCAGTCTGAGTTGATCAAATGACGTCACTGGCTTATGACATCAGAGAAAAAGAGGCCCTGGTAGCTGGTTTCCGCTGTCTCTGTGTACATGTACGTTGACGAATTGGAACGTGTGGAAAAGCATTGCATTGCAAAAAAAAAATATCGGTATAGAGAACCATACATGACTTCCATGTTCTAAGATTTATATTTAAAATCATATTTTAAATATGATTTTATTGAAATGAAATATTTCCATAGAAACTACGTCTTTCTACTTATTGCTTCAGCATTAACCACAGTACTGTGGTCACTAACGTATACCACCTCACGTTTTCGCACTCGATTTTCACTGATGATGGCAGTCGATGGTACTGCCGAAAAGTCTGGTTTTACAGAAAACATTGGACTACGGCTAAACAGCCAGGGAAGCAATTTTAACAAAAAACTACTTCTTTGTTGCCGATAACATAGTACACGTATAAAAAATTCTCCCCTCCACCTTCAACTATAATTTTTAATAATAGAAAATTACCCCCACCCTGTTCACCTAACCTCTTCATTTATAGATATTTCATCTACGTTTCTACAGTGGATTATTATGAGCTTCGTATCAGGATACTTTATTTATAAAAATTAAGTAGTTTACTCTTGTTAAATCATAAAATGTTTCAGGTAAACTACCCCTTTCTCTTAACCGATCTTCTCCAAAATCAATAGACCTTCAGTCCTCTACAATGCAGGGATGCATGCAAAAAAATATTTGACTCTGTTTGAATGTGCGGCAGTTATCGTTCGTCATAAAAAATTACCCTTTTTAAAACATACAGCTTTGGTGATAAACTACCCCTTTCCCTTAACCGATCTTCAACAAAATCAACAGAACTTGAGTTCTCTTTAGTTCAAAAAGGTATGCAAAAACGTAGTTGATTCTGTTTGAATTTACGGCAGTTATTGTTCGTCATATAAAAAATAACCCTTGTTAAAACATAAAGGGGTAAACTACCCCTTCCCTTAACCGAACTTCAACAAAATCAACAGACTTTGAGTTCTGTATAATTCAAAAAGGTATGCAGAAGAGTAGTTGATTCTGTTTTAATGTACGGCAGTTATCGTTCGTCATAAAAAAATTTACCCTTGTTAAAACATAAAATGTTGCAGGTAAACTACCCTATTCCCTTAAACGATCTTCACCAAAACTAACAGGTTTTGAGAACTCTACAATTCAGGGCTGTATGAAAAATATTATTTGATTATGTTTGAATTTTCGGCTGTTATCGTTTGCCATAAAAAAATACCCTTGTTAAAACAAAAAACGTGGACGGTAAACTACCCCTTTCCCTTAACCGATCTTTACCAAAAACAATAGGTCTTGAGTACTCTACAAATCAGGGCCTTATGCAAAAACTTATTTGATTCTGTTTGAATTTGCGGCTCTTATCGTTTGCCATAGAAAATACCCTTTTCAAACATAAAACGTTCTCAGTAAACTACCCCTTCCCCTTAACCGATCGTCACCAAAAACATTAGGTCTTGATCGTCAACTCTACAATACAGAGTTGTATGCAATACATTGATTCTGTTAGAATTTGCGGCTGTAATCGTTTGCCAAAAAAAATAATTAACCTTGATAAAAAACCGTTGCAGGTAAACTACCCCTTTCCCTTAACCGATCTTCACCAAACACAATAGGTCTTGAGATCTCTACAATTCAGGGCTGTATGCAAAACATTATTTGATTCTTTTTGAATTTGCGGCTCTTATCGTTTGCCATAGAAAATACCCTTTTAAAACATAAAACGTAGCAGGTAAACTACCCCTTCCCCTTAACCGATCTTCACCAAAATCAATAGATCTTGAGAACTCTACACTTTAGGGCTGTATGCAAAAAATTATTTGATTCAGTTTGAATTTGCGGCTGTTATCTTTGCCATAGAAAAAAAATCTAAAGACACACAGGCACTTTTCGAAAGATGACTTTTTTTCATGTTTTGAGTGTAGTACAGTCAGAATCTGCAATAATCTCGAACACGATTTTTTTTGCCATCACCATACTTCCATTTCCTTAAGGAACATGGAAGTAAAATATCGGTATGGAGAACCATACATGACTTCCATGTTATAAGATTTATATTTAAAATCATTTTCGAAATGAAATATTTCCATAGAAACTATGTCTTTCTACTTATTGCTTCAGCATTAACCACAGTACTGTGGTCACTAACGTATACCACCTCACGTTTTCGCACTCGATTTTCACCGATGATGGCAGTCGATGGCACTGCCGAAAAGTCTGGTTTTGCAGAAAACATTGGACTACGGTCAAACATCCCGGGAAGCAATTTTAACAAAAAACTACTTCTTTGTTGCCGATAACGTAGTACACATATAAAAAATTCTTCCCTCCACCTTCAACTATAATTTTTAATAATAGAAAATTACCCCCACCCCGTTCACCTAACTTCTTCATTTATAGATATTTCATCTACGTTTCTACAGTGGATTACTATGAGCTTCTTATCAGGATACTTTATTTATAAAAATTAAGTACTTTACTCTTGTTAAATCATAAAATGTTTCAGGTAAACTACCCCTTTCTCTTAACCGATCTTCTCCAAAATCAACAGACCTTCCGTCCTCTACAATTCAGCGAAGCATGCAAAAAAATATTTGATTCTGTTTGAATGTGCGGCAGTTATCGTTCGTCATGGAAACATTTATCTTGTTACAACATAAAATGTTGCAGGTAAACTACCCCTTTCCCTTAACCGATCTTCACCAAAATCAATAGACCTTGAGCTCTCTTTAGTTCAAAAAGGTATGCAAAAACCTAGTTGATTCTGTTTGAATTTACGGCAGTTATCGTTCGTCATATAAAAAATTACCCTGGTTAAAACATAAAATGTTGCTGGTAAACTACCCCTTTCCCTTAACCGATCTTCACCAACACCAATACGTATTGAGAACTCTACAATACAGGGCTGTATGCAAAACATCATTTGATTCTGCTTGAATTTGCGGCTGTTATCGTTTACTATAGAAAAAAATTACCCTTGATAAAAAACCGTTGCAGGTAAACTACCCCTTTCCCTTAACCGATCTTCACCAAAAACGACAGGTCTTAGGTAGTCTACAATTCAGGCCTGTATGCAAACAATTATTTGATTCTGTTTGAATTTGCGGCTGTTATCGTTTGCCATAGAAAACACCCTTGATAAAACATAAAACGTTGCTGGTAAACTACCCTATTCCATTAACCGATCTTCACCAAAAACAATAGGTCTTGAGAACTCTACAATTCACGGCTGTATGCAAAACATTAGTTGATTCTCTTTGAATTTACGGCAGTTATCGTTCGTCATAGAAAAAATACCCTTGTTAAAACATTAAACGTTGCTGGTAAACTACACCTTTCCCCTAACCGATCTTCAACAAAATCAACAGACCTTGAGTTCTGTATAATTCAAAAAGGTATGCAGAAGAGTAGTTGATTCTGTTTTAATGTACGGCAGTTATCGTTCGTCAAAAAAAAAATTACCCTTGATAAAACATAAAATGTTGCTGGTAAACAACCCTATTCCCTTAACCGATCTTCACCAAAACCAACAGGTCTTGAGAACTCTACATTTCAGGGCTGTATGCAAAATATTATATGATTCTGCTTGAATTTGCGGCTGTTATCGTTTGCCATATAAAATACCCTTGACAAAACAAAAAAGTGTCTGGTAAACTACCCCTTTCCCTTAACCGATCTTCACCAAAAACAATGTGTCTTTAGTACTCAACAAAACAGGGCTGTATGCAAAAAAGTATTTGATTCTGTTTGAATTTGCGGCTCTTATCGTTTGCCATAGAAAATACCCTTTTAAAACATAAAACGTTGCAGGTAAACTACCCCTTTCCCTTAACCGATCTTCACCAACACAAATAGGTACTGAGAACTCTACAATACAGGGCTGTATGCAAAACATCATTTGATTCTGTTTGAATTTGCGGCTGTTATCGTTTACCATAGAAAAATATCGGTATGGAGAACCATACATGACTTCCATATTCTAAGATTTATATTTAAAATCATTTTCAGCCAAACAGCCAGGCTGTGTCTTACCTGCCTTTTTATTGCTGTATTAAATCAAAAATATTATATTACATTAAAATGAAAAAATTATAATTTTATTGCCTGGCAACAAAATTATTTTATTTTTTACAATTACCATTGTTTCAAAAAGTTTAAATAAATTTTCAAGTACTTTACTCTTGTTAAAACGTAAAAGGTTGCAGGTAAACTACCCCTTCCCCTTAACCGATCTTCACCAAAATCGAAAGTCATTGAGAACTCTACAATTCAGGGACGTATGCAAAAAATTATTTGATTCTGTTTGAATTTGCGGCTGTTATCGTTTGCCATAGAAAATACGCTTGATAAAAAAACGTTGCAGGTAAACTACCCCTTACCCTTAACCGATCTTCACCAAAAACAACAGGTCTTGAGTACTTTACAAATCAGGGCTGTATGCAAAACATTATTTGATTCTGTTTGAATTTGCGGCTGTTATCGTTTGCCATAGAAAATACCCTTGTTAAAAAAACGTTGCAGGTAAACTACCCCTTTCCCTCAACCGATCTTCACCAAAAACAATAGGTCTTGAGAACTCTACAATTTAGGGCTGTATGCAAATAATCTTTTGATTCTGTTTGAATTTGCGGCTGTTATCGTTTGCCATTGGAAATACCCTTGTTAAAACATAAAACGTTACAGGTAAACTACCCCTTTCCCTTAACCGATCTTCACCAAAAACAATAGGTCTTGAGTACTCTACAAATCAGGGCTGTATGCAAAACATTATTTGATTCTGTTTGAATTTGCGGCTGTTATCGTTTGCCATAGAAAATACCCTTGTTAAAAAAACGTTGCAGGTAAACTACCCCTTTCCCTCAACTCAACTACAAAACATTAGTTGATTCTCTTTGAATTTACGGCAGTTATCGTTCGTCATAGAAATAGGTCGCGAGTACTCTGCAAATCAGGGCTGTATGCAAAACATTATTTGATTCTGTTTGAATTTGCGGCTGTTATCGTTTGCCATAGAAAATACCCTTGTTAAAAAAACGTTGCAGGTAAACTACCCCTTTCCCTCAACCGATCTTCACCAAAAACAATAGGTCTTGAGAACTCTACAATTTAGGGCTGTATGCAAATAATCTTTTGATTCTGTTTGAATTTGCGGCTGTTATCGTTTGCCATAGGAAATACCCTTGTTAAAACATAAAACGTTACAGGTAAACTACCCCTTTCCCTTAACCGATCTTCACCAAAAACAATAGGTCTTGAGTACTCTACAAATCAGGGCTGTATGCAAAACATTATTTGATTCTGTTTGAATTTGCGGCTGTTATCGTTTGCCATAGAAAATACCCTTGTTAAAAAAACGTTGCTGGTAAACTACCCCTTTCCCTCAACCGAACTTCACCAAAAACAATAGGTCTTGAGAGCTCTACAATTTAGGGCTGTATGCAAATAATCTTTTGATTCTGTTTGAATTTGCGGCTGTTATCGTTTGCCATAGGAAATACCCTTGTTAAAACATAAAACGTTACAGGTAAACTACCCCTTTCCCTTAACCGATCTTCACCAAAATCAACAGATATTGAGAAATCTACAATTCAGGGCTGTATGCGAAACATTATTTGATTCTGTTTGAATTTGCGGCTGTTATCGTTTGCCAAACAAACAAAATTACCCTTGCTAAAAAAAAACCGTTGCCGGTAAACTACCCCTTTCCCTCAACCGATCTTCACCAAAAACAATAGGTCGCGAGTACTCTGCAAATCAGGGCTGCATGCAAAAAATTATTTGATTCTGTTTGAATTTGCGGCAGTTATCGTTTGCCATAGAAAAAAAATCTATAGACAGACAGACACACAGACAGACAGACAGACAGACAGACACACAGACACTTTTCGGAAAACGACTTTTTTTCATGTTTTGAGTGTAGTAGAATCAGAATCTGCAATAATCTCGAACACGATTTTTTTTGCCATCACCATACTTCCATTCCTTAAGGAATATGGAAGTAAAAGTGTCTGGTAAACTACCCCTTTCCCTTAACCGATCTTCACCAAAAACAATGTGTCTTTAGTACTCAACAAAACAGGGCTGTATGCAAAAAAGTATTTGATTCTGTTTGAATTTGCGGCTCTTATCGTTTGCCATAGAAAATACCCTTTTAAAACATAAAACGTTGCAGGTAAACTACCCCTTTCCCTTAACCGATCTTCACCAACACCAATAGGTACTGAGAACTCTACAATACAGGGCTGTATGCAAAACATCATTTGATTCTGTTTGAATTTGCGGCTGTTATCGTTTACCATAGAAAAATATCGGTATGGAGAACCATACATGACTTCCATATTCTAAGATTTATATTTAAAATCATTTTCAGCCAAACAGCCAGGGAAGGAATTTTAACAAAAAAATACTTCTTTGTTGCCAATAACGTAGTACACATATAAAAAAAAATTATCCCCTCCCCCTTCAACTATAATTTTGATTTATAGAAAATTACCCCCAGCCCGTTCAACTAGCCTCTTCATTTATATATATTTCATCTACGTTTCTACAGTGGATTATTAAGATCTTATCAGGATACTTTATCAAAATTAAGTACTTTACTCATGTTACAACAAAAAATGTTTCAGGTAAACTGCCCTTTCCCCGTAACCGATCTTCACCAAAATCAACAGACATTGAGTTCTCTATAGCTCAGGCACATATGTAAAAAATTATTTGATTCTGTTTGAATTTACGGCAGTTATGGTTCGTCATATAAAAAATTACCCATGTTAAAACATAAAACATGAGATTTATAAAACATATCTAAGATTTATATTTAAAATCATTTTTGAAATAAAATATTTTCATAGAACCTACTAACGCTGGGGAAATCTGAGGAGCCAATCAGAGTTGGGCCTACCTGTCACTCTGCTGAATTTGGTGGAAAGCCCTGTCACTGTCGTCAAAGTATCAGCCTTCTTGTTGTAAATATTTATATTTTATAATCAAAATGACTTTATTTTTGTTACCTGGCAACAAAATTATTTTATTTTCAACAATTACCATTGTTTCAAAAAGTTTAAATAATTTTTCAAGTACTTTACTCTTGTTAAAACGTAAAAGGTTGCAGGTAAACTACCCCTTCCCCTTAACCGATCTTCACCAAAATCTAAAGGCCTTGAGTACTCTACAATTCACTGACGTATGCAAAAAATTATTTGATTCTGTTTGAATTTGCGGCTGTTATCGTTTGCCATAGAAAAAACCCTTGTTAAAAAAACGTTGTAGGTAAACTACCCCTTTCCCTTAACCGATCTTCACCAAAAACAATAGGTCTTGAGAACTCTACAATTTAGGGCTGTATGCAAATAATCTTTTGATTCTGTTTGAATTTGCGGCTGTTATCGTTTGCCATAGGAAATACCCTTGTTAAAACATAAAACGTTACAGGTAAACTACCCCTTTCCCTTAACCGATCTTCACCAAAAACAATAGGTCTTGAGAACTCTACAATGCAGGGCTGTTTGCGAAACATTATTTGATTCTGTTTGAATTTGCGGCTGTTATCGTTTGCCAAAAAAAAATTTTCCCTTGATAAAAAAAAACCGTTGCAGGTAAACTACCCCTTTCCCTCAACCGATCTTCACCAAAAACAATAGGTCGTGAGTACTCTACAAATCAGGGCTGTATGCAAAACATTATTTGATTCTGTTTGAATTTGCGGCAGTTATCGTTTGCCATAGAAAAAAAATCTACAGACACACAGACAGACACACACACAGACACTTTTCGGAAAACGACTTTTTTTCATGTTTTGAGTGTAGTAGAATCAGAATCTGCAATAATCTCGAACACGATTTTTTTTGCCATCACCATACTTCCATTCCTTAAGGAATATGGAAGTAAAATATCGGTATGGAGAACCATACATGACTTCCATATTCTAAGATTTATATTTAAAATCATTTTCAGCCAAACAGCCAGGCTGTGTCTTACCTGCCTTTTTATTGCTGTATTAAATGAAAAATATTATATTACATTAAAATGAAAAAATTATAATTTTATTGCCTGGCAACAAAATTATTTTATTTTTAACAATTACCATTGTTTCAAAAAGTTTAAATAAATTTTCAAGTACTTTACTCTTGTTAAAACGTAAAAGGTTGCAGGTAAACTACCCCTTCCCCTTAACCGATCTTCACCAAAATCGAAAGTCATTGAGACCTCTACAATTCAGGGACGTATGCAAAAAATTATTTGATTCTGTTTGAATTTGCGGCTGTTATCGTTTGCCATAGAAAATACGCTTGATAAAAAAACGTTGCAGGTAAACTACCCCTTCCCCTTAACCGATCTTCACCAAAAACAATAGGTCTTGAGTACTCTACAAATCAGGGCTGTATGCAAAACATTATTTGATTCTGTTTGAATTTGCGGCTGTTATCGTTTGCCATAGAAAATAAAACGTAAAAGGTTGCAGGTAAACTACCCCTTCCCCTTAACCGATCTTCACCAAAAACAATAGGTCTTGAGTACTCTACAAATCAGGACTGTATGCAAAACATTATTTGATTCTGTTTGAATTTGCGGCTGTTATCGTTTGCCATATAAAATACCCTTGTTAAAAAAACGTTGCTGGTAAACTACCCCTTTCCCTCAACCGATCTTCACCAAAAACAATAGATCTTGAGAAATCTACAATTCAGGGCTGTATGCGAAACATTATTTGATTCTGTTTGAATTTGCGGCTGTTATCGTTTGCCAAAAAAAAAAAAAATTTCCCTTGATAAAAAAAACCGTTGCCGGTAAACTACCCCTTCCCCTCAACCGATCTTCACCAAAAACAACAGGTCGCGAGTACTCTACAAATCAGGGCTGTATGCAAAAAATTATTTGATTCTGTTTGAATTTGCGGCAGTTGTCGTTTGCCATAGAAAATACGCATGATAAAAAACGTTGCTGGTAAACTACCCCTTCCCCTCAACCGATCTTCACCAAAAACAATAGGGCTTGAGTACTCTACAAATCAGGGTGTATGCAGAAAATTATTTGATTCTGTTTGAATTTGCGGCTGTTATCGTTTGCCATAGAAAATACCCTTGTTAAAAAAACGTTGTAGGTAAACTACCCCTTTCCCTTAACCGATCTTCACCAAAAACAAAAGGTATTGAGAACTCTAAAATTTAGGGGTGTATGCAAATAATCTTTTCATTCTGTTTGAATTTGCGGCTGTTATCGTTTGCCATAGGAAATACCCTTGTTAAAACATAAAACGTTACAGGTAAACTACCCCTTTCCCTTAACCGATCTTCACCAAAAACAATAGGTCTTGAGAACTCTACAATTCAGGGCTGTATGCGAAACATTATTTGATTCTGTTTGAATTTGCGGCTGTTATCGTTTGCCAAACAAACAAAATTTCCCTTGCTAAAAAAAAACCGTTGCAGGTAAACTACCCCTTTCCCTCAACCGATCTTCACCAAAAACAATAGGTCGCGAGAACTCTGCAAAACCGGGCTGTATGCAAAAAATTATTTGATTCTGTTTGAATTTGCGGCAGTTATCGTTTGCCATAGAAAAAAAATCTACAGACAGACAGACAGACAGACAGACAGACACACAGACACACAGACACTTTTCGGAAAACGACTTTTTTTCATGTTTTGAGTGTAGTAGAATCAGAATCTGCAATAATCTCGAACACGATTTTTTTTGCCATCACCATACTTCCATTCCTTAAGGAATATGGAAGTAAAATTACCCTTGATAAAAAACCGTTGCCGGTAAACTACCCCTTTCCCCTAACCGATCTTCACCAAAAACGATAGGTCTTGAGAACTCTACAATTTAGGGCTGTATGCAAATAATCTTTTGATTCTGTTTGAATTTGCGGCTGTTATCGTTTGCCATAGGAAATACCCTTGTTAAAACATAAAACGTTACAGGTAAACTACCCCTTTCCCTTAACCGATCTTCACCAAAAACAATAGGTCTTGAGTACTCTACAAATCAGGGCTGTATGCAAAACATTATTTGATTCTGTTTGAATTTGCGGCTGTTATCGTTTGCCATAGAAAATACCCTTGTTAAAAAAACGTTGCAGGTAAACTACCCCTTTCCCTCAACTCAACTACAAAACATTAGTTGATTCTCTTTGAATTTACGGCAGTTATCGTTCGTCATAGAAATAGGTCGCGAGTACTCTGCAAATCAGGGCTGTATGCAAAACATTATTTGATTCTGTTTGAATTTGCGGCTGTTATCGTTTGCCATAGAAAATACCCTTGTTAAAAAAACGTTGCAGGTAAACTACCCCTTTCCCTCAACCGATCTTCACCAAAAACAATAGGTCTTGAGAACTCTACAATTTAGGGCTGTATGCAAATAATCTTTTGATTCTGTTTGAATTTGCGGCTGTTATCGTTTGCCATAGGAAATACCCTTGTTAAAACATAAAACGTTACAGGTAAACTACCCCTTTCCCTTAACCGATCTTCACCAAAAACAATAGGTCTTGAGTACTCTACAAATCAGGGCTGTATGCAAAACATTATTTGATTCTGTTTGAATTTGCGGCTGTTATCGTTTGCCATAGAAAATACCCTTGTTAAAAAAACGTTGCTGGTAAACTACCCCTTTCCCTCAACCGAACTTCACCAAAAACAATAGGTCTTGAGAGCTCTACAATTTAGGGCTGTATGCAAATAATCTTTTGATTCTGTTTGAATTTGCGGCTGTTATCGTTTGCCATAGGAAATACCCTTGTTAAAACATAAAACGTTACAGGTAAACTACCCCTTTCCCTTAACCGATCTTCACCAAAATCAACAGATATTGAGAAATCTACAATTCAGGGCTGTATGCGAAACATTATTTGATTCTGTTTGAATTTGCGGCTGTTATCGTTTGCCAAACAAACAAAATTACCCTTGCTAAAAAAAAACCGTTGCCGGTAAACTACCCCTTTCCCTCAACCGATCTTCACCAAAAACAATAGGTCGCGAGTACTCTGCAAATCAGGGCTGCATGCAAAAAATTATTTGATTCTGTTTGAATTTGCGGCAGTTATCGTTTGCCATAGAAAAAAAATCTATAGACAGACAGACACACAGACAGACAGACAGACAGACAGACACACAGACACTTTTCGGAAAACGACTTTTTTTCATGTTTTGAGTGTAGTAGAATCAGAATCTGCAATAATCTCGAACACGATTTTTTTTGCCATCACCATACTTCCATTCCTTAAGGAATATGGAAGTAAAAGTGTCTGGTAAACTACCCCTTTCCCTTAACCGATCTTCACCAAAAACAATGTGTCTTTAGTACTCAACAAAACAGGGCTGTATGCAAAAAAGTATTTGATTCTGTTTGAATTTGCGGCTCTTATCGTTTGCCATAGAAAATACCCTTTTAAAACATAAAACGTTGCAGGTAAACTACCCCTTTCCCTTAACCGATCTTCACCAACACCAATAGGTACTGAGAACTCTACAATACAGGGCTGTATGCAAAACATCATTTGATTCTGTTTGAATTTGCGGCTGTTATCGTTTACC
The DNA here is from genome assembly GCA_034769895.1 of Magicicada septendecula. Taxonomy (NCBI): domain Eukaryota; kingdom Metazoa; phylum Arthropoda; class Insecta; order Hemiptera; family Cicadidae; genus Magicicada; species Magicicada septendecula. The sequence continues at coordinate 14,338,324 of CM068373.1, read as the reverse complement.
ATAGAAAAATATCGGTATGGAGAACCATACATGACTTCCATATTCTAAGATTTATATTTAAAATCATTTTCAGCCAAACAGCCAGGGAAGGAATTTTAACAAAAAAATACTTCTTTGTTGCCAATAACGTAGTACACATATAAAAAAAAATTATCCCCTCCCCCTTCAACTATAATTTTGATTTATAGAAAATTACCCCCAGCCCGTTCAACTAGCCTCTTCATTTATATATATTTCATCTACGTTTCTACAGTGGATTATTAAGATCTTATCAGGATACTTTATCAAAATTAAGTACTTTACTCATGTTACAACAAAAAATGTTTCAGGTAAACTGCCCTTTCCCCGTAACCGATCTTCACCAAAATCAACAGACATTGAGTTCTCTATAGCTCAGGCACATATGTAAAAAATTATTTGATTCTGTTTGAATTTACGGCAGTTATGGTTCGTCATATAAAAAATTACCCATGTTAAAACATAAAACATGAGATTTATAAAACATATCTAAGATTTATATTTAAAATCATTTTTGAAATAAAATATTTTCATAGAACCTACTAACGCTGGGGAAATCTGAGGAGCCAATCAGAGTTGGGCCTACCTGTCACTCTGCTGAATTTGGTGGAAAGCCCTGTCACTGTCGTCAAAGTATCAGCCTTCTTGTTGTAAATATTTATATTTTATAATCAAAATGACTTTATTTTTGTTACCTGGCAACAAAATTATTTTATTTTCAACAATTACCATTGTTTCAAAAAGTTTAAATAATTTTTCAAGTACTTTACTCTTGTTAAAACGTAAAAGGTTGCAGGTAAACTACCCCTTCCCCTTAACCGATCTTCACCAAAATCTAAAGGCCTTGAGTACTCTACAATTCACTGACGTATGCAAAAAATTATTTGATTCTGTTTGAATTTGCGGCTGTTATCGTTTGCCATAGAAAAAACCCTTGTTAAAAAAACGTTGTAGGTAAACTACCCCTTTCCCTTAACCGATCTTCACCAAAAACAATAGGTCTTGAGAACTCTACAATTTAGGGCTGTATGCAAATAATCTTTTGATTCTGTTTGAATTTGCGGCTGTTATCGTTTGCCATAGGAAATACCCTTGTTAAAACATAAAACGTTACAGGTAAACTACCCCTTTCCCTTAACCGATCTTCACCAAAAACAATAGGTCTTGAGAACTCTACAATGCAGGGCTGTTTGCGAAACATTATTTGATTCTGTTTGAATTTGCGGCTGTTATCGTTTGCCAAAAAAAAATTTTCCCTTGATAAAAAAAAACCGTTGCAGGTAAACTACCCCTTTCCCTCAACCGATCTTCACCAAAAACAATAGGTCGTGAGTACTCTACAAATCAGGGCTGTATGCAAAACATTATTTGATTCTGTTTGAATTTGCGGCAGTTATCGTTTGCCATAGAAAAAAAATCTACAGACACACAGACAGACACACACACAGACACTTTTCGGAAAACGACTTTTTTTCATGTTTTGAGTGTAGTAGAATCAGAATCTGCAATAATCTCGAACACGATTTTTTTTGCCATCACCATACTTCCATTCCTTAAGGAATATGGAAGTAAAATATCGGTATGGAGAACCATACATGACTTCCATATTCTAAGATTTATATTTAAAATCATTTTCAGCCAAACAGCCAGGCTGTGTCTTACCTGCCTTTTTATTGCTGTATTAAATGAAAAATATTATATTACATTAAAATGAAAAAATTATAATTTTATTGCCTGGCAACAAAATTATTTTATTTTTAACAATTACCATTGTTTCAAAAAGTTTAAATAAATTTTCAAGTACTTTACTCTTGTTAAAACGTAAAAGGTTGCAGGTAAACTACCCCTTCCCCTTAACCGATCTTCACCAAAATCGAAAGTCATTGAGACCTCTACAATTCAGGGACGTATGCAAAAAATTATTTGATTCTGTTTGAATTTGCGGCTGTTATCGTTTGCCATAGAAAATACGCTTGATAAAAAAACGTTGCAGGTAAACTACCCCTTCCCCTTAACCGATCTTCACCAAAAACAATAGGTCTTGAGTACTCTACAAATCAGGGCTGTATGCAAAACATTATTTGATTCTGTTTGAATTTGCGGCTGTTATCGTTTGCCATAGAAAATAAAACGTAAAAGGTTGCAGGTAAACTACCCCTTCCCCTTAACCGATCTTCACCAAAAACAATAGGTCTTGAGTACTCTACAAATCAGGACTGTATGCAAAACATTATTTGATTCTGTTTGAATTTGCGGCTGTTATCGTTTGCCATATAAAATACCCTTGTTAAAAAAACGTTGCAGGTAAACTACCCCTTTCCCTCAACCGATCTTCACCAAAAACAATAGATCTTGAGAAATCTACAATTCAGGGCTGTATGCGAAACATTATTTGATTCTGTTTGAATTTGCGGCTGTTATCGTTTGCCAAAAAAAAAAAAAATTTCCCTTGATAAAAAAAACCGTTGCCGGTAAACTACCCCTTCCCCTCAACCGATCTTCACCAAAAACAACAGGTCGCGAGTACTCTACAAATCAGGGCTGTATGCAAAAAATTATTTGATTCTGTTTGAATTTGCGGCAGTTGTCGTTTGCCATAGAAAATACGCATGATAAAAAACGTTGCTGGTAAACTACCCCTTCCCCTCAACCGATCTTCACCAAAAACAATAGGGCTTGAGTACTCTACAAATCAGGGTGTATGCAGAAAATTATTTGATTCTGTTTGAATTTGCGGCTGTTATCGTTTGCCATAGAAAATACCCTTGTTAAAAAAACGTTGTAGGTAAACTACCCCTTTCCCTTAACCGATCTTCACCAAAAACAAAAGGTATTGAGAACTCTAAAATTTAGGGGTGTATGCAAATAATCTTTTCATTCTGTTTGAATTTGCGGCTGTTATCGTTTGCCATAGGAAATACCCTTGTTAAAACATAAAACGTTACAGGTAAACTACCCCTTTCCCTTAACCGATCTTCACCAAAAACAATAGGTCTTGAGAACTCTACAATTCAGGGCTGTATGCGAAACATTATTTGATTCTGTTTGAATTTGCGGCTGTTATCGTTTGCCAAACAAACAAAATTTCCCTTGCTAAAAAAAAACCGTTGCAGGTAAACTACCCCTTTCCCTCAACCGATCTTCACCAAAAACAATAGGTCGCGAGAACTCTGCAAAACCGGGCTGTATGCAAAAAATTATTTGATTCTGTTTGAATTTGCGGCAGTTATCGTTTGCCATAGAAAAAAAATCTACAGACAGACAGACAGACAGACAGACAGACACACAGACACACAGACACACAGACACTTTTCGGAAAACGACTTTTTTTCATGTTTTGAGTGTAGTAGAATCAGAATCTGCAATAATCTCGAACACGATTTTTTTTGCCATCACCATACTTCCATTCCTTAAGGAATATGGAAGTAAAATTACCCTTGATAAAAAACCGTTGCCGGTAAACTACCCCTTTCCCCTAACCGATCTTCACCAAAAACGATAGGTCTTGAGAACTCTACAATTCAGGGTTGTATGTAAAATATTATATGATTTTGTTTGAATTTGCGGCTGTTATCGTTTGCCATACAAAATACCCTTGATAAAACAAAAAACGTGGCTGGTAAACTACCCCTTTCCCTCAAACGATCTTCACCAAAAACAATAGGTCTTTAGTACTCAAGAAATCAGGGCTGTATGCAAAAACCTATTTGATTCTGTTTGAATTTGCAGCTCTTATCGTTTGCCATAGAAAATACCCTTTTAAAACATAAAACGTTGCAGGTAAACTACCCCTTTCACTTAACCGATCTTCGCCAAAACCAAAAGGTCTTGAGAACTCTATAATTCAGGGCAGTATGCAAAGCATTATTTGATTATGTTGGAATTTGCGGCTGTTATCGTTTGTCATAGGAAATACCCTTGTTAAAACATAAAACGTTGCAGGTAAACTACCCCTTTCCCTCAACCGATCTTCACCAAAAACAATAGGTCGCGAGTACTCTGCAAATCAGGGCTGCATGCAAAAAATTATTTGATTCTGTTTGAATTTGCGGCAGTTATCGTTTGCCATAGAAAAGAAATCTACAGATAGACAGACAGACAGACAGACAGACAGACAGACACACAGACACTTTTCGGAAAACGACTTTTTTTCATGTTTTGAGTGTAGTAGAATCAGAATCTGCAATAATCTCGAACACGATTTTTTTTGCCATCACCATACTTCCATTCCTTAAGGAATATGGAAGTAAAATATCGGTATGGAGAACCATACATGACTTCCATATTCTAAGATTTATATTTAAATCTTAATATCGCCTGCCAAGCGCGATATATTTTCTCTTATACATGATGTACATTAAAATGAAAAAATTTTAATTTTTTTGCTTGGCAACAAAATTATTTTATTTTTACTTCCATATTCCTTAAGGAATGGAAGTATGGTGATGGCAAAAAAAATCGTGTTCGAGATTATTGCAGATTCTGATTCTACTACACTCAAAACATGAAAAAAAGTCGTTTTCCGAAAAGTGTCTGTGTGTCTGTGTGTCTCTGTCTGTCTGTCTGTCTGTCTGTCTGTCTGTCTGTCTGTCTGTCTGTCTGTCTGTCTGTAGATTTTTTTTCTATGGCAAACGATAACTGCCGCAAATTCAAACAGAATCAAATAATTTTTTGCATGCAGCCCGGTTTTGCAGAGTTCTCGCGACCTATTGTTTTTGGTGAAGATCGGTTGAGGGAAAGGGGTAGTTTACCTGCAACGGTTTTTTTTTAGCAAGGGAAATTTTGTTTGTTTGGCAAACGATAACAGCCGCAAATTCAAACAGAATCAAATAATGTTTCGCATACAGCCCTGAATTGTAGAGTTCTCAAGACCTATTGTTTTTGGTGAAGATCGGTTAAGGGAAAGGGGTAGTTTACCTGTAACGTTTTATGTTTTAACAAGGGTATTTCCTATGGGAAACGATAACAGCCGCAAATTCAAACAGAATGAAAAGATTATTTGCATACAGCCCTAAATTGTAGAGTTCTCAATACCTTTTGTTTTTGGTGAAGATCGGTTAAGGGAAAGGGGTAGTTTACCTACAACGTTTTTTTAACAAGGGTATTTTCTATGGCAAACGATAACAGCCGCAAATTCAAACAGAATCAAATAATTTTCTGCATACAGCCCTGATTTGTAGAGTACTCAAGACCTATTGTTTTTGGTGAAGATCGGTTGAGGGGAAGGGGTAGTTTACCAGCAACGTTTTTTATCATGCGTATTTTCTATGGCAAACGACAACTGCCGCAAATTCAAACAGAATCAAATAATTTTTTGCATACAGCCCTGATTTGTAGAGTACTCGCGACCTATTGTTTTTGGTGAAGATCGGTTGAGGGGAAGGGGTAGTTTACCTGCAACGGTTTTTTTTATCAAGGGAAATTTTTTTTTTTTTGGCAAACGATAACAGCCGCAAATTCAAACAGAATCAAATAATGTTTCGCATACAGCCCTGAATTGTAGATTTCTCAAGACCTATTGTTTTTGGTGAAGATCGGTTGAGGGAAAGGGGTAGTTTACCTGCAACGTTTTTTTAACAAGGGTATTTTATATGGCAAACGATAACAGCCGCAAATTCAAACAGAATCAAATAATATTTTGCATGCAGTCCTGATTTGTAGAGTACTCAAGACCTATTGTTTTTGGTGAAGATCGGTTAAGGGGAAGGGGTAGTTTACCTGCAACGTTTTTTTATCAAGCGTATTTTCTATGGCAAACGATAACAGCCGCAAATTCAAACAGAATCAAATAATTTTTTGCATACGTCCCTGAATTGTAGAGGTCTCAATGACGTTCGATTTTGGTGAAGATCGGTTAAGGGGAAGGGGTAGTTTACCTGCAACCTTATACGTTTTAACAAGAGTAAAGTACTTGAAAATTTATTTAAACTTTTTGAAACAATGGTAATTGTTAAAAATAAAATAATTTTGTTGCCAGGCAATAAAATTATAATTTTTTCATTTTAATGTAATATAATATTTTTCATTTAATACAGCAATAAAAAGGCAGGTAAGACACAGCCTGGCTGTTTGGCTGAAAATGATTTTAAAATATAAATCTTAGAATATGGAAGTCATGTATGGTTCTCCATACCGATATTTAACAATTACCATTGTTTGAAAAAGTTTAAATAAATTTTCAAGTACTTTACTCTTGTTAAAACGTAAAAGGTTGCTGGTAAACTACCCCTTCCCCTTTACCGATCTTCACCAAAATCGAAAGTCATTGAGACCTCTACAAATCAGGGCTGTATGCAAAACATTATTTGATTCTGTGTGAATTTGCGGCTGTTATCGTTTGCCATAGAAAATACACTTGTTAAAAAAACGTTGCAGGTAAACTACCCCTTTCCCTCAACCGATCTTCACCAAAAACAATAGGTCTTGAGAACTCTACAATTTAGGGCTGTATGCAAATAATCTTTTGATTCTGTTTGAATTTGCGGCTGTTATCGTTTGCCATAGGAAATACCCTTGTTAAAACATAAAACGGTACAGGTAAACTACCCCTTTCCCTTAACCGATCTTCACCAAAAACAATAGGTCTTGAGTACTCTACAAATCAGGGCTGTATGCAAAACATTATTTGATTCTGTTTGAATTTGCGGCTGTTATCGTTTGCCATAGAAAATACCCTTGTTAAAAAAACGTTGGTGGTAAACTACCCCTTTCCCTCAACCGATCTTCACCAAAAACAATAGGTCTTGAGAACTCTACAATTTAGGGCTTTATGCAAATAATCTTTTGATTCTGTTTGAATTTGCGGCTGTTATCGTTTGCCATAAGAAATACCCTTGTTAAAACATAAAACGTTACCGGTAAACTACCCCTTTCCCTTAACCGATCTTCACCAAAATCAACAGATCGTGAGAACTCTACAATTCAGGGCTGTATGCGAAACATTATTTGATTCTGTTTGACTTTGCGGCTGTTATCGTTTGCCAAACAAACAAAATTACCCTTGCTAAAAAAAAACCGTTGCAGGTAAACTACCCCTTTCCCTCAACCGATCTTCACCAAAAACAATAGGTCGCGAGTACTCTGCAAATCAGGGCTGCATGCAAAAAATTATTTGATTCTGTTTGAATTTGCGGCAGTTATCGTTTGCCATAGAAAAAAAATCTACAGATAGACAGACAGACAGACACACAGACAGACAGACAGACAGACAGACAGACAGACAGACACACAGACACTTTTCGGAAACCGACTTTTTTTCATGTTTTGAGTGTAGTAGAATCAGAATCTGCAATAATCTCGAACACGATTTTTTTTGCCATCACCATACATCCATTCCTTAAGGAATATGGAAGTAAAACAGTCGTTCTGAGACGTTTTTAAAGTGTGATTGACTACGTTCGGCTAAATCGTGTCTTTAAACATCGTCGCTTTGTTATAAATCAACGATATTATTATTTTGTTGTTGTGTTATATTAGTATTTGTGTTTACAGTGTTTTAAGTATCTTACTTAATATTCGACAGTTGTTCGTATTTTGTTTGCATATTCAGATCTCAGTTGGGATAATTAAAATGAGGGTTTTCGAAGGAGGAATAACACCGCTGGATATACAAAGGTTTTTAATTACTGGAGCAATTCCTGAAAAGTGTACAAAATCGTATCAAAGTAGAAACTTTAAGAGACAATGTAAACTTTATGTTATTCGTGACAATAAACTGTTTTATCGTAAATGTGACAGGCTAAGAAGTACAGAAAAATTAATAGAAATTGTTCACGACGATAATAAAAAAAAAAATTGATGGGCGTAGCCCACAAAGGTGCTGATACTAGCAAACAAGCGATTGGTATGTCTGCACATCGAGGAATTAATAGCACCGTGGACATACTTTCACAACGGTACTACTTTAAAAATATAAAATTAAAGGTGACAGATTTTGTAAAAAAATGTGAAGTGTGTCAGAAAGTTACACCTCCATGGGTGTCTTGTGTACCCGAAATGAAGCCAATTCCTGTTCCTAAGAGAGTCATGGAACAAATTGGAATAGATGTTATGCAGTTACCAGAAGTGCAGGGCAAAAAATACATAGTGGTGGCAGTAGACTACTTTTCAAAGTGGGCTGAGGCGAAAGCCCTTAAAAATAAGACTGGCATTGAAGTGGCTAAATTTATTTATGAAATTATATGTAGACATGGTTGCCCTAAAATACAAATTAACGATAATGGTCGCGAGTTTGTAAATGAAGTTTCTAAAGAATTGCATAGACTGACGGGGACAAAACAAAGATTAACATCACCCTACCATCCACAGGCTAATGGATTAGTAGAACGTCAAAATAGGACAATAAAAGATAAACTGAAAAGAACTTTAATGGAAAACATTAATAACTGGCCTGATGTTCTCGAGAGTGTATTATTTGCGTACAGAACATCTAGACACAAAACAACAGGATTTTCACCTTTTTTTATGTTATACAACAGAGAACCAGTTTTACCATTAGACCTTGTTGATGAAGATAATTTGACCGATGAAGACGAGGAGTCTCTTCAGGTAGCTGAAAAAACAACGGATGTTCAAGAAGTAGAGGAAGATATTGTCGAAGAAAATAAAGAAATGGAAAGAAAATTACAAAAAATATTAGAAGTGAAAAAAGTAATTGATGAAGCAGCATTAAAAAATATCAGAAGAGCTTAGATTAAACAGGAAAAGCAATTTGACGAAAGACACACAATAACAAAGAAAATGGAAATAAAACCTGGGAGTAGAGTTTTGGTAAAAAAATGTGACAAAATTCAAAAATAAATTAATGTTTACTGAACTTCCATGGAGTGGACCATTTACAGTTAACATAGTTTTAAGAAACGAGTATTGTATATTACAAGATGAAAGTGGCAAAGTGAGGAAAAAGAAAGAACATGTAAAAAACTTGAAAATTTTCTACAATCTAAATGATGATAAATCTGATGTGGAGGTTTCTGGTGAGTGGTGTGAAGTGATTTTTTTTTATGATCCGGTTGACGTAGAGTGGCAAATGGAAAAGTGTAAAGTGTTGGGTCTGTCCTTTGAAGGACAATGCACATGTATTAGAATCGGTCATAAATTAGCACTTGCAAAACCACACGGTGTGAAGAAAATTGTGGGTGACGGAAATTGTTGGTTTAGGGCAGTTTCCTACGTAATTACTGGCAGTGAAGTTTATCACATGGACGTTAGAAACATAGTTGTCAATTATATGGACAATGAGTTGAACAACAACCGAGCCAGTGATTTATTTAAAGGTAGGACGTTACTAAAAAATATGATAAAAGAAGGCACATGGGCAACTGTAAGTGAGATATTTGGAACTGCATCACTTTTGAATACAAACATTTTTGTGTACACAAAGATAAACTCAAAAAATGGAGAGAAGTGGGACTGGCAGTTATTTACAGCAGGTGCTTCAGCAAATTTAAAAAAAAATTGAAATTCCAAGCCAAAAATATATATACATTACAAATGAAAGTGGTTGTCATTATGAAGTTGTTATTTCAGTTCATGGAATGGGTGTAGTTTAAGCAATACCTACGTGTCTACAGAAAAGTAAGTAGGCTACTATACTATTATTTTATCTCTTACTGTATATAAAGTGTAGTGAAAACTAAAGACATCTTTTTATAGTGTAAATAATTAATAATTTTGTTTTTATTGTTTAAAATTAATTAATTGATGCAGCTTTAAACAATTCGTTAAAACGAATTTTAAAAAGATTAATTATTATGGCAACTTAGAAAGTTACATAAATTTAGTTTCATGAAACAGATAGAAACTAATTTTGTACTGAGAATCCCCGAAATACTCCACTCTGTGCAAGCCGAAACATAACGTTTATTGCATACTGCAAAAATATTTTTGCTATTAGTCTTGTCTTTCTGATTGCATATAATTTACTTTAAGGAATAATGGTTAACACACAAACTAAGTTATTTTTTCATTCAAGTGAGTTTACGTTAAATTCGAATACTTTTAATCCTATAGTCGTTTAATTCTACAAGACCGAAGGAAGTGACAATAAAAGTAAGCGACGATATGACCATCCAATTTTGAATGCTTCATTCGCCGTGTTTAAAGATGAGCTTCTGGAATTTGGAGCTACCAACCACGAAAACATCAGCTCGCACAGTTCGGCGAAATTGGTAAGAAACCTGTAACATTTACTCTGAAATAATTAAGAGCGTGAAGGGGCGCATATACAGGGGGGGAATGGGACCGGACCCCACCCCACAAGGTCGACAGTTGACAAGAAATTTTGTTAATCTCCTAATTTTTAAGCTGTTTTATTAATTTCACAGCTGTATACGCTAATACAGTAGTACCCCTTTTTTAAATAGAGGTCTAAAAACAAATTTATTACACAGAATATGCGTGTACGTTTGAAATATGAAATATAGGAAATTCAAGTAAGTCAATAAGTATCTTATAAACAATGTTGCAATAGCGCTTATTACTTCCATATTCCTTAAGGAAATGGAAGTATGGTGATGGCAAAAAAAAACGTGTTCGAGATTATTGCAAATTTTGATTGTACTACACTCAAAACATAAAAAAAAGTCGTTTTTCGAAAAGTGTCTGCGTGTGTGTGTGTCTGTCTGTCTGTCTATCTGTGTGTAGATTTTTTTCTATGGCAAACGATACCTGCATCTTCGAAGAGTTGCTAGGCTCAGTTGGGGAGGCTTCGATGGAGGCATTTGAGAATGAAGAGGAAGCAGGAGAATTCGAGGATGATAGAGAGGAGTTGGTGCCATCCTATGACGAGGTGTATGAAGCTCTAGAAAAGCTTAAAAATAACAAGGCAGCAGGTTCCGATGGTTTACCAGGGGAATTATTAAAGAGCGCAGGAGGAGATTTCATAAAGGAATTTGCCCATCTCATAGAGCGAATATGGCTGGAGGAGGAGGTAATGACTGATGAGTGGAACAATGGGATGGTGTGTTTAATACATAAAAAGGGTGATCCGCTCATATGTAAAAATTATAGGGGCATCTCTCTACTTAATACAGCTTATAAGGTATTGTCCAACATCATATTTTCTAGGCTGCTTCCCTACGCTGAGGAAAACATAAAAGAATATCAGTGTGGATTCACTAGGAATAGGTCAACAACAGGCCAAATATTTACACTAAGGCAAATCCTGGAAAAAACATTGGAATATGGAGTGGCCACTCACCATCTCTTTGTGGATTTCCAGTCGGCATATGATTCAATCAACCGGAAAATGCTATATAGAGCTATGAAGGAGTTGAATATACCATCTAAGTTGGTGCGTATGGTTGGAGTAGTTATGTCCAATTCTAAGTGCCAAATAAGAATACAATCAAATCTATCTAACTCCTTAAAAACATTGAATGGGTTGAAACAAGGAGATGCCTTAGCGTGTCTGTTGTTCAACATAGCTCTAGAAAAGGTCATCAGGGATTCAGGAATTCAAACTAGCGGACACATATTTCACATGGAGGTACAGCTTCTGGCCTATGCCGATGACATTGACGTCATAAGTAGGTCTGAATCTGGCTTAAAGGAAGCCTTTCGGGAACTGGAGTTGTCCGCTAAGGCTATGGGCTTGGTTATAAACCAAAGCAAAACCAAATATATGGTTGTAGGTGCCAACACTCGTTCCCTGTCCCTGCGCATTAACGATTATGAATTTGAAAAGGTTAGCACGGCAGGTCCTTCTGCGACTGCACCCAAAGCGCGCCTCTTTAAGTGTTTGTTGAATTGTTACACTGCTGCAAACAGATTACTCAAGTATGAATGTGTAGTCTAAACGAACACAAGGAATGATTAAACAAACAACGCACACTACCTTGGACAGGCACAGAGACAGCGGAAACCAGCTACCAGGGCCTCCTTATCTGTGATGTCATAAGCCAGTGACGTCATTTGATCAACTCAGACTGGTGACCAACTCAGACCGCTACATTTCGCCGTCTGTTTTAATGTTAACCTCGTGTACACGATTTGTCAGATTTGTTCCTTCCCGAAACTGAAGAAGTCCTATAACGGGTGCAATGATTTAAGAGCAGAACGTCTTTACACCATAGTGACCTGTCGCCACAAAAGTTTTGAGCATTTGTTTTTTGTTATAAAGTCTTTTGTTTTATTGTTATATTCGTTTGTTTTTAATCATCATCTTCACTGATTAAACCAAGAATGGTTTGTTCCGGTCTCAAATAGGCAAAGATTAGAGGTGGTCACGCCAGCGCTTCCTCGGACGTCCCACACCTCTCCGTCCCCTCGGCTTATAGTTCCAGAGTTGTTTGGGGATGTGGCAGTCATCCATTCGACAAAGATGTTCCTACCAATTCAGCCGATACTGGGCGATCCTGTCGAGTATACTCATAATATTCAGCTCCTGCCGTATTCTTTTTTTTTTTTATAGCATGAATGCGTTGCTTTTGTCTGTCTTTGCTATTGTTACGATTATGTTTTTTTATATTGTATTTCGTATGTTTTTATTTAGTTCGTTATTATATATAATACAGCTGTCGCCGTTTCTCCGTCCCCAACTTCCATTGTAACCTATCGTAGCAAGTTCTTCATATCGTTGTAAGTTCTTCTAAATTTCTCGCAACCATTGCTTCCGCTACGTCATCTCACCAACTCCTCCGTGGACGTCCTCTTTTCCTCCTCACCGGTGGTATCCATTCCAGTATTTTGCGGGGCCATCTGTCATCTTCCGTTCTCTTCACACGCCCAAACCAAGTCAATTGCCTTCTTTCTATTTCATCTATTATTGTCCTGTCAATATTCATCTCGGCTCCAATAGTCTCATTTCTAATCTGTCTAATTTTGATCTTCTACAACTCCTCCTGAAGAAGTCCATTTCCGCTGCCATCAGTTTTTTGTTATTTACGTTTGAAACGTTCCAAACTTCTCCTCCATAAAGGATTACACTTTTGCACCATGCTATTATATATATGTTTTTTTTTCAATCACTTTCTGCTACAGTCCGTTTCTTGATGTATATAATACATTTAATATTTATACATAAATTTACCTCAAGATGTTATTTTTCTATTTGGAACATGTTTCGGGTACTATCTTGTTCCCATCCTCAGCCTTCCGGTTTTTTTGTCTGGTGAAGTACATATGTGTTGTTGGTTGATAACTGTGGCTTCTGTTGGCTTCTGGTATTTCAAGTTGGTTTTATTGTGTGTGATTGTGGTGTATGTGTTAGTTTTTTGTGTATTTTCAATGTTGAGTGTTTTAAATATTGTGTCATGTTTTGTATTGATTTGTATTTGTTCAGGTATTAGTTTGTTTTCTGTTTTATGTTTGTATATTTGTAAGTTTTCCCATATGTTCATTATGGTGCCTTTGTGTGGTATATGTTTTATTAGTGTTACATTGGTTATGTCTGGGAATTCATGTCCTGTGTTTATTGCATGTGTGGCTAAATTGGATTTGTATATTTCTGGTTTTTTGTATGCATTTAGGTATTCAAAATAACGTTTTTTCAGCTGTTTTTTTGTTTGTCCTATATAACATTTATTGCAATCTTGGCATTCAATTTTGTATATACCAAGTTGTTGTATTATCTTTGTTGTGTGAGCTATTTAGATTTTGTAATTTATTTTTATTAGTTTTGTATGCTATTTTTTTGTATTTCTTGTTATTCTTCTTTCCCATAGAAGAGAATTCAGCGTTCTTATAACGGTTCGCCCCTTGTTAACACGTTATTGAATTTCATCTTGCTGCTTCCCTCTTTGTGGAAAATAACGCCTAAGCATTTACTTGTTTCAACACCTCTTATATCCTGTCCACATCCAATTTGAAGTCCTTAACTTTAGTTCGTTATAATTTTGTTATTATTATTATTACTTTGTTTTTTATTACTTTTTTCTGTTATTTGGTTTATTTCATTTGCACAGCTATACGCGGTATATACTTTGCTTCAAATAATATATACTTGTATTTATTAAATGATCTATTTCAATTTACGACTTCCTAAAGGCTGCGGACGAAATTTACTGTTTTAAATCTGAAATTTCAACAAAGTTTCTATCGGTTTCAGTAGAATGCGTTAATTGAACACTGTTCATCATGATTAACACTGTATGCATACACACGGGCGCGCGCGCGCGCACACACACACACACACACACACACACACACACACACACACACACACACAATAAGAATAATTCACTAATTACAGAATGAATTCGAATAAAAAAAAGCAAAAAAAAAAAGAATTGACTTATTCTTTAATTTTAAACATTATGCTAGTAAGTAATGAGAAATCAGTGTTGGAGGGAGGGAGGGAGAGAGAGAGAGAGAGAGAGAGAGAGAGAGAGAGAGAGAGAGAGAGAGAGAGTGAGAGTGAGAGAGAGAGAGAGTAGTAATGAATGTCGCTACACACACATTGGTACTGCGACACACACACGATGCAGCAGCAGTATTGAGTGCAGCTGTAACAAACGCAGTTGTCACGCGAGGTTCTGCTGCAGAGCTCGCCTTGTAACGCGCCAGTGCAAACACCAGTCATGCAGCAGCAGTATTGAGTGCAGCTGTCACGCGAGGTTCTGCTGCAGAGCTCGCCTTGTAACGCGCCAGTGCCACTGACAAAACACCAGTCATGCTCTCTCTTCCATTACGCAAATACATATATCAAAAGATTGAGTGTGTTTTTCATAGCCTATATAGTTTATTAAGCGTATGATTCTATTAACAGAGACAAACTCTACCCCATAATGCATGAGTTTGGAATACCAGGCAAGCTGGTAAGATTAACGCAAGTGACCATGAGGCAGACTGAAGCCCAAGTAAAAGTGGATAGCCTACTAACTGAACCCATAAATATCACACGAGGACTAAAGCAAGGAGATGGGTTAGCCCCAACACAATTTAATATTGCATTGGAATATGTAATTAGAGGCTTATCAATTAATAGCTCCAATCTGTTAACAAATAAAACTGTACAAATACCCGCATATGTAGATGACATTAACATCATGTCAAGACGGATCGCGGCAGCTAAAGAAATATTTCTGGAGCTAAAAAACAAAGCCAAGGAAGTTGGGCTAGCCATAAATATAGATAAAACAAAAATGCTTATCCAAACAAGAAGGGAACAGGTTCATAACAACATTGAGATAGAGGAGGACACAATTGAAGTGGTGGATAATTTCACTATCTCGGAGTGAACCTAGAAAAGACTGGATCAGAGGACCCGGAGATCCAAAGACGGACCACCATGGCTAACAAGGCATACTTGCATTGCTGCCATAAGTCTGGGGATGTGCACAGGGGAAAAAAAGAAAATATATAGGACTGTCATCAGACCGGTGTTATGCTACGGGTGTGAGGCATGGACAATCACACAGAAAACAGTCGACATAGTAGACACATTTGTGCCGAGTCTAAAATAGATCGGCGCGTGTTCGATATTTAACGCCAAAGCAGACGAAAAATGCCGTACTGTGTTTAACAGATACACGCAAACTATACGGTAATAAGGTATTTAAGTGTGCCCGGTTAGTGCTGCACTCTAGTGCAGGACACTGATTACGGGCAAACTATAGCCGGAACTGCGTTTCTAAAAATTGTCTCTGGCTGGCCGACTAAGCGTTCGCTTCGTCTACATTTTCCTCCGACAGAAAGGAGTTTTTAGTTTACCATCTTCTTCATCTATGGCAGGCTAAACTACTACAGATCTGCGGGTCCTCCGCTGAAGACGGGGAACAGCTCCAACCTGAACCATTAACATCCAGACTCTCTCTCTCAACTTCATCTGCCGGAGGAGAATAGCGATTACGAACCACCAACACCCTATCATGTAGACCAGGAGATCACCACTTCACAACCATGGAAAAAATAAGGTGACATCAATCCATATTATATTTTTTTACACAGTGTGATGTAACCCACTAGAACCAGTGGACATAGAGTCACTCTACAACAATGACTTTAAGTTTTAAACATTTTAATTGGGTCCCCGGTTAACGGGACAGAATAGTGCGTGGACTTGGGGGGGGGGAATCTTTTGTACATTTTGTAAATCTGTTGTATAAATTGTGAGCCCAGGGGTTGACATGTATCTGTGGCTGCTCACCATTCAGACGTGTAAATTTCCTTCTTATTTTCAGTATAAGGGTTTTATTAGTGCTACTAATTCATTCAATCAACATGTAATCTCACTGTTTCAATTTAGTTTTCATTTTATATTTTAATTTCTCATTTTTAAATTCAGTTTGGATTATATAGGGATAGAAGTTTATTTGGTAGTTAAGTCGGGTCACCAGTTTAATCCTGTATAGGTGCATTTTCATGCAGCGTTAAACATGCTGTTGGGACAGGTTGAGTTATGCACTATCTTGTCTAGGAACATGTCGGCCTTTGGGCCAAATTACTTTTAAAAGGTTATAAGGTTTATGACACGTTACTATTTTCAAGACTTAACAAAATTTATCAATATTTAAATTCTTTTAATTAATTATGATCACTGGGGGGTTCACTGTATTCTAATTATAATTACTCCAAGTCTAAGTGCTCAATGTGGCAGCACTTTCTAATAGTATCAGGCACTTTGCCAACTCTTGAATTTATTATGTCCTGGGGCCACTGGTGTTGCATACATAATCAGTTATACACATCAATATGTTATACACATATTAAGTATTTAAAACTAATATGGATATTTATCGATTGTTAATTATGTACCTCATGGCGTGGAAAAGGGTGTGGCAAGAGATAGATGTTATAATTGTCCTGTGTTGTGGAACATGTATATGTATTGTATATTCGTGTGTATTTTGGGGGTTATATATGTATTGTACATTCGTGTATATTTTTGGGGGGTTAGATATAGGGCTAAAAGAAAATATAAAACATAGGTTTTATATAAATTTATTTTCACGTACCATTTATACAAATAGAATATAAAACATGGGTTTTATATATAATTTTTTCATTTAACATTTTTAAGGAGAATTAATTTTTTCAATTAACATTTTTAAGGAGAACAGAGAATCCAAATGTTATAGTCATTGATTTTGTAAGTAACAGTGTCGAAGGAGATAATGTTTTTAGTTATAATAAAAAGATTTATTGGTCGTTAATTTTGTGAGTTTTAATTGCAAGTCCCGTCTCACTGGATCCAGCGCATTTTTGGCTTCTCAAGGGTTCGGCCTAGTTTTAATTATCTTGTGGCCCCTCTTTAGAAAAAAAAAAATTTTCAAAAAAAATTTTTTTTTACAAGTCAAAGTTAAAGAGGGGTTACATTTGGTAGCAGAGCGTGGTTGAGATTAGGGTCAACCCTTGGGTCCTTTGGGTGTGACGGGGCTTTCAAACTCCGGAAACATTTTGGGGTTCGAATAGAACTTAGAAGAATCTCTAAAAGTCCCTATATCTAAAAATGACTATGTCTTGTTAGGTTTAAGGTTTGTGTATTATATGTGTATATACTTGCCCGCCTGTTGGTATCGTTGAACGGTAGGTTGCCACGCGGTGTGAAATTTTAAAGGGGGAAAGTTCCTTTGGAAACGCGAATTATCGCAGATCTGTGCCTAGGTGGAGAAATGGTTCGCGTATTACCTTGCCCATAATAGGGGAGGTGTTTCATTTATGCGGTATGGCCCGATCGGCAGTCGGTCTCCTCCGAGATATGGGAGCCGAAGTCATTACAAATTTTTTTGGGAATTTGTCGTTGGTCGGTAGATTTTGTCATGTTGTGTGTTTGTGTGTGTGTGTCGCGTTCCTTAATGTGTAGTGTTGTTGAGAGCAGTTCAGGTAAGTGGGCTGGGTCCTCGCAACGGTAGGGGGACCCGCAGTCTGCTTAAAGGAAGAACAGTACTTAAGTATTTCCTGTGTTCTTATTGTCATTTGTTTTTCTACGGTGTTGTGTTTTTGTGTGCCGACCGCGAAGCTCGAGGATGAGTGTCCTACACCCCGAGCTGTTTTTGCGCGATGAAATAGAGTTCGAGCTACGGGCCCGGGGGAGAGACCCTAGAGGGACGGTTCTTGTATTACGACAGCAGCTCAGAGAAGCGCTGTCCGCGGGTGAAGCGCTCTCGAAGGTCACCATCGCCGACAAAGAGAGCGAGTTAGAGATTTGTAATGAGAAGTGGGAGGAGCTGCGAGAATTAGCTCGCTGCGTAGACAGTTTGGAGGAGGGACCGGGGTGCTCCATCGGCGTCCGGCGAATCCGGCAACGCCTGCAGCATGTAATACACAGGCTGCAGAATCTTGAAGAACAATGGGGGGATCTTGAGCCGGCCCATGATATAAAAGATCTCATACAACAGATCACCTCGACCCTGCAGGGGTCTCCACCGGCTAGACCGCCTACGCCGGCTCCAGTTGCGGAGTCCGTGGTCTCAGCAGTAGCTTCGTCATATAGAGCAATAGAGCCTGCTGCAAATACCCCGGTTCTCGCCGGTTTGGGGGCGGCGTCATATCATAAGCTGCCCAACCCACTGTCTCATATCATCCAGCAACTACCAGTCGTGGATGGACTGGATGTAGAAAAATTATTACCATTTTTCAGAACAGTTTTTTCAGTTGGTCGATTACCCGGGCATGTCCGATCGCACTGTGCTCGAACTCATTTTCCCTTATTGTCGCGGGCCCATGGCTGAGAGGGTGGCGGACGTAATGCGTCGTAGAGGTGGAGTGGCGGAGTTCCACCAGGTGGTGTTGGAGGCGTTCGTGCCCGGTAGACTGATGGAGCAGTTACGGCATCGACACTTTTATCGAGTGCAGGCGCGGGGCGAAAGTCTGGCCCAATTTGTACAACGCATCCGAGAGGTAGCCCGAATACTGGGACTGGGCATGTCGGAGGAGGAAGTGGTCCAGAATATTCTTGACGGCGTCTCCTCCGAGGACAGATTGCGTCTGGTTTTTGCTGAGCGGCCGCGGTGGTTTGCGGACTTGGACCGGCTGTGTGTAATGACCAAGGCCATCCAGATGAGCGACCAGGCGAGGGAAGACAGCAGTGGGGAACTACCCAGACCTCAGAGATCGGAAGGACGCAGTGAGCCTTTCTTCCCCCGACAGGTCCAGTCAGTTCGAAATCGCGAACAAAAGAACGAAATAACCTGTTACAATTGTAACCGCCCGGGACACGTGGCTAGATCTTGCACTCGAGGGCGCGCGCGTCCAGCACCTCCTTCGTCTAGACACTTACCAAAAAACTAAGTAGACAGGGGAAGATATGTCGGAGGACGTCTTCCCCTCGCTCTAAATCTGTTCAACTTCCGACTACCTCCAGGCAATTGTTAGAATCCGACTCTTCCGACATCATAGGTCCGGTCCAGTACCTCTCAACACCTTTCAGTATGCCCCTTTCTGTCGCTCGAGGTAAAAGGGGGTCAGCTCAGAGCCTTAGTTGACTCCGTTCAGCCCGATCCATCATCTCATCTCGGGTATACGCGGACCTTGATAAGCAGGGCTTGATCAAAGGGTCGAACCTGTCGTCTGTAGTATGCTGGACTGCATCCCGGGAAATCTTGCCTATCTCCCAGGTGATTACCTTCAAAATTAAAATCGATGGGTTTTCTTGGGTGTGGCCTTTTCTGGTTTCTCCTGCTCTGGGAGTGGATTGTATTCTTGGTGCCGACTTCATCGCGAAAAGTGGTCTCGTGCTGGACGTCCAAGCGCACCAATGTTACTTTAAGTTTAATCGGGGAGCTCGTATTCCGTTCCTTGGGTACCAGGGAGCTAAGCCGGGTATCCAAGAGGTAGCTTGTCCCGATTCTGCACGAGATCATCTCACTCCATCCCAGCAGAGGGCCTTAGACCGTTTGTGTGAGGAGTTTCCCGAGGTGTTAACTCCTACCTTGGGACTCACACACCTGCTGGAGTACAAGATACGTCTAACAGACTCCAAAATAGTAAGGTCACACCCTTACAAATTCGCACCTCCGAAGATGACCATTCTGCGAGAGAAGGTTCAAGAGTTGTTAGAACAAGGGGTGATTGAACCTTCTCATTCTAGCTATGCCAGTCCAGCATTTTTAGTACCAAAGCCAGGGGGTAAGCAACGTATGGTCATAGATTATCGGAAGTTGAACTCCAATATCGAGGTGGATTCTGTTCCCCTCCCAGACTTACATTTGGCCTTTGATTGGTTCAGTGGGGCCAGGTATTTCACAATAATCGATCTCAATGCGGCCTATCACCAAATTCCGCTGGCCAAAGAGAGTAGACCATACACGGCCCTTTGTGTACCCTGGAATTTGTACCAATACACAAGGGTTCCCATGGGTTTGGCTGTGGGGGCCCAGACACTCACTCGTCTTCTCGATACCGTTTTTCACGATGTGAAATTCAGGTTTGTGTTTAATTACCTAGATGATTTGTTGGTATATAGTGAGACATTCGAAGATCATCTGGGTCATCTCAGAGAAGTGAAGTGTCGGTTAAGGAGATCTGGCCTCACTGTCAATCCCGAGAAGGTTCGTTTCGCCCAAGAGAGTATTTCTTTCTTGGGCCACTTGGTTTCACACCGGGGAGTTACTGTCGACCCCGAGAGGACACAGGGCGTCCGTGACTTCCCTCCCCCTAGGGATGCGAAGGGCATAGCGAGATTCGTAGGTATGGTCAATTTTTACCGTCGATTCATACCTAATATCGCTGAGATTGCCGCACCCTTGAACGAACTAAGGAAGAAGGGCGCTAAATTTACATGGGGTGAGAATCAACAGAAGGCTTTCCACACCTTGAAGGAAGCCATCATCTCCCCACCGGTGTTACGGATGCCCGACTTTTCGAAGCCGTTTATACTACAGACGGACGCGAGTTCGGTTCTTTCCCAAGTTGTTGATGACGCTAGGCAGCCTGTGGCTTTTATTTCCCGGACATTGACCCAGCAAGAACGAAAATCATCTGTCTATGAGCTAGAGTGTTTAGCTGTTGTGTACGCTCTAGACAAGTTCAGGCGTTTCCTGGAACATGCTGAGTTCCTGCTCGAGACCGACAATCAGGCTTTCTCTTGGCTTCTGGCTCATCCCCGGCAACTGGGTAAAATTGGTAGATGGGTGGTAAAGATCTCATCCTTTAAGTTCAAAGTGCAACACATTAGGGGATCTCAAAATGTAGTTGCAGACGCCTTGTCCCGCATGTTTTCCCAGCCCAGTGATGCCCAATCTGAGCAACCCTGTTCCGTTCTGTTAGGCTTTCCATTAGCCTTCACTGATGTGTTACCCCATCAGTTAAACGACGAAGAGCTGGGTCCAGTCATCCAAAATATAAAGGAGGGTAACGTACAGGCCCCTTGCTTCTTGTCCAAGGGAGTCCTCTGTTGTAGAGAAAGAAAAGGACGTGCCCCTAAGATCGTGCTGCCTAGCAAGTTAGTGCCCATGGTCTTCAGTTATTACCATAATTCCCCAGTAGGAGGCCACAAGGGAATTTCTAAGACCATTTCCAGTATTAGGACACATTTTATCAGGAAGGGCATGGATAGGGACATCGCGACCAGGGTTAAGAGCTGTCATCTATGTGGCTTGAGCAACCCTGCCCAGAACACCAAGTTAGGGTTGTTGTCATCTGAGGTGGCGAGCAGACCGATGGAGAAGTTGCTCATCGACTACGTGGGACCATTCCCCCGTTGCAAGTCAGGTAATGCTTACCTGCTTGTTTTTGTGGATGCTTTTTCAAAGTTTGCCTGGCTACTGCCCTTACGGCAGGAAACCGCTCGTTTAACCATAGCGCGCTCCAGAACAAAGTATTTCAGCATTTCGGTCCTCCGACCATCATCGTCTCGGACAATGGCCCGCAGTTCATTTCGGGTTAATTCCGGCGAATGTGTTTCGCCAGTGGGATCAAACACGTAACCACTTCCCCTTATTACCCACAGCCGTCCCATGCGGAGAGATTCAATCGGAACCTCCGTTCCGCCCTGATTGCTTATCACGCTGAGCAACAGACCACCTGGGATCAGAATCTGAAGTGGTTACAATTAGCTTTTAACACGGCCCGACACGATAGTCATCAGGCCGTGCCCTTTGAAATCCTGTTTGGATTCTCGCCCGCACGAGCGCACGAGCGGGTCCGTCGACGTTATAATCAGGGGCGAATTCCAAACCCCTTCCGGATTGGCGACTGGGTGTATTGCTAAAGCCACCCACTCAGCTCAGCCGCAGACAAACGTGCCGCAAAGTTGTGTTACCGCTGGTCAGGGCCATATCGCATCCTGGGGTTCACGTCACCGGTGACGGCCCGGCTGGGCGTACCGGGGGACGATTCTAAAATCATGGTAACTCATATTTCTAAATTGAAGCTCTGTCGGAGGGAACTTGCTGACTAATAAAAGTGGGGAGGGGTAAGATTGGGGGGTTTCCATGTGTGTTGGAACGGTGATCCTTCGGTGGTGTGTGCTCCGGGGAAAATGTAAGAACCTGATATGGTAGCGGGTAGATGTTCACCACAATCCGGGTGGTGTATGTCTACTTCAGGGATGCGCCCCTGCCTGCGCGAGCCTTGGCTTTCTCCATTCGTCCTTATTTCCGGAGGGAGCCATGTCCTTACCTTAAGTCCCAGACCGTTAATAAATCCTTGCCCTTTCCATCTTCCCGATTTTCCTATCCTTCACCTTATAAAAAAAAAAAAAAAAAAAAAAAAAAAAAAAAAAAAAAAAAAAAAAAAAAAAGGAGTTAGAGAGTGGAGCGAAACGTGTCGCGTGGATGAGGTCGGTCGAGTACTTCGTCCACTCGGTACGTTTTGGGCATGCCCTTGGAGCACACATGTAATAGGTTATAAGAAGGATATTCACTTGAGTAGGCAAACATTGTCATGGAAACCTCCTCCCCCGTTATCTCCCTGGTCCTGGTGGACATAGGTGGATTATGCTTTATTTAGTTTGAAGGGGTTAGTCCCCGTGGATTATAGGGCATGGGTCCCTGTTGAGGTAGCCTCGGAGTTCCCGCATAAGTGGTCAAGCCTCAGGAGTTCAGAACTCAGGGTGCACCTGAACACTCTTACTTCTTTTCTTCTTCTGTCTTTCTTGCTGCATGCTGGCCCTGATCAGGTCAGTGTGTAGTGCCAACACTCTCGCATACTACACGTCTTCTTTCTGTATTTTCGATTTCCTTCTGAGCCACTGCTCTCCTGAGAACAAAGGCAACTGGGAAAACCGAGGAACACCTACGTTGTTGTAAAAAACATTGGGGTACACTGCAGGGTGCTCCTCTGTCTAAGTGTGGGGCAACTATGTTGCCCTTTTGGGGTGGGGGTGTGCCGAGTCTAAAATAGATCGGCGCGTGTTCGGTATTTAACGCCAAAGCAGACGAAAAATGCCGTACTGTGTTTAACAGATACACGCAAACTATACGGTAATAAGGTATTTAAGTGTGCCCGGTTAGTGCTGCACTCTAGTGCAGGACACTGATTACGGGCAAACTATAGCCGGAACTGCGTTTCTAAAAATTGTCTCTGGCTGGCCGACTACGTTCGCTTCGCCTACATTTTCCTCCGACAGAAAGGAGTTTTTAGTTTACCATCTTCTTCATCTATGGCAGGCTAAACTACTACAGATCTGCGGGTCCTCCGCTGAAGACGGGGAACAGCTCCAACCTGAACCATTAACATCCAGACTCTGTCTCTCAACTTCATCTGCCGGAGGAAAATAGCGATTACGAACCACCAACACCCTATCATGTAGACCAGGAGATCACCACTTCACACCCATGGAAAAAATAAGGTGACATCAATCCATATTATATTTTTTTACACAGTGTGATGTAACCCACTAGAACCAGTGGACATAGAGTCACTCTACAACAATGACTTTAAGTTTTAAACATTTTAATTGGGTCCCCGGTTAACGGGACAGAATAGTGCGTGGACTTGGGGGGGGGGGATCTTTTGTACATTTTGTAAATCTGTTGTATAAATTGTGAGCCCAGGGGTTGACATGTATGTGTGGCTGCTCACCATTCAGACGTGTAAATTTCCTTCTTATTTTCAGTATAAGGGTTTTATTAGTGCTACTAATTCATTCAATCAACATGTAATCTCACTGTTTCAATTTAGTTTTCATTTTATATTTTAATTTCTCATTTTTAAATTCAGTTTGGATTATATAGGGATAGAAGTTTATTTGGTAGTTAAGTCGGGTCACCAGTTTAATCCTGTATAGGTGCATTTTCATGCAGAGTTAAACATGTTGTTGGGACAGGTTGAGTTATGCACTATCTTGCCTAGGAACATGTCGGCCTTTGGGCCAAATTACTTTTAAAAGGTTATAAGGTTTATGACACGTTACCATTTTCAAGACTTAACAAAATTTATCAATATTTAAATTCTTTTAATTAATTATGATCACTGTATTCTAATTATAATTACTCCAAGTCTAAGTGCTCAATGTGGCAGCACTTTCTAATAGTATCAGGCACTTTGCCAATTCTTGAATTTATTATGTCCTGGGGCCACTGGTGTTGCATACATAATCAGTTATACACATCAATATGTTATACACATATTAAGTATTAAAAACTAATATGGATATTTATCGATTGTTAATTATGTACCTCATGGCGTGGAAAAGGGTGTGGCAAGAGATAGATGTTATAATTGTCCTGTGTTGTGGAACATGTATATGTATTGTATATTCGTGTGTATTTTGGGGGTTATATATGTATTGTACATTCGTGTGTATTTTTGGGGGGTTAGATATAGGGCTAAAAGAAAATATAAAACATAGGTTTTATATAAATTTATTTTCACGTACCATTTATACAAAGAGAATATAAAACATGGGTTTTATATATAATTTTTTCAATTAACATTTGTAAGGAGAATTAATTTTTGCAATTAACATTTTTAAGGAGAACAGAGAATCTAAATGTTATAGTCATTGATTTTGTAAGTAACAGTGTCGAAGGAGATAATGTTTTTAGTTATAATAAAAAGATTTATTGGTCGTTAATTTTGCGAGTTTTAATTGCAAGTCCCGTCTCACTGGATCCAGCGCATTTTTGGCTTCTCTAGGGTTCGGCCTAGTTTTAATTATCTTGTGGCCCCTCTTTTGAAAAAAAAAACAATTTTTTTTACAAATCAAAGTTAAAGAGGGGTTACACATTTGAAAGGAAAATCATCAGACGCATTACAAAAAATGGCTCATGAAGACTGAGATACAACAATGAATTGTATCGAATATCTAAAGAGATACCAGTCTCAAAATTTATAAGAATGCAAAGATTGCGTTGGGTCGGACATGTTATGAGAATGGAGGATGGCTGGAACCCCAAAAGGGCTCTGGTGGGTGCATGGGAGGGAACGAGACCTAGAGGTAGACCGAGGAAGTATGGCGTTGAAGAGGACGCGAGGGACATGGGGATAAGAAACTGGAGGAGGGTTGCAGTGGATAGAGTAGACTGGAGGCGGAGATTGGTAGAGGCCAGGGCCCGACTAGGGCTGTAGCGCAATAGGAGTAGGAGGAGGATATAGTTTATTAGTCTGAAGACCTCTAACCTCTGAAGAAGCCTTTTAAAGGTGAAAACCGGTTCAGCTTGTAAGGTAAAAATTTATGTTTTTACTTATAAAAAACTTTTTGTTCCGAGTCGTTAATGTAATAGTTGTATTTAGTTTATTATAGTCTTTGATTATATGCTTCACAATTGTCACTCGGGGTTCTCTAATGAGCAAATAATTACCTAATATTAAAATTGATCTAATAATAAATGTCATCACCATCATCATTAAAATACGCCATAGGCAAGGTGGCGCGTGTTCCGCCTTCAAAAATCGTCCGGGCATCTCTTCCTGGCTCCCATAGGTTCGTATTGCAGACTTGTTTGGCCAGTCTAGATTCTGACTGGGGGTCGAGGGAATTTGGAGAGGTAGTACCTTTGTACCGAATTGACTGGGCTCTGATCCTCACAAATTCCCAGGGTTGGAAGATGTGATGTCAGCTCCCAAAGAAGCCCATAGCCTCTCTCCAGCCAAGAGCGTGCTGCATGGTGAAGTGGCACATCCTACAAGAGGTGACCTTGTTGGAGCAGAAAAGTACGGATCTAGACTCAAAGGTCGATAAATATTTCTGGTGGAGGCAGCAGTAGCCACCAGTACCAAGTTAGGGCGTAAGGGAAATGATCCTGGACTGGGTTATCTTTGGAATATTACAGGCGGGAACGTAATTGGATTTAATCGGCTGTAATACCGCGTCCTATTGTTGTGGGATTACATTTTGCTTCTGCCTTGCAGTTAGGTGTAATACTGCGTCCTATTGTTGTGGGATTACATTTTGCTGCTGGCTTGCAGTTAGGTGTAATACTGCGTCCTATTGTTGTGGGATTACATTTTGCTGCTGGCTTGCAGTTAGGTGTAATACTGCGTCCTATTGTTGTGGGATTACATTTTGCTGCTGGCTTGCAGTTAGGTGTTGGGGCATCAAAGGCTACGGGAAGACAACCCTGAATAACAATGACCGGGAGTCATGGCCCGTAAGGGGGCAGCACCCCACATGACTTACCCATCTATAGACTGGTATCATATAATGGGGAAATTAATTTACTCAGAAATTTGAAAGAACA
Organism: Magicicada septendecula; assembly: GCA_034769895.1. NCBI lineage: Eukaryota > Metazoa > Arthropoda > Insecta > Hemiptera > Cicadidae > Magicicada > Magicicada septendecula. The sequence continues at coordinate 14,311,802 of CM068373.1, read as the reverse complement.
CAGCCGGACGGAGATCTTACAAACAACGGTGGGAAGAACATTTAGAATGAATGTCAGATACCAGACTGGCCAAGCAAGTGTGGAAATACAAACCTATAAGAAACAGGTGTGTCCTACCTGGACCCAGGAAGGACCTTTGAAGTCGGAACAAGTAGCACCTTCCCTATGCCGCGCTGTGAAGACGATGATGAAATGTAAAGACATAATTGAAACGGCAGTCGTTAACGGCTGATTAGGCAGTACACTAAAAGATGTACCAAAAGATAAACTAACGTTTAAAAAAGCAGGCATTCCGAGCAACAGAAAAAGTCAGCCGTATTAGCATGAATGATGAGATAAGATGAGCGATAAAATATAGATGTGTACCGAAAGACAGAAGTGTGGATAAAAAAGAAGAATGGAGAAAGGAAAGAATGACGCTTCAGATGTAAGATTCCGTAAAACCCCCCACAAAGTTTACTTCAAAGTTTTCTACTGTAAAAATGTAATTTAGAAGACTAGGAGAGTAAAGTTATCTTTAATGTTTTGTAAATTTTAGTAGTACACAAGTAACAACAAGTAAACGAGTACTACAAGTATTAGGAGCATTACGAGTACACAAGTAACAACAAGTAAACGAGTACTACAAGTATTAGGAGTATTACGGGTACACAAGTAACAACAAGTAAACGAGTACTACAAGTATTAGGAGTATTACGGGTACACAAGTAACAACAAGTAAACGAGTACTATAAGTATTAGGAGCATTACGGGTACACAAGTAACAACAAGTAAACGAGTACTACAAGTATTAGGAGTATTACGGGTACACAAGTAACAACAAGTAAACGAGTACTACAAGTATTAGGAGCATTACGGGTACACAAGTAACAACAAGTAAACGAGTACTACAAGTATTAGGAGCATTACGGGTACACAAGTAACAACAAGTAAACGAGTACTACAAGTATTAGGAGCATTACGGGTACACAAGTAACAACAAGTAAACGAGTACTACAAGTATTAGGAGCATTACGGGTACACAAGTAACAACAAGTAAACGAGTACTACAAGTATTAGGAGTATTACGGGTACACAAGTAACAACAAGTAAACGAGTACTACAAGTACTAGGAGCATTACGGGTACACAAGTAACAACAAGTAAACGAGTACTACAAGTATTAGGAGCATTACGGGTACACAAGTAACAACAAGTAAACGAGTACTACAAGTATTAGGAGCATTACGGGTACACAAGTAACAACAAGTAAACGAGTACTACAAGTATTAGGAGCATTACGGGTACACAAGTAACAACAAGTAAACGAGTACTACAAGTATTAGGAGTATTACGGGTACACAAGTAACAACAAGTAAACGAGTACTACAAGTACTAGGAGCATTACGGGTACACAAGTAACAACAAGTAAACGAGTACTACAAGTATTAGGAGCATTACGGGTACACAAGTAACAACAAGTAAACGAGTACTACAAGTATTAGGAGCATTACGGGTACACAAGTAACAACAAGTAAACGAGTACTATAAGTATTAGGAGCATTACGGGTACACAAGTAACAACAAGTAAACGAGTACTACAAGTATTAGGAGCATTACGGGTACACAAGTAACAACAAGTAAACGAGTACTACAAGTATTAGGAGTATTACGGGTACCCCAAGTAACAACAACTAAACGAGTACTACAAGTGTTAGGAGTATTACGGGTACACGAGTACGAAGCCACTTTTTGGTGCTGAATTTCGTTTCCGCGCATGTGCCGATTGCCATACAAGTACGAAACGAAGCAAAACAGCGAGGTTCAGAATATCTCTATGCCAAAGAGACGAAGCTGTTTTTAATAAATGAAAGTCATACTGATGTTACACTTATTCTCGTGTGTTATGCAGATATATAATACAGGTTATATAATAACAAATTATATATTATACTAGTCACCAACTTGGTAAATTTTGAAAAAGCGAATTATATTGTGTTATAACCTGCAGAGTGGCTGATAGTTGATGGGCCATATATAGTGCTTTTTGTTAATGTAATTTCGGAGATGATTTTAACGTCACTGCATATCTCACGTAAATGTTTTTGACATTCTTTGTTTTGTTATTACGTGCACTCTAAATTTCATTGCCTGAGTTTCGCATCTGATTTGTCTAACCAAAATGGAATCAATATTTAATATTAAATCTACGTCAGTTTGTTTACTTTTAGTTACAACTTAAATTAGTATTCCCAAAGGGAGATAGACCAATAAATTCTCTTGTTTCTTATTTTCTTTTAAACAGTAACAGCTTAAAAAAGTTACAGTGTAAAGTAACACTGTTAATACTTTTAGTTTCAATTTATTTCTTATAACAAATTACATAATATAGGTACAGGTAGGCCTATAGCCTACGTAGGTATATAATAACAGGTAGTTGTACGTGTTATTTTTTTGGAGCGGTATCGTTCATACCTGTTATTTTCAAACACTAGTTTAGCACACCTCTATTAGTGTACTGATATTTCGGGTTGTGTGAATAAACCGTGCGTTAATAATTTATGCTGATATTTAATTGTATCCAATGTAAATATCGTATACGAGTACACACGCGCATGCGTGCAGATCACGAGCATTCTTATTTATTTATGTGCGCGTGTAGTGCTGAGTCCGTGAAATCTTATCTTGGTTTGGTGTAATTAACAACAAACTGATAGCGCTGGCGAGTCATTCCACGCGTGCACCGAGTGCCGAGTGCCGAGTGAGTCTTAAATCTCACATTCGTTCGGCATGAAAATATTTTCACCCACGACGCGTTGAGTGATCTGTAGTCCTACATGGACTGAGATGACGCCGTATCGAATACAATATTCGTCTATCTGAAAGATTAAAGGAGTACTTTCATTTTATTAGATTTTATGAGACAGCAATGTTCTCTCATCGCTCTTTGTTACGCAACATGATGCTACGGTATACAATATAGCTCTTTATGCACCTTCAGAGAAACCCGTTTGTCACCTGATGTGTGGGGCTCACACCCACTAAAAACCCACCTCTTATTCAAGACATAGAGAAACCATCGTGGAACCACTTAACGTATTACAGTAGAGCGTCGATAATTCGGACTAATTGGTGTTCGACCCAGTCAGGATTATCGATTTGTCCGGATTTTCGAACGTATACAAAAAAAAAATCACTACTTAAAGTATAAGGATAGACGGGGTACTTACGAAAATTCAGCGTTAGGTTATGTTGTATATTTTAAGTATTACCATTTAGTTTTGTTTTTGTATCGCTGCTAGTTACTGAAATAGTTGTTACGTTTCAAAGTTTCCACTTAAAAGAAAACACCTTGAGGCTCCCTTTCGCTAGTGAAAGTGAGTTTTGGCTAAAGTCGTCACCCTTAAAAATTGTAAATACTTAGTAAACAACTGAATAGTATATAAATGGAATGAAATATCCAAACGATCATCAATCCCAGAGGGTTGCAGTACGACAGATTGTCAGTGACCGGCTCGTTGAATAGTTGACTAGATGTAAACTAGTTAAAGTAGAGAATTAATTTATAATTGTAGCCTACGTAAAGAAGCTGTTAAAGTGTTAATGAAGAGTCAGTATTATAAAGTACCAAAGAATAGAATTTCAGAAGAATTAATGTAAAAGGAAATAGAATAACTAGTAGCATTGCATTGTATCAAGTACAGTAATTTAAACAGACATGAATCAGCGCGCAGGTTGTAGTGGGGGAGAAGACGGCAGCAGTGAGAAAGGCACGAGAGAGGAAAATGTCTACTAACGCAGTTGAAAATATTGGTCTACTCTCTGAATTGTCAATAAGACGCGAATGTGACAAGAGTAATCTATTTTGACACGGGTTGACTTTTTATACCTAATGTGCCGAACTTACGCTTCTTTAATAATTAAAGACGAAAGATAATAGTTAAATTTACGTTTTTCTCTGTAAAAGTAGTAAAATTTGAAAACTGATATCGCTTATAATGACAGCTGAAATAAAGCAGTTACACTGCTTTGTGGATTCACAATTATTTTCGTTTTATTATATTTATAACTTTATTTATTTAATTTTCTATTGTCTATGATTTTTATAGTGTTTTGAAAACTGATATCGCTTACAATGACAGCTGAAATAAAGCAGTTACACTGCTTTGTGGATACACAATTATTTTCGTTTTATTATATTTATAACTTTATTTATTTAGTTTTCTATTGTCTACGATTTTTATAGAGTTTTCAATTGTTTATTTTTAATTTTTAACGTTTTTATGTATTTATTGTTTTTTACATTTCATTAGCTACATTTTTAATTATATTACTAAATACTTTACCAAACTAAATTTTACAGCCCTACCAAAACACACACACGCGCGAGCGAGCGCGCACATATGTAACTTACTTTTTACTAACTTACCTAACTTTTTACTAACCAATTATTCTTATAATTGGAAAATTCTTTTGTTATTCTTTTAATTGTTTTTAAGGTTTTTACCTAAAATTTGGTTACCTACAAATTTGGTTGTAGGTAAGTTTTGATTTCGATTACGACAGTAAACGTGGACATTTTGTAAGACGAAACAAGCGTCAGACACAACAGAAAGAAACAATGTAGGCCTAATAAAGATTTCCATTATTTTGTAAACAGTGACTTGGCGTGTTGTGTCTGTTGCAATGTTTCTCGAAAGTCGAGGCTAGACATCAACAATCGTTGTATATTTTGGAATGTGTACACTTTGTGTACATGTTACGATTCACGAAAAACGTAGGCTAGTAATATATGATCCACCTTGCTCTGGCATCTTAATTTGTTTGTATAAGTAACATTAATAACAGCCTCGTACGTGAAATGATTTTGTGTGTGTGTGTTTAAAAAACAAGCACATGTAAACTATCCGTAAAGAACCGGAGAGACAATATTAATGCAACAATTAGACTGAAACTATTTAAGTACCATAGAGCACATTTACTTACATGCAATTACAATAATTATTTAGGTCAGTTCTTCACCCTACTAATATTTCCTTCACTGTTATCACCGTTAGCCTATTATCACTATCACTCAAGTTGCCTTCACTGCTGCTATCTCGTCTTACATTATTTTCTAAACCATCTGTTACAGTATCCCTTATTTGGTTCGATCTCACGTAGTCATTTTAAATTTTCATTACGTCACGTCTTGATCTCTAGTCTGCAGGAGAAATACAATAAAATTCCTTTGACACTGTCCACAGAAAAATGCACGGTTTTTCTTTCAGCACGCTTCTTCACGGTTGCCCAAGTCAGTTCCATAGGATTAAAATCCGGCTGATAGTGTAGAAGTTATAAAACAGAATGTCCTTGGTTTGCCAAAATAGCATCTATTTTAAAAGTTTTGTAAGTTGGTTTGTTTTGTTTAATTAGTGCATACAGCTCAGGCTTTAACATAGATGGACTACAAGGAATGTTATGGTTTTTTAACCAGTTAATCATGTCTGCTTTTTTTGTTAATGATATTGGAGGTGGATTTATTTGTACATTGTGGTAGGAGGCATTATCTATTACTATTACGCTGTTCTTATTAAAATGAAATGAAACTAAACGCTTCATATTTGATGAATACTGATGTTTTTTGAAAAGTACTCACACAATAACCTCCACAGCGTCTCAGAGAAAACTAAGCTATGTTTCTCTGTTGACTAGGGATGGAACGTTCCAGGTGGAACGGTTTTCGGAATGGTTTTTTGTTTGGAACGGTTCGGAACGGAACGAGAGTCTTGAGTTTCTCGTTCCACCTACTGGAACGAAAACAAACGAGATTTCACTTCAATCATTGGGTTCCGGTTTCACGTTCGTTCCACCACTGTTATAGAGGTCTTGTCCAAAATTATAGTTCCTTCCTCCTGTCACAAACAATTATGACCACCTATACACAATGATGTAATAGGCATTTTGCAATATCCACTTATTTTACCATACTGCTTATTCAACAAAGAGTGACTAATCCTTATTGTTTAGTCTCAAGCTGACAGAATCGCACGACATGACTGCACCTGAATAAACAGATACTGTATTACATTACCGACGGTCAACGAAAATTCATTTATTTGAGGTTTCGTTTCTCTGAATATTTACCTAAAAATTTTTTAAAAAAACAAATTCCTTTCAGGTACATAAACACACATCAATCCAGAAGAGAAAGATAATAAGGTGTATCCCACAATCCAAGCATTATCGTAATCAAGAACAAAAAATCCTTCCAACATCAGGCTTGACTGCCTGAGGAAGGGGACTGTTAGATCCTCGAAACATGTAGCGATATTGTAATTTTAAGAATAATTTTTTCCAATAGACTGATAATTGTTATAAATTTTATAAATTGATTTTAATTTTTAAAAAATATATTCAATAAATGTTTTTAATAATTTTTGTTTTTTAAAATTTTTAAATTTTTAACCTGCTGGATGAACCAAAAAAATACAAATATAAAATTTCCTCTTCGTTGCGATACTTTAATAAGGCTACCTTCCGACTTGGATTTTTCCGACTAAACTTTTAATAAGAAATACCCCACTATTCTCCTTTTAACAGAATGAGTTTTTCCTAATTATTGTCACTTCCCGTCTTTCAGTTACTTCAGTGTTATTCTAAAGTTAGCACGCGACGCACTTTTGTGAATTTCCAAAGTGATTTACGTGATCGCGCTTTGAGTAAGTTGTGTTCTATTTTTTTTCGTTGATATGTCTAAAAGATTTAAAATAAACCCCATTTGGGATCATTTCACTTCCCAAAATGAAAACTTAGCAACTTGCAACTTGTGTAAAAAACTAGTGAGCTACAAATCAACTATCGGCAATCTAAAGAGACACATTCAAAGGAACCATCCGGCGGTTAATTTAATGTACATTGACGGAAACGCTGAACGTATTTCAAACTCGGATAACGTTCTTGTTGAACCAACAACATCTGTTACCATACCTGTGCAGCACTGCCCCTCACCAGCTCCGCAAGTCCAAGCGACCGCATCAAATGAAGTGAGTACTTTTTTTAATACTGAACTAACACCCAATCCTGTTTCTGAGGAAAAAGAAACTTCCGCTGTTGATAGTCAGAGCCACACAAAAGTTTTAAAACAGCCGAAAATAACTTCAATAAAAAAATTTTCAGCAAAAGATCAAGCTTCGATCGACCAACAACTACTGAAATTATTTATTTGTGACTTCCAACCATTTTCAATTGTGGAAGATAGTGGTTTTCGAGCGTTTGTACATGCACTGAACCCTTATTATGTGCTCCCAAATCGGAAAAAAATAGCAATTATTTTATACCGGCAATGTATGAAACATGCCAAAGTGAAATAAAGATGGTTTTGACTAATGCGTCAAAAGTTACTATCACTACAGACTGTTGGACTTCCAAAAACAATGAGTCCTTCATCGCAGTAACTGCGCATTTTATTCTGGAAGCCGAACTAAAAACTATTCTCCTTTCTTGCCACGGTATGGACGCAGCACATACTGCTGAAAATTTAGCTTCGGAAATTAAAATGGTGATGGCGCATTGGGACATTACAGACAAAATAGTTTTAGTTGTCTCTGATAATGCTGCTAATATTACAGCAGCCATTGAGCAACATCTTAAGCTAAAACATTTGGGATGTGCAGCACATAAATTAAACTTGATTGTTGACGCAGCGCTCAAAGAACCGTTGGTTGCTGAAATTATTTCGAAAGTAAAAACTATTGTTCGATACTTTCGTAAGAGCCCCAAGGCTTTCAAGCTGTTTAGTGACAACCAAATTAAAGAGGGGATCCCAACTCCGAAAAAATTGATAATGTCTGTGCCGACGCGTTGGAACTCGACATATGACATGTTCCACAGATTTGTTGAATTGGAAATTCCACTCAAAACAACATTGGCGCTGACCGACAAAGTTTTGCCAATAATTGCTGCAACAGAGTGGGTAATAATGAGAGAGGTGTGCCTTATTCTCGAACCTTTTAAAAAGCTGACAGAAAGGCTCAGCTCTCAAAAGTACCCAACGGCATCTTCTATGATTGTGTGTATATTGACGGGCTTCTCGACGTATGTTTCACATCATTAAACGATGCTGATTATGCACATTTCGATAGTTCAGTGAAATCAATGATTGGAACATTAATTGAAGAAATACAAAGAAGAGACCGGTTTGGTATGCTACAACAAAGCAGAACTTTGACAATGTGCACTTATTTGGACCCAAGATATAAAGACGTGGCCTTCGGGGACCCCGACAATGCTAAGACAATAATTAAAAAAAAATTGATTGCACTAATTAAGAAAAACCTTGACGAAGATACAACGAAGAAAATGCAGAATCCAGATATCCAGGTGGAAGGAACGGAGGAGAAGAAATTGAATTTTTTCTAATCGTTCAGAAAAGCCGTCCAACAAAAATCTCCTAAAGGTAAATAATTATGTAATATTATAATTCCTATACAATATATAAATTTAATAAAATGATAACACCTTAACGCATAGATAACTTTTTACTTTTTAAATGGTAAAATTAATATTTTTATTACTTTTTTTCTCTGCAGAGACAAATGCGGCAGAATCAACTGCCATACTGGAGCTTGAAACATATCTGAGGGCCAGCGTTCTGTCTGAAGAAGAAGACCCAGTAAAGTGGTGGTACACTCAGGGCTACAAATTCCCATACCTCAACATACTGGCTAAAGAAATGATGTGTGTAGTTGCCACTTCTGTGCCTTGTGAAAGGGTTTTCTCAAAGGCTGGTATGATTTTAAACGAGCGTCGCACTAGATTATCAACAACAAAAACGGAAAAACTTGTTTTCCTTAATTCAAATATGAAGCAATAACTCTATTGTACATATGTATATAATTTAATTTGTTAATATTACTTTGTGTTAATTTATTGTGAATACTTGTAAGTAATCTGCATTATTTTCTACTTTTTATTATGTCTTTATCATAATAAATATATCTGTATTATTATATTGTACTTCCTTGACTGAAGCTCAATGTTTGAAATTTTATTACAATCATGTGTCTTCAATTTCACATTTTTGTTTTGTTTTGGGAAATAATTGTTTTCCCTAATTCATTTTTTGAATTATTGACTCAATTGTATATGTGTATATAGTTTAATTTTTAATATTATTTTGTGTTATTTTATTGTGTATACAGTCTGCATTATTTTGTACTTTTCATTGTGTTGCTATCATATTGAATATTTATTTTACCTTCTTTTTTTATAAATTATATTACAATATTAGTACATTGACAGTTTATTTGTAATCAAATTTAAAAATTATTGAGGTTCCGTAAAAAAAAAATAAGTAAAGAAAAACATTTATTTTCATCTTCCTTGACTGAAGCTCAATGTTTAAAATTTAATAACATGTTTGTTCAATTTCATATTTTAGTTTGTTTGAGGAAAAAGTAACACTTAGAATTCCATTTTTGTATTCCAGAGAATAAAAAATGTATGCAACAATAATTAATCTATTTTTTTATTTATTACCTGCTGTATGCTATAGTTTAATGTACCTATTAGGTAATTTATCTAAAAATAAAAGGAGTGGTGTCTTGTGATAACATTAAAAAACAAAAGAAGAGGGGAAGGAGGTGTGAACGGCAACATTTGAAAGTGAATCAGAAGAACGAGAATGGAACGGAACGAGAAATGGAACGGTTTTTCAGTCGGAACGGAACGATGGAACGCGTTCCTTTCAAAAGGTGGAACGACCCATCCCTGCTGTTGACGCATGCGCATTACATAACCTGCGCTGTTAGCACGAAAACGGTTGATTCATGTCTAGTAAACTTTACTTTTTGTAATTGTCTGGTGTTAGAATAAATCATTCTTTTGTTATCTTTTGAATTTCTTAATTCTTAATCGGGCAACGTACTCCTGTTACAATTTGCCTACCCACTCGAGCAAACAGTAAACTGTCAATACCTTTGTACAGTTGGTAACAGTTAGAAACATCATTTTCGCTATATTTATTCCAAACACTTACACAAATATTGTATAACAAATTTTTGTAATCACAAATTCTGAAGAAATTTAATTACGCAGATCAGAACTACGAAAAAAGTCAACTTTTTTTTAACAAGGCTTGAGGTGCTTTCATTGGAGGCCAGGTCTCTGAGTCTCTTTAGTAACAAAAGTTGGGTAGTAGAGCATTCGGGCTGCTTTTCCAGCCAAGACATTGCAGTTTCCAATGCGTTGAATGCATCGGCATGCACGGCTGATGCCTCATCAGCGATGTCTTCATTTTCGTCTGGGGGCTCGGCCTCAGCTATAGTATTAGTTATTTCTTCATAATTTAAAATTTGATATCCATGGTCATTTTTATCACTTTCTAACCACTCGCTTGCATCGTTTTCGTCGCAGTCTTCGAAACTTGGCATTAACTTTAATAATGCGTCCTTTTCGGGCTGCTGCTAGTATGTCTCTTATATGCTATTGCCCACTGAGTGCAGGATGCGCCTCTCTTTTCTTTTCTTTTCTTGCAAAACCAATTGACTGGGTGTAATAACGCGGTCCCATTCCTCCTTGTCACGAAGCAAAGCCTTAACTGCTTCCTCAGGTGTGAACTCCCCGAGCTCTCTCTCTTGACCATCTACTGTAATTGATAAAAGCGTGCAACGGATCTTCACGGGGAGAGCCACCGTACTGGCATTCTGGGTAGAGGTGGGCCGATATACCTGTAATAGGTATTTTGGAACGATATTTTTGTGGAACGGATGTAACAGTGACTGAAAAGTTGAAATAACTGTTATTCGCGGCGACGCTGTTCCGAGTCGAGACACGCCGCCCTCGCTGTTCCAAGTCGAGGCACACCCCCTACGCACCCACACAGACACACACACACAAAATGTACGCAAGATCACGTAAACCAAGGCCAAATACTAGGCGTACAAAAATATCGCTGGAACGCAAGGAACAGCAAGTAACGTGTATTTAAAATACTAGGTATTTCAAATACTAGTGGTATCACCGATACACAAGGAACAACGCGTTCCAGAGTAACAGTAGTATTTTAGTAACACCTAATATTTCAGGAACACCTAGTATTTCAGGAACAGGTAGTATCAAGCATATTTCGAGTAAGAACTAGTATGAGCCACTTTTTCGTCCTGTATACTTCATTTTGCGCAAAGAGACGGAGCTGTTTTTAATAAAGGAAATAATTTATCCTGCTGTTACATTTATTCTCGTGTGATATGCAGATATATAATACAGATTATGTGCTAATAATTATATATTATACTAGTCACCAACTTGTAATTAAAATCGGTTGGTAAAACTTTATGTTTTTACTCAAAAAAAACTTTATGTTCCGATCGTTAGTGAAATAGTTGAATTTAATTATATTGAGTTATAACCTATAGAGTGGCTGATGTTGATAAGCTATATTATACTTTTTATTAATGTGATTTTAACTTCACTACACATCTCACGTAAATGATGAGATTGTTGTAATGGACATTTATGCACTTTATCTAGTTCTGTTCCTTAAATATCTGTAATGCATTAAATTTACTTTTGTTGTTGCTTATTATTTATAAGTTTTTATTTATGTATTTATATTTATTTTATTACGATTTGTTTTTATTTTTATTTGTAAAATTTTGTTTATTCTCATTCACTCTTGTGGCTTACTGTTATGTTTTTATTATACATTTCTGATGTTTTTTCACATTATTTTTCGTGGTATTACGTGTAGGCCTACTCTAAATTATTTAATTGCCCCGAGTTTCGCAACTGATTTGTCTAACCAATGTTAGTTTGTTTACTACTAGTGAAAACTTAAATTGGTATTCCCAAAGGGAGATAGGCCTATAAATTCTCTTGTTTCTTATTTTCATTTAAACAGTAATAGTTTAATAAAGTCACAGTGTAAAGTAACACTGTTAATACTTTTAGTTTCAATTTATTTCTTATAACAAATTATATAGTATAGGTTATATAATATCTTCAAATAAATACACAGCAAGTAGGTTTATTAATATATTAATAGGTTTATCTAGGTGAAAATAAACCTACTTGGAGTGTATTTATTTGAAGATATTACATAGGAGACCTGCAGGAAACTCAAAACGAGTTACTTACAAAGGATAATATAGGTTATGTATATATAGTATATAATAACAGGTATTTGTACCTGTTATTTTTTTGGAACGGTATTTTTATACCTAGTATTTTAAAATAACAGTTTAGCCCACCTCTAATTCTGGGCTTTGCAAAGAGGCAGGCGTTAAATTTGCCGTGACCACTGACGAACCGTGTTGAAGGATAGTTTACCTCGCCGTGTTGGAGGTCAATCCATTCCGTCAGATCCGGTAGGAGTCTTATGCTCTACCTTCCCCTCTCCACCATATTCTAGGCCTCCTTGTTTTGCCGGCCCAATAGAGAATAATAAAAATAATAATGTTACGACGATCTACTGATCGTCGTATGGTACAGTGGAAAACAAAATACAAGAATCCAATAAAGTCACTAAAAACCAGCTTTAATTATCACAATTAACAGTTTAAATCAACAAAATATTCAACAAGATTATGTTCGTACAGTAACTCAAGTTAATCTGTCCACCTAAATAATAATGTCAACTATAAATAATTCCGCACTATGATCACCTTTCACTAATACACCACTTGAAACCAACTGTGTAAATCGCCTGACAATAACTTGATCCTCACTTGAATAAATCGCCACTTAAACTTTGAGCGTCGCTGAATGCTTATATTTATACCCCGCTGAGATTCCAGAATAATCCATAGTACGCGTCAACACTTCACTAGACGGCCTTGAACACAGTGCGCGCGGACCGGTGAAGTCTGGAACAGTGTCGTTAACGCATGTTAAGAATCACGTACGCACGCAACATCACAGCTGGCTCTGCTGGGACAGCCGAGAAACATGTAGAACGTTCTGTAATGACGTAACAATAATAACAATAGCAGCATCAGCAACAACAATAACAACAACAACAACAACAACATCATCAACAACAACAATACTACTACTTTTTTTTGCGGAGGAGGAAAAATGCATTATGCACCATCAGGAGACACCCGACTGGTCTCCCGGTGCGTGGGACTCGCACCCACTAAAAAACCTCCACTTTACAGGCAGGGAACCCCCCCCCCCCTGGAACAACTATTCGTATGGCTTCAGGGTGGCAACTCTTATTGCGCCTACTAGGCTTCTACAGCTTTATCTATATCATCGACCTGTGAGACGGTCCAGTTCAGGCTTCTTCTGCCGCAGGACCATCCTCACGAAGGTCACAACCATGCCCCAGTTCTCTTTGCTGTTGAGCATGACGCCTATGATGTTATCAGGCGTCATGGGGCCAATCTCCGATTCCAGTCCTCGCCTCTCCAGCACCCACCGTCGACACTCGAAAAAAGTATGACGAGCGTCATCAGAGTCTGTGTCGCCATACACGCACGACGGATCCCCCATCTTACCCATCCTTCGCAGGTATGCACAGAAATAACCATGCCCTGTCAGGAATTGAGTAAGGTAATAATCTACCTCGCCGTGCGTTCTGTCCACCCATTCAGGGAGGTTCCCAGTCAGCCTCGCCGTCCACAATACTACTACTACTACTAATAATAATAATAATAATCATCATCATCTATGAACAGTCATAGAAATCTTAGAAATAAAACAAGACACAGCACAAGGATTAAATTTTATAAGACAATTATTGGAATATCCCCATTGACATATGCGAGTGAGGCGTGGGTGATGACAAAAAAGGAATGCGGCAAGATTCAGAGTGCTGAAATGCAGTTTCTTCGAAATACTTGAAATTACACATTGCAAGACAGAATAAGGAATGAGGATTATCAGTGCAGAACTCGAAGTAAAGGACATAAATAAAACTATTTCAACTTATAGAAGACAATGGTGGGACCATCTGCACAGGATGACAGAGGATCGATTGCCGAAATCGGCACTGAACTATAAAGCCATTGGTAGAAGAGATCTGGGTCGTCCGAGGATGAGATGGGTGCTTGAAGAGAAGAAGAAGAAGAAGACCAATGTATAGTAAAGTGCCATATAAAAAAGTGCCTTGCGTGTAATTAAAATAACCAATAGAACTTAGGTTCCCTCGTGTGTTGGAATTGACATTTATCGCAAACTGTTATTCGTATCATGCCGTTGTGACTTTGGCTCGGTTACAGGGAATTGTGCACTCTGCGAATGAACGGAACGTATGCCTAGAGCTCGATACAGTTCGTAAACACGAATTTGGATTTTGAATAAAATAAGTAAATGGAAAAGCGGGAAGGTGGTTCGACTCATTCTTTAACATAGCCTATCTTGTGATAAGTGACGTTCAATAATAAAAAAACTCCTAATAAATGAATTACAGTTTACAGACTAAAAGTGTAAGCCAAGTTTGTGGGTTTACGGGTACATTAGCGGACACGCTGTCTTCATACATTCGATGACATCCTTGATTCTAGGGATCGGCTATCCAAGCACATTGTTGTAGCGTCCTTCTACAGCGATGGCGCCTCTTGTAGCAACTCTAAAGCTGGACTGAGACATCTTTGTTTTCAAACCATCTCTCCACAAAATAATCAAAAAAACTCAGAAAGCTTTGCGACCTGAGGTGCTTGGGAATGTATTTCAAGCCAAGGGGTTGAGGGGAAGGAATTTCTGCTACATTGTTCAAACGGTCATTTACCGGGGTAGGCAGTGACTCATAGGGAGCAGGTAGTAAGCTAGCTATGAATACTTAAACTGGGCGCAAAGTTTCACAGATTTTTATTTGGGTGGGATTTTCACTGGGCGCGATTTTCATATATCCATACAACAGTAATGTCAAGGCAAGTCATTATTCGTTACGAGCTTCTCGAGTGCAGAAACCGAAGAGTGATTCGGTTGCATATAAAGGTGCCAAAGGTGTAGAAATATGTTGTTAATGTAAATAAATGTCTTATCGTACGTGAATAATAATCGACTGCGGAACGTTCATGAGGAAAACTTCATTAAGTAATCGAATGAGTTGGGGGGGGGTTAATTGGTCCTATTACTTATGAAAAGTAATAGGCTGAGTTGGCCTTGTAACATTGTGACCCAACAACGGAATCAGAGAAGGAGAAAACACTCGATTACCAACAGCTTAGACGAGGACAACGCGTAATCTGCGACAGTGAGTGGGCACTTTAAATGAACTTTCACAAATAATGAAAACGGATTTTCCATAACAGATAAACACAATTAGTATTAGTTTATCGAAGATTTTGAACAGGAAGCAACACGATAAGGAAACAAGTAGGCCTAATAAACGCGTTAAAACAAATAACTCTCTAGAGCGGTGGTTCCCAAAGTGGGGTCCGCGACAATGTTTCAGGGGGTCCGCAGACACTTTTAAGAAAAATTACAATATACCGTTATCTTCACCGATTTTTTATGCTCTAAAATCTAAATTTTAGAATCTTAAAACAATTAGTAGAAGTTTCCAGTATTTTTGTTTTGGGCTCAAACTAATTGTAATTGTAAAAGTAATTTCAAACTAATGGCTTTAATCGTGTCTTTAAATCGTACCGTGTAGCAGATCCGTTTGTCAGGCGAACTTACTATACCTCTCTCTTACATTACAAAAAGAAGATTCATTGGCAGAACTTTCAACTTACAGTTCATTAAAATTACAGTTTTCACAATTACAGCTAGCTGACTTCTGGTTATATGTAATGACTGACCATCCTGAACTCGCAAAAAAGTTTTGAAGCGTTTAACTGTGTTTCCTCCTACTTATTTGTGTGAAACCGCAGTCTCCCTGCTCACGTACTTGAAGTCAGAGTTAAGAAATAAACTTGAAGTCGCGAGTGACTTAATATTGAAGTTATCAGACATTAAACCCGATATTGCAGAGCTAATTGTTCAAAAGCAGCTTCACTGTTCACATTAAACTATGTTTGACATCATTAATATTGTTACGACATCACAGAACCCCAATCTACATGTTTATCGAACGTTCCAGAGGGATCCAGAATGTAATGCGGTGGTGTACGTGCTTCTCGACGCATTTGCTAAACGGTGCCAGAAATCACGCGGCCGCGCGGACTGTGTCAAGGCCGCAGTTAATTACGTCGTACACACTGGCGCTATGACGCAGTTTGGAATCTTCTGGTCTGTGCGCGGATATATAAATACAAGGCGGCAGCGGCCTTTGTTTTCAGTATAGTTGCGATATATTTACAGTGCGGCTCGAGTTTACTGTCGGGCGATTACAAGTGATTATCGGGCGATATTACTGTGTGCGTTCAAGTGGTTATTAGTGAAGTGTTTAATAATCGGGCGGGATAATTATTGTAATACAATTGTGTTTCATTTTAGTGGACATTTTACTGCGTGTGAACAATTTTTATTTGATTTGTTGTAAGAGACTGTGTTGTTAATTACGAACTGTTTAACTGTGAAAATTAAAGCTGGTGATTAGTGACTTAATCGGTGTCTTGTATTTTGTTTCCACTGTACCTACGACGATCAAGTAGACCGTTGTAACAATATTATAATTTTGCAAGTTAAGAGAATTTTGATTTTAATACAATTTTAATTAAAATACATTGTATCATATTTACTGTTTGTTTCATTTCAGAACTCAGACGGGGGTCAGTGAATTTTTAAATTATTTGGGTGGGAGGGGGGGGGTCCGCGGGCTGAAAAGTTTAGGAAGAATTGCTCTAAAGTGTTTTTAAACGTAAGCCTAATTTGAAGCTTTTTAATTTGCAAAGATAATAATTTTTTTCTAGTTTATAATAAACTCATCCTCCCAGGAAATGCTGTAAGATAACAATAAGATTTGTACTGTAATCTACAGACCTACAAACTATGACATCTTGAATGTTCATTCCTTTATTACGTTTAACACGGAACGTTTCTTTCGCGGGTAACATACGATTCTGTTGACATTCTTATCAGCAAGGAAAAGATGTTCTTATTAGTAGAAGTCTGAGAAATTAACGAATCTCTGTTTTTAAGCTGCACCAGATTTACAAACAATACAATATGAAAATCACCACTATGGAAACAAAGATAGTGGCATTTCGACGCATGGAACCAGTAAGAACAAAAATAATAAATAATGATCAAATTGTAGAGCAGGTAAGCCGTTTTAATTATTTGGAAAATGATATTGGTTTGATAGAAATTATAATATTGATATTAAGTTACGTAAGTTCCAGATGATCTGTGGAATAATCAACAGTATTTTTAGAAACAAGGTACATCGTGATACAAAATTAAAGTTTTACAAAGTTATGGCAGTCCCTGTACTGTCCTATGGGTGTGAATTATGGACAACAACAAAAGACAATACAGTATAATACAGTCCTCGGAAATGGCGTTCTTAAGAGGAGCTAAAAGTGTTTTAAACTTGACCGCGTAAAGAATGAGGGCATAAGAGAAGAGCTACAAGTTTTTAACTTGAATGAAAAATTAAAAGATTACAAACAACGGTGGAAAGAACACTTAGAAAGAATGTCAGATCCGGACTGGCCAAACAAGTCTGAACACACCTACAAACTGTACTAACCTACTGGAACTGTACAACTACTGCTGACACTACTTGACTGTACAAACCTATAGGACACAGGTGTGTGGGATGGCTGAGGATCTTCGAAAGCGGAACAGGCAGCACCTTGCATATGCCATGTTGTGAAGATGATGATGATCATTAGCGAATCACTATAAATAGTTTCCCTTTGTAATTTACCGCTATTCTCGTTTGCTCCTCCATTTAATTCCTCAATTTCGACACGCCCATTAAAATCCTCCATAACTAGGCAACGTCTATGAGGAGGGAGAAGTCGTCATTTTCCACATGAATCATCAGTAACTATAACCATTTACCAGTCCCTCAAATCCATTTTCTTTGTCATTTCTGTTACCAACTGTACGAAGGTAATGACAGTTTACTATTTGCTCGAGAGGCTAAGCAAATTTTAACAGGAGTACGTTGCCCGATTAAGAATTAAGAAATTCAAAAAAAGAATGATTTATTCTAACACCAGACAATTACTTGATACAATGCAATGCTACTAGTTATTCTATTTCACAATAAGTACAATTAATTTCCTTTTACATTAACTCTTCTGAGATTCTAATGTTTGTTACTTTATAATACTGACTCTTCATTAACACTTTAACAACTTCTTTACCTACAATTATAAATTAATTCTCTACTTTATCTAGTTTACATGTAGTCAACTATTCAGCGAGCCTGTCACTGACAATCTGTCGTACTGCAACCCTCTGGGATTGATGATCGTTTGGATATTTCATTCCATTTATATATTGTTCAGTTGTTTACTAAGTGAAACCTATTTACAATTTTTAAGGGTGACGAGTTTAGCCAAAACTCACTTTCACTAGCGAAAGGGAGCCTCAAGGAGTTTTCTTTTAAATGGGAACTTTGAAACGTAACAACTATTTCAGTAACTAGCAGCGATACAAAAACAAAACTAAATGATAATACTTAAAATATACAACACCTCCCCCTTAAGTCAAGGACAATGAGTCTATATTGACTTATTGCTCCTTGTTTTATTTTCTTCTATTCATTTTTATCCTATCTTCTAAAGGCATATCGTCTAATTTGTCAGCTTCTAAATCTACTGTAGGCTCAGTCTTATTCTTTTTAAAAGTAACAGGAAGAAGTTTGAACTCTCTCCTTTTCTTTTTAAAACACAATTTGTCTACTCTAAAATACCAAGCTAACCCTATAAGAATAATTAGAACAGTAATTGATACATAGTGTCTTGGTTCAGGAACATAATTATCAGGTTCATTATGTCATCTAACATGTTTAATTTTGTACTGGCTGCTTTTAAATCTTGAAATCTATTAGTTACGTATCTCAAGTGATTATTATCATTAGCCATATTTTTAGAGATTATATCATACACTTCATTACTAATATTTAACTTATGAGCTTTTGCGGTAAGTATTTTTATTACATCGCTTACATTAAGTTTCTCAACTGATCTATAGGCTACTCTACTGTGAATGGTGAACGTAGATCCAACCATCTGGCAATTAGCTGGTAACGTCAGTATTCCAGTTCCTTGTATCCACTCTGTGCCATACTCATGCTCATGCTCACACTCATACTCATACTCAGGACATCATGCTCTGGATGTCCGTCGGGTCCAAGGCAGGTGACGGTGAGACTTTCTTCTTTCGCAATTACAAACATCCATCCTGATGCACCTGGAATCTCCATCCACATGGACGTTCCGACGTGTGTTATCCTCGTGTCGCATCTGTTTAGCGGCGGCGTTACTCCCTTATAGAAGGCGATTTCACAAGTCTCAAGTCCGCAACTTAGGTGATTAACAACGGTCGGTTTATTGCAGATTTTCACGCTGCTGCCCTTGCAGTCATCTACCTGTCTCTGAGTCATGGGAATTAAATGCTGTTCACTTATGGATTTGGCAAGGAAATCCATTCTCGGATTAATGAAGATGTAAAGGAAATTTTCTTTCGCTTTTGAAGTAGGATGAGGTATAGGTAACACTTCAGACAAGTTATAAGTTCGGTCAACATGTTTAAGAGAAATTCTTAGGAAAGTTCAGATGATATGGTCATCTACAAGCCAATCCATCGCTTCGGTAATTTCGTAATACAAGTGTATTGTTTGAGGAGTAACCACTATAGGTAGTGTGGAACCTGTTCTTAGCTTAATGGTTATAGTAAATAAATAAGTACTAAGAGTTTCAGGTGATATTAACATTGTACTTAGTTACCCTTGTCTCATAGCATCAATCCCTAGATAAAATCTAGTTACTTCCTTGTCTATATCGTTACACGCAATTTCAATGAATTTCAGAGCATCCATAGCCCTGGATCGTTTTATCATGACGTCTTCTACTTTCTTGATTCCTTCTCGATTTAGGTCTTGCAATTGCTTAAGGTTGTCCTCGATTCTTAGTATAACATCTTGGTTATTTTTGAAGTCGCGCATCGTATGACTGATAGCAGTTCACGTATTCTTAACTACTGTTAGTTGGTCTTTCTCTAGCTGGTATACGCGATGTTGATTACTGTAAAGCGTGCTTATTTTTTCGTTAAAGTATTCGGCATCCTCGCTATCCATAGTCCCGAATAACGTTTTTAACCCAAATCTAACTGTATTAAAGATTCCCCGTTTAGACCGTGCGATCATGTCGTTAGCTCCAACAATATCGTATAACTGTTTGACCCTCTTAGTTGTCCGTTTGATAGCGTTCCATGATTGTTCAAAGTATGGTCCAGCCCAAATCGTTAAAAGTCACTGGCGTTGCGCAGAACTGCGGTTTCCTCCCATATTAAATCAATCTGGCTGAGTTTAGCCTCGAGTTTCCTTAGGTCAGTGTCTAAAGCGATAACCCAGTGCTCTGAGGTGAGTAAAAACTGGTACTGCTCGGCAAAGTATAATCCTGGTTTATCCTCGAGGAGTCGTATGTCATAAAGTCGGCCTTGTGCTCCTGACAATAGTATCATCACGAAGGTGAATATAATCATTATCTGGAACGAGACGTTGAAATTTTAGTTTCTTTCTCTGAAAGGTTTAATTCTATTTACACGTACTTTTGCGTACATTTACCACGCTTTATAGTAACATTTACACTATTATTTATTTCAATAATGGTATAAGGTCCTATCCACGGTTTAGCCAGTTTCTTGCTTCGGCCTCGTCCAACTAACGGTTGGTGTAACAGAACTTTGTCACCAACTTTGTATCTTTTCTCCCTAACCTTTATATCGTATTGCACCTTGCTGTTCTCTTTTCTGCGTTGAGATGCATCTATCACTCGTTGATTAGCTATCTGCATCCTTCGTTTGATTTCTTGGACTAAGTCGTCTTCACTTAAATCCCGTTGAACTTCTTCTCTCATCCAGTCAGTAGGTAATCGCATCTCTCTCCCGTGCAGCAAATAATACGGAGAGTATTTCGTCGTACTATGCGGAGTGCATCTGTACGTCATCATGACATACGGTAACCACACGTCCCAATCCTTTTGGTCATTACTAATGAATTGACTCAGACCCGTCATTATTGTTTGGTGGCTTCGCTCAACTATACCGTTTGTCTGCGGGTGGTATGCAGTAGTCTGTAGTTTTTCTATATCTAAAAGTTTGCATATCTCTCGGAATAGCTCACTGGTGAAATTTGTCCCTTGATTTGTCCAGCAATTTCTCTGGTGTTCCATGTCTGCACACTATCTCTTCTACAAATATTCTTGCTATGGTTGTGGCCCTTTGGTCTGGTAGAGGGAAAGCCTCTGGATACTTAGAAAAGTGGTCTTGAAAGGTGAGAATGTATTGATTTCCAGCATGAGTTTTTGGTAATGGCCCCACTATATCCATCGCAACTTTCTGAAAGGGCTTGGTTACAGGCGTCGTTATCTGCATTGGTGCTACTGCTCTATCATTAGCTGACGTTTCTCTCTCGTTACAATTTTTACACGTGAGCACAAAATTCTCTATATCGCGACTCATATTTTTCCAATAATATCGTTCCTTGATTACCTTTGTAGTTCGGTCAATGCCTTGATGGGCCCCCGAAAGGTGTGTCGTGATACGCTTTCATTATTTTGTCTGTGTTGTCTTTTGGACTATGAACCTTCTACGGTTTCTTTTGTCTACGTAATATATATATCCTTGATCATCCTTCTCATATTTACTCAGAGTTCTGTTGATTTTTTTTATCTCATCTTCCGATTGCTGGTTGGCTAATATTTCTTGTGGCGATATATCTACTTTCGCTATTATTACACGACTAAGTGCGTCAGCATTTTGGTTACTTTTACCTGGTCTGTGTATTATTTCAAAGTCGTATTCACTCAGTTTTATTGTCCATCTGGTTAATCGGCTAACTGGATCCTTCAGACTGATTAACCATTTTAGCGGTCGATGATCTGTGATTACGATGAAATACCGGCCCCAAGGTAAGGACGGAACTGTCTTGTTGCCCATACTATTGCCAATAGTTCTTGTTCGATTGTTGAGTAATTTTCTTCTGCTTTATTTAAAGTTCTACTGGCATACGCTATAGGTTTATCGCTTCCTATCGATCCTTGTGATAGAATGGCCCCTACAGCTTCTTTCGATGCATCTGTTGTTAAGATGAACTCTTTTTCAAAATTAGGGTATTGCAAAAGAGGTTTACTAGTTAGTATAGTTTTTAGAGTTTCGAAAGCTTTGTTTTGCTCTTGTCCCCACTTAAATTCAATATTATCTTTAAACAGTTAGTTTAAAGGTCTTGCTATTTTACCCAAGTTCTTTATGAATTTCCTATAGTAACCAGCTAAACCTAAGAAACTTTTCAAATCCTTAACGTTTTTTGGAATCGAAAATTTTGTAACAGCTTCTATTTTTGAAGGGTCTGGAGATACGCCATCTCTACTTATTACGTGCCCTAAGTAAGTTACGCTATCGCGCAGTAGTGAATACTTTTCTGGGTTAACTAACAATTTGTGTTCCCTCAGCCTCTGGAATACAGTCTCTAAATTCTGTATACTTTCTTCGAGTTTTTTTTTCGTAACAAACAATGTCGTCTATATATACAAAAGCGATTGATCCGATTAGTTCTCGTAAAACTTCGTTCATGAGACGCTGAAATGTGGCTGGCGCACCTTTTAGCCCAAAAGGCATTCGTTCATACTCAAAATGTCCTTGTGGAGTACTAAAAGCGGTTTTCTCTTTATCGGTTTCTTTTATTTCAATCTGGTGGAAACCTGACGATAAGTCTACAGTGGAAAAGTATCGCATTCCCCCCGATTGATCTAATATTTCTGTAATGTTCGGCAATGGGTGAGCGTCGCCCTGGTGACCTCATTTACTCTTCCATAGTCAGTACAGAATCTGGTCATCAGTACTTTTCTTAGAAACAATTACGATAGGTGCATTCCACGGCGATACACTTTCTCTTATAATACCGTTAGATTTTAATTCGGCTATGTGTTCAGCTACCACCTGTCTCTGTGATTCGGGCAATCGATAAGGTCTCTGGTTAATGGGTGTTTGACCTGGGTCTACCGGAATTTCGTGTTCTACAGTATTTGTATGTGATAAGTACTGCCCCGGTTTCCTAAATATATCTTTATATTTAACACACAGTTGCATAAGCTTATCTTTTCTTCTGTATTCAGGTGATTCGTTTTTAGGTTAATTGTATCGTAAGGTTCAGTTTTTATTTTAAACATATTTAAAGCGGTCCAGGTCACTGTATGATAATTATATATAATTTTCCTTAATTTCCGTCCAGTGACGTCAAGCGTAATTTGTATTTGGTTACGCGTTTCAGGCCATGTGGCCCATCCTCAGACCATCACTCCAAGAGGAGCTCGTTAAAAAAATAAAAAAATCCACATAAAACAAACACATAATAAATAAATAAATAAATGAGTTCAGGCATGCTACACGCGGTGCACCGTGTTCGTGTAATAGAACGCCTTTATATGTTTTAATATATTTTTGTATTTATTTATTATGTGTTTGTTTTATGTGGATTTTTTTATTTTTTAACGAGCTCCTCTTGGAGTGATGGTCCGAGGATGGACCACATGGCCTGAAACGCGTAACCAAATACAAATTACTCTTGACGTCACTGGACGGAAATTAAGGTAAATTATATATAATTCAGTTTTTACAGAAAAAATATCTACTGTTCGTCTCGCACAATGAATAGTCGCCCCTAGCTTATTTAATAGTCCTATTCCCATTATACCATCGGCTTGTAATTCAAAGGTCATCGGTACTATGGAACCGTATGTGTTATAATTGAATTGTTTATTTTGATATGGCAGTCCGCTTCCCCATAGGTTGTTATTTTCCCGCATATTCCAGTTAGTTCTAGTTTACAGTTAGCGTCGCTGTATATATATCTACGTTATCGTGTAAGCTTTCAATTTTTAAGACAGTGATATCCGAGCCCGTGTCGATTAACATTCTACAGGTTTTGTTCTCGGCTTCTTCGATTTCTAAACTTACGTATGCTTTGTCATTTTGTAATCCCTCGACTTCGTAGGTTCCGACCCACCGTTGCGAGAGGCAGGCCTACACGGCACGCGTAAATCGTTTCCCGCTGTCTTATTTTCAAATCTGCGGTTAGTATTTTTATAACTATTATTGACTGATCTATTTTGCTTTGCACTACGACAATCTCGAGCGATATGACCTATTTTGCGACAATTGTAACAAGTTACGCGTTTGCTATCTACCGGTACTGCGTTTACTTCTTTACCGCCTCTACAAGCGACGGCTTTGTGTCCTACTCTTCCGCATTTATAACACTTAACGGAATCAACTCTTTTATGTCTATCAAGGATCTTATCTTCCTCTAATTCTAGTTCTAAGATTAAGGCGTCTTTAACTGCATCACTGAATGAATTCGTTTTTCGATTCTAACACGCTTTTCGTAAAACTCTTGTGCATGCGCCTTTCAGTACTTAATTCGGCCATTTTACTGTCTATGCCGGTTTTACATAATTCTATTATTAACTTATGTTCTATTTTCTGTATTCTATCCGCGAAGTGCTGAATATTTTCGTATGGTTTTTGTTTAATGCTAATTAACTGATCTTCTAAAAATGACTCGCTCTGTTGTTTGTCGGTTCTGTTACGTAAAAATTCTTTTAATTCATTCCAGGTTTCTATATCTGAGCGGCGTACGGCGGCTCGTATTTCGCCCCTAAGTCTGATTTTAGCGATCTGCAAATAATTATTATGTTCTTCCGGTTTTACATTTTGTAAAACAAAACTAACGCCATCGATATATGCTTGCAAGTCTACATTCTGTTCATCACCATATATATAGGTATCAACTGTAGAGCGGTATCTAGCTTCATGAGAGGCATTGTTTTAACTTGTACTTAGTACTTTATGTTAATCAATTTCATCAAGAGTTCCACACTAGCTATATAATGGTTACTTACGTATTTTCTCCTTACTTCTTTCTTCTATCTTGAGTCTTCTGTCTGGAATCTTCGAGGTCACTTTTTGCCAACCGCACGCCACACAAGTACACTATCTTCTTTAGGGTATCTTTCAGGCGTATCACTCCACACCTGACACCATGTTTGTTACCAACTGTACGAACTGTACAGTTTACTATTTGCTCGAGTGGCTAAGCAAATTTTAATAGGAGTACATTGCCCGATTAAGAATTAAGAAATTCAAAAGATACCAAAAGAATGATTTATTCTAACATCAGACAATTACTTGATACAATGCAATGCTACTAGTTATTCTATTTCACAATAAGTACAATTAATTTCCTTTTACATTAACTCTTCTGAGATTCTATTTTTTGTTACTTTATAATACTGACTCTTCATTAACACTTTAAAAACTTCTTTACGTACAATTATAAATTAGTTCTCTACTTTACCTAGTTTACATCTAGTCAACTATTCAGCGAGCCAGTCACTGACAATCTGTCGTACTGCAGCCCTCTGGGATTGATGATCGTGTGGATATTTCATTCCATTTATATATTGTTCAGTTGTTTACTAAGTGAAACCTATTTACAATTTTTAAGGGTGACGAGTTTAGCCAAAACTTACTTTCACTAGCGAAAGGGAGCCTCAAGGTGTTTTCTTTTAAGTAGGAACTTTGAAACGGAACAACTATTTCAGTAACTCCTAGCAGCGATTACAAAAACAAAACTAGGCCTAAATGATAATACTTAAAATATACAACATTTCACATCCTGTTCTCCAACTTACACTACTTTTTTTCCTCGTTATTTTTTCTCCCCAAAAAGGGTCCTAAGCTTATTATTGTTCGAAGGCTTTCACGACCGGTGTCAGTTGAATTTAAACTGTCTGCCAGGCTGTTTGGCCGTGGTCCAAGGTTTTCGTTAAAACTAAACGTTTCGGCAGCACCACTGGCTGCCATCTGCAGTGGATGTATCGAGTCAAACCTAACGCGGGTTGTCGTAGGTTAGGACCATTTCAGTGAACTCCAGTACTGTGGTCCTAACGTACGACAACCCGCGTTAGGTTTGAGTCGATACATCCACTGAAGATGGCAGCCAGTGCTGCCGCCGAAACGTTTGTTTTTAATGAAAACCTTGGACCACGGCCAAACAGCCCGGAAAACAGTTTAAATTCAGCCCTAACCTTGTTTGCTGGACCTTTTCCGGAAATAGAGTATAACGTCTCGTCGTTATAATATCGGGAACCTGGTTAATTGGCTCAGGTCAATTGAACAGGCTGCCATAATCTTAACAAACTCATAAATAACTGGAAGGTAAACAAATGTTAAATAGGATCCCGTGAATTGAGGAATATTGACAGGGGTTTGTAGATTTATTCACTCACCTTTTTGGACCATGACATCTCTTTATTGCATAATGTTTTAACATCTGCGAAGAAATTTAGTAATGAGTATATTAAAAATAAAAACATTTGCACCTCTTTTACAAATAGAATTAGAGTAATTAATGAGTTAACATAGCTTCCCTCGGATCCGAGTAGTTTGTTTCAGTATTTTAAATTATATTAAAATTATAATCTTTATTTTGTGCCATCTGAAGAATGGGCTTATTGAACTTTAACGTGTTATATTCATAAAAGCCTTAAACTTAACACATATTATTACTAAGCATGAAATTACAATTTTATGGTAATTAAGTCAGTCTTTCGTGTTTTACTTTACTTTCATTGGCTAATTAAGTGTCTATCATGTATTATTTTAAGTTAAGTTCTGAACCACGGAAGATGAACTTCCGTGTCACCTGTGTGTAACATCGTCGGCGAATCGGCCCTTCTATCGGTTGTGTAGGGTGTCTTGGATATCTTCTGGCTATCGTGTTTTGGTGAAATCCGCTGCCATTCCTAAAGATGAGTCGTCTGTTGGGTCTGTAGATTCTTGTGGTAGGTTTTGGGTTGTAACTTTCACTGGTATTCACATTGTTGTACCGCACATATTACTCACGGTTAACAGTTACATGTTAAAAGTTTAACATCACATTTAGGTGATGTTAGTTTGTTACAGAGATGTCATTGTCATACACTCACGTCATTTTCGACATTTTTACATCATCCGGCTATCTCACACAAGGTTCTCCTCGTTAATAGGTTTTTATATTGACTACATACTTTTGTACGCTGTATCGGCAGCGGAGCCTGAGATACAACTGAACTGGCTAACTATAGGGGTGAAGAGGCTGTCCGCGCGCGGGTAGCTACTCAGCGTAAAAGTAGTTCTCACTTAATTATTTTCCTTTAATTCGCTTACAACTTAATGACATCGCTCTTTACTTTGATTACTCTTTTATGTGACTAGGGGTAGTTACGGATTTATTTAGTTTCTCAAATCTAATTTTATTAACTGCTACATTGGCAAATCGGCAGGTTACTACCGGTTTGGGGCATGGAGAAGGGTTCATTCGTACCTTATTAAAGCTAATATTAGTATTATAAATTTTTTTTTTAATTTTTGTGGGATTTAGGCTTATTAAATCGTCACAAGAGTTATGCATTCACTTCCTCTTGTTCTCTCCCTTATACTTTGTTTTTTGTTATCACTGCTCGTTCTTAATCCTTTCCTCTGATGTTGCCTATAATCTTCTTCAGATTTCTTCAAGACATTGCACATTTTCTGTCCAAAGGAGAGAATCTGTTCACATAGGCACTGTCGTCGTCAATTTGTCTGCTGGACCTGTCGTAGGGTCTTGAAACCAATAAACACTAATTGCTAACGAATTGTTAACGCTTATTCAAACCTATAGCTCAGAAACGAATTATTTCAAAAACAGGCGCAGACCAACAGTGTGTGAACTGCGAGACCGCTGCACCAATGGCGGGCAAGAACACTGCGTATGCTATATACTGTACCTGTACAAAGTCTGTAAGATTTCAGTTTATCGCTAAGTTCTGTTGCGTTCATAAATACTATTTATGAACATTTCATGTTGAAGCCAGACGAATAAAGATTAAAAATAAGGGAAACAAAGAATAAAAGACGTAAGCCGTTAACTTTAACATGTTTATTGCGTAAAATAAGCTGGCGTATACGCTCGCCATGGTCGTTAAAGTGTTCAATTAGCCATGCTAATTTACATTAAATTTTTTTATTTTATTTAATTAGCTACATATTAATTGTATAAAAATTTTTTACATTAAGCATTACTAAGTAATACAAATGTATTTAACTTTTGGCGGACACCAAGCTTAGGGAAGGTAGCTGCAGCGGTTCTTTCCTTAGCAATATCATAGCACAAGATTTTATGAAATAATGTCCCTGTTAATTTGATAAGTTTCACTTCATGGCCGTCTTCAGAAAAAACATTGTTTCCTAAACACTGCGCCGGCAAAGTTTTTGCTAGTTGATATAATCATTTTTTTGTATTAAGTTTACTGTCAGATATAAATTATACATAAATTTTACGTAAATGTAAGGTGTCAAAGCAAATGCATTACTGACTGAATGACTCGTTTAGTACACGTGTTAACTTAGCGCCAAACGCTCCCCCCCCCCGTGGTAGGGGAAGCTGTACGTACTTCGGAACTTCTTTCTGCCGTTCACTTTGCCTGTCAGCACGCGATCCATATACAGTAGTATACATCGATGGATCTGGCTTAAAGAGCGAGCAGAGGGAGGGGGTAGTGACTAGGGAGGGAGTAGGTAAACACATAATGATTAGAGAGATTACTGTACAACGTGTGGCGCCTCAACAACAATCGTCGGTTTATTTACGCCCCCAAGTTGGCCTAAATAAATCCGTGTAGCGAATATTTTTAACTGGTTCAGCCATTATACTGTACATGCCTACAATCTGTAAAATGAACGGTGGCGGTTGGGACAGGCCAGACCGACTTTCACCCTCACTAACACAACGCAGCGGATTGTTCCTGCCCCTTGGTGGCCGCCGTGACTCACATACTGGACATTTCTAAGCGCAAGAGCATTTTTTACTGTGCTAAAAAAAATTGCAAAACCGTTATTGTTTTTGAATTCTGCGCAAAATTCTATGAAAAATGATACCAAACAACAACTGTCAACAAGCAATCACTGTCCCTTATAGTCATAATGACGTCATTATCCTGTTATGAATCACTGTTATTATGAATACTAATAATTATGTACCATTAATTTAAAATTTTATTGTTTAAGTTTGCATGTTTGTGGTTACATTCGCTTAGATAATTATTTGCTTAATGAATTATGCTTATTCTTATTTATTATACAAATATTAATATCACAAATTATAATTGTAGGGTAGTCGCATTCTGTAATACATTCTCAAAATAATTTTAAAAATTATTATAGGTTTGTTTGCATTGACGATAACTGTCATACAAGGGAAGGTTAAAGCTATTGTTACTAAAATTAAGACTATTGGTAACATGAATAATTTCGGCTGTAGGAAGTAGGATTTATTGTTACTTATGTAGGCCTATATTTGTATGTATGTCTAATTTGTGTACATATTTAGTTATTTATGTTTTACTGACGATTACCATGTATATTATTGTATGAATACGAAAGAATAAAATTTGAATTTGAGTGTAACAATATTTTATTTTTTTATTTTGCCACGTCAACATTAGTCGCTTGATCAGATTTTTATTGTGTTGAAAACGGAGATTTGTCGCAATTATGTCATGTTTAGACTCTTTTTTTTTTTAAATTTCGTGGAGGTTACAAAAATGGGTCTTTCGTTTGACATTAAAATCAAATTTAAAAAGTTGTAATTATGTATTGGACGGCACACTTTGGGAATCATACCTGTGGCGCGCGGGCCGGTTGTGAGTGATCGTGCGTCAGTGAGGGCACCTCAGGCAGGCTGGCCGGTCCCAACCGCCACCGTTCATTTTACAGCCTGAGCGCGTTTGCGCACGCGCACGCTCACACTTCATCGACGGTCGAAAGTTGACAAGAAATTTGGTTAATCTCTTAACTTTTAGACTGTTTTATTATTTTCTCATCTCAGCTGTGTAAGCTATTAATAGTAATAGTAGTTATTCTTTTCTAAAATATGCAAACAGATGTATTACACAGCATTAGAGTATAGGCCTACGTTTGAAATATGAAATATAGGAAAATAAATTCAGTCAGTAAGTATCTTGTGAACAACGTTTCAATAGCGCGTATTATTATTGTGTTATTACCGTTAACTATAATGGGGTTGATTTCAATATGTTATTAGACAGTTTTCAGTCACTTTAAAGACTGTAATATTGATTAGTCTTCACTTTTTCTATCGAATGAAGCCGACTCGACCGGACCCCCCCCCCCAATGGCCAAATTCTGGATGTTGGAGACCGCGAAATAAAGTACAAAATATGACGAAATGGATTTTTACTGCCTTGATCAACATTCAATATAGTAAAGTTAGTTGTGGTAGTGATAACCAGCAGTTTAGTGGTGGACTCTTAGTGAAATCCCATCCATCGCTACTCTCTAGAAGAGAGTGTAAACACTAATATGTCGCTGTTGCATCAAAAACAGCTTCAACTGTTCCAAGCATGGCCGGGCCCGGGCTATTTACGAGCAGGGGCCCATGTACGAAATTTTCGCGTTTTGCACAATACTTTACCTTATTCAAACGATCATTTAATAAGTATAATAAACAAAATATTGTTCTTAAACCGTATTTTTACTCACATATTTTTTTACCTTAACCTTATGTACTTAAACATGTCCCCAAGTTTCATCTAAATCCGTGATCTCCACTTCAGGTACTCTCCTTGACAGTGCGGGTTTTAATATTTCGCTTGCTCGGAAAATTTTATTTATTCGTTCGAAAATGAGAATTTTTAAATGGTCGGGAATGAGGCCCCCCGATAAGCGGGACCGGGGCTTTAGCCCCCCTTCTTCTTCTTCGGGTCTACAGCCCTTGGTGGGCCTTGGCCTTCTAAACAATCCGCCTCCAGTCATCTCTATCCGCCACTCTCTCTCTCCATCCTAGAACTCCCAACTTCATCAGATCCTTCAACACCTCATCCAACCATCTCATCCTTGGCCGTCCCCTTCGTCTTCCGCAATAGAGTCTTCCCTGCATCATTCTCTTATTCATTCTATCCTCTTCCATTCTCTCCACATGCCCCAACCATCTTATCCTCTGTGACTTGATAAATTTTACAAGGCCCCTCTCATGTATCAGTTGTTGCAATTCTGCATTACTTCGTATTCTCCAATTCTCACCTTCCCTCACTGGGCCATATATTTTTCGTAGGATATTGCGTTAAAAAATTCTTAAACTTTTTTCATCCTCCACTGTCATCGTCCACACCTCTGAGCCATAGCTAACAATAGGTCTTATGAGTGAATGATATATTTTTAGCTTGGTTTCTAAGCTTATATTTTTATTTCTAAAGATATTTATATTTGCAAAATACGCTCTATTTGCATACCTTATCCTCTCTTTAATGCATTTTTTTATGTCATTATCATTTGATATTGTAGTGCCTAAATATTCAAAGCCTGACACGCCTCCAAAGCGCTTCCCATTTATTTCCAGGTCACGAGGTTGTCTTCTATCCGCAGACTTCGACATTATCATATACTTTGTCTTGCTCTCATTCACATTTAGCCCAATTTTTGTTGCTTCTACTTCCATCACTTCGTATACCTCCCTAACTTTGTTTGCATTTCTTGCAACAATTGCAATATCATCCGCATAGCCGAATATTTGGCTAGATTTTGTAAATATTGTCCCTTTTTGATCGACCATCTTTATAACACTGTGTAACGCCAAATTAAACAATACCGCAGAAAGACCATCACCCTGTTTTACTCCATTACTAAAACTGAAGCTTTTAGTCATCCTATTAATCTCTTTAACCTTTGCCCTTGTATCCTTCATTGTCATTTCAACTAATCTTATTAGTTTGTTAACTATGCCGAATTCCCTCATTACTCTATATAATTCTTGCCTATTCACGTTGTCGAACGCCTGCTTGAAATCGACAAATAAGAAATGCAGGTCCGTGTCATGTTCATAAAACCTTTCCATCATCTGCCTGATAGCAAACAATTGGTCCACTGTACTTCTCTTTCGTCTAAATCCGCACTGATACTCTCCAATAATCTCTTCAGCACATCTCTGTAATCTCTCATTCAGTACACCCGAAAATATCTTGTAGCCAACGTTGGGTAATGTTATTCCTCTATAATTTTCACACCTCATTTTATCTCCTTTAGACCCCCTAATCCCCCTTAATCCGGCACCGGTGCCAAGCGAATGATAAACGGACACAGTAAACTTCAGGGCTTTTAGTCCCGGAATTCATCAGTATGACACTGGAAAAGAATAGGCTACAACAGTCACGGTGGGAAATCCCTCAGAGTTTCGCTTGACCAACTGCTGTGGAACATGATCTGTACACGTGGGCTTCTGAAAATGCAAGCAGTTGAGAAAATAAAGGTGGATGGTAGTACGTGTGGGGACCAGAAAGTGTTGCTTGACTGAACGATAGGCGTGCAATAAACGTGACCCTAGAGAGGACGTTGAGGAACAGTTATACAATCTCTTCTCCTACCTTCAAGTACTTAACAGAACTGTCATTAACTCCTACCATAAAAAGAAATAACAGAAATGTCATGGGAATGAAGGAGGTTAACGTGTGTGTGTGTGTGTGTGTGTGTGTGTGTGTGTGTGTGTGTGTGTGTGTGCAGGCCCGGATTTCCCACTAGGCACGTGCCTAGGGGCGGCACGAGGTGAAAAATTATTTGTTAAAATTTTATGTTTTCGGTTTTTTAATTACACCCCACGGCATATGATATTATTCATGCGACAAGAGCAACTTCAATCAACATTTCCAAATATCGCAATAGCTCTTCGTATGTATTTGTGTACAGCTATCGCTAACTGTTCGGTAGAACGTACGTTTTTTCTGTTTTAAAAAGAATTACAATAAATCATGTTTTAGATCCACAATGAATGAGGAAAACTCAACTCACTCTCAATCCTGCATGTCGAGGCAGAACTTAAACAGTGAACTAATGAGGTTTGAAAGCCTTATTGAAGAATTTTCACTGATCAAAGCAAGACGAAAGCCAATGTAAAATCAAGCCATTTGCGATTTTCCATTTGGGATCTTATTCAATCACTCTTAAATTATTTGTTCTATTTATCAAATTTATATTACTTTCATTGATTTTACTATGTTTGATGATAAAACCAAACCATGTAGGTCTATAAAGAAACCTATAAACAGAAAGTATGCCTACGTATATTACTTGTTATAAAACTAATCATGTGTTACTAAAGTGTACACGTAAACAAATATTAATAAAAGTTAAAAAATGTAGTGTTTTTCACAATCCCATCACATTTCCTTTTTAGATTTAAGATCAAATGAGATATGCAATTGAGATAGTTGAAATACGTATTTTCAGCAGTCAAGGAGAATTGAATATAATATAGAAGTTACTTGTTGGGTGGGGGGGGGGCGCTAACAATAGTAGCTAGGGGCGGCAGGACACCTAAATCCGGGCCTGTGTGTGAGCCGCACGCGTACTAATTGAGCGAGAATTGTGATCTATTATCGGCTCAACACTAGAACTGTTTCTTACAACTATGACTGAGAGGCAGATATGTCAGGTATAGGGGAGGTTGTAAAATACCCTACTTGGGTTTTATTTTTATTGCACCCTAATTGCTCACTGGAGAAATTTTTTTTGGCCTCACGTTTTGGCTCATTTTCTACCGGTGGGTGGTATGTGCAAACGACTTAACAATTTTGATAGGCGCAAATCATCTGGAGTCCACTCTGACCTCCCTGCCGCTCTTCGCCAATAATCCATTTCAGTAGCTTCCAACAACTTTTCTGTTCTTTGTATTATTGGCCATATTTCACACGCGTATGACGTAATTGGTTTTACGATTGTATTGTATATACGATGTTTATTTTGTTTTGATATTTGTTTGTCCCACAATATGTTGTTCAGCAATGCTATTGATTTTCTTCCCAGGTT
The DNA here is from genome assembly GCA_034769895.1 of Magicicada septendecula. NCBI lineage: Eukaryota > Metazoa > Arthropoda > Insecta > Hemiptera > Cicadidae > Magicicada > Magicicada septendecula. The sequence continues at coordinate 14,277,879 of CM068373.1, read as the reverse complement.
ATTTCTTTCTCTTATCGCTTTATCTAGATTACCATCTTGTGTAACTGTTGTTCCCAGATATTTATAGCTACTGGAATTTATTATTCGTCTTCTAAAATTAAATTATTCTTCTGTTCCCCACCAATGCACATACTCCGTTTTCTTTGTGTTTACTTCAAGGCCCCAAAGCTTATATTCCTCTATAAGTTTTCGTGTCATGTATTCCATATCGTGATAGCCGCTGCGTTGTCAGCGAAACAGTGTGTACACTGTGTTGTCAATTAGAGGTATCCCCATTTTGTGCCATTTCTTTTTCCAGGTTTTGATGGCTTGTTCCAGGTATATTTTAAAAAGCGTCGGTGAGGGACAACATCCCTGCTTCAGGCCCTTACTAACATTAAATCCTTTTGAGACTTTACTTCCAATTTTTACGTGCGCTTTCAATCCGTTGTATAAACTCATATAACTCATATTTCAATCCGTTGGAGTCCACTCATACCGTCAGTAAAGCAACATCAAGTTTCAACAATCGCTTCTGTTCACAAATGTGGTATGATTCAAACGCTGGTGAATATTTACGGGTGGGGGGACGAACGGAACTGGATCGACCCCCCCCCCCCCAGAGGGTCGAAAAAGTAGACGAATTTTGTTAATCTCTTAACTTTTGGGCTGTTTTATTATTATTTTTTCCGTACGCTGATGTACTAGTAACTCTTTTTTAAATATAAAACAGGTTTATTACGCAGCATTTGAGTGTACGTTTGAAGTATGAAATAAGAAAATCAATTAAGTCAATATTTTGTGTCTAAAGCTTACACGACCGATGTTAATATTTCCAAACTTATTACTAAATACCGAGCTGGTAGTGTTTGAAAATATATGAAAATAAATGTTAATCATGTTTCCGATCTGATGATGAGCTGTGAAGCTTGAAAGCGCTAATCGAAAATGTTTTCTATAGTGGTGTTCAACAGTGTTATTTCTGTTTGTGATTGTAACCACTAACATAACTTTATTAATTAAATATTCTGATAAGATGTGCAATCGACAACACGTTATGAGCGAGAACAATAAGGTAAGTAAATTGTTTAGATATCTAAAGTTAAAAGTCAAGTTAAAGAAAGTGTTAGGTAGAATATGGTTTAAGGAATAATGTCTGACTAATAATGTCCGAAATACGCTAATAGTTAAGATTAAGAATAACAACGCGGTAGCTATGAAAGTAAAAGAACAAAGTGAAAAGTTACGGATCAAAATGGAAATAAGGTCACTCTGTGGTTTAATTAATGAATATAGTAGAGGAGATATTTCCGATCTGATGATGAGCTGCGAAGCTTGAAAGCGTTGATCGAAAATTTGTTTCTAGTGGTGTGCAACAGTGTTAATTCTGTTTATACAAAGAACAGTCAGTGCGTAATCTTATTTGAATTAAATCTTAGAAAATTTCTTATATATATAATTGGGTTGCTACTGAACATGACCGTACCACACCAATCTTTTCTTCGATGTAGTCCATTACTCTTTTTTCCGTTTCCATTCTTCGTCTGATCTCCTCGTTTGTTATTCGGTCTGCTGTCGTTATTCCACACCACCTCCTCCAATATTCCATCTCTTTTCCAAGAATCTTTCTTTAATTCTTGTTGTTAATAACCCATAGGCCTACTTCTGTTGCATACGTCATAATGCTCTGGACTGTGGTCTGATATATCATTTTTTGGTGCTTTTTCTAATATTTTTGTCCCATATAGCACTGCGTAATTGTCTAATCCCTGTTCTAGTCTGTTCAGAATACAATCTTAAAATTTCCTTGCATAAGACGAAAGTTATGGCTTTCCAAGGCAAGTATCCCATTAAATCGAAAATAATTGTCAACAATAAGCCAATCGAACAAGTATCAAATTTTACATACTTGGGCTGCAACACAAGCTACAATTATGACAATGACATGGAAAATAAAATAATTAAGTTCCAGGCAATATGTGGCACAATAAATAGAACATTAAATAACAAAACACGAAAAAAGACACAAGGATAAAATTTTATAAAACGATGGCTATACCTGTACTTATGTATGGGAGTGAATGTTGGATAAATACCAAAAAAGGAGACAGCAAAATACAGGCAGCAGAAATGAGATTTTTGAGACAGGTCAAAGGCTGCACAAGAAGAGATTTAGTAAAAACTAAAGACGTACGAAATGAACTAAATGTATATGCAATAAATGAAAAAATAACTGAATATAAAGAAAGATGGAAACATCACGTAAATAGAATGGGAAATGGGAGAATACCCCCAAAAAAATACTTAACTACAACCCAAGAGGGAAAAGAGATATCGGAAGACCACGAAAACGGTGGTCGTAAGTTTGTGAGGACGGAACAGACAAATGCCTAATCCTTGTAGTGCATAAGAAGAAGAAGATTTTCCGTTACATTGTTACAGTTAAATCGAATTTCTTAAGATTAAACATGCTTGTGACATCCAGGTTTTCAGGAAATCCGTTTCTCGTTGGGCTCAAAGTGTGATACGTATAAGTGAACCAGTGGAATCGATGAGAACAAATTCACATTTACGGAGGGAGGCAGAGAGAGAGAGAGAGAGAGAGAGAGAGAGAGAGAGAGAGAGAGAGAGAGAGAGAGAGAGAAGGTAGACAGACAGAGAGTTAAACACTGTAGGTAGAATATTTCAGTGAACATTTTTAAAATAGTAGGCCTACATTCCACTTGCGCGTGAAGCCTGTATTTTACACCGGACAAACAGACAAATGCGCAACGTTCAGAGAAATGACTTTGGCGCCAACGGTTGTTATGGTACGGTGGTAGTGGTAACACAACACAATACTGAAGCTTCTAGAACTTGTAAACAGTACAATACTTAGAATTCCCCTAATCGCAACTGAATTCCTACCCTTCTTTACTCCCCCCCCCCCCAACTACTGTTCCTTGGTGCAAGCAACAGCGCGCCAAACGTGGGTCGGAATTCGTTAGAATTTTGGCCGCAGGTGTGCCTCCTCAACAGCAGTTTACCGTTACGAATAAATAACTGTCCATTACTGTCAGGCATTTTTCTATTTGAAATTAAATTCAGTTACAACGGATTATTTATTAATTTTTAATGATAACATTATTACGCATGCGCAAAAAAAAAGGCATACTATATCGAAGTATCGATTGTTGTCATTATATTATTCTCTCGTGGTATTAGTCGTGATCGAAGGATCGATTGTTTTCATTATACTCGTGAATTTGTTATCTTTTGTAATAAGTAGCCTATAACACTTTAATACTAATGAAAAAAAAATTTTCGCACGCCCATGAGAGGGAGGGAGAGAGAAAGAAAGAGAGAGAGAGAGAGAGAGAGAGAGAGAGAGAGAGAGAGAGAGAGAGAATCATCCAGCGTCACAGGTTTTTTGCAGCCTAAAGAATTAAAAGTTAAGTAAATTATTTAAAATAGTAAGCTTATTTATTATCTTTTTAGTGTTTAAGCTTTCGTGTATGTACAAATGTTTTGAAACAATGTGATACGCGTAGTTATCTGAATTAGAATTATTCCTATAAACTTTTAATGACCCAGCAACGACATTCGAAACACTACTGCGATGATCAATACACTTGTACTTATTTATGGTCATTTCATTTTTCTCCGTTCTACCAGTAGTAAGTTTACAGACCGTAATCTCCCAAAATATTAATATTTTACATTCCGTGTAGTGTGTGTATTGCTGACTGTGCTGCCAAGGACGAGCTGATATGAATTTCATTTAAAAGCCATATAAAAATTATAGTTGTGGAGAATTGAGTATATGGAAAATGCAGCGTATAACCATGAGAATACCCTGTCCAAGTTTCAGAACGAAATGTTAATTTTCAACGAAGTTATTAAATACAATGTAAATCACCCGCGCACTTACACACAAATATTTCACATGACATAAAAGAGAATAAAACTGTGAGCATTTTGACATAACATACTTTTTTAAACATAGCTTGGTTCAAAACTTATGTCTACTTACAAAGAAAGAACAAAATCAATTTAAAACATGTCTATGGCCATCAGAAAATGTTAGGCCCTATATAGCATTAGTATTCCACTTATGCCGCGTTTACACTATGTAGCTGGAGAGATATATAGCTAAGCTATATAGCAAGGTTATACAGCACACAGCTATATAGCACATCAAAGTTTGTGTAGCAGCTACATATAGCAGTAAAGTAGAGTACAGCAGTTGTCTTGTCTAGTAGTTCATCTCAAGATGCCAAACAAGAAAGTAGTTCTTGCTGCGGCTGCAGCTGCAACAGTGATACTGGCAACCCAAAGAAAAGAACGGAGGTTTTGGGTGAGACCATCCCTTAAGGCGAGAAATAAGTACAGTGGTAGTGATCTATTAAACGATTTGAATCAAGATGATAGAGCAGAAGACCCGTCTATGTGTTATGAATTTCGTTGCGATGGAAGTTTTAAAATTTCTTAAGAATGACCAGTGCTGATTTCGAATATTTACTTGGTATTATTGGACAAGAAATTGGAAAGAGTGAAACAACCTTTAGAGACGCTATACCTGTTCGTGAAAAATTTGCTGTAACCTTAAGATTTCTGGCTACTGGCGATTCTTACCAGAGCTTAAGTTACCTGTTTAAAATTTCTAAATCTGCTATTTCACTGTTTATTCCGATTGTGTGTGATGCACTAATTGAGGCATTAAATGAATACATCAAGGTACGTGTAACGAGTTTAGGTTACTGTTTCTAATTGTTCACATATCTATTTAAATATTTTTTAACATGGTAAATAGTTTAAACACAACTTAAAAATGTTACAAATGTTGGTAAACTCTGCTCATAAAATCGTCTTCATGGTCACTGAAGTCGCTTCCTTCAGTCACGTACAGGTCTACACTAGTGTTTGATGGACGAGAAGTACATGCTGAACTTGGCCGAGAATCTGAAGAGCCTGACTGAAGTTGTTTCATTTCAAACTCGTATAAAATTTGGTTAATTTTAAATTTGGCCTGTGCTTGGTCAAACTTTGAGCTTAAGTTGCGCACCTGACAAGCCACGTGATTTCCAAACACATCAAAATCGTCATTATCCCGGACGTCCAAACTGGCAGACACTTTTTTCATTACATTGAACGCTTTTTCAGCCATCTGCACAGTTTTTTCCTTTTTTTGTTAGGTTTCTTAGGTAACGTCGGTTTTACAGTTTGATCTGGTGCTGCTTGAGCAGGTTCCTCACCTGGCTCAGAAACATCAGCTGGCACTTGTGTTTCCTCTTGGTCCTCACCCTAAAAATAATATTTACTATATGTAATAGTCGAACTAATTATACTGTAAAAAAGACATTGTTTACTTATGGGTAAATTTTTGAACCAGTAAATAAAGTTTTATCGCTTACAACCAGAGTACGGTTTTTTTTAAAGTTGTACATTGTAGAATGACATAGTTTGCATATATATATATATATATATATATATTACATTTAATATTTATAAATAAATTTACTTCAAGATATACTTTTTTTTCCTTATTAGGAACATGTTTCGGGTACTATCTTGTACCCATCCTCAGCCTTCCGGTTTTTTTGTTTGGTGAAGTACATATGTGTTGTTGGTTGACTATTATTATTGTGGCTTCCTGTTGGCTTCTGGTATTTCAAATTGGTTTTATTTTGTGTGATTGTTGTGTATGTGTTAGTTTTTTGTGTATTTTCAATGTTGAGTGCTTTGAATATTGTGTCATGTTTTGTATTGATTTGCATTTGTTCAGGTATTAGTTTGTTTTCTGTTTTATGTTTGTATATTTGTAAATTTTCCCAAATGTTCATTATGGTGCCTTTGTGAGGTATATGTTTTATTAGTGTTACATTGGTTATGTCTGGGAATTCATGTCCTGTGTTTATTGCATGTGTGGCTAAATTGGATTTATATATTTCTGGTTTTTTGTATGCATTTAGGTGTTCAAAATAACGTTTTTTCAGCTGTTTTTTTGTTTGTCCTATGTAACATTTATTGCAATCTTGGCATTCAATTTTGTATATGACGTTAGTTGTGGTATTATCTTTGTTGTGTGAGCTATTTAGATTTTGTAATTTATTTTTATTAGTTTTGTATGCGTATTAGTATTTATTTTTATTACGTTATTTTGAACACCTAAATGCATACAAAAAAACAGAAATATATAAATCCAATTTAGCCACACATGCAATAAACACAGGACATGAATTCCCAGACATAACCAATGTAACACTAATAAAACATATACCACACAAAGGTACCATAATGAACATTTGGGAAAATTTACAGATTTACAAACATAAAACACAAAACAAACTAATACCAGAACAAATACAAATCAATACAAAACATGACACAATATTCAAAGCACTCAACATCGAAAATACATACAATACGAAAACAGATACCACAACCACACACAATAATGCAACTTTAAAACACCAAAGACCAACAAACTACCTTAATAACATCCAGAAGCCAACACACAAATACTTCACCAGAAACAAGATGGCGAAGGCTGAAGATGAGAGTACAGGAACTCTCGAAACATGTTCCTAATAGGAAAAAAGTACATCTTGAGGTAAATTTAGTTATAAATATTAAAGTATTATATACATCAAGAAACGGACTGTAGCAGAAAGTGATTGAAATATATATATATATATATATATATATATATGATTGTTAGAAATTCCAGAAATTGTAAAGGATGCTTCTATTTTGTAATGTAAATTTTTAAATTTAACATTTCCACACAACCACACTTTATAAAATAGGTAACTTTGAGTGAAAATACTTCAGGCCTTCTTAGATTTACACAGTGCTGTTTATTTTCAGATGCCAACTTCTGAAGAAGAATGGATGAAAATAGCTATGGAATACGACAAAAAATGGAACTTCCCACACTGTCTGGGCAGTATGGATGGCAAACATGTTATGATTCAGGCTCCTATAAATAGTGGAAATGCCTTTTTTAACTACAAAGGTTTTTTAGCATTGTCCTTTTTGCTATAGTGGATGCGGCCTACTGTTTCACGTATATAGCGGTTGGTTGCCAAGGAAGATTGTCAGATGGAGGAGTGTTCGAACATACAACATTCAAAGAGATGATGGAAAATCGAGGCTAAACACACCAAAGCCACTGGAGGAAAATACCCAGTTCCATTCGTTCAGATTGCTGATGACGCATTCCCCTTGAAACCGTGGATCATGAAACCATATGATCCACGCTAGTTATAGCGGTTGGTTGCCAAGGAAGATTGTCAGATGGAGGAGTGTTCGAACATACAACATTCAAAGAGATGGTGGAAAATCGAGGCTAAACACACAAAAGCCACGTAATTTTCCTGGAGGAAAATACCCAGTTCCATTCGTTCAGATTGCTGATGACGCATTCCCCTTGAAACCGTGGATCATGAAACCATATGATCCACGCTAGTTATAGCGGTTGGTTGCCAAGGAAGATTGTCAGATGGAGGAGTGTTCGAACATACAACATTCAAAGAGATGATGGAAAAATCGAGGCTAAACACACCAAAGCCACGTAATTTGCCTGGAGGAAAATACCCAGTTCCATTCGTTCAGATTGCTGATGACGCATTCCCCTTGAAACCGTGGATCATGAAACCATATGATCCACGCTAGATATAGCGGTTGGTTGCCAAGGAAGATTGTCAGATGGAGGAGTGTTCGAACATACAACGTTCAAAGAGATGGTGGAAAAATCGAGGCTAAACACACCAAAGCCACGTAATTTGCCTGGAGGAAAATACCCAGTTCCATTCGTTCAGATTGCTGATGACACATTCCCCTTGAAACCGTGGATCATGAAACCATATGATCCACGCTAGATATAGCGGTTGGTTGCCAAGGAAGATTGTCAGATGGAGGAGTGTTCGAACATACAACATTCAAAGAGATGATGGAAAAATCGAGGCTAAACACACCAAAGCCACGTAATTTGCCTGGAGGAAAATACCCAGTTCTATTCGTTCAGATTGCTGATGACGCATTCCCCTTGAAACCGTGGATCATGAAACCATATGATCCACTCTAGATATAGCGGTTGGTTGCCAAGGAAGATTGTCAGATGGAGGAGTGTTCGAACATACAACATTCAAAGAGATGATGGAAAAATCGAGGCTAAACACACCAAAGCCACGTAATTTGCCTGGAGGAAAATACCCAGTTCCATTCGTTCAGATTGCTGATGACGCATTCCCCTTGAAACCGTGGATCATGAAACCATATGCTGGCACGCACGATAAGGGGACAGACAAACGGATATTCAACTATCGTTTGTCAAGAGGCAGGAGAGTTGTAGAGAATGCTTTTGGGATCCTATCAGTGGTTTTTAGAGTTCTGCGAAAACCAATGTTACTGGAACTTGAGAAAGCAGAAAAAATTGTACTGACGGCCACATATCTGCACAATTTCCTGAGGAGAAGCGACACATCAAACGCAACATACACACCACCAGGCACTAAGCGACACATCAAACGCAACAAACACACCACCAGGTACTAAGCGACACATCAAACGCAACATACACACCACCAGGCACTAAGCGACACATCAAACGCAACATACACACCACCAGGCACTAAGCGACACATCAAACGCAACATACACACCACCAGGCACTAAGCGACACATCAAACGCAACATACACACCACCAGGCACTAAGCGACACATCAAACGCAACATACACACCACCAGGCACTAAGCGACACATCAAACGCAACATACACACCACCAGGTACTAAGCGACACATCAAACGCAACATACACACCACCAGGCACTAAGCGACCCATCAAACGCAACATACACACCACCAGGCACTAAGCGACACATCAAACGCAACATACACACCACCAGGCACTAAGCGACACATCAAACGCAACATACACACCACCAGGCACTAAGCGACACATCAAACGCAACATACACACCACCAGGCACTAAGCGACACATCAAACGCAACATACACACCACACCACCAGGCACTTTCGATGTAGAACATCCCACGACACACGACCTTACACCGGGACAGTGGAGAATCGATGGAATGCCTGAAGGAACATTACTTCGCTTAAAACGCGTCCCGAGAAAAGCTTCAGTGCTGGCTTCAGAGATAAGACAGGAACTTACACGATATTTTACAATTGAAGGATCTGTGTCTTGGCAAAATGACTGTGCTTAAGAAATAAGTGTTCCAAGCGGTGTATTGAAGTCCACTTGTGAAAGCAAATGATTTGGGGTGAAGGATACTTTTTGAGGAATTTTTTTACACTTAACCAGTTGTAATAGTTTGGTACCGTATGTTAATCATGATTTACAAAAATAAAATTTATGTGTCTTTAATTGACTCAATATTTTATACAGGGAGTTCAGAAAAGGTCGTCTAAAACTTCAGGGGATGACACTCATGAATATGATGTCTTGTAGATGAAATGTATCTAAGAAAACCTTACTTTTACGATAAAAGTACAAAAGTAATTAATAATATAAAACAATCCTCTGTAAAAAATTTAAGTTTTGTTCTTAGTACTTTGCAGTTTATAACAAATTTAGCAAAAAAAAATATACAGATATACGCCAATCTAAGCATTTTTAGACCTATGTCCACAGGATACTTTTTGTTCATATTGATGAGTAATAGCTTAAGTTTAAGTTTTAGACAACCTAGACAGAATACCCTGTATGTAGTCTACGTACCTACTGTTGTAATCATCTATTATTCGATTTTAATTAGGCTAGGAACAATCGCTTTTGATGCAGTTACATTTTTAATTTAGTAAAATTGATTGGAGGTTAGGTTATTTAGTTACGTTTATGTTACGTTTTGGATAGGTATACCAAACGTAGACAGTAGCTCTTCTTACCTGGCTATTTTGAGACTCATTCAAGCTACCAGCTTCACACAAGTTTCGGGGTTTGCACTTGTCCTTCAAGAAATGGAACATGTGGGAAAAAGTCATGTTGGTTCGCCCTCATCTGCTCCAGAACCACTCTTTTTAGATTTCTTACAATTTCGCTGGTATTGACCGATTAGACACCGCATTTTCTTCTCAACTTCATTTCTGTCTAACTTCATTTCTAAGGCAATTTCATTCCAAGCGTCTTGTTTTTTGTTCCTCATTTTATATTCAAAATGCTTGGAATCCCATAGTACTGGGTGCTCTCTAAACAGCTCTATGAGTTTTGACACATTTTCTTTATTCCACTCAAAACCACTGAGTAAATTTTCCGTTTTACAACGTGTAAAAGCAAACCACAACGATCACAACAAAGTTTCGATACGCACTATTACACTCGAACAGCACAAATGAGGCCGAAAATAAGGAAAAGAAAAGGTGGATTGGAGGGGGAGCTGCATATAGCTCTGCTACAAACAAAAGTGCACCTCTAGCCGAGCTATATAGCTGGGCTATATGTTTTCTCTGATGTTTACCGACAACCGACGGATAGCTCCTTTACAGCTATATAGCCCTAAAAATGAGCTATATACGCGGCTTTATATGAAAATACTATCCTGTGTTCTGTTGCAATATATTTGTATTCATATTGGTGCCCTGTTGTATTCTGATGGACTCCTTTTCGTTCTTTTCTTCTGTTTTGCTTTGTCCTCTACAACTCAGGTATATACGTAAAAAATTGTTTGATTCTGTTTGAATTTACGGAAGTTATCGTTCTTCATGAAAAACGTTCTCTTGTTACAACATAAAATGTTGCGGGTAAACTACCTTTTTCCCTTAACCGATCTTCAAAAAAATCAACAGACCTTGAGTTATCTACAATTGAGGAAGGTATGCACAAAATTATTTGATTCTGTTTAAATGTGCGGCAGTTATCGTTCGTCATAGAAACAATTACTCTTGTTAAAACATAAAATGTGGCAGGTAAACTACCCCTTTCCCTTAACCGATCTTCACTAAAATCAACAAGCCTTCAGTCTTTTACAATTGAGGAACGTATGCAAAAACATATTTGATTTTGTTTGAATGTGCGGCAGTTATCGTTCATAAAAAAAAAAATTACCCATGTTAAAACATAAAACGTTGGAGGTAAACTACCCCTTTCCCTAACCCGATCTTCAACAAAAACAATAAGTCTTGAGAACTCTACAATTCAGGGCTGTATGCAAAACATTATTTGATTCTGTTTGTTTTTGCGGCTTTTATCGTTTGCCATAGAAAAAATCTACAGATAGACACACAGACACACACTTCGAAAAATGACTTTTTTCATGTTGTGAGTGTGGTATAATCAGAATCTGTAATAATCTCGAACACGATTTTTTTGCCATCACCATAAGGAACATGGAAGTAAAAATTACCCTTGTTAAAACATAAAACGTTGCTGGAAAACTACCCCTTCCCCTTAATCACATTAGGTAAAAAAATCAAGAAAAAACAAATTTATGTATTTTTTTATTATTTTTACTCAAAAACATTTTAAATTACAAAAATACATACAGTGAGTAGAATTAACTAAGCATATTTATAAAATATTACATAACACATAATAATTCAAATTCCAGTTCTACTAGTTACATACAAAAGTCAAACAAATCTACAAACACTTCACATTATGTACAAGACCTAACAGCTAATCACTACTATAACCAATCTTCACCAAAATCAATAGACCTCGAGTCCTCTCCAACTCGGGCACATATGCAAAAAATTATTTGATTCTGTTTGAATTTGCGGCAGTTATCGTTTGTCATAGAAACAATTCTACATTCACACACACACACACACACACACACACACACACACATTTCAGAAAATTACTTTTCTTCACGTTTTGAGGGTAGTACAATCAGAATCAGTTCGATTTTTTCCGTCAACACAATACTTTCATTTCCTTATGGAGTATGGAAGTAATAAGTCGGATATACATTACATAACCATAATTCGATACTACACAGGACTGCATTTGCAGTCGTCAAGCATTACGGACAAAACACATTACAGCACTGGTGGTTATTTATTTGGTAGCCATAAACGTGAGATTTTCACGTTCATTGTCACGCGTGGCTGTTTGCAGAAAACACTGTCGTCTGCCCCCGTCGTCTGTACCGGTCATAGGCTTGGCGACTCCCACGTCTCGAACACAGACTTGGCGGTGTCAAACAAGGTCGTTTCATCCTCTACACCAGTGGTTCCCAAAGTGGGGTCCGCAGACACTTTTAAGAAAAAATAGAATATACCGTAATTTTCTCCGATTTTTTAAGATCTAAAATCTAAAGCTAAATTTTAGAATCTTAAAACAATTAGTAGAAGAATCCGGTATTTTTTTTTTGTTCAAACTAATTGTAATTGTAAAAGTAATTTCAAAGTAATGGCTTTAATAATGTCTTTAAATCATGTCGTGTAGCAGATCTGTTTGTCAGCCGAACTGATTAGACCTCTCTCTTACATTACAAAAATAAGATTCATTGGCAGAACTTTCAACTGACAGTTCATTAAAATTATAGTTCGCAATTACAGCTAGCTGTCTTCTGGTTATATGTAATGACTGACTATCCTGAACTCGCAAAAACAGCTTTGAAGTGTTTAACTTTGTTTTCCTTTACTTATTTGTGTGAAACCGCAGTCTCCCTGCTAACGTACTTAAAGTAAAAGTTAAGAAATAAACTTGATGTCGAGAGTGACTTAATATTGAAATTATCAGACATTAAACCCAATATTGCAGAGCGGATTGTTCAAAAACATTGTTTACATTATACTATGTTTAATATCATTAGTATTATAATTTTGCAAGTTAAAGAAAATTTTGATTTTAATTTAATTAAAATACAAGTGTTTCTATCATATTTACTGTTTCTTTTATTTCAGAACTCAGACGGGGTCCGTGAATTTTTAAATTATTTGGGGGGGTCCAGGGACTGAGAAGTTTGGGAACCACCGCTCTACACTATATGTGACTCCGATTTTCTTAGAGGTTATTCCGAACGCGAACGGTTAATCACGTTGATGACATTCGAACGAAAAATCTGGATACACGGGTGGCAGTTGTTCCGAATAATAACGGGCCATTTGGAAAACAACAAGAAAGATTACGGAAAAATGTGAAGTAGAATCGTTTGACCGCTTGACCGTGTATGGAAGGCCGTGTATCCGCTGATACTCTCTTCTGACCTTGACGAACTCGTTTCAGTAAGTAAGCGCGCGTTGAGAACTTAATTCAGCAACGTGCCGATGTTACAGTCTGTCGGTACCGTATATTTCGCTCATATTTTTTTTTTTGTATCGGCCATCTGAGGACCACATGCCAATTTCAATTCTTTATTCCTCGTTCCTTTCTTTTTCTCCAATATTCTTTCATCTTTTCACCATGTCACTTCTTCCTGTCTTCAGTCCACTTTGAACCTGCGTTTTTCTCTCTCCTACCCTGGACTCCTTCCATTTTTAACACTTTTGCCCGAAAAATCTCTCTTTCAATTGCTACTTCTGCGTTTATATTATTTTTGTTTCTAAATCATTTTTGACTTCTTTAATCCAACTTGATGTTGACTTCTTCCCCCGCAGATATTTGAAGATGTGCTTTGTTAACCTATTGTCTTCCATTCTATATAAATGTCCAAAAAAGAATAGTCTTCTTTTTCTCATTGTTTCTGTTATATTTTCTATACTTTGTGATTTTAATTAATGATAAAAATAAATTGTCCGGTTTAGCTACGTTTAATTTTTCTCAGCACCAAGCCTTTTGCTTATTCTACGATGGGAGGATCCTCAGAAGTCAGTCGAGCCATTGACGATGCCTCATCAGACAAAACTGTTAAAACCAATGCACTGTTTCTCTGTCCGGATGTGTTCTTTGAAAGTTGTGAGTAAATTAAATTATTTCCCCCATTATAGGGTAGCAGCCTGTAGATGGGTCAATTAGATAAGTTCCAGATGATCTGTTGGAGAATCAACCGTAATTTTAGAAACAAGCACATCGAGATACAAAATTAAAGTTTCTACAAAGTTATTGCAGTCCCTATGGGTGTACTGTCCTATGGGTGTGAATTATGGGAACAACCAAGAAACAAGGCAGTAAAATACAGGCCTCGGAAATGGCGTTCTTAGCAGGAGTTGAAAGGTGTTCTAAACTCGACCGTACAAAGAACGAGGCAATAAGAGAAGAGTTACAAATTTTTAACTTGAATGAAAAATTAAAAGTTTACAAACAACGGTGGAAAGAACATTTAGAATGAATGTCAAGATTCCAGACTGGCCAAACAAATCTGGAAATATAAACCTATAGGACACAGGTGTGTGGGTAGACCCAGGAAGAGATGGGTGGAGGATCTTTGAAGGCGGAACAGGCAACACGTTGCCTGTGAGGTTCATATTTGGAGTGGTTACATTTTCTTGTAGTATTCGTCCCCGTTTCAATGACATCAGTTATAGGCACGTACATTTTATAAAAGACGGACGATAAAACGGTGGGTTTTTCTGGGGGGGGGGGGCATCATTATCGTACCCGACATCTTCATCAATATCAATAAACGAGTTTTAAGGGATATCTAAATTTCCACTACAATGCTTTCGAGGAGAGTGTTGTGTTACTTTGTATAGCTTTCATGAACTACGTACTTCATCAAGTATTAAATCGAATGAATTATGCGTCCAATATTTTCGGCACTAGAGACAATATGGCGTATAACAGAGTATAAATTTTTACTGAGAGGGCAAGCACCTTGTCTAGATCCACCGCTGACGTTAAACCTCGGTAGTAATATCGGTATGGAGAACCATACATGACTTCCATGTTCTAAGACTGATATTTAAAATCATTTTCGAAATGAAGTATTTCCATAGAAACTACTTCTTTCTTCAGCCTTAACCACAGTACTGTGGTCACTAACGTATACAACCTCACGTTAGCGCACTCAATTTTCACTGATGATGGCAGTCGATGGCACTACCGAAACGTCTGGTTTTGCAGAAAACATTGGACCACGACCGAACAGCCCAGGAAGGAATTTTAACAACACACTTCTTCTTTGTTGCCGATAACGTAGTAGGCCTACACATAAAAAATTATCCCCTCCCCATTCAACTATCATTTTCATTTATAGAACATTACTCCCTCGTCCTTCAACTACCCTCTTTTCATTTATAGATATTTCATCTACCTTTCTACAGTGGATTATTATGACCTTCTTTTCAGGGTACTTTATTTACCAAAATTAAGTACTTTACTCTGGTTAAAGCATAAAACGTAGCAGGTAAACTACCCCTTCCCCTTAACCGATCTTCACCAAAATCAATAGGCCTAGAGTACTCTATAACTCAGGTATATATACGAAACATTATTTGATTCTGTTTGAATTTGCGGCAGTTATGGTTCGCCATAGAAAAAATTCTACACACAGACACTTTTCGGAAAATGACTTTTCTTCATGTTTTAAGGGTAGTACAATCGGAATCAGCCATTATCTCGAACACGATTTTTTTCGCCATCACCACACTTCCATTTCCTTACGGAACGTGGAGGTAAAAAAGATTATAGATTCCTTGCTTTACAAAAGTGTCACTCACTCTTCTCAACAATGGCGAAAACAAGGCGGACCTGCAAGACATGGTTAGACGAATATAATTTAAAGCCAGTTAAAGTTCCAGCAGATCTTAACGGTGTCCTTTGACGACTGAAGGAGAAGAAACATCAAAATACGGAAGAGTAACATTGTTGAGATTACTGTCTGCGAGCTATGTCATTGTTGGCAGACGTTTCGGCGCCACCATTGTAGGCCGGTACTGTGGCGAACGCGGTGCCAATTGCTCGATCGTTTTTTTTTCACTGAAGATGGCCTCCGATGGTGGGGCCGAAACGTCTGCGCACAATGACAGCAGCAGACCTCAGCCTAATACCTCGGCAGAAAGTAATCTCAAGAAAGTTAACGCCGGACGTGATAGCCCTAGGAAAGGAAAGTAAGGTTCTTGGATTTCGTTGTCCATGACGTGTCCGTTACTTAACTAAATATCACTATAGTATTGACGACTCGGAACACTAAGTTTTTTATAAGTAAAAACGTAAAGTTTTACCTTACAGCCTAAACCGGCTTTCACCTTTAGAAGGCTTCATCAGAGGCTGCCATAGGTAGCGTTGTCCGTCTTGTTGTTGGCGACGGGATAGTTATTCGAAAGATTGAAGCTGTGTGTGTGTGTGGTGAGATGTGTTCGAATAATGCGTGCGATTTGAATTGTGTCTGTTCGTTTAGGATGTCGTTTTTATTTGTTTTTGTGTGTAAAAACATCGACAATAACATGAACATTCTACACGTACACACAAAAGGCCGAAAACTAGACACTCTAGAACAATTAGAAATATACAAACACACAGTATTGGTCGAATAGAGAGGGTTAGAAAATTTAATTATCTAGGGGAAATAATGCAAGAGAATGGTTTAGAAAAATTTGCTATAGAAGAAAGGATTCATAAAATGGAAAGAGCAAAGGGTATAACTAAAGATATTTACAATAAAAAGTGCATATTTAAAATTGCGAAAATAAGGCATTACAGTACAGTAGTGGGGCCAGAATGCGTATACGCAAGTGAATGTCTAGCACTGAATTATAATTTAGACAGACTAGAAATATTAGAAAGACGAATTATTTGGAAAATATTAGGCCCACAAAAAACTTCAGAAGGTTGGAAATTAAGAAGAAATGATGAGATATATCAAAGTATAGACTGTAGCCTATAACAAAATCTGTGAGAAAAAGAAGACTAGTATTTTTTGGACATTTATATAGAATGGACGACAATAGGTTAACAAACCAGATCTTCAAATATCTGTGGGGAAAGAAGTCAACATCAAGTTGGATTAAAGAAGTCAAAACTGATTTAGAAAAAAATAATATAAAGGCAGAAGAAGCAATTGAAAGAGAGATTTTTCAGGCAAAAGTGTTGAAAATGGAAGGAGTCCAGGGTAGGAGAGAGAAAAACGCAGGTTCAAAGTAGACTGAAGATAGGAAGAAGAGACATAGTGAAAAGATGAAAGAATATTGGAGAAAAAGAAAAGAAAAAGGAATAAAGAATTTGAAATTGGCATGTGGTCCTCAGATGGCCGATACAAATAGAAAAAAATGTATTTAGTACAAAACTAAAAAATTCAGTAATAATTCTCAGTCAGAAAAAGAAATGAATTAGTGTGTTATTTTTAACAGAACGATTATTTCCAAGTATTTAATTCAAACCTGTCAAAATATTCATCTTACAAATTTCTTTGAAAGAAATGATAATATGATAATAATAAATCTACCTTGAAACAACTTTTGCCATAAATTATTCAGACTGTGATAAAAACCCCACGCTGTACTTGCAAACTTGGAAACTATCTCCAGTTTGACTATTTGTTAGTTGTTATTTACAATAATTGGAAACAGAATTTTATAAAACTTAGAATATTTGGGAGGGGGAGGTGAAGTAACTTCGAAATCCAACTAGATTGGGGACCAGACTGTCGAAGCGCTTAAGATGATCTTCAAGTTGCCGCTGAACCAGTCGTTCGAAAACTATCGATATGGCTGACAGCAACCTGATAGGCCAGAGGTTTTCGGCGATCTTGGGTTCTATACCCGGCCTTGCGCCACTTCAGAAGGAAGTAGGCGAACCGTAAACAGGCGTTAAACAGGTCGACCAGGAAGCGAACTTCCTTGTCCGAAAGTTTCTGTAGGGCGGTGTCCAATCCAGGACTGTTCCGGAGTCGAAGTGGTAAAACCGTTCCGAAACCTCTGCGTCTGAAGTGAGTTCGGGTTTCGCGGTGATCCAGTTGGAAAAGGTACTCCTCAACCTCGTGTTCGATATCCTTATCGGAGTCTGGGTAAGCGGATGGGTTCGGAGCGAACTGTCGTTCTAAACGCTCGGCCAGAAACTCAGATTTTTCCTCCGGCTTGCCAAGTGGATGCCCCCTCCTTAGGCCCGTTCATGGCCGGGAAGGGAGGACGGCGTCTTTTTCCGGTCAACGCAGAAGGTATCCTGTAAACGGAGCTTTTCTCCGGCGGAGTGTCTGCCATGCGCGTGACCGTGAACTCCCAGCAGTTCCGTCGCAAGTCACGATGTAACTTGCCTGCCGCCTGATGTCGCGTCCGCTGCCACCGTCTCCAGAGTCTGTTCTTCACGACTATTGTTCTATTGGCCTAGACAATATACGTACACATGAACAGTATAAATACGCGTGCATTTCATTTTATATATAAATGTACAGAATAGACGAAGGGAAACTCCCGCCGGAAACTTTACACCCGCCGGAAACTTTAAAGGGAAACTTTACACGAAACACACCGCGCGCGCGCGTGCATACAAACACACACATCCATTCGCGTCCTATCAAAACTAAATGGTAACAGTACAAATATTGTTCTGTTGTCGTGCGCAATTAACATGAAGTAAGTGCTTGAAATAAATGCTTTTCTTTACATGTAGGGCCTATATTAGGGTGTTGGTGACAGGGTAGTTGAAGGTATCGGCTCTGTTATAAGGAACTAGTTCTTCCGTTTCCAAAATGATTAGTGGTATACTCAGGATAAAAGGCTGCAAAATGTTTCCCAAGACTTCTAGAGGGTCACGTTTATTGCAGGCCTATCGTTCGCGCAAGGAACACTTTAGGGCCCCCACACGTATCACCAGAGCACATATTAAGCAATAAACTAGGCAGCACTAATGCCGCCTAGTGGCAGGTATTAGTGCCGGTGCCGAAAAGTGAGAAAAAAGGGGACAAATCAGCAAATCACGAAGGCGCGTTTGCATTTGCGTATATTAGCTTTCAGCATTGTCTGTACAGTGTGCGAATTGGTGATTTTTCTTAATGTCTAAAGCATTTGTGTCCAGTTTTACAGTTTCATGAGTAAAGAATGAACATGATCATGGTCAAGTTAAATTCAAATTACATAGGCCTAATTTTCAATATTATATAAAATTACACACACATTGATTGGTTTAGTGCCGCCTAGTTAAATTCCTTAAAATATGCTCCGCGTATCACCTTTGCCGACGGACTTCTTCGGGGTTCCGGTGGCAGTCGGGTGTGAGATTAGACTTCATCCGCGAACACACCTCGAAGGAAGAGACCATAGCCTCATAGATGTGGTGGACAGAGTCGAGTGGGACCGCCTCGCGAAGCCTTCGACAGAAAGCAGGCCACTCGACTATCCGCGGAGTTCCTCTCCCCGAGTAGCCATGTGCACCTCTACGGGACAATGATCAGAGGACAGCTCAAACAACACGGATACCTCGTTCTAGGTGGCAACAGCCTTGACAACTGCAATGTCCAGTACGTTAGGTCGGCTGCGGGGATAGAGCGTCGGTCTATGTCCAGCTCCGTAGACACGAATGTGATGGTCGTGAAGGCGCCCTCCAGGATGATATAGTCAACGACTACCCCAGTAAGGATGTTTGCAGTTCAGGTCACCTGCAAAGGTAATCTTCCCATGTGCTCCGAAAAGAGTGTTCAGATCGACGGCTAGAACTGGAGCGGCCGGCAGTGTATAAGCCGGAACCGGGGAGTTCTACGGCGGTGACACAAGCGTTGACCGCTATGGCGGTACCGAATCTGTCGTCCTTGTAGTTAGGCGACCTTACGTTGTCGTGGGCCCTAAGAAAGGTCTCAGTGGTGAGAAGCACGTCCAGCTTGTTACGGGCTAGGAACTAATAATACAAGCCAATATGTTGGTATCAATTTGGCGTTTTGTTGTGTCTGACAACTATTTTTCAAATAAATTCATAAAAAAAAATATTGGTGACATGAAATATTAATCCTTTATTATTCGACACGTTCTGTATGTCTACACGTTTTTCTTTGTAGAGGACTCAAGGCCTATTGATTTTGGTGAAGATCGGTTAAAGGAAAGGGGCAGTTTACCCGCAACGTTCTATGTTTTAACAGGAGTAAAGTACTTAATTCTGATAAATAAAGTATCCTTAAAAGAAGGTCGTAATAATCCACTGTAGAAAGGTAGATGAAATATCCATAAATGAAAAGGGTAGTTGAAGGGGGAGGGGATAATTTTTTATATGTGTACTACGTTATCGGCAACAAAGAAGTAGTTTGTTGTTAAAATTCCTTCCCGGGCTGTTTGGCCGTGGTCCAATGTTTTCTGCAAAACCAGATGTTTCGGCAGTGCCATTGACTGCAATCATCAGTGAAAATCGAGTGCGCTAACGTGAGGTGGTATACGTTAGTGACCACAGTTCTGTGGTTAAGACTGAAGAAAGAAGTAGTTTCTATTGAAATATTTCATTTCGGAAATTATTTTAAATATAAATCTTAGAACATGGGATTACCGATAGTTTTTTACTTCGTGAGCGCACAATCAATACAGAGACTTTGTACTATTATTGAGCTGTCGCGGACACGAGCACTGTGCTAATTAATTACAGCATAACATATCTGCATGCTATAAACTCTGTGCTGACGTCATTTGATGGCAACAGAAGTTGAGTATTATTACTTGTGCTTCAAAAATGATAAAGCTCGTAACGGTGACCTTCAATCGTCTAAATAAAATGCATAATGTGGCTGATTAATTAACACTTACCAATCTTAATTGGGGTCGATTGTAGGTACGTTTACTGGTAGTAGGCCTACGGCCTATAGTATCGTGTGATATCGGTATCTAACTGATGTTGTAAACTATATAGATAACGAAAAATCTGATGTGACAATATGAAAGTAGGTCTGTACCAGAACTCCTGCAATGTAGGCCTATTTACAGACATTTTGGCAATTTATAGTATTGGAGAGCAGGCCTACGTTATTTGCAATCAGGCCTAACCTGCTAAACTAAAACTGACTATAACTTGCTGGACATTGCTTTTCAAAATAGGCTTACGAAAAACTATTTGTCTTCCTGGTTGATGCACTGTAGGAAGATGAAGCCCTGTTTGTAATTTATTTTAATAAACCATTACAAATTCATGTAATTAAAAATTTTTTAGGGTAAAAACGTAACATTAAACAATATGAAATGAATGCAAACTAAAATACCGGTATGGAGAACCATACATGACTTCCATGTTCTAAGATTTATATTTAAAATCATTTTCGAAATGAAATATTTCCATAGAAACTATTTCTTTCTTCAGTCTTAACCACAGTACTGTGGTCACTAACGTATACCACCTCACGTTATTGCACTCGATTTTCACTGATGATGGAAGTCGATGGCACTGCCGAAACGTTTGGTTTTGCAGAAAACATTGGACTATGGCCAAACAGCCCGAGAAGGAATTTTAACAACAAACTACTTCTTTGTTGCCGATAACGTAGTACACACATACAAAATTATCCCCTCCCTATTCAACTATAATTTTCATTTAGAGAAAATTACCCCCACCCCGTTCAACTAGCCTCTCCATTTATAGATATTTCATCTTCGTTTCTACAGTTGATTATTATGATCTTCTTATCAGGATACTTTAGTTATCAAAATTAAGTACTTTACTCTTGTTAAAACATAAAACGTTGCTGGTAAACTACCCCTTCCCCGTAACCGATCTTCACCAAAATCAATAGGCCTTGAGTCCTCTACAACTCAGGCACATATGTAAAAAATTATTTGATTCTGTTTGACTTTACGGCAGTTATCGTTCGTCATATACAAAATTACCCTTGTTAAAACATAAAACGTTGCTGGTAAGCTACCCCTTTCCCTTAACCGATCTTCACCAAAAACAATAGGCCTTGAGTCCTTTACAATTCAGGAATGTATACAAAAAATGATTTGATTCTGTTTGAATGTGCGGCAGTTATCATTCGTCATAAGAAACATTACCCTTGTTAAAACACAAAACGTTGCAGGTAAACTACCCGTTTCCCATAACCGATCTTCACAAAAATCAACAGACCTTGAGTTCTCTACAATTTAGGAAGATATACAAAAATTTATTTGATTATGTTTGACTTTACGGCAGTTATCGTTCGTCACATAAAAATTACCCTTGTTAAAACATAAAACGTTGCAGGTAAACTACCCCTTCCCCTTAACCGATCTTCACCAAAGACAATAGGCCTTGAATAGTCTACAATTCAGGGCTGTTTGCAAAAAAGTATTTGATTCTGTTTGAATTTGCGGCTGTTATCGTTTGCCATAGAAAAAGTAAAAATTCTACTCACACACACACACACACACACACACACACACACACAATCGAAAAATGACTTTTCTTCATGTTTTGAGGGTAGTACAATCAGAATCAGCCGTTATCTCGAACACGATTTTTTTCGCCATGACCATACTTCCATTTCCTTATGGAACATGGAAGTAAAACAATATTTGCTCTTTATTAACGGGTGGAGAGTTTATTGTAAACATAGGGCTCATTAAGAGAAAAATAATTTTAATTTCATATTTTCACTATTATCTAAATTCTCAGAGAGGCCTGGCATGACACTCACAGGTCCTATGGCAACATTTAAAACCTTATTGTTAATCGGCTGTTACTAAAATATGCTGCTACTGCTACGCATTAAAATTACAACTGCACTAGTCAAGTTAACTACTAGATTTACAGTGGACGTTTTAGTTCCTTTACTACGAGAATTCTTTTGGCTGATATAACTCACTTGTCGACTTCTAAAAGTTAGCTCAAATAACATAATTAATTAAATAGTTAACGAAATATGAAAGCGAAGACGAACGCTCAATTGATAGTATGAAGAGAAATTTGACCAATAAGGTAACTTGTTTCCATGGAAAGTGGTAAATCATTGGTAGTTCCTGTAGAATGTTCCAGAAGGGTCTAGCGTGCCGCCATCTTGGTTGTATTTGAACAAAACCAACCTTCAACCGGAAAGAGCTTGATTTAGTCATTGAAGCCTAAGCTGTTTGGAGGTTAGTCCGTTGTTCACCAGACGCCTTTTAATTTTTTAATTTGTAGGAACAGTTTTATACCAAAGGTGAGTTGAAATTTTTCAGGTGTTATTATTTAATTGTCTTTACAGACGTACGTAAATCATTTAACAGTCATTATTAGAAGAAAAGGTAACGGTTACGGCATGCCAATATGCGTAGCATATATGGACGTGTGAATATTGATTTTTCAAAATAATTAGATTTTAGTCTATTAAGCATAACATAATCGGTCACATTTTAAGGCAGATGTGGGCCTAATTAGTGGATTGAATAACTAACAGTACAGTTGGTTTTAGAAACGTGGCGATAATAAATGGTTGTGATTTTTATAGTTGTAAGTGTAATTTGGGTGTACCGAGAGGAGCAAATTATTTATCTGTTTGGGTTTGCCGAAAATTGTAAAGTGTCTGGCTTTTCAGTATACCGACTGCTCTTTTTCTGATTAAGTTTTGCTTAGTTTTTCAATGTTGCACGAATTCTAGAATTTACTTTACCTGGAAGTCTGCCGGCGTGTAAATGATTGCACAAGTTTTGTTTGAATTACACGTTACATAGCACATTTACGCTGTGCTTTTAATGTAGACTGTAACAGTGAAATCGACTTAATACATTATTAAATCACTATGCCAAGAGCATAAATTGAACTTGAGTAAAATGCAGAACTTATGTACCACTCACTGCATTTAAATAAATTAAAATTTTACTTGAAGTAACGATTTAAAAAAAAATTTTTATTGGTATTGCCATATTTTTTAACTATTTTTTTAAATTTGTGTGAAATAGTCCATTGCTTAACCATCGGTTCCTCTAGGTATATGTTGAATTGCTTTTATTCGAAAATTAAAACATTTTAGAATTGTTGAGGATTACACCAATGTTTTGCAGAATATAATTTTCCCTTTGTAAAGAGGAGGTGACCTGACAATAAAAACTTTTGTGTTTGTAGTTTTGTAGTTTTGAACATGTTATGGGTGTCATTTTGACGCACATGTGACAAACTTGCTTCAAAATTTAAAAATAATTACAATATTTACGTTTGTACCATTGCAGGAAAATAATGGCGAAAGCACCAGCAGTAGGTATTGATTTGGGCACAACATATTCGTGCGTTGGAGTTTTCCAGCATGGAAAAGTTGAAATTATTGCCAATGATCAGGGAAACCGCACAACACCAAGTTATGTTGCCTTCACGGACACAGAACGTCTCATCGGCGATGCTGCTAAAAACCAGGTTGCCATGAACCCAAATAACACAATATTCGGTAAGTTGTAAAGTACCGATATGTGATTTAAATTAAACATGCTGTAAATTTGTTATAAATTGTATAATACGGGGTGCGTGCGTGCGCCTCGGACTGAGGGAAACCACAGAAGATATTGAAAATTTCGCCTGATGTGATACCTCATTCTCAAGAAATATTTGCTTCCATTGTTTTTGTAGTCAGTATTTGAAGATCGGTATTCTTGCAGATACCTTTGGTTATTCAGCTCAACTCATATCACTTGTTACTTTGTTACATTTTAATGATAATTATATCTACAAGTGAGGAGATCTGTCTGTTCAATTTCAGATGATGTAATGATTCTGCATTTGACAGAGTTTTCAGTCAGATGTTCTATATACAAATTTCATATTGTGAATTTTGTAACAATACATTGAAAGTAATAAATGGGAATGCATTTGTGAATTTAAGTAATCAGTTCTGAAGTTTTAAAAAGGAAATGCAAGTTTCAAGTGTGATTAAATTTTTATGCATTATCACAGTTATTATTAGTTACATATACTAATTATTGATGAAAGCTGCTGTAATACGGTATATAATTCTGTCAATGCATGTTTTTTTTTTAATTATTTTTTACATTTATTAATTTACCACTTACTTGGCCATGGTTTATGTGTGTAATGTATGTACCAGTATGTTTAAAAAAGTTTTCGTAGATAATAATGGCTTTGAAACCACCTAATTGCTTTCAGATTTTTGATATGAAGAAATTTTTTTTTTTCAATTTTAGATAATTTTTTTAATTCAACGTTTCTATTGATGAAAATGTTTTGAGTATGTTTGAAATAGTTGATTAAAAGTTTTGTTTGCAGACGCCAAAAGATTGATTGGAAGGCGGTTTGATGATGCAACCGTTCAAGCTGATATGAAACATTGGCCATTTGAAGTTGTAAATGAAGATGGAAAACCAAAAATCAGAGTGCAGTACAAAGGAGATAACAAAACTTTCTATCCTGAAGAGGTGAGTACAATTTGTACTTCTTTTTATTATATTTTTTATTTTTTTAAAGTATAGTGAAGTGGATGACATATTATTAAATAAAAACTGTTATCATATTTAGTTTTCTTCCATAAACAAATTTCAGTCTTGTCATGTTATATATAGTGAAATAACAGATTTACCCCACTCTAGAAGGAGAGTAAATAACTTGCAAAAAATACACGTAGAAGTTTTAACAGATAAGTATTAAGTTATTTGTAAATAAATTCTAAAAACTGCGTGTTAAAATATCTGTGTACATGTACTAAATATTTCTAATAGTGTATAATAATTTATTATTGAATAGGTCTAAGAAACGGAAGTGGGAAATTAAATCTTTGGACAGTCAGTATTACTTATTACCGTGTATAAACAGTTAGGCTGGTGACCCTCATGCAACTTTTCAATCACTCATTATGACTTCAAATAGTAAAAAAATAAAAACGAGAAAGTCGCCTAGAATCATATCACCGAAATACTGCACGTCACCACTAATTTCTAGTGCACTGCAGCGACTTCAGTTCTGATGTTTGTACTTTGTTCAAGTTTATTGTTTACTGTAGCTTTTACTGTGCACTCCACTCCAGGATTGACTAAAACACTAATCATAATCAGATATCCAAAATACGCATGGCGCAGACAAAGCATTTACTGGCTTCTAACCTGACTGTCCCTCTTAGTGCAAACACATCCTATAGGCCTATTAGATTCATTGTATTATAGTCTCCAAGTCACGTGTATAAGAGTTTAATATTTGTACATACTTGGTTACTTACTCACCGTCTTGTTACTTCTTTAAAGCTTTTTTTTTCAATAACTACATGTTTCAAGGATAAATCCTCATCATCAGGTTATATAATGCCATCACCATACTTCCATTCCTTAAGGAATATGGAAGTAAAACACCAGTCCTGGAGAAGTCATAAAAAAATCAAAAATATTTTTTACCAAACATCACAGTATGTATGTCATCAAAGAACACATTATTGTAGGACTTCATGTCACAAAGAGGTGTTTGTTTACTGTGCATCTCGAAGCAACTTTTCGAAATCTATCATCAGGTCTATATCAAAAAGTCATTTGCGTGGATACCAAGACCATCCCCTGACTGTACCACCCCATGAATGTGATCGTGTGACTTTATGTTCCTTTATATTGAAACAAACGTGATATGGTCTGTGTGCTGCTTTTCCAAAGCGAGACATCATAGTTTTGTACAACAGAACAGTGTTCCACCCATCCTTAATCCATTGGGGGGGGGGGGGGTTCTATAATATTGCAATTGCAAAGGGTTTTGGTGTTTTGACAAACTTCATAATATTGCAGCGTGTTGCTTCTTATTGGTTCAAGTGTTGTGTGTTGGCTGTGGAAAAATGAGGTACATAATATAATAAGAATATTCACAGACTTGTAGTTCACATTTTTTCCACTAGATAGCAGGTGTATTTAGTTTTCTGGATTTTGTTCAAGGGGAACTACAGTATTGTTCCAGCTGGCGTAACAGCTGAATGCATGGCTTGCAATTGTTTTTTGTTTATTTTGTTATCCCACCGTCAACTTCTGTAATGCATATTTGTTCATTTTATTTAAATTGTATGTTGTGCAATATATCTAAAGTTCATTGGAAAATCTTGGCCATTTTACACTTTTGCAACTAATTTTGCAGTAATTAATAGCAAGAATGAGAACAATACTTATTCATTCCCAGATTTCATTTTGCTGTTCTTGTGTATAAAATAGATTGTCATACTATACATGACTTTGAATTTTACATGTTTTCCGTTTTTTCGTTCATTTTTGAACCTTACTGCTTCTCATTGTCATGCGGAAGTGCAGTTGACATATAAAGTTACAAAAACTGTAGTAATAACATATTTTTGTACCCATTGTATATACAGTGGAACTTGGTTATAATGTCATTGAAGGACCAAAAAAATAATGACGTTATAAAAGAGTCGTTATAAAAGACCCTTTTTAATCACTAGTAAGGAAGGAGAAATAAAAAAAAAGATCTTTGCATTATTAACATTATTCGTGATATTTATTCTAAAGTTTACAAACTGCATTTCATTTATACAAACAGCATGAAGAATATTTTAAAAGATCAAAAAGAAAGTACATGTAACTTACATTTAGGCTTACTGTCGAAAGTAATCTGTGATTTTCTTTTGAACGCTCCTTTCTCAAAAATAAATTTTTTCTGTTGTGCTGTGGAGATGCTGCGCTGCATTGAACGTGTCGTCAGACGTCTCTCTAAAGCAGTAAAATCGTGAAAGAGTTTTGGCGGTTCTCATTGCTTCCTGTACTGTTGGACAAACGATGTCGGCATCCTCCTCTTGCTCAGCATCTTCTTCAACACTATCTTCTGCTTCTATGTTTTTTATTTCCACGATAATTTATGCGTCACTCAACACTTGGAATGCTTCTACTTGGTCATCCACTGATGCATAGGAATCAAGTTCATTTCCAAATTCATTTACGTCAAATTTCTTAATCCACTCCGAGAGCGGCAAGTCGTCGTCTTCGTCATCATCGGGTAAATTTTCATGTACGAGTTGTGATTTACTAAAGCATTTTGTTATCGTCTTCTGTGTTACACTCTTCCAAGAGTCTAGGAATTGTATTGCATCTAATAGTGAAATTGTGGCAGGTTGCGCCGTGTCCATACAGAAAATAATTTTTTTTTTTTTAAAGTTGCTTGCGGAGTGACACTTTAGGCTTCTAATGACGCCTTGGTCCATAGGTTGCAGGACACTCGTACAGTTGGCCGGTAAGAAGACCAGATTAATGTTTGTCAAATTTAACTTTGGATGGGCTGCACAGTTGTCAACTAGAAGTAGAATTTTTCTGTTTTTCGATGACAGTTCTTTATCCCACTTTCTTAGTTCATCTTCAAAAATACTAGAAGTCATCCACGCTTTTTTTTGTTGGCAGTGTAACTTACAGGAAGTTTTTTGATGTTTTTAAAACATCTAGGATGCAAACTTTTCCCGATAACTAAAAGTTTCCTTTTTTCGGTTCCCGTCATGTTCGCACAACAAAAACTGTAACTCTTTGTTTAGAGAGCTCCCCACCAACGCACTTTTCATTTTTAAATTTGAAAGTCTTATCTGGAGTTAATTTATAAAAAATTCCAGCTTCATCTCCATTAAAGATGTCTTCATCTTTATATGATCGTGTAATTTCTGGCCAAGTGTTACGCACCCAATCGCCTGTAACGTTCAGATCTACGCATTTTGTCTCACCACAAATTTTTGCAAAGGAAATCGAGTGTCGGGCCTTAAATCAATCTAGCCATCCGTTGGAGCACGTAAAATCAATACCAAACAATTTTCCGAATTCTGTGGCTTTCTCTTCCAGAATTGGTCCACTCACAGTAATATCTGAACATCGACACTGTTTGAGCCATTTCAATAATGCTACATCCACATCACCATGTTCGCATTTCCTAATTTTTTCTCCATCTTCCTCAAATTTTTTGAAAATTTTGTCCTTGTTTTTTAAAATTGAACCTAGAGTAGAATTCACTAAACCAAACTCATGGCATACATCAGCTATTTTACGTCCGCTTTCATGTGATCTAATTACACGTACTTTCTCTTGAATAGATAGAACCTTTCTTTTTGTACTAGAACTTGCCATGATTACTGTATAAAAATGAAGACCTACGTATAAAATTCTATAAACAGTGGCTACCGAAACTTAAGTTATAAAACACACAAAAGAAACTGTCACAGTACGAGCAGATACAGAAACAATAACAACCAAAAACAGAGACGAGACTACGTCTAAACAATACTGTACAGTAAATACTGTAACAGCGTGGCGTGAACAATAGCCTTGAGACGCGCAGTGCTACTGACCCGGTGACAGTGGTGGGGAGACATGTCAGTCGCCAGACACCGGCTGGCGCCTGTGGTCCTGTTACAGTGCTTATCGCTTGCATACAATGTATGTCTGTAGCCATGGGCGTAGCGCGCGCACATGTATACGTTTATATGACATTTAGAGTAAAATATCTGATAATTTTTTGATGCTATAACAGAGTAGTACAATATTTAGTGACGTTAAAACCGGGAATTTTTATAATGTTAAAGATATCAGTTTGACCGGACTTATGACAAAATAACGCTACACCCGAGTTGACGTAACAGCCGAGGCCGTAATAACCAAGTTCCACTGTATTCGCCTAGTCTCTTTTTTTAAGGGTTACATGGGCGGAGTCAATGTTGTTAAAATTTTCTAATTCCGGGCTGTTTGACCATTGTCCGGTGATATACACGTTAGCAGACGTTTTGGCCATGCCATTGACGGCCATCATCAGTGCAAATTGAGCTTCGTGTATTGTAGATGTCACATGTTAGTGACCACAGTACTATGTTAGATGAAGCTCAATTTACGCTGTTAGTGGCATGGCCGAAATGTCTGCTAACGTGTATAGCACTGTACCATGGCCAAACAACCTGAATCAGAAAATTTTAACATTTGCCTTGTCTGTTTTTAAATTTTACATCAGTTTTAATACACTGTGCCCTCGCCACCTTAGCAGAGGGTTGCTGCCTACTCCTGTGGCCTGAGCACTTTTGGGCAATCCCACTGTGTTGTGTGTTACAGATTGTTGAAATCATCAAAAGAGTACTGCATTTCCAGAGTATGGAACAATCTTTATTTTTCTTGCTGTAAATTTTCCTCGTGGACTTTAACATATTCTGGAAAAAATAGCTGAAACAAATGTCACGTGCAGGACATTGCACGAAATACAGAATACACATGTTAGGAGTTTATCAAAAAATTCTGCTAATTGGAACACGTTACTGTAATAAAAGCATTTTTTCTTGATAGTGTGGAGTGTCTCACATCATATAAACAAAATACTGCTAAAATTTGTGAATCCTGGGATTTATAAAAAATTATTTAATTACCGTCACGTGTTGGACAGAGGTGTCAACGTGCAGGACTCTTTGTACACATCATGTATGTAAATGAATCATTGAATTATTTTCCAAGACTACACACATGTAGCTTATGTGTAATCTAGTAATGAAGGAAGTTCTAGGGTACAATTTGGAAAACAATGTCATCTATATCTGATATGTTTATTTTACAAAAATGATTATTCGCAAACATAAAGAAAATTCAATGTTTAAAACTTAACAACTTTGATTGTTAGGTTCAGTTCAATAAGCAATGAAATGGTTACCACTTAAATATCTTCTTTACACCGGAAGTGTCCACGGTTGTTTACAACTTCTGGCATTGCGATCTTCTTCACAATTTCATTAAAATTGTAGTAAATGCTGTCGGGGGGGGGGGGGA
This sequence comes from Magicicada septendecula, assembly GCA_034769895.1. Classification (NCBI taxonomy): domain Eukaryota; kingdom Metazoa; phylum Arthropoda; class Insecta; order Hemiptera; family Cicadidae; genus Magicicada; species Magicicada septendecula. The sequence continues at coordinate 14,247,455 of CM068373.1, read as the reverse complement.
CTGGCCACTTGAAGGTACCTGGACCAGCTTTGCGCATGACAGATATCTTGATCCCATCAGATTAAATTTGACAAATCTCTCCAGGATATTTGTGTCCTTCATACAAGACGACTACCCAATCTCCAATTGACCAGCTGTCATGTTGGTTGCTGTGTCTGGAAGAGTAAATTATATCAGCATCTACTAAGGCACTCTTTTTGCAGTGTACTCCTTCGTCATTTATTTCAATCACATGACGCTGTGATATTCCAGGAATTTCAGGAACATTTTCCCAAGGTTTCTCTTGTTCGATGTTTTGCTTAATTGTCTCTTGATCCACGTAGATGACAGTAGTGTTTTTACAAACTTCCGATGCCACTTTGTAGAAGTCCTTAGCAGACTGGACAATTTCTGCTCCGTGGGCCATGCTCTTCTGGCATACAACACCTTTTCCATGTGAAGTTGCAAAGTATTTCCAAGTAAATTTCTTGGAATACTTAGCAAACAAAAAATTAAGAAGTGTAACCATGAATCGATTTTTAAATTCTGAGGATGGGCCGTCACTCCAAATCACCTCCTCGTTAGAGCCAGATTCAGGTTCATTTTGGAAAATGGAGTCATACAGTATGTTCATAAATACAAATATTGAGTCTTTGTCCTTCTGTGCAGTATCTCAACATATCAAATATGTTTTACATTCTCCCTTGTAGAATGTAGCTGCAGTAAATAAAAGAAGACTTCTTCTAGACCACATGGCACTCTGAATCTCGTTTTGGTACTCGCAGGAGTATGACATAGCAAAATCTACCTGAAGGACTCGCTTTTCACCGTTTATTGCTTTATCTCTTTCGAAGTCTGCATGCTATATGCATTTTATATTCACGTGATGGAGCATTTTAGGGAATTCTTCTATGATCAATTCAAACAACTCTCCTGAACACCCTTCTTTACAGAAGAGCGCAAACCTACCATTATCATCTTTTTTCCATTCCTTCCAAACGATTGCTTTTTCAGACTCACTTGGAGCCAGACGTTCACTACCACCACTACATGTTTAACATTTATTTTGCCAACAGTCAGAATTTAAAGTAGAGTCACACAAATGAGATTTCCAAAAGTCATCACTGTAGTGATACTGCAGACTCTTCAATTTCAGAATGAAATTCTCATGAATCTTACACTTGCATTGCTCAGAAGGTGTAGACTTCAAAAGAAGAACATTCTTTGGTCTCGAGGAGCAAAACTTTGAAAATCCTATATGTAAGTTGGGACATTTCATTCTTCTTTAAAGATGTGGAAGGCCTCTCGTAAAAACATTGTCAGATAATGCTTCTGCAAAATTTGTTTCTTTCCACTCGTCCACACACACATACTGTCTTTCATCCCTGGACATGTATAAACAATATCAGGGCAAAAGAAAAACTCTGTAACTTGTGAGTAATCTTTACCGTGATTAGAAGACATGTTATCTCCATTTTATTTGCAAGGGTTATGCCAACCTTCTTTGCCAGCCCCTCAACAACAGCAACTTTTTTCCGAGGAGATGTGGGGAGTGCCCGAATAGATTTTGATAAAGCCTTGCCGAATGTCTGGGGACATCGGTATGGCGATACAACGGGGGGGGGGGGGGTAGAATGGTTGGAAGAGTGGTATTCTTCTTTTTTGCCCTCTGAAGACGCTTTCGATCACGGTCCTTCTTTCATAGCTCCCGGAGTTCCAAATCTGTCATACGTTCTTTTTTTTGTTTTTTAATTGCATTTATTCTTTTTTTTCTTCCTTCTGAAACTCTGGATTTTCTTCTTTGCGACGACTCCTCATTTTTCTCATCCTGGCTGCACTTGTAGACTTCTGTTTTGGTTGATATGCCATTTCTGTCAAAAGATAAACAAGATTAGACTGTTTTTGTTTTTATAACAATGGTATAACCTATAAATTTGTTGAAATTAAATTATTTGCCTGTGGCTGGAGGCTAGATACAGATAAAGAGGACTAAATACGTATTATTGCAGCATTATTTAAATAATATTAAGTGTTCTATTCATTAGGTCCTAAACGTGACGTAATGTGGGACAAAAATAAAATTAAGGTATGTATGACTGTAGTGAAAACATAATTGAACTATTGTTGTCGCATGTCAGTATTTCCACTCCTGTCTTAGGAAAGAGGACAATGCTCCTTTTTAGCTTTTTGCTCTTGAGGCAGTTTGAATTATAACCTTATTTTTGTCACGTGCAGGACAACTGATTTTGGATAATTGAATTGGAAATTATATGCCATATGCTAGTGATATCCTAATTAAATATGCATGCTGAGTATATTAATACTTACTATTTTCAGGAAGTAGAACCACTTTCAGTAAATCACACTCCAGATCTGCACTTGCACCACTTGAAAGTGTACTTATTCAGCATACACAAATCAGCTGATGGGTAGCCATCTTTAACCTAATGGTACCAACCTATAGAATGAAAATTTTGTAAAATACCATGTAGGGTACTGCTGTTGATGTCTATCATGATCCTGTAATACAGTTTGTAGCACTAGAAAAAAAAGTTTTAAAATTCATATTTAGTTACTGCTTTTCATGGAATTACCCTTTTACATAAATTTGAACCTCATTTAAAATAACTTTACTTATTCCCAATGTACTGCGTGAAAGCTTAAATCGCCCTCTCTCACATGATATATTGTCCATTATGTCCAGTAACACACGTTAAATGTATTCTGCTGTAGCCATCAAAATTACACGATTATCAAGATCTTAAATTTTTTCCACATCAATATTTCTGCACATCAGAAGTTCACAAATTTCATCTTTGGTAGGATACTTTATACGAATCCATCATAATAAACCACGAAACTAACAACAAAGTACCCTGCGCATGTCACAATGAAGTGTAAAGAACACAAAATGGCTGCTCGAAATGCATATATTTACAAAGTAACATTGTTTTCAAGCTGGTGCTTCGTGCAGTTGTATAGCACAACTAAAATCTTGCTGTTCATACCATACAAATGTACAAGTGGTGTCCAGTTTGATATGAATGCTACTAAATTTGTGAACGCTTGTCCTTAGGAAGAGTGGAATGAAATGGACGAGTCATCATACTTGTCCATAGGGCATAATGTGTTAATCAATTACTACACAGTCTACTAAGCTTGTAAAAAATATGCAAGATTAATTTTTTTTTTCACAAAACTGATCCTTCATTCAAAGTCAATAAAAGATATAGAAAAAAATTAGACGTTATAAAAACAAAATTATATTTAATAAATAAGTTATGATATTCATTGTAATACAGGTAAGGATGTATATAACAGCCTACATCGAGATATATGCCCTCATCAGCTGGTAAAGTGGAATTTATTTTAGTTGTACTGAATGACACCGTCAGATTTGTGTACTTGCACTTAACACTTTGTAGCATGTCCTACAATAATCCTAAGCTGTCAGCTTTACATAAAACAATACTACTAGCTTCTTATAATAGTGAAGAATGATTTCTTTAACTACTCTAGATCTCGGGAAAAAATTTATATAGATCTGTAGATGGTAAATCATTGAACCTTGTCACAGTTGTGGTTATACAGTGTGGAGATGGTAGTGTATGTGTGGGAGGGGTTTGGGTAGGGATTGAAAATAGTGAAATGATCACTATATTCATATTCACAAATGGTGTCGTATGGAGGTTGTTCCTTCCTGTGTGTGACTATGATTATTTAAATTTTTAACTTGTTTACCACATACAGTGGACCATTATGTTTGTATACACATTGTGGAAAAAGTTATTTGAATGTACATGTCAATTAGGCTGCGGTTACATTACATCAGAATTTGTGGTTGTGCGAATTCGTGAGAACTTGTAACGGTTCGTACGAAATCGTACGAATAGTGTGGAAACACTTTCCGAAATCGTATGAGTGTTGAGTGGAATAGAAGGAAAGGTGGATCCAGCTGAACTAGATATCTTTTTGAACTCTCCTGCCATAAGGTTTCTTGAAGTGGAAAGGTTGAAAAGACGTTAGTGGGTTCAACAATATTTTGAATCGAGAGTAAGAATGGGGAATCTGGAAGATCGTATGAAGAAATGATGAAAAGTTCTTTGAATACACCCGAATGACACGCTCTACATTTGACTACATTTTGGGAGGCGGTCGAGGCGAAACTTCTGAAGAAGACACACTCCTGGACTTCCATATACGGCAAATTTCGTACGAAAACTGGTGGAAAACAAATTATTTTGGTCGCATACGACTAGATGTACGAATTCATGAGTATTTGTACGCAAAGGTCGAAGCAAACTAACTGCGTCTGTGAACAACAATGGGTTTGTCACTTGTGATGAATTCTCACGAACTCTCACGATTTTGTATGACCACATTTTCTTACGAATTCTGATACAATGTAATAGCTGCGTTACACTTGAGTTGTGTACAAATTAATTTTCACAGACGTGTTAAAGAGACCATCATAAGTTAGTCTAGTGTAAGGTTTACTGGAATTTGGTTGTAGTTAATAAGAGTAGTGAATAATGTGTTAAATTGTCTGTTTACAGGTCAGTTCCATGGTGCTGACAAAGATGAAAGAAACAGCTGAAGCTTATTTAGGAAAGACTGTTACCAATGCTGTAGTAACAGTTCCTGCTTACTTTAATGATTCTCAGCGACAGGCAACCAAAGATGCTGGCACCATTGCAGGCCTGAATGTTCTTAGGATAATCAATGAACCCACGGCAGCTGCTATTGCTTATGGTCTGGACAAGAAGGTTAGTTAACAAGATAAAATTTGAAGATATTATTTGGTAACTAATTAGAGGTGTTTATATAGTTATCTTCAACTGCATGTATCTTGAAGATATTAAATGTGAGACCTGCAGGAAACTCGAGTTACTTACAAAGGAAACACACACACACACACACACACACACACACACACACACACACACACACACACACACACACACACACACACACACACACACACACACACACACACACACACACACACACACACACACACACACACACACACACACACACACACACACACACACACACACACACACACACACACACACACACACACACACACACACACACACACACACACACACACACACACACACACACACACACACACACCACTGAGAATGTCTAATTGTATGCTTAAAACGTGTGTGATTCTTCCGATTTGCATTCTGTTGTCGTCGTCCATTGGTTGGAATATGGCTCATCAGTCCTGTAGTTTTCCAATAGAGAACTGCACCGTCCTTTTATTCTGTTCAGTAGTATTGAGATGTATACAGATATTTAATAAGGTCTGGAACAAGGTCAATTGTAAGATGTGCTAATTTTAATCATTTGTTCACACAAGAAAAAAGGAACTGTAAATTTAAAGTCTTCAAAAATTACCATCTGTTTTAACAGGTTGTTAAATGATTTTAAATAATTGTTAATTGTTATTTGTTAATTAGTTAAATAATTGTTATTTGTTAAATTAATTTAAATAATTGTTAATTGTTAAATAAATGTCTTTAGATGCTTTGTAAATTGATTTTTGCTCCTCAGTTTGTCTATTTTTGTAAAAAATGTAGAAAAACTTCCCAGTTATCTTATGCTGTTATTAGATTATGGGACTTGCGGGATTGGAAGCCAAAAAGTTACCATTACTCTAAACAGCAAATTGACAAAACATGCCATAATCATTTTAAATAATTTTTCTTGCATACAAAGTGTTATACACTATTGTTGTGACCAGTCCAGCGGTATAAAAAAATTTTAGACCGCTAAATAGTGCAACACTTTTTCAGATGTTGCAGTCTTCTTTTGCTCTTCCTTTGCAGTGTTCAGTTTTGGTGGTTTTCATTGGTTCTTTCTATCCCTGTGTGTGTCAGACTTTGTTTTCTAATTAGACTTTATTGTCTTTTTTTATTCTATAACGTACTTCTACATTATGGAACTGTTAATTATCCACTGCTTTCATACCATGATAAAGTGTAGTGTGTTTCTGTTGGTTAAGGGAAGAGAGCTAGGTTTTTTTTGTAAAGATTTGTAATTTAAATTAACATGTGGCTTTTTTATAATAGTGATTAGTAATTTAATTACACGTGTACAGCACAGCCTGTCACTTGTAACAGCCTATTATCAGATCTGACAAGTGAAGCTTGAAGTGAATGTAAACAATTTTATAAAGTGTTAGAAGTGTGTTTGGAAATTATGGTGAACCATAAAACTGAAGGGCAACTATAATTTAATTAAATTTATCTGTTACATTGTCTACAAAATTATGTGTCTCCTGTTTTACAAAATGATTGAAGCAATTTGTTTACTTGAATTTTGTATGTATTTACTCAACTTTTTGAACTGCTCTGAGACCATCTGTCAAACTGTAAGGGGCCAAGTAAAAGGTGGCCAGTTAAAATTAACTCTTCTGTTGGTTAACTGCTGGCTGAATTGGTTATAATGACGTATCATTTGTCTTCAGCCCTCTAAAATTCTCCTTTTGTTTGCATGAAGATTATATAAACATGATAATTGTGTATAATGAAAACCTTTTAATATTTTATGTAACTGACATGTGTTAGTGATACTACCATTGTATATTATATTGTAAAATAAGAAAAAGTGGAACCCACGCTCATATTTTGTAGATGATCTGGCTGGGTAACTATATTTAGTTCTGTTGTAAAAGTCAAAAAATTTAACAACTTGCAATCATACTGCTCCTTCACTGTCCGTCTAGTATTCGATCCTAAGTTGAGACCAACTTGTGTAAAAAATTGTACAGCTATATTTAATCAAGAATAATTGATACTACTTAGTAAGCTGATCAAATTTATATTGTTTCAGGGAACTGGTGAACGTAACGTCCTTATTTTCGATTTGGGTGGTGGTACTTTCGATGTGTCCATATTGACAATCGAAGATGGAATATTTGAAGTAAAGTCCACTGCAGGTGATACTCATTTGGGAGGTGAAGATTTTGATAACCGCATGGTCAACCATTTTGCACAAGAATTCAAGAGGAAGTACAAAAAAGATTTAACACAAAACAAGAGAGCTCTGCGACGCTTGAGAACTGCTTGTGAGCGTGCAAAGAGAACTCTGTCATCTTCTACTCAAGCCAGTATCGAAATCGATTCGCTCTATGAGGGAATTGATTTCTACACTTCAATCACACGAGCTCGTTTTGAAGAACTCAATGCAGACCTTTTCCGAAGCACGATGGAACCCGTCGAAAAGTCACTTAGAGATGCTAAAATGGACAAAGCTCAGATCCATGACATCGTTTTGGTTGGTGGCTCAACTCGTATTCCAAAAGTACAAAAGTTGCTCCAAGATTTCTTTAACGGAAAAGAACTTAACAAATCTATCAATCCAGATGAAGCTGTTGCCTATGGTGCAGCCGTACAAGCTGCAATTCTTCATGGAGACAAGTCTGAAGAAGTACAAGATCTGCTATTGTTGGATGTCACTCCACTCTCTCTGGGTATTGAAACAGCTGGCGGAGTGATGACTGTTTTGATTAAGAGAAACACAACAATTCCAACAAAACAAACTCAGGTATTTACGACTTATGCTGACAACCAGCCTGGAGTGTTGATTCAAGTATACGAAGGTGAACGAGCAATGACAAAAGACAACAACCTTCTTGGAAAATTTGAATTAACTGGAATTCCGCCTGCCCCACGTGGTGTACCACAGATTGAAGTTACTTTTGATATTGACGCCAACGGTATCTTAAATGTTACAGCAATAGAAAAGTCCACACAGAAAGAAAATAAAATCACAATTACAAATGATAAGGGACGTCTCAGCAAGGAAGAAATTGAAAAAATGGTCAATGATGCAGAAAAGTACAAAGCTGAAGATGAGAAACAGAAATCTGTTATTGCTGCAAAGAACTCTTTAGAATCATATTGCTTCAACATGAAGAGTTCAATGGAGGATGAGAAGCTAAAAGATAAGATCTCTAAGGAGGATAAGGAAACTGTGATGAACAAGTGCAATGAAGTCATTCGCTGGCTAGATTCCAACCAGCTTGCTGAAAAAGAAGAGTTTGAACACAAGCAAAAGGAATTGGAAAGTGTATGCAGTCCTATTATGACCAAAATGTACTCACAAGGTGGTGGTGGTATGCCAGGAGGTATGCCTGGAGGATTCCCAGGTGCAGGAGGTGCTGCTCCAGGCGCTGGAGGTGCAGCTGGAACCGGAGGATCTGGACCCACAATTGAAGAAGTTGATTAAAGAAAAACATTGTTTATTTATAAAGTAAAAAATGTTATGTTACATTCCAAAGAATTAAAGAATGGCGCATTAAGAATTCTCCATTATAGAGAGTTCCGATTTCGTTACGTTTCAAGTATTTTTAATTGTATTTAACTTATGAAGTATTAGTATATTTATTGCATGTATGAGGAGTTCGATGTATTAATACTTATATTGTTATTTAATAAGAACTTTTGAATATGAAAACAAATTGTTCAAATTATAATTTTTTGGCTTCAAAATTAAATTTCCTCATGAACAGTTTTAAATTAGTTTTGTTTTACCTCTATTTCCCAAGTGATTGCATTGGGGGAAGGGGTTGTTAAACGTACTCTTTAAAATGGCGGTTCTCAGCTTGGGGAAGTTTTCACCCCCCCTTCAGGTTTAACCCTTTAAGGAGTAATTGGACTCGAACATTTTCATCACAAGGGGTCAATCTATATATGAAGGCCTGAATTTGAAAACCAGACAAGCGCCATCTTTGGCGAAAATCGTATTTTGTCTTATTCTTATAGCACAGACGACGCAACGCTCGATTGGTTTGAAAATGAGAGTTGTACAAGTTCATAGTTTTACCACTAGAGTGCATTTTCAATTGTCGAATTCATATGTTGTAAATCTGATAATTTTGATAACCAGATATGTACTGGAGATGTCTTGTTTTCAAACTCAGCTTTTTATGGTTTAAAAATGAATTCGGATAGTGATATTAATGAATATGATAGTGATAAAGGCCCAGAATTTGTACCAGAAACATCGACTCCAACGGAATGAAAATAATTGGACAATAAATGTCAGAAAATTAACCTAAATACTGGAAAACAGTACATCAGCAAGACGGGTAATTAATTCCTGCTAGAAAGTTTAGTAATTGTCAGTGCAAGAAACATTGTTTATCACAGGTTACTGACTGTGTGAAATTAAATATTTTCAATGATTTCAATAATCTTGCTAATAAAAATTTTCAAGATACATTTCTCCGGGTTTATTTCATCCCATCCAGTTAATAGGCAAGTTATATTCTTTAAGTACCTGTTACTAGATTATGTAAATTACCTAATGGTATTCTTATGTGTTTCAAATTTTAATATTTAAAACTAAGTAGGCTACTTCAAAAAACCAATAATAATGGTTTTGGTTTTAGGAGGCGAAATAAAATAAGAAGTAATGATGAAAGTAATTCTGACAGTAGGAAGGCAACGTATCACTACAAAGTAAGTACAGTTTACTTGTAACGGGACAATTCAGCCCACCTAATATTTTGGGAACCATAAACATAAATACATAATAAGGGTAAATTTTATTGGAAACAAAAAGAAATAATTGTAAATTTTATTCAGAAATTATGACGTAATATGCAGTGAGAATTCGTGTCAAGGTCAACTCCAGACGAGGAACGGTTATTTTTAGCTACATCACCTGCAACCTATGAAATCATGGGTCATACCATGTGACATCAAAGACGAACCCAGCTTCATATCTTTGCTGGAATGTAGATCTAATATAATCATCCCGTCAAAACTGAATTCAAAACTCATAAGAACAAAAGGTTGACATCATGTGATTCCCTCACTACTTCAGAAAGTGAGACATTAAATTTCGCCCCAATCTGCAATAACAACTCGTGCTGTACAGTCGCAAAGTTCCGGAACGAAATCGCGGGCGCCCGCAACTCATAGAATGTGATTTATTCAAAGTTATAGTATTAAAAATCATTAAGTGACAGTTTCGGCATAATATAAAACAAGTCATCAGTAATCGAATTGTGTGAAATGAAGGCAAATACGCGAGGAGGCTGGACTATGGAAGTACCATGATCAGATGAGTAACAAAACGGGGGGCAGAACAATCTTTAAATAAGGGCTAAAACCAAAATTCAACATATTTTAAACAGATCTCATAAGAGAAAGGGGTATGGATGAATGTGTGCGTGAATAAAGAATAATAAAGAAAGAGCGCTGGTTTGTGAACAACAATAAATTTAAGTTTGTAGCTATTTTATTTTGTTAGTGGCAATTTTTTTATTTTGTTAATCCAGAAATGAGACTATAGTAACACAAAAAATAAATGTGTAAATGAGAGCGGAGCCGTTTTGTATTTCATGATGGTTCGACTAGCGTTTTATTTTATAGAAAAGATAAATTTTGATTGAAATAAATAAGACAAATTTGATTTAAAAAAGTGAATTATTAGTCATTTCAAAACAACCATCTTGCTTTTCAGCTCGCCCAACTCGAACCTGGACCTGGTAAGTGGATTTTCAAATGTTGGTATCAAACAACATGGCGGTTACAAGAGCCAAAAATTTATATTTGTAAACGAAGTTTAATTATAAATTTATAAACAGAATTAAATGTAACATACTATTTACTAGTTTTTAAGCAATATTTTAAAAAAATACCATAAGCAACATGCCATGAACTGGAAAGTGTCTATGTGTCCACGTTGCTGGAAAGGATTTTACTGTATGCAAGATGGCATTTTGCGGTATGTTTGGAATTAAGAAAGCAATAGTTGAAAGACTGGCAAGTCACAAATTACATCACACCATACCACCTCTAGATAAAAGAGGAAAAAGTGTTGGTTCCCGCCGAAATATTTCTCGTGAAATTATGTCCCAAATTGTTGAACATATTAAATCTTTTCCTTGTATTTCATATTTCACATTACTCTCAGAGGTGAGTCCTGCAGTAAATATCTTGATTGTGAACTATCTGTTAAAAAAATGCATTCACTGTATTTACAAAAATATGAGCCTCATGTTTTTACTCGTATTAATCGAGGGCTAAAGGGCATACGACCTGTTGTAAAATATGAATTGTACAATAATGTATTTAACACAAAGTTTAATTTGAGGTTTGGTAGACCTAGATCTGACACATGTTCAACATGTGATAGTTTAAAGAGAAATGTAGATTGTACCAGTGACCCTGACATTAAAAAACAGCTACAAACAGAACATGCAAAGACGGCTGAAATTTCCTTACTGGCAGAGAAAGAAGAAAATATTGATTTTATTTGTTTCGATCAACAGAATTTACCTTTTCCAATCATTCCATCAGAAATATATTATAAAATAAAAATGTATGTTTTTAATCAGTGTTTTAAGTTAAGTAAAAGTAAAAAGTCTGTAATGTACATGTATGATGAGAATTGCATCGAAAGGTTCAAACGAAATAATGTCTTTCCTTTATCATTGCATTAACAATTTTGTTGCGGCTTCAGTAGATACTCTTTATATTTTTTCTGATAATTGTTCGGGTCAGAACAAGAGTATTTTTATGACAAAATTTCTGTCACTTCTTGTAGCAACTGGCCGTTTAAAAAAAATAATTTGCAGATTTCCTGAACCTGGTCATTCTTTTCTACCGTGTGACCGGGATTTTGCTAAAATTGAAACAAAAGAAAGAGTTCTTTTCTTGCCTGAAGAGTACTACCAAATGGTGCAGCGTGCATCCAGTTCATTTGAAATAGTTCAAGTTAATCAGAACATGGTCAAAGATTTAAAAAAATTTTCTGTAGCTAATACAAAAAAAAATATAAGTATTAAGGGCAGTAAATTTACAGTTTCTAAGTACAGATGTTTTGTTTATGAAGGACAAAACGTAACCGTCAGTATTGATCATAACAGCATTGTTAGCGAAACATTTTGTACAATTTCTAGCACCATCAGTAAATGAAATTGATTTCACCAATATTGATCAGTTGCGAGTGAGTGCTATTTCTTTGAAACCGAACATTCAGTATGTAAAATCAAAGTTTGTTCCACCCATCTCTCATGAATGGTATGAAAAGTTGACTAAAGTAAATGGACCATCAAACAATGAAAACAATCTGTGTTCTGCATCAGAAGATGAATAAAAAATACTTTATTAATTTTTCATTTATTGTTCTTTTTTAACATAAGCTGTTTTTATTAAAAATTGTATTTTTCTTTCATATTTCTGCTAACAAAGATGAGTTTGAAAACCAGACATCTCCACCAAATTCCGAGGCCCACTGTTAATTACTCTTAAGTAAAATAAAAGTATACCGTAAGTGACTGAAAATAAAATATATTATGGCCATTTTTGTGATATTAGAATAAAAAGTTGCACTTTCTAACATGTTTATACAGTTTTTTTTTTTTTTTTTTTTTTTTTTTTTTTTTTTCACAATTTGGTCTGTGGCGCTTGTCTGGTTTTCAAACTCAGGCCTTCATATATAATCACTTTCAAAATTGCAGATTATTGAAGAATGGATTCTTAAGGCTCTGGCTACCAGTTGGTTCAAATTATAAACACTTTACCAATTATGACCACATACTACAAATTATAACCATATAATAGAGACATCAGAATTTATTGTCATAGAAACAACTGCAGTGATGATATGCTGGCAGCATTTTCCAGTTTGTATTTGGGTTTGCATGTTGATGATTCGGCAGAATTTTTATGTTTATAGTAGGTTTTTATTTAAAAAACTTTGTCTTGTTACTTTGTTGTAATCTCGGAAACATTTTACTCAAAAAATTGCAAATTTTAATGCCGGTACATGTAAAAATTGGCAAATTTTGAAATTGTATTTTGTTTAAATTTTTTAGATACTTTTTACACATTTTGTGTCTGTAGTTTTTATTCCATGCAATAATGACATGCAGTATGTTGTAAAATAAAACTTTCTGATTTCAGTCTACAGTGTCACTGAAGTGTCGTAAACTTACACTCTTTTCAACTTAAAAAATCCGGCAGGCTTTTCTTCAAATGTAATCTTACCTTCACTTCCCACCTGCAGATATTGTACCTGCAAAATACTTACCCTCTTACCTTCGGAAGTGCCCAGGGTCGCCAGAGTGTTTGAAGCTAACACACAACCAATTTATGCATCTGACTTCTAGAAATATCATACTCGGAAGTTCCAATCTGACCACTAGGGTTAACAATATCTTGCTGATCTTATAATTATGTGCCCTTAAGACAGGTTCTATCACCCTTTTTATGTTCCCACGCGAAAGAGTGATAGCCCCTGTTCCATAGATCCGGTTTGATTTCCCCTGAATCACCCCCTGTTAATTTCTGTCGCACCAATTTTCAAAACGGCAACCAACCATGGTCAGTGTACAATATCTGCCCACAGCTGGTGGTCAGCCAAAACCACGGTCAGTGCTGGTGAGACGGCGACCGCCCGAAAGTGGGGAAATCCGTCATTATCAATCATGTTTCATGATTTACCTTATATATTGTTACATCAACGTTCAAAAGAATAATTATACACAATATATCTATATATCACCCTCTCCGGGTCACCCTTAAATTAACATAACATTTATAGACGTTATACATTTAAGCGTTCATTTTGGATTATCCATCCCCATAGTAGCACTATAGCTTCACCATGTCTACCACACATTACATAATTTACTTTTGAGTTAACATTTTTTACTCTTTACCTGCACAAAACACTTGTATGTCAACGTTCATTATTAAACATAATAATAATACACACCAGAAATATAGCCAAAAATTAAATGATTTTTTTTTTTAAATTCCCAGGGACTACTACCCCCTTGTGTACCTTACCACTTAACCCTCTTTCAAATTGTCCAAAACGGCCTCAGATTTGTTGCGTTGTGAGTACCCACGATCTCCCTAGTGACTTGGTTTTGCAATACATAAGCGTTATTCATCTTAATTTCCACCACTTCAAAAGGCCCGTCGTATAACAAAAAGAACTTCTTTATTTCCTTGTCTTGGGCACTTGACAAATCATGCCTCTTCACTAACTCTAACTGCCCTATCTCATATTTCATCCACTTACCTTTCATATCGTGCCTCTGTTTTCTCTTCTCCCCTTTAGTTAACAATCTCTCAATAGCTAATCTCAACTTCACATTTCGGTCGATGGTATTCGTTTCTGGTGGATAGTCAAACAACTGCTCCAAAATCCTAGGTGGACGCGTTCCTCGTACCAACTCGTAAGGTGTGAATCCTGTCGACTCATGCGTTATGCAATTCAGCCAGTTCTCAGTTTTTTGAACGTATAAGGGCCACTCTCTATGTTTGGCGTGGCAGTAAGCTCGGAAAATCCTGCCCATTTCCCTCATGACTCTCTCCGCCTGGTTGGACTGCGGATAATATACTGCGGTGTGTTTTGGGATACCTTCCCATCCTAGAGTCTGGCGCCATTTTCCACTGATGAACTGTGGTCCGTGGTCTGATAGTATTATCTTCGGCTTTCCGATGTTGACCATGTAGTCGCATGTAATTTTCTCGCTCAGCACCTTACTTGTAGCCCTCTTCACGCTGTATAATCTGACATTTTGAAAAAGTATCAAGCACTACAAATATATACATAACACCGCACCGCCCCTACCCTTTGGCAATGGGCCATACAAATCCACTGCTACCAAGTCAAATGGTTTCTCAAACTTAATATAGTTCAACTCCCCTTCTACCCTGTAATTCACCACTTTGGATTTTTGGCATAGTTCACAGATTCTAAGTATTTTTCTCACCCGCCTTTCCATATTTCTAAATATACAAGATTCTCTCAATACAGTCGCACACTTCTTTGCCCCAAAATGGCCATACCTGTAGTGACAGTCCCACACTATTTTTTCTATCAAGCCCTCCGGTACAACTAACCTCCAATCCCATTCTCTGCCCTCTACTCTTTTAAATAAACTCCCATTAAATACTTGAAAATACTGTCTATACCCCAGTTCATCTAATTCTGACTCTACGCTAGTTATGATTTTGTTTAATTTGTTATCTGCTCTCTGCATTATGTTTGTCTTTTAACTCCTCCCAAAAAAGTCCATCTTCCCTTGACAATCTGTAAATCTCTATTTCCTTAATATCTCTACCCAATCTATTCCTATCTGTGTCTACCTGTGATAGTGTGTCTGGCACCCGGTTCTCTACCCCCTTAATACAGTATATTCCCAAGAGAAATTATACTCTTGGAGAGCTAGCACCCACCTGGTTATCCTACTGTGTGTGAACGTTCAAGGTGTTCAAAAACGACAAAGCTTTGTGGTCCGTTCTTATAATGGTGTTATTTCCCAGCAGATAGGTCCTGAACTTCTTAACGGCAAACACGATGCTGAGAAGCTCTTTCTCTGTAGTAGTGTAGTTTCTCTCGGCCGCTAGCAGTGTCCGACTGGTGAAAGGGATGGTATCGTGTTCTTTATCGTCGTCGTCCTGGTATAGTTCGGCTCCCAGAGCTACATTGCTAGCGTCCATCTGCAAGTAAAAATTGTTATTGAAATCTGGGTGGTTCATTAAAATCATGTTGGCGAACTTACTCTTAATTTCACAAAAAGCCTCCCTCTCAGTTTCTCCCCATCTCCACTGCTTATTCTTCTGCAACACAGCACCGAATCTCGCTATAGTCTGGGCGTAGTTCCGCTGGAATTTCCTGTAAAAGTTGCACAAACCCAGAAAACTTTGCAGTTTGATGTTTTTTGGCTCCAGAAATGTCATGATGGATTCCACTTTGTCTGGATTAGCTTGGATTCCAGTAGGTGTTATGATGAATCCTAAAAAATGAATTTCCTTCTGCAAAAATTTCGATTTATCCCAGTTTACTGTTGAGCCTCCCCGGTATAGCTTATCTAACACACTCCAAATGTTCTATATGCTCCTCAAACGTCCTAGAAGCTATCAAAATGTCATCCACATAGATGGTCAAAAAATCTAAATGGCTAGGTTGTAAAATTTCGTCAAGGCACTTAATAAAGCTTGCTATGCTTGTGTTCAACCCGAATGGTAGACGAGTGAATTGATAATTCTTCCCGTTAAATAAAAATGCGGTATACTTGTGGCTATTTGGTGCTAGTGGTACCTGCCAATACCCGGCCGACTCTCTATCAGGAATAATAATTTGATTAATCTTTCTTGCGTCTAGAGATAACCTAACTCTCCCGTCTTTCTTGATGACTACTACTAAAGGGTTGGAATAGGTCGACACCGGTCTTTCTATAATACCCCCTGTTAACATCTTGTCCAACTCTTAACTGTACAGATCTCCTCTTTGAATATGGTACCGGATAACTTCGTTGTACGTAAGGCGCATGTTCCCTCACCCTTAATTCACATTCATAACCTTTTGCCCTTCCTGGTTCCCCGGCAAACACTCCTCTAAAACCCTCTACTACCTGCCACAACTCTTCACATTGAGAACTCCCCATTGCGCCACCCTCACTACAAAACTTAACCGCTCTATCCTCCCATATTCGCTCCTCACTCTCATATTCGCTCTCTGCACATATTTATACTAACCTCCGTGTCCCTATCTATAACCCGATTCGGTATAACCCTTATTCCCGAAATCTTCACCGTATCCAACACCTGCTCAAAATTAACCGTTATCTGTTTACCTTCGTTATTTAATTCTAATACTCTCTGTTTGAAATTGATTACAGCATTATTCCTGATCAGAAAATCGTTACCCAATATTACTTCTAAGTTTAATCCCCTTACCACTAAGAATGTATTTTCATAACTCTCCCCATTTATTACTATGCTCAATTGGACTTGTGTTGTCACCCTTTTACTTCTAACACCCGTAATGCCTACGATGGTTACCCCCGCAACTGGCAAAGATGGAATATGTTTATTATTCTCGCTTAACTTATTTAATATGTGTTCTGCTATTACTGAGACTTCACTGCCCGTAACTGGCTTACCTTCAATTTCCAGCTTTACCTCCATCAACCACGCCTCTGGTCTCATTGTTCCCATCTCCTCTTCTTCCATTAGTTCTGTAGACATATCTGTATGGATAATGTGATTCCGGTAGATCTGTATGGATAATGTGATTCCAGTAGATGTCTTCTTGGACCCCACAGTTATCTATTGACAATGGCTGGGCCTCCTTTTCCATTGTCTTTCTCAGTTTTCCGCCCACTCGGCCGTACCTCCTGGTGTGTACACTCTCTCCGTTCGGTTGTTTACTCCTCCATTCCTGGGTATTGCTGCTCGATTCTCCCCCTTTTGTTGATATGGGTTGATATCCCTTTTCGGCGTCCTGTTCTGCTGACCTGGTCTCTCCTTCCTGCATCTATAACAAAAATTCC
Organism: Magicicada septendecula; assembly: GCA_034769895.1. Classification (NCBI taxonomy): domain Eukaryota; kingdom Metazoa; phylum Arthropoda; class Insecta; order Hemiptera; family Cicadidae; genus Magicicada; species Magicicada septendecula. The sequence goes on along the minus strand of CM068373.1, from coordinate 14,230,150 downwards.
GATCGGCATATTTTTCCGCTTGATAATCCACACATTTCCACATTGGATGTCGTCTGTTTGGTTCTCGTCCGTGGTATGTGTTTCCCGTGCACGGTCCTCCTTGCTGCATATAACTCCCTCCGCTGTTCATATTGGGTTGGTGTGGACGTCTGCTGACTTCCCGGTCTCTAATATTCTGGAAAATGTCTAACATACTCTCTAAATCATTGATATTGCTCACCTCTCTCGTCATCAAAGTGATTTGTACCTCTCTAGGTAGATGTTTGCTGATATGTCGTACGAACGACTTAAATGGCAAGGGCGGCTCTAAATACTTCGCCTCGTTGAAGAGTTTCATTACGTATACAGTAATATTGTTACTATGTCCCCCGAAATTCCCTGTTCCCATTATTCGGCTACACAATATTTCCTGCTCCTCTTCCGACCAATACTTGTTTCGGAATGCTCTTTCAAAATTCTCGTAGCTCCCCCACTCTGTTCTATGCACTTCCGCCCGTATCTCTGAATTGCCTTTAAAACATTTTAAAATCTTCAAAAGCTTCACCTCCCAACTATTACTGTTAAAACGATTGAACTCCTGTACTCTATTTAAAAATTGCATTGGATGTATTCTACGGTTCTCATTACAAAAGGTTTCAAGTTCTAATTCGTCTTTCGCGTCGCGAGTATATATTATTCGCTCCGCTACATTATTTGATTTTTGGCTTCCTACCACATGTAATTCATCTTTAATCTCGGAACATATTCTGTTCGATTGTTTTAAATTTATTAGTATTATCACTTACATATTTGAGGTAATTTTCATTTATAACCCCCATGCTTTCTTGTACAGATTGTACGTCTTGTTTACACTTATTGTCTAGGTCAACAATTTTATTCTGAATATCATCATTATTCTTACTAATTGTCAGTGTCGAAGCTAGTAGTTAATGAATGGGTAGGGAAAATCTTAGCTTAAATTTTTTTTAAGGAATCACTAAAAGGACGGTGGTTCAAATCGGACGGTGAGGTAGAGTTTGCTGTTAGCGAATGGTTCCGCAATCAGCCGTAAGAATTCTGCTAGCAGGGAATCTACAGATTAGTGCAAGAGCGGGACTAATGTCTTAATGTTAATGGAGACTTCTTTTAAAATCGTTGAATAAAAAATGCTTTACAGCTCTAAACGTGTTTCTGTTGAACAATCCTTGTATAAGTCATTCACAATAATACATCTGATCGAACTTCAAATTTTTAAACTTGATTAGTGTCTATATATTGCATATATGTTTAATGTTACAAACAATTCAAAAAACAATCTTGATCATCTGTTAGTTCAACGGAATAACCGGCACACTTTTAGTAACCGCATAAAATAAGCACACTTATAAACAACACAGCGCGCTTTAACTTAACTGTTTACACCATAGAAGTGAGTGTGAGACATGCCTCAATGCTCTATGTGTACAGCACGGGACAATCCTAAACCCAGAAAATCAGTAGTCCCTACGGCAGGAGCTCTTTCTGAAGCTTGGGACGTAGTACACGAGCGGGCGATGGGCAAGTCCTTCGTCCCGCACAGCCACTGACCCTGCTGCCACCTCCCCCGCACTTTCCATCGTGCAGAACATTGCTTACATACGATGTATACAAAAAACGCTGAGGCAAGTTCATGGTGCCTCATTTGCTTTATGCCGAATCTCACCTGTCACCATCTAGTGGTCGCCCGGTAAAGTACATTTCGGCTTAATAAATTCGACAGTCACAGTAACGATGTATAATCTTTACGTTACGTAGTTCATACGTATTTATAATTTTTATTCTACAGAATTTTTAGGGTAGGCATTGCCTCAATTGCCTCCATGTAACTTCGCCACTGCTAATTGTATTCATGCACTTACTTTCTACTTCTACACATTGCTCTTTGATCTGTTTATCAATCTGGTCTGTTGTTTATTTACTTTAATAATTTGATCTTCTAGGTTATCTTTCAGTTCCTTAATCTGTTCGCTACACTTATAGCTTACTGACTATTTGTTCTTTCTAATTTTTAAAATTCATTTCATTTTTTATATTTTGTTCTTCGAATTTATGATCGATCTTTTCAAATTTACTGTCTGTGTTTCTGAAATTACTATTACTGTCAATTTTCTGTTCTTCTAATTTATCTGACATTTTACTCTGTTGCTTTAAGAGCAACTGCATCATTGCCATTATGTCTTTAATTTCATCTGTTTTACTTTCGTGTCTGGTTGAGATGGGTGTTGACTGGACTGGTGAACCATCTATATTAACTGACTCTGTGGAACTTCCCTCGAGTTGGTTCACTGGAGTCTAGCGGACCCCCATCTCACTCATAAACGTCTCGTCAGTTATTATATATTACGCCACCTACTCTCGTTCCCAATCACTGTAACCTCCATTGAGCATATTCCGCGCATTTAAACATCCGCAAAAATCCTAGCAGGGACTCGCCAAATATAAACTTACACTCTTTTCAACTTAAAAAATCCGGCAGGCTTTTCTTCAAATGTAATCTTACCTTCACTTCCCACCTGCAGATATTGTACCTGTAAAATACTTACCGCTTACCTTCGGAAGTGCCCAGGGTCGCCAGAGTGTTTGAAGCTAACACACAACCAGTTTATGCATCTGACTTATAGAAATATCATCCTCAGAAGTTCCATGGGTCGTTTATGCGAAACGTTGGAAACAGTGATTCAGAACGCAATAGGTGCGCGCGAGCTAACAAATTGCACAACACCTTTCAGTTATTTAGAAATTTGATTTAATACATTATTTTCTTTGTCTACTTTCATTACAAATGAACATAACTACTCTGCCCTGAGGCGTAATACAAATCATAAAAAATTATTATATCCACATTGGATTAAACTACATCATTAGTGCAGTTAACTATATACTCTGCAAACCCAACACTTATATATTTTTTTTTTCACTCTCAACTTATACACGCTTTCATACATACAATTTTTTGTCCCCCTTATTTTTCATTATAATGACTCGTGCAAAAGTCCAAAATGATTTTGTATTAGAGCTCTTTTTATTTTAAAAGAAAAATTTTATGGCGATACTATCACCAGGTACCTGGCCGCTGTCTTCCACTAATATTTTAGTTTTTGTTTGTAGCACATGGTAACTGTGTGTTGTGCGCAGTTTCTTTTCTGATGTTCAGCTAAATTGTCCCAAAATCAGGTCGCGTTTCGCCTGTCGATCACGCACTGTCTACATGGTTTTACTTGTATAGTTACGGTAAATAACTACATTATTTATTGTAATTTGAATACTTTTAACGGACTTGTTAATATGCCACCCGGCCGGGTTGAAGAAGGCTCGTAGACTGGGTAGATGCCGGAAATAAGGCGTTTCACTTTGCCGTTTACGCCCTGTACGGCCCACTAGGTTTCCGTCGTTCACATCATAATATAATAACGACAAATTAATGGTTCAATATGTATTGCTGTCTGTATAAGGTTATTATTGACAGTGTCCCTGGATTATTTCCCTTCACAATGATACCAAGTCGCGTCACTGTTGTAATGCACTAAAATAACAATGATTCGCTGTCGCCACAGCTGACTTTATTTTCACACTGGGATCGATTTTATCTCGCACATTTGCTTTGCTAATTAAAAATTTATGTCCTTTTTGACTCATTACAGTGTATAGAGCAGGGGTCTCCAAACATCCTCACTTGAGGACCGAATTGGAAAAGCAGGAAGTCAGGCAGGCCACACACACATATAGACTTTATCACACACACATAGACTTGTTTTGTTTTAATCAATTCAATAAAATAGGTATTTAAATAAAAATTAAGCAGACTTGTCCAAAGAAAACAAATTTATTTATTCAAAATAATGTAAGGAAAAAATAACATTCAAAGATATTTCTTATGTATTTTTTTTGTCTTTCTTATGCAAGTATGGGATGTGTGGAGTTGCTTCTGACATTAACGGCTGTCCATTGTGGGTCAAAGTTTGATGCTCCTATCACTAGAATGGATTTCAAGTATTAGGCTGACAAGTTAGCCATGTACTTTGATTTTATACTTATTTCTTGTTTAGTTATTTAGTAAAATGTTATATAATATTTGAAGTATTTTGATGATCCATTTAAAAACCGCACGCAGCATCGGCCGAGTTGCCGTGGGCTGGACAATCATCTTTCGCGGGCCGTAGTTTGGAGACCCGTGGTATAGAGCATAAATGTTTGTTATAAATATGGCATTGATTTTTTCCTAATACATTTAATCCAGTATGAATGTTTTATTTATAGTCTTGGCGAGCTAGAATTTTTTCTTAAATTTGAAGAGATGCAAACCCCTGCCCCCAAACACTGTGTTATCAGTTAAATAATGTAATATATAACAACAATAATGTATTTTGTACTTCCAGTGTGTGACTAAAAAAATTCACACGTAGCATGCGTCATCTGGAAAAGGGGATGAAGAAAATTTACACAAGTTCAAAAATGGCCGAAACTGGCTGGGTCTTTTGCATATACCAGTGTAAATGGGAATATAGTATAAATATTATATAATATAATAGGAATACCCCCCCCCCCCCCATAAAGGCTTAAGTCTGTAGATTTTCTATGTTTTTGAACTATGATAATAGTTTTTGCAAAAATACGAGGATAATAAAGCAAGTTTATTTTAATACTCTACTGCCAAGAAGAGTTTAGAATTTGGGGGGGGGGGGGGGGGAGAATTTTGTACATGTGCCAGTACAAAACATACAATTGAAGTTAGGGGTCCTGGTGAATCCATCCTTTGTGGATGTGAACTATAAATATAGGTTTTTTGACATACACTATGAAAACTGGCCTTGAGTGTTTGTCTAGTTTCCATCTAAAACCCAACTCTAGCAAAATCTTTTGAACCCTTGTGTTACCCTCTTTGTCTTGTGCAAGCTTGCTGTGTAATTTTGTTAATAAAGCATTTAAAACTTAAAAAAATTACTGCACAGCAAAATGTATATACGAAAATCATTTACTCATAGATTTATCAAAATTGTCTGATCTGGTAAGGATTTTACTTTTATTTTTTTCCGAGTATCAAAAAATGTATAAATATCACTATAATATTGACGACTCGGAACACAAAGTTTTTTATAAGTAAAAACGTAAAGTTTTACCTTACAGCCTAAACCGGCTTTCACCTATAGAAGGCTTCATCAGAGGCTGTCGTTAGTAGCGCTGCTCGTCTTGTTGTTGGCGACGAGAAAGTGTTTCGAAAGATTGAAGCTGTGTGTGTGTGGTGAGATGTGTTCGAATAATGCGTGCGATTTGAATTGTGTCTGTTCGTTTAGGATGTCGTTTTTATTTGTTTTTGTGTGTTTGTATATTTCTAATTGTTCTAGAGTGTCTAGTTTTCGGCCTTTTGTGTGTACGTGTAGTATGTTCATGTTATTGTCGATGTTTTTATATGTGTGGTTTGCTTCAATGAGGTGGTTTGCGAAGGTAGATTCTGTAGTGGTGTGGAGTGCTTTTGTGTGTTCAATGTATCTCTGTTTGAAGCTACGTCCTGTCTGGCCTATGTAGAATTTACTGCAATTTGAACAATTTAGTTTATATACACCGGGTAGATCTAATTTGTTTTGTGCTTTGGGCATGCGTTTCGTTTTGGGCACACACTATCAAAACGCATGCCCAAAGCACAAAACAAATTCGATCTACCCGGTGTATATAAACTAAATTGTTCAAATTGCAGTAAATACTACATAGGCCAGACAGGACGTAGCTTCAAACAGAGATACATTGAACACACAAAAGCACTCCACACCACTACAGAATCTACCTTCGCAAACCACCTCATTGAAGCAAACCACACATATAAAAACATCGACAATAACATGAACATACTACACGTACACACAAAAGGCCGAAAACTAGACACTCTAGAACAATTAGAAATATACAAACACACAAAAACAAATAAAAACGACATCCTAAACGAACAGACACAATTCAAATCGCACGCATTATTCGAACACATCTCACCACACACACACAGCTTCAATCTTTCGAAACACTTTCTCGTCGCCAACAACAAGACGAGCAGCGCTACTAACGACAGCCTCTGATGAAGCCTTCTATAGGTGAAAGCCGGTTTAGGCTGTAAGGTAAAACTTTACGTTTTTACTTATAAAAAACTTTGTGTTCCGAGTCGTCAATATTATAGTGATATTTAGTTAAGTAACGGACACGTCATGGACAACGAAATCCAAGAAAAAATGTATGTCGGCCAGGTTAAAACTTCTTTGATTCCTTTGTAAATTTAGAAATTTTTTTTGGAGATACACATGCCTTTTTATGATTTTTTATCTACTACGAACCTGTCAGCATTAGCTTAATTTGTCATAAATTTTAATAGGTCATCATAACTTGCCATATTTGGCTACGCAGTACTTTTCCAGCAGATTTGGATATTAAAAATAAAATTATGGTCGAGTTATGCATAGAAACAAAACATACCACTCAACAACAGACTTACATTACAGCATTATAGTAATAATTGAACGTAACCAAAGATAAAACGAAAATAACACAGCACTGATACTTGTTACAGATTAATTAACAGGCTCTTCCTAGACCAGAGGGACTGATGATTGAATTTCAACAATAAATGGCATCATTAGAAACAATGTTAAATGTTATTTGTAACCATGTGAATGACAGGTGCCAGTGACTGTGCATTGAGGTTGTTGATACATAGAGTATAGCTTTGTGCAGATTACATGTAGGGGTTGTCAACGATAGAGAAGCCTATGCACAGTGAAACATGAAGTGGAGTAATGGGGGGAGTGGGTATACCTTCCAATGTTGTCCTGTACCCCCACCTTTCTCCCTACCGGCGCAAATTCAGCTTCTCTAACATTGACAATCTCTACCAGGCTGGCGATCTGTAAACTGTCTGCACACATGCTCCTTTAGGGTACCGAGTTTATCCTTACTGTAAGACATTACTGGACTGTAACACACCGCGACAAGTCAGCTGATGAAACAAACCGACAAATTAATCTCTTACTCAAAGGCTGATATATCTGGAATTCATTAAAGGGAATCCGCCTTTAACTTCAAGCAAAACTTGTACCTTACTTATGACTTTTAAAACGTAAAGATATGATTTGACGATTATACTCAAAAGACATGACCATTATATGTAAAGATATTTATAATGAGAGACAAAGAAATGGAGTCTGTTAAATCGTCTTTCATTTATAGAATCCCAACCAAAAACGCATATGAACTGATGAGATATGTAAGAATGCGTCCACGTGATAGCTGCGCTATGTAGTGAGGGAAGTCGTGTGATTCAGTGAACCAATCAGATAGTGCGCCACCATTGCTGTCTTCCATGAGGCAAAAACAAAATTATTTGTTATTGCCTTGCTCTTACAGTAAGCTGCACAGTAATGTAGTACAGTAAGCATCATCGACATGTTCGCTTCTACTCAAATTTATACATTTGTCACGACCTCACTGTCGCACAGTACAGCAATGTCAGTAAGCTGTAGTATACCAGTAATGTTGTGTCGTCAAAAGAATGTTTGTACCCTTACAATTGTGTAATACTACGTGCTAAGGTTGTTCCGCATTTCAGTTACAATGTGTTTATATACATTTACATCAAGTATGGTAATAAATACATATTGCATAATGTAGCTTACATATCAATATTTGATTATTTACATAATAGAACTTGAGATTTCTGTTCCACTGATAAATGTTTTGAATCTTCTAGAGTTTATAAGATCTACATTTGTCAATGGCCAAGTTCCTGTTTTTTTTTTATGCTATTGATTAAATTTCGTCTCTTGATTTTTTAACATCTCGCACACATACTGTCCTACTGTTTGTTCGCCTGGCACATTGAGTTTATTACCTTGAATGGTGGTTAGAGGTAAGATTTTGTTTTTCTGTGTCCAGTCAGTATTACCATGAGTGCCGTTAGAGGAGTGTGTCATTGTTTTTATAATATGTCTTTGATACTAGGGAAGAACATTTTAGTTACTGCAGCCTGGTTACCTTTCGTCGTTTTCTTATTTGTGCATAGTTGCGTTGGTTAATTCTTGAATCATTGGAGTTTTGCGTACTTTGTTGACAGAGACTGCCAATTCATTGTACAGTGTTGCTTGTGCTAATTAGTCTGCCAGTTCGTTACCATAAACTTCTACATGAGCCTTGATCTATTTGAAGTTTATTTTCCAGTTATTGGTTTTTTTAGCATCATTGTGGCTTTCCTTATTTCTTCTATTAGGTAGTTATGGTTGCTGGGATTATTAATTTAATCTATTGTTCTGCTGTCCTTGCATATTATCGCGTTCTTTGGGGTTTCGTCTTTTATATATTGTTAAGTCCTTGTAAATGCCTTCAGAATAGTAAATTCTTCAGCTTGATTATTTGAGCATCTGTTATCGAGTTTTAGCATTCATTTCCATTGAATATGGCAACCTACTCCATTTTTATGTCCATTAGTGTATATACAACTTTTGGCTCAGAATGAATTCCTCTAACATCCTCCCTCTTGTGTTAGTAACTTCATCATGCCACAGTCTGGGTCGAGATTTGCTATCCACAGAGTTGCTCCTGCTCAGCTTGTGAATTTTAGTATATTTTCAGTGTTTTCAGTCTGTTTCTATTTGCTCATTTATATTAAGGAGGCATATGCGCAGAAACTAGTTTCTTCATGGACGAGTCCATTTTGAAATTGTGTAGGGCGGGAGGGTAACGGAGAATCCACTGCTGTGCAAGCTAAGATCTTGCCAACATGCGTGTCATGTTTAGTTACGTTGTTAATTACTGTTATGTACTATCTCAGTCTGTATGTTATTACCTCAGTTTATTACTAATTATGTTGTTGTTTTACAGTTCATTTTAATAGTTTAAACGGAACTATTCATGCTAGCTTTATACATACTTGAGTGAACCTGAAGGTTTTTTATTAATGTCTTGCTTATCTTTACAATACAAATAAATAATTATAAAACTGTGTAAAAATAATGGTAGAATATTACTTCTATTATCATAAAAAACGTGTGCACGCAGATTTTCGTTTTGAGAAATAAAACGAAGTAGAATATTGAAATAAAAAAAATTATTAAAATTTTATCACATGTTATATTACTTTAACTTTTGCTTTATTTAGTATAAAAGGTTGTTTTGCCAGCTGGTAAACATAAATGATCTCTCTGTCATTCGTCTGTTACTTTTACGAGTTGTAACATTTGTGGGGCTAAAAGATATTATTTACCTAAAATACTGTATTAAAATAACATGATTATCCTTCTTGAAACAGATTTTTGTTGTCTAGGATTACAAGATTTTTGCAAGTAAGCTAATACTGGTACGAAGAAGCCATCCCTTTATGATAAAAGGAGTGGAAGTGCACAAATCCATAGTTTGCACATTCCATACTATTCTGATAAGAGCTGGCAGTACGTCTCAACAGCAGACAATTGCAGGACTTAAAAAAAAAAGAGATACGTTTATATAACATTTGACATGTAACAGAGAAAGAGACATCCGTGGTAAGCAAAACACAGATTACAAACAAATCTTGCACGAGAGTTTTGGTTACTATTCGAAATAATATTCATGCATTGGCACTCGTAACAAGAATTCTCTTTTCACATCTCGAAGCAATGCCCACCACATCACTATTCCCCTCATAAGCGTTTTGCGCATTTCCATGCCCTTAACTTTCAATTTTGCTATACATGCTGTCACCGGACAAAAGACTTGCCCCATGACAAATGGTGCCAATCGTACACTCTAGTTATTTTGGTGGCCTTAAAAAGGACCGAGAGGTGAGAACGGTGATGTTGGTAGTGCCGCGCTGAGATGTTCAGCGGCTGCGCCTGCCGTTCGTGGTGTACTGCAGTCCTCTCTTCTTTCGGCATCGGTTGTAGAGTCGGCTGCCGGCCCAGCGAAATCCATCACTGGTGCGGAACTGGAGGGCGAAGAGCCAAGAACGCCGGTTCTGTTCTTCAGCCGTTCCTTCCGGCTGATTCCGCTCCATCCGAGAGAGGAGAGAAGATGAAGTGCGTCCGATGGCGTGGCGAAGAAGAGTGTTCAAAAAAATTTTTTTTTTGAGACCGACCAATATGGTCGGACTCGGGCTGTTTTGGAGACTAGCTCCCTTCAGCCGTGTGGGTATGGGATTTTAGGGGAGACGTACACCAGCTGACCGGGCCGTTGAGAAGGTGGAGGCACTAAGTTGGGAGAGTATTGCTTGCGAGTTATATTGTGTGCAAGTGTAGTAGGTAGCCATATGCGAGCGGGAGAGGTAGATGGATGTGGCCATTATAGTTGTTTTGTGGTATCTTTATTCATTCATTTTGTTTTGTTTATTTCTTCTTCGATGATCTGTTGGGGGGGGGGCAAGACAGGGACGTGTGACGCAGGTCGCCAAAGCTGTTAGGTGGCGACAGGGAGGCGGAAGGAGCAGATTTGGGGATTACAAGCGGGGACGTAAGTGTGAGGAACTAGAATGTGTTTTCATGTGGTGAAGCGAAGATAGGGCTTAAAGTTTTAGAGTGTGGGGGAATTTAGCAGTGTGTTGAGTATTTAGGCTGCCTGAGTGTGTGTAGTCACTACCGCTGGGGAGAAATGAGTCATGGGCGGGGAATTGGTATGCATTGTTTAAGTGTGTCTGTGTCTTTGATGCCGGCGGAGGGGGAGGGCTATTGGCTATTATAAGGAGTCGATTTATTAAGTAGGAAGGTCTGCTTGTGTTGCGGGTATTTCTGTTAATTGAGGGGACTATTGATTGTATGGAAGTGCGGCGGGAGGCTGTGCAGGAATACTTCCATTTTAGCTTAACTAGGAAGGAGTCTAGGTCAGGGAAGCGGGTGTTTAGCGCATACAGGGCTGCGTCGGAGGTCTTCGTGAGGCAAGGTCGGCGGTATATGAGTCTTAGGACTCGTCATTCTGTGACTTGGTGGAGATCTAGGTAGGCAGGGGAGGCGGTAAGGAGAACTGGGTGGGCATACGTGATGATGGGTCGAATGCAGGTAGTGTAGATGTGGCCTAGTAAGTCGCTGGAGCAGTGGTTTAGTTGTCTGAGAGAACGGAGGCGGGCGCGGGGGATGGTCGTTGTTCTTTTGATATGTGGTCGCCAGGTAAGTTTGGAGTCAAACTGCCAGCCCGGGTTTTATGCACTAACCGGGATCGCTGATTGGCTCGCTCCGAACACGTAGTTGGTCACGTCTCGGCAGCTGCTGATCCCAGATTGGCTCACCTCGTATTCTTCAGGTGTCACGCGCCGTGTCGCTGGTACCGGAGAGCAGACGTAATATGGCATCAATTTGGTCATTTACAATGACCAAAGCTGCACTTGTGTATTTCTTCAAATCTTTTGTTCATTCCTGTTACTATTGTGGATACTAGATGGTTCTTGAATTAGTACATTATCTATATTTTCTTCATGAATTTGTTCATTCCTGTGACTATTGTGGATAGTCTATGGTTCTTGAATTAGTACATTATCTGTGTTTTCTTCATGAATTAATTTTATTAGATTGTTGGTCACCAGTCTTGAGTGTTGTATTTTTATTTGAAAGCACCTAGTCTGTTTACCTATTTTGCATAGTTTTGTTATATAAAGGTGTTTAGCTAGGGATACAATTTTAATAGTCTATGCTTTTCTTAGGGCATTAGTTGTTTAACAAAGAGTATTTAGCGCATATCTTTCTGTTTTGATGGTACTTAGTATACGTAATGCAGTTCATGCATGTATAGTCTTCTTCAGGTGTGTTGCATCCTTTTAGTTTGTATTAACCTGCACATTTAGGACATGCTTCTCCATGACAGACGTCCAATCTGTGGTTGTAACTGCTGTATATGAAGCATCTAGTGGGAACTATATAGTCGTCCGCTTAGCACATTAACCATTCTTGTTTTATCTTTGTTCCAATAGTTTTTTGCACCCACTTCCATCACCAACTTTCTTAATCCTTTCTTGGTTTAAAAAACAGAATTTTGCTTGAATGTCTCCTCTGAGATGAAGCATTGAGTTCTGTGCTTTTATCATTTCCTCGGTTGTTTACTATTTCTTCTGGAACATTAAGAATTATCATTTTTTAATTCTGACCTCTACTTTGTCTCCACACTTTGCACTTAATGTTTTTGCTCAGTGCATTAAATTCTTCTCTGCTTTCTACTCCTGTTAAAATCCTCCTATCTCTTTGTGTGATTTGAAAGTGCTTACTTCTACTTTTATTTCATTTAGGTTCACTCTGGTTTTAATTAATTTCTTTTGATAGATTTAGTGGGTTAGTTTTCTTTAAGTTTCACAGCAGCGGCGGCTCGTCAGGGCAGGCTAAGCCTCCCCAGTGAAATTTAGAAAATGATTAAAAACAAACAAATAGTAATAGGCTCTATTTTTTTATTGTAACAGAACCTGTAGTCAATCTGTAATCACAATTTGGTTTTAAATTATTTGATTAATTACAAAACACTTTAGTCGCTCGTTATCAATAGCGCAGAATAGCAGCAGAGGCAGGGACCTGAGTAGCCTCCATAGTTCTTGTATGGCTACGTGCCTGACAGTTGGTGGGGGAGATCTAGTTCATCTGTAACAGTACTTGGGAGGCAACGAGTGAATTAGCCTCTTGGCACGGTTTAATGTGGTTTGGGTTAGTTTTCCGCAGTCATTATGTTCTCGTGCTCCTTGTCTGTGTATGTTTATTATTTACTCTTCTTGGTGTGTGTTTGTAATTTCTACTACGAGGATACAATGTATTTAACAGAAGAAAATGAAAGTGATATTGCAGTATCGAACAAATGTATCATTACGACACTACTGAATAAACAATTTTCCCGGTTGAGTGACTTTGAGAGAAATGAAATGAAAACTGGTCGACCTACCCCAAAATTTGTATTTCTTAAAAGGCACAAAAACCAATCTAGAACTTTACAGTCATTGTACAACGAACATAAATGGCTATGCGGTAGAGGGGTAAATTCGAAGTTATTCTGCTGGCTCTGGTTACTGTTAAACACAAACAAGACTAATGTTCTGTTAAGGCTTACAAGTAAATTCATCACAGCTTTCAAACGCTGTTTTAAAATCAGATAGCTCTACCCATGCTTACGAATGAAATAACGTGTGTTTGGGGGGGGGGGGTTCTATGACCGACTGACTGACTTTGACTGACCGTCTTGTAACCTCCCCTTCCTCAGGACACGCTGGCCGCCACTGTTTCACGGACTTCACAGACACTTTAAGTACCTTCTTTTTGCAGCGTGCTGTCGCCTCTGAAAAAAGATTCTTTGTTATATCTGCCAATGTTACCTGTGTCCCATGTCCCTGTACATGATCAACAGATGCTAATGCATTTTCATTAACGTTGTTGAACTTCATTGTTGCCAGCTCTTCTTTGGCCGATTTTACTTGGTCCTGTAACTCCAAAATTTCTTCTTTCTTCATTTCAAGTTGTGCACTGATTTTAGCAAATAAATTTCTCAGATTATTGGCATTTTCAAATATTATTGTTTTTAATTCTTTCTTCATGTTTCCACCATTCTCTGTTGTGCTCACTATTAATTAGAGAGCGCTCTACACAGTTTTTTATATTGATAACCAGTTTAGTTTCTCTCCATTTCTGTACCGTTCTAAATGTATAGGTGAATTAATTATTCTCCGATAGAGTGATAGAGCGCTGATTTCTTATAGATGGCACTGCTTGACATAGTTCTAGCGTTCTCCAGTAGTTTCCATAACTTACAATCTGCAGTGCAGTGTACAATCTGTCATTTAGATTTTGGGCTGCTGGTTATCTATAGTTTCATAAATGTGCAAAATAGGAAGGTGTTACTCTTTAGTATCCTAATAGTATTCACTTGCAGGGGGGGGGGTTACTGAGTGTAGCAGTCACGGTCAGAAGCCTCATAATATAGAATTATATGTGGGTAAACTACATATGTTTGCAAGTTGGAGAGTAGTGTGATTACATCACCAGCTCTACCCCTTGTTGTAAAAACTGTCTTGGTGGCAATATAGTAATACCATGCTGTACATACGCCCTTGCATGCACACCAAAAACTCGGTGTCAATATACGAGGGTGTTAATAAATAATTATTTTATTATACTTGAGTGTGTCGCCATCTATGTCGGTCGCATTGAGTTATGTATCCTAGATACCTACGTTGTTATTTACATTATATGTGCGGTTGTCATGAGTGATTTAATGTATTGTTTAGTGTACTAATAAATATCAATTCATTTAATTAGATCATTGTGTTTTATCAGTAATTGCTTCCTGGTAAATATAATAACAGGTTATGGGCCCAGAGAAGTAATAAAACACATTGTTGAATCGAATTGTGGACAGTAAAAATACGCAAGAACCCTTTTTTTTTTGCACGTGTCAGTAAGAATTGAGTGCACAAAGTCAGTTGTAGAGAAGAAACTACATTAAACAATAGAAATGGATTTAGTCAGATCAAATTTAGAAATGTTGAAAGATGATTTGCAAGGAGGTTCCAACTATGATTTATGGATATTAAAACTTAACCTAACCTTAAAATCAAAAGGCATTTATCAAATCGCAACGGGAGTTAAAATTAAGCCTGAAGGAGATGAATCAAGCGCAGCTGTAAAAGAATGGATTGAAAAGGATTTAGAAGCACAAGTATTAATTGGATTGAATGTTGACAGCAATATAGCCAAGAAAATTGCAAGGTGCCAATCCGCAAATGCTATGTTAGAAAAGTTGGAAACCTTATATAGAAAAAAATCAAACGTTTCAGTTGAAGGCCTGCAAAGATTATTTTTTAATTATAAGTATGATGAGCACAAATCAGTAATAGAAAATTGCATGACAATTCAACAATATGCTGATGAATTGTCTGCACTAGGTGAAAGCGTTAAAGAAAACTAGATTATGCAAAGGATATTAGGTATACTTCCGACAAGACTGCATCATTTTAGAACGTCTTGGGATAATGTTATTTCCACAGACAAAACATTGAACAACATGTTTGAGCGTTTGAAACTTGAAGAAGACAGGCAAAAAGAAAGTGAACAGGCCAATAATGAGTGTCCGAATGCTTTCATATCAAAGGGACAGAACAATAATAAAACAAAACAAGTGAACGTAAAGGAATGGTTTAAATGTGGACAAAAAGGGCACATAAAGAAGTACTGCAAGAATAAACCTAGTAAAAGTTACATTGATTATTGTAAGAAAAATTATCCGTGTAATAAATGCAACGAAAAAGGTCACTTTGCCAAAAATTGTACCAAAAATGTAGATAGTAAGTCAGAAAAATCAGACAAATCTACGTCAAAAAGTAAATTGATTAATGTTGGATTGTCTGTTACTAATATACAATATATATCAATGAAGAATGACTATCAAGATCTATGGTACCAAGATTGTGGTGCCACTCAGCACATGACTTTAAGGAATGACTGGTTGAAAAATCGTACTGTTTTACAAGAACCAGAAAAAGTCATGATTGGAGATTCAACACTTATAGAAGGTGTTGGTGTCGGAGACATAGATTTGTTAGTGTATAATGGTCAAGATTGGTGTAACATAACACTGAAAAATTTTTTGTATACACCGAAGATACCCTTTAACTTATTTTCCATCACTAGTGCCTTGGACAAGGGTTATCATCAGGAAGCAGACACAAATTGCTCGTATTTTTTTGATTCAGACACTGGTGAATTAACAGCCATGGCAAACAGAGATGGAAGATTGTTTAGAATGGTGTTTCGCTATGAAAACTTAGAAAAGTGTATTGTTGCTATGTCAATTAAAAAGTGGCATGAAAAATTAGCATATCAGAATATTAGTTATGTAAGAGACATTTTGAAGAAAAATAATGTAAAGTATGTAGACGATTGGGATGACTATGTGTGTGAAGGATGCGTTTATGGCAAACACCATCGTCTCCCACATCCAAGAAATTTTGAAGTGGCAAAAGAGGTACTTGATGTAATTCATGTAGACTTGTGCGAAATGAATATAAATTCTTTTGGAGGAGCAAAATATTTTTTTATGCTCAAAGATGATTTCTCTCATTTTCGCACTGTCTATTTCTTAAAAACTAAAAATGAAACTTGAGAAATTGAAAATCTTCATGACTTTAGTTGAGAATCAGTTTAGAAAGAAAATAAAAGTTTTAAAGTCTGATAATGGGAAAGAAATTAAAAATGGAGATACTAAGAATTTTTGTGAAGAACTTGGAGTTTTCCACTTTAAGTCGAACCCGTACACTGCACCACAAAATGGTCGAATTGAGAGAGAGATGAGAACCATTGTAGAATCTGCTAGATCAGCTATACATGCAACAAATCTAAATGAAAACTTATGGGCAGAAGCAATTAGTTATGCTACATTTACACTGAATCAGACTGGAGCAAGTTCTGTGAAAGGTAAAAGTCCTGTGGATTTATGGTTTGGACGCAGAATTGATGTAAATAAGCTTAGAATCTTTGGATGTGATTGTTATGTTTTCATTCAGGATTTTAAGAGAGCCAAAACACAGAAGAAATCAGAAAAAGGAATTTTCTTAGGATACAGTTTAGATTCAAGTAGTTACCGAGTTTACTTAAGAGACAAAAATGAAGTTGTAACATCAGGAGATGTGATATTTGATGAAAAAGTAAACAGTAAGTCTAGTTGTACAGAAATTGAAGCTACCTTGTCAAATGAAGAAAAGGAATACATAGTGTCAAGTGAAGAAGAAAAATCTGATAGTGAAAGTGTTTATGAAAGCTCTGTGTCTGACAATAATATGCAAAATGAATGTCAAGAATAACATTGTGTAAAGTGTTTGGAACGAGATCAAACTGTTTGTATTCAACCAGAGAAAAGAAGTCTTCGAAACAGGGCTACTTTAAGGATGCCAGCAAGGATGGTAGATTATGTAGTTGAAGACAACAGAAACAAAAATGTAAATATGGCCATGATAGGTGAGGTAGAAGATATTTCCATTTTACAAGCACTACAGGATGAAAACTGGAAGAAAGCAATGTTAGAAGAGTATGAATCTTTGATGAAGATGAGAACTTGGAAACTAGTAAGTCTACCAAAAGAAGAAAAAGCTTTGACTTGTCGGTGGGTTTTATGCCAAAAACAAGATGGGCGATACAAAGCCAGGCTAGTTGCAAGAGGGTTTGAGCAAGAACAAGGAATCCATTATACTGAGACCTTCAGTCCTGTTGCCAAACATGCATCCTTTCGACTGATACTCAGCATTTCAGCCTCTGATGGAATGCATCTGATGACTTTTGATGTGAAGACAGCATTTTTACATGGATCTTTGGATGAGAAGATTTACATGTATCAACCGGTAGGCTTTGATGATGGCTCAGGTAGAGGTTGTGAGTTGCTCAAGAGTATATATGGACTTAAACAGTCATCGAAAAATTGGAATGTGAAGTTCACAAACTACCTAAGGAAATTAAATTTTGTTTGTTCTGACGATGATCCTTGTATTTATTATAATGGTGACAGAAGCATTATAATTGTACTTTTTGTAGATGATGGTGCTATTATAGGAAAAGAAAAACAAAATGATAGATATACTAGATAAACTTAACAAAGAATTTGAAATTACTTATAGTTCTGGGTCAGACAACAAATTAACTTACCTTGGCATGGAAATTGAAATTAGACATAAGGAAATTTTTGTAAGCCAACATCATTACACTGAAAAGATTAGAATGGAAGATTCAAATCAAAAGTCAACTCCAATGGAAATAGGTATGTTAACCGAAGAACAACATTTTCATAATGATCAGCCACTCGATAAATCTGTCCCATATCGTGAGGCAATAGGCAGTTTACTTTACTTAGCTACAGTATCTAGGCCAGATATCAGCTTTGCAGTAAACTACCTAAGTAGATATTCAAACAATCCCATGGTACGGCACTGGAATATGGTAAAACATGTATTTCGATACTTGAAAGGCACTGCAAACTTTGGAATAAGTTTCAATGGAGATTCTGAACTCATTGCTTATTCAGATTCAGATTTTGGAGGAGACATTATCTCAAGACAGTCAACTACTGGAGTACTACTGGAGGCGGTCCTATTGTATGGTTCACTCAAAAGCAGGGACTTGTTGCTACATCAACTGCAGAGGCAGAATTTCGAGCTGCTGTTTCATCGCTTAATGAAATTTGCTGGATAAAGAGACTTGGTATCGAACTTAGATATTTCAAGGATATTCCTACAAGGCTCTGTATAGATAATCAATCTGCAATTTTAATGTTACAAAATACTACAGAAGGCAAAATAACAAAAGGGAAGAAGCACATTGACATTCCTAGAAAATTTATACAGCAACACATTGGAAATACTGTTTTTTTGGACGAAGTAAGCAGCGTTGACCAGTTGGCAGATACCTTGACAAAACCATTGTCGAAGAAAGTATTTGAACGACTTAGAAATAAAATTATTATGGAGGAGTGTTAATAAATAAATATTTTATTATACTTGAGTGTGTCGCCATCTATGTCGGTCGCATTGAGTTATGTATCCTAGATACCTACGTTGTTATTTACATTATATGTGCGGTTGTCATGAGTGATTTAATGTATTGTTTAATGTACTAATAAATATCAATTCATTTAATTAGATCATTGTGTTTTATCAGTAATTGCTTCCTGTTGTGTTTTATCAGTAATTGCTTCCTGGTAAATATAATAACAGAGGGTCATCTCAAAAGTAAGTTTCCCTATTTTTTCTTTCAAAAGAAAATGACAAGCAGGCTGACGAAGGTTGGAGAACTTTTATTTGTGTGTAGTGGCAGGAATGCCAAAACCTCACCCGTTCCTGTAGCAATGTAACAACACAAAATTTAAAATCATGGAGCTTCCATTTACAAGCGTGTCCGATTTGCCTCTTTGCTACAAAATATAAATCAGCGGCTGAAATTCATCGTCACTTAGTTTCTCTGTACAGACCTGAGTGCATTAGCATTCAGATGGTCTGCAGGTGGCATACATTGTTCTTGAAAGGGAAAGGTTTGTTGAACAACAAAGTTCTGCTCCACGACAATGCATGACCTCATTCCTCGCAAGTCGTGCAGAATTTGTTGGAGTCCTTTCGAAGCAAGATTTTCGTCCATCCCTCATATTCACCCGATTTGCCTCCGAGCAATGTCCATCTGTTCCACCATCTCAGAGAACACTTTGAGATGGATATGGAAGTGAACCAGGCGGTTGACACTTGGCTCCGCACGCAGTGGTTCATAGAAGGAACTGAAAAACTGTTTTTATGCTACAGAAAGTGTAGTGACAAGGCTGGAGATTGTACTGAAAAATACATGTTTTTGAATAAAAGTATAGTTTGCTATTTAAGTTTTACTTGTTTTTTTGTTTTTCTTATTTCAGGGAAACTTACTTTTGAGATTACCCTCATAGTAGTACCAATCTGTATGCATACTGCTCAAGGAATAACAGCGTGTTCACATAACCATTTAATGGGGGAGGGATGTTGATCTTAGAAGGTAGAGAACCTTTGCTCTGAAACATGAGGGTATTTCGTAATGCAGTATGAGATAAGGTCGTCAAATAAGTAAGTTACTGTAACCCAGATGGTTTCCCCATAAAAGTCAAGGTGCTGGTATTAAACTTTTAAAAAAAAACCGTTTTTAATATGGTGTATTATGAAAGTATCCATTCTTGGTACCGTACTTGTTTGAAGGAGAACTCTGAATTTCCTACAATATACATGCATAGGGAACCTGCAGAGATTTAGTTTGTACATGACAAATCATACATCTGCCACAACATGTACAGTCTCTTGGCTTTGGGATATATTTAAAATTAAAAAGAAATGGTTAATTTCACTAAAAGTACTGAGAAAATATGAACAAATTTACTGTTATAAGTTATATCACATTATTTTGTTTAGAAGTCGGAACTGAATTGGTTTCATGTAACAAAAAACAACTATACAGATATTGCGGAGCCAACTCTGAGTAATTTATGTTACTGCAGTTTTACATGTTATAATATGAATTCTTGGATTTCGTTGTCCATGACGTGTCCGTTACTTAACTAAATACAGTAGAAGCCCGATATAGCGCGGTCCGATATACCGCAGATTCGGATATAACGCGGTGAAGAGTATGTCGCCCGTTATTAGCGAAAATTCTTACTTGTAGACTCATTATGAATTGTTTATCGTGACTTCCGTAGCCACATTGGAATGCGTTGCGTTTATTGTAAACAAAGGCTTGTTGTTGGAAACGGCGTTGTAAACAACAGCCAGAATTGCCAGTTCAAGTGTACCTGTAGACATAAACAATTGCCCCGTATTTACAGTCTCTACATTTCTAAGAATTCATGCCAAGGCAAGCAGCCAACTAAATCCCTTCTCTCCCTCATACTCTTATATTACAGTATAAGATCATACTATGATATTATCTTATCAAAGTGTATAGTCTTTGTCATAAATTTGCATAGTGTAGAGTTTTGTGATGTCGCAGAAAAGAAAAGCATATTCTGTGAGTGATAAACTCAAAATAATTGATCGTGTGAAGAACGGAGAGTCAAAGGCAAGTTTATCACGTGAGTGTGGCATCCCAGAAGGAACAATTAGAGGGTGGATGAAGGAAGAAGATAAACTTAAAAGTTTTGTGAACACAGTTGAAAGTGAAGTGGGGTTGCAAAGAAAGAAGACTAAAGTAGGTAAGGATAGTGAACTAGATGAGTGTCTGTACAGGTGGTTTTTAATAAAACGAAGTGAAGGTGTGCCACTGTCAGGACCAGTTATTAGAGCTCAAGCTGTGAAATTCCATAGTGATTTACATGGCAACAGTGACTTTAATGCATCTGATGGGTGGTTTTTGCGATGGAAATCTCATCATGGTATAAGCCAGATAAGCATTTAAGGGGAAGCATGATCATGTGACAGTGAAGCTGCAACACTTTTTCCTCAGGCATTAAACAAAGTAATGATCGATAACGATTTAAATGACCATCAAGTGTATAACTGTGATGAAACTGCTCTGTATTTTCGAATGCTTCCTACCAGAACTCTGGATGTGAATAATTCAATAAATAAATCTGGATTAAAAATAAATAAGGATAGAGTTACCCTCCTGTTTGCCACAAATAAATCAGGCAGCCACAAAGTTAAACCTCTCTGTATAGGGAAAAGCCGAAATCCTAGATGCTTTCAACATGTTAACATGACGTCATTACCCATCACATATCGTAATACAAAAAATGCTTGGATGACAAGTGATATTTTCGGTAAATGGTTCCATGAAGAATTTGTTCCATCTGTGAGAAGCCACCTGCGGTCACTCAACCTCGAAGAAAAAGCTGTACTGACCCTTGACCACTGTCCAGCACATCCACCTGCTGATATGCTACAGTCAAGAGATGGGAAAATCGGAGTCATGTTCTTGCCGATAAACACTACAGCACTGATCCAGCCATTAGATCAAGGCATCATAAAAGCATTTAAAGCGCATTACCGCCGTGAACTTCTGAGTGCTATAGTGAATTCTGATGAGGAAATGGAAATTTACCTTAAGTCAATAAACCTGAAAACAGTTGCGTATTCAATAGGTCTTGCATGGGAAAGTATTAGTAAAGCTACGATTCAGAATTGCTGGAAGAAATGTTCCTTTGAACAAAACATCGCCGATGGAAATTGCCCTGTTGCCGGATTCACTAATAGTGATGTACAGTCTGCGAGTAGTGCTCTGCATTGCAACTTCACTCTAGATGACTTGAATGACTGGGCAGAAGTTGACAACGGTGAGCCTGTTACAGAATGTATAGGAGATAAAGATATCATCGATGCAGTCCGAAATGCAAATTGCGAAGGAAAAGAAGACGATGACGATGATGGAAATAAAAATGGGGTGGAAGTGAAAGAAGTTATTCCAAATGTTAGTGAAGTGATAATACACATAAACAAAGTAATTTCGTGGATGGAGAGGCAAAGTGAATCTAATAATGTTCATCTGCTGCACCTCGCGTTTATAAAACAATACACGGAAAAGAAACACTGTGCATTATCCCGTCAAACAACAATTACGGACTTTTTTAAGACCAACAATTAGGCCTACAGTAAGTCGAGTGAGCAATGTATAAATAGTGTATTTTATATTCCATTGGATTAAAATAGATTAAAATATTGGATTAAAATACAGTTTTCTTATTTTTTATTTCTACATTTGGTGACGTAATTTACGTACAGTATATAGTAGTGCATTATGCTGTAGCCTTTTTCCCGGTCCTCCCTCCCCATCATTTGTCACTGTACAGGTCACCTTCCGATATACCGCGGTTACGCCTATAACGCGGGGGAAAGTATGTCACCCGACAACCGCGCTATATCGGGCTTCTACTGTATCACTATTACTTTAACGACTCGGAACACTAAGTTTTTTATAAGTAAAAGCAAAAAGTTTTACCTTACACCCTTAACCGGTTTTCACCTTTAAAAGGCTTCAGAGGCTGCCGCAGGTAGCGCTGTCCGTCTTGTTGTGGGTGATGAAATCGAATTTCGAAAGATCGATGCTGTGTGTGTGGGTGAGATTTGTTCGAATAATGCGTGCGATTTGAATTGTGTCTGTTCATTTAGGATGTCGTTTTTATTTGTTTTTGTGTGTTTGTATATTTCCAATTGTTCTAGAGTGTCTAGTTTTCGGCCTTTTGTGTGTACGTGTAGAATGTTCATGTTATTGTCTATGTTTTTATATGTGTGTTTTGCTTCAATGAGGTGGTTTGCAAAGGTGGATTCTGTAGTGGAGAAAAGTTTTAAAGGTGAAAACCGGCTAAGGCTGTAAGGTAAAACTTTTTGCTTTTACTTATAAAAAACTTAGTATTCCGAGTCGTTAAAGTAATAGTGATATATAATATGAAGTTGCAGCCAATGTTTTCTTCAAAGATGTGTGTATTTAATTGAGCAGTAGAGGATAAAAGGTTAATATTTTTTTAAATTAGATAAGTTCTGTTTAGGAAACATGTTGGCTTTCATTTATCGTTGACTTGATAGATTTACTATATTAATACAAAAAATGACCAATTGTATGTATACTGTGTAATCAGGATTATTACTTATGGCCACGCATTAACAATAGAACACAGAACACACATAGTATAGCATCATTGGCATACGCAGAAATCAATATATTAACATCCATATATTTATATATTTGTATACCACTCTTCTACAATTTATAGTATAAGATAAAGTACATACGCCAGTTAATGGTTACAATTTATTAGTAGGCGTATTATTTTCAGTAGTTTTTACATTTTCTTTATTAAAAATGTATTATTCATCATTGGGGGACTTGTCCAAAAATTTAAAAAAAAATTGTATAAATGTAAAGTGTTTTTAAAGTAACTCTTTTCATTATTACAGCAGCATTATCCAAGATATGAAATTAGGAACATTATTAAAATTATCGTTTTATTTATCGACTGATAACTGCAAAAAAAGTGCTGAATTTAACTTAAGCATTAAATAATATTCTTATGAAAAAGGTTTATGTACTTATTTAAGTTACATAAAAATATTATTTAATACTTAAGTAAACATTCTTAGGGTTCACTGGTAGTAGTGGCCAGGGTGGTGTGGCGCCGTCAAATGAGAGCAAGATAGAAAGAAAACAGGTAGCTTACTGAACGTTACACTCAGCGTAATACACTGCTGAATGAACTATAAATTATAACTGAAGTAATAATTGTTATTATAAACTACTTATTTTGTTAGTGTTTATATATCCCCATCCAAATCGGCCAAAATATGCAATTTTGTAATTTTAAACGAGAGACTAAGTAAATTAAGGAAGTGCATATTACATTTTTACAGTTGGGGGGGGGGGCTTGAGCTCCCTGGGTACGTCACTGTATAGCATTGCTGTAGGTTTCTGTGATGTCACTGCTTCATAATGGCCTGTGCGTGAACTTTACTGTGTATTTCAAGTACTGTGATGGCTGCTATAAAAAGAAAACTGCCAGGATCACTGGGAAAAGGTACAACACTAGGCCATAAGGAAAGGTCCAGGATGAAGCTTAGAGTAGAATTAGAAAACAGGATTAATTTTGATGTTCAACTGAGAACTTAAGTTGCTGTAAGTGCTAAATATGCTCAGGGGCCGATACAGGTATGGGCAAACTGGGCAATTGCCCAGGGCGGCAGATTGTTAGGGGCGGCATATTTGAAAAAAAAAAAAAAAAAAATATAAATTAAATGAGTTCAGATAATCGTACTTTATTTTAACCCCGCTTTCTCCTACTTATTGATAATATTCAAATATTCAATTTCCAAATTCCTTCTTCCCTCAAAACTAAGACAATTTTTAAATCTTCGCAAGAAATAACTAAACTGATTTATTCCTTTAAATAACTCTCCATCCAGTCGCGTACTAACACATGTACTGTAACGTTCTTGTTACTACTATATACTGTATTGTACTTTACGACACCGGAACACAAGTATTTTAGGTAATAATCGTAAAAACTATTTACCCGAGCTAAGCTAGCTTTCGCCTGTATCAGGCTTCAACAGAACACGTCATGGACAAAATACAAGAGTTCTTGTTACATAGCGACACGTAGCTCAGTAAGATTACTTACATTCTTCTCAAAATCTTTACTTGATCGCGGAGTAAACCTCTCACGTGCACTCCTATATACGTATAGGAAATGTCACGGAGTTCGTTACTGGAGTAACTCGAAATGAAATTGCAGATTGTCCCAAAGTGGGTCAATCAACTGGGACAATTATTAGGTTTAAAATACCCAAATACGTCAGTCGACTTGCAATAAGCTGACAATGACGATTCGAGTACTTATTATATTTATTGTCGTAAAATAAATTAAATATATGAACGTATATATTTCTCAATTTTATTAAACAAAATATTAAGTAGAATTTTCAGTCGCGGCTCGCATTAATCTGAAGACTGTCGTTCCTGGTCCTCTATTTATCTTAGGATGCAAAACCAGTAAATGAATACCTAAAATGTGTTTTTTATTTCGTGGAATAGTTTGATAATCTATTCACCTAGTATGGGGCGGCAAACAACCGTTCTGCCCAGGGTGGCAAAATTGCTAGGTCGGCCCTTGAATATGCTTAGAATTTTATGTGCACAAAGTAATGTAACACAGTGTACAGAAAAAGTACATTCAACATTGGACCCCCCCCCCCCCAACACAAACATTGGCTCATGCTGATTCACCGAACTGTATCCCCATGTTTAGCAGCAGTGGTGGCCGGTGTGTCCTGAGGAAGAGGAGGCTATACGAGGCAGTCAGTCATAGCACCCCTCCCCCCCGGACATACTTTATTTCACTCTTATCTTAAACATGGTAGAGTTATCTGATTTTAACAGCGTTTGAAAGGTTTGCGATGAATTTACTTGTAAGCCTTCAGCAGTCCATATTAGTCTTGTTTGTGCTTAACAGTAAGCAGGGCCAGCAGAATAATTTTGAATTTACTCCACTACCTCATAGCCATTTATGTTGGTTGTACAATGACGACTGGAGAGTTATAGATTTGTTTTTGTTTTAAGAAATAAAAATTGTGGGGTAGGTCAACCAGTTTTCATTTCTCTCAAAGTCACACAATCCGGAAAATGGCTTATTCAGTAGTATTGTATGGTAATAATGCATTTGTTAGATACTGAAATATCACATTCATTTTCTTCTCCTAAATCCATTGTATCTTCACAGTAGAGACCACAAACACACACCAAGAAGAGAGAAATAATAAACATACATGCACAATGAGCATGAGAATGTAAAGACTGCGTAAAACTAACATAGACCACATTAATCTGTGGCGAGAGGCTAATTCACTCATTGCCTCCCAAAGTACGGTTACAGATGCACTAGTGTCCCCCCATCAACCATCAGGCATAGTTCTCATGTAGCCGTACGAGTACTACGGTGGCTACTCAGATCCCTGCCTCTGCTGCTATTCTGCGCTATTGATAACCAGCGATTAAAAAGTTTTTTGTAATTAATCAGATAATTTAAAGCCAAATTGTGATTACAGATTGACTGCAAGCTCAGTTACAATAAAAAATAGAGCCTATTACTAGTTGTTTCTTTTTAATATTTTTCTAAATTTCACTGGGGAGGCTTAGCCACTCCTGATGTTTAGGTACACTCAATAGTGTAGTGATCTCTGGTGCCAGTTTGTTATTCAAACAGTTATTTATTTTCTTTTTTAATACACCTATGCTTTTTTAATATATTATGCTCATATGTATACGTGGGATTGTGTCATGAAAATGTAGACAAAATGTTCATGAAAAAGCTCTCCAAGTTGTGCTGACTTAGTCAACATAGGTGTAGGTTCATTTGCGATAATTAATTAGTGTTGTTAAAGATTTTTTTATACTCATAGCAACAAATCATAACAATTTTTTAAATCTTATACAGTGTATATTTTTTGCTTTGGAACACTATATTTTTATTGAATTTTACCTGGGCCTGGGCCAGCTGTTAGTTGTTTACAAACTTCTTCAGAAGCTGTCACTAGGAGGGCTGTCAGTTCTGGCACTGCTGGTCATAACATTGCTGTTTGAGCTGTTTATTAAATTTTTGTTGTGTCTGATTTTTTCAAAGGGAGTGTGTGATTTAAACTCTGATTTTCATTTAGGACGCTGTGTTCATTTAAACATAGGCAGCCTCAGAATAAGTTTTTAAATAAGCAAAACTGGCACAGATTCAAGAATGTGAATTCAAAATTTAATAGAAAAATATATTGGACTGAAGATGAAAAAGTGCATTAACCTTTCAGTCACAAATTTTTATTTATTGTCAGAAAATTATGAAAATTGGTACATTTACTAAACTTAATGTTTTACATTTTTTACTTGCAAAAATATTTGATTCGGATGATCCGTATCCAAGATATGGAGTGTCCTTTATATAGGACACCGTGACTGAAAATGCGGAAAATTTGAGTTTTTTATAAAAATTAAAACATTTTTTTATTTTCTCATTTACTTTACATTTCAGCATTAAATACTTATGATAAAAAA
This sequence comes from Magicicada septendecula, assembly GCA_034769895.1. NCBI lineage: Eukaryota > Metazoa > Arthropoda > Insecta > Hemiptera > Cicadidae > Magicicada > Magicicada septendecula. Next base: position 14,203,157 of record CM068373.1, on the reverse strand, counting down.
GAGTAAAGCACATAGAAATTTTAAAAACTTAAAAAAATCAGGAGTACATAAAAAAAATTTTTGTTTGTTTGTTTACAACACAAAAAATGATTTCTTTTATTAGAACGAAAGAGCAAAAAACTTCTTTTATTTAAAATGAAAGAGCAAAAAACAATTTCTCTCCTTTGAAAAACTCAAAGGTACTTTGTACTTTGAGCAGAAGCTATAGGTTTTTCCCTTGCAGCCTTCTACTTTTCTTGGTGCTGTTCTCTGGTAAGTGGTCTAAACCATCATGCCTCACATCAACAACAGGCCTAATAGCAGGAACACGCGTTTTTGTGTGAACAGGTGAATTTGTTTCTCCTGAGTTTGATAGCCTACCTCTCTTCTTCTGAACAAATTTTCCTGACATAAAGATTCCCCAACATATTGTTGGAATGAACCAGATCAATTACATTCTTTCTTGGTAGTCCTAAGTCATGGTGGCAGTCTCAGTCACGGTGCACTATATCTAGGACATGATTTTAAAATTGTTCTTTGTTAACAAATTACATCCATATCAATATTTCATGTGATATTCCAATACATTAAAGGCTATTTTTTATTTAAAAAGTTTGTAGTCGCATTGAAAAAGTATGATATGTCATTATAAACATTATATGAGCCACGGTTTTTGTGATGCCGAAAGCCAATGAACAGCTGTACTTTACGTTCCTCCAGACAGTTCATAAATTCAAGAATAGACTACACCATGTTATTAATGAATAGAGAAAGGCACTAAAAATAGTACAGTATGAAAAGCATCTCAATCCGCAGTCCAGGAGAGACACAGTGTTGTTCAAAATATGGTGTCCTAGATATAGGACACTGTGACTGAAAGGGTTAAATAGTAAACGATAAACCGACAAGTCATGGACGATACAACCAAAGAATTTGAAAATATTGTAAACTATCTTTCTTCACTTCTCTCTTTTTTCGATGACACTCCAAGGTCTTGAAAAAATAATTAAAATCGAGTAGGAGTAATCGTTATATGGTGTTTGTATAAGATAAGATCAAGGTCACTAAAACAAAACTTCTCTCCAGTAATTGGGTACAAAAACAATTTTAGGCAATTTATTTTACATACACTCTTGAATCCAATCTTTTTTTTATAACACTGAAACATAAATTCCATCTGTACAGGACATTGAATCACCACTGTTCATAAACATTTTATTAATACACATCAGAATTTTAAGCATAATCTCTTTAATGTGCCATTTACCAAGAGTTGAGAGACGTGTGTACAAAGAAAAGTAATTCTGAAGTTAATGTGAATAAGGTTAGCAGAGTCATGTTGGATTAACGTTTCATGTGAACAGAGAAATTGTAAATTCTGTTGAAAAAATATTATGAGAAACTTAAGGAAAAAATATTTGTTTGACAGGTACATCACTGATAACTGTAAAACAGTGTCAATTACAGCACACAGTGCCAGATTTTAGATTTTGAGGCCCTAGGCCACGTTATCTGAGCCCCCCCCCCCACGGCTATGACTTTAAAGTAATATATGTACTGCAGAAGTAATTTGATGTCAGATTAATACTATCAAATTTAGAACCAGTAGGCTATTATAAAAAAGCGTGCTTTCATTTAGCAAACTTTTTCAAAATATTAAGAACCATGCAAAAGAATCAAGCAAGTTAATTTATTTTTTAAGTAAAGTAACTTAACTAAGCTTATTCAGAAATTTAATTCAGAAGTTTGTTCATGATGGATACGTTTAGTGTACGGATTCAATTCTATGTTCATAAAGTTTTCACACTAATTTAATATCGGCGAAACAACACACTGCCCACCACACAAAGCTAAAAACCTTCTTTATATTGAAAACAACAAAAATATAACCTCAAAAGCGCAAACCGTTCAGTCACAAGGCAGATAAACAATGATAACAAACAAGGGTGGTACCACGGTCATGTAAATTCGGGTGGCAATATAGTGGACGTTCAAAATTTGCATGCACAGATTAGTTTTCAAGGATGCCAACGTCTTAAAAATAAGCGCGCAATATTTAAATACTGTGTTCCATTTGTATTATTAACAAAAATTGATCATTTAATTTAAAAAAATCATACTTAACTAAATCAAAGTGCCTCCTACTTTTATAAAAATACTTCTGTTTATAAAAATATCTGTAGCTTGCGGCTCCCTTTGAGCCCTAGCCTAGTGGTAAATCTGGCACTGCAGCTACACTTATAATTCTGTTAAAGCTATTATTCTTATTTTGTACTGTAATGGTGAATTGTGTGTGGATGACAAACAAGCTACATGGTAACTTTACACACAATAACACTGGAATACACTAGTAATTTATGCTCACACTACTCTGTTCCTAGCACTTTTTCACACATTTACTTTCAACTCTTCGTAAATGATCTACAGTCAGTTGTAGAAACATAAACACTAAATAAATTCATCAAGGATACATTAGGTACTTGTAGGCCATCATACTTTAACTGAACACATACAACATCATAATATATGTTGATTATAATTTGGTAATTGACTTACACAGAAATAGTTCAGAGATTAGTGGAAATTGTTAAGGATTTCCTTAGTAAAGAATGTTGTATTTTGGAGAATTACTGTATAAAAGTCAACAATGTAGGCATTTTTTGATGTATTGTCAGATGAATAATGTAGTGCCACTTGGTATGAAAGATGGTAATGAAAAACGATAATTTTGGAAGCCAGAGGATGTTAGTTAAATATTAATGGAAATTTAACTAACATTATTTATGTAATGCTCGATATAAACGTTTGAAAAAGATTAGATGAATGTAAATGAACACATTCAATAATGTAAGGTAATAGGAAAAGTAATGCCCTTGTTTTGAACATGTTTGAATAAGATTGGATGTTAAGATTTCTTTAGAGAGGATCTGATTGTTTATTAAAAGTAAGTTTTTTAATAACCGTTTTTAGCATCATATTAATAATGCTATAATTATTTCTGGAATACTCCAAAAACAGAAAATAAGAGTGTGCCAAACAAAAATAAAAGGGATAAGATAAGAAATAGAGATTTAAATTTACAAATAAAAGGTTAAATTTGGAGAATTTACTAAATAAAATCTTATATGTTACTAACTACTATATTATGTGGCTAATAATGGGCATTGCTTTCTCCAACTTGTAACTCATCATCAGACCAAATAAATGATTAACAATATAAAACATTTTATTTACCTGATCTGGTTCTAGCGCTTCTTAGTTATGATTCACATAAATTGCAATGTGGGAGAGTGACAAGGAAGGAATTCACATGATTGATATGTTTATTCCATATGATGTACAATTTTCCTAATCTTCAAACTGTTAGACAAATCAAGAAAAGTCTCTGTCACAAGGTTCTTTTCAAAGCTGTCAGGCTATAGCATCCTTCTCCCACTAGAATCATTTTCTTTATGCAGTGGCGGCTGGTAATGTTTTTGACTGGGGGGGGGGGGGGGCAAACTTTTTTTGGACCCATATGTAACAAAAGTCACCAGTGGAAACTAAATTATTGCTATTATCATGAAATAATTGTAAAATTGAACCTTTAAAACTACCAATATTTAAACAGTGTTTGAAACTGAATTATTTATAACCCTAAGCAGTTCACGTCCTAAACTCAAATACTTAATAAATTATGTTATTAAATGCATGCATTGCTAAATAAAATATATTTATTCCCTACCCTATTTGTTTCTAACAAATACGCACAGAACACACAGGCTCAGGCCTACACAGAATAAGTTACAATTTTATGTACACAAGGTTCGACAAAAACACTATCTTACACAGAATACACTGCCTAATAAAGAATAAATTATTAGAACATTATGTTTACACAAAAAATATAACAAGAACACAATCAAAACTATATAAAACACAAGAGAAAATATATGCCCTTAAACAGCAACAGAGAAGTTTTGTTCTTCGTATTGTTTAAATTAGCAGCCATCCTTACTTTTCTTTTATAAAATTGCTAAACTGCTATAATTGTTATTATTTAGACAAAGCTTTTCGTCATCACTGACATCTTCAGGTCTTAAACAACCCTGAAGATTGTTTAAGACCTGAAGATGTCAGTGATGACGAAAAGCTTTGTCTAAATAATAACAATTATAGCAGTTTAGCAATTTTATAAAAGAAAAGAGAAGTTTTTAACAACGCTCCGGTTCTCTATGAAAAGAACCGCGAAATCAGACAGCGGGCAGAGCCCCTCCTATAATGGCTGCTGCTGATTTAAAAGCATAGACATGTGTACACGTCCTCTTTCCCCGCTCCCCGCAAGACCCATCTATGCAGGGAGGGTGACAGCGAAAGCGTCCGGCTGCGGGACCATGCCGAAAACATCGGGTGATCGCTATTTAGTCATCCCAAAAATATCTTTCACATAAGGATACTACACATTATAGTTATATTATTGACAAGTTTAATTTGCAAATTTAGTGGGAGGGCTGCGCCCTTTTGACCTCCCTGTACTAGCCGCCACTGACTTTATGGCTGTTCAATTGTGGAGTGTGATGAGGATTATCGATCCCTAAACCATAACAGGGCTTAGATCTAATGCCGGGATTTTGGATAGTAAGGAATTAGGCATGCACACTTATACACAATGCCAACTAAGAAAACATGGGCAGCAACGAAAGTTATTTAGAGGTGACAAACAAACCGTAAAATGTGACCTTCAACAAAATTAAAGTTTTATATCCTGAACTGTGGTATATGTTTATGCTTCTTTATAGAGTGACTTTGCACTTAACATAACCATTGGCAAACACAGTTAATTTATCAGTCATTTTGCATTAAACACACAAAGTAGTAAATTTAGTGGACCATTTCAGTACAACACCTGGTCTTCAAGTTTGTGTTGTGTGTGTGTGTGTGTGTGTGTGTGTGTGTGTTTTGTACATGACATTCACAATGATTATTTTTAACTGTACTCGCTGTTCCGACAGAAATTACTCAATTATATTATAATGACAGTCAATCAAAAGTAAACTAATTGGTAAAATAGTTCAGAATGAGTTTGTTAGACAGACATAAGAGAGAAAGTGATATAGACAGGCCACAAGTTATTATTAATGGTCCACAAGTGTGTTATTAGCCTTATTACTTTGTGCATTTGATTATCAGTATTACAAACACAACCGTATTAAATATTATATTTCTAAATCTATATTACATGCACATAATACATATGTAATTTAATAGTATAGGTATCTATAATATATTTAACGTTAATATACTTCTCATTTTAATTACAACTGTTAAATACAATATTCACAGCCAGACTTTATAACTAGTTCCAATAATTGATTTTTATTGATCCTTGCTAACCTAGTTATTTTGATTTTTTTTTCATGAATGCTTTGCTAACTTCTTGTTTTCCAATATAATATTCAGTATAAACAAATTAATATTATTTTAAAATAATTTATGTTATAAACTCTCAGTATTTACAGACAACTTCTGAAGCATAATGATTAATGTAATTTAATGTTATTTACTGTAACTTAGGGAAAGTAAGTGTGGCCACACTTGTAGGGAATCTCATATCTCGTGTGGAGGGCTACATACAATTAGTTAAATACTACATAAATGTGAAGCATAATATTGTTTGTGTGTGGTTTTCAGGAGATGATGACATTCATACATAAACAGCATTTTTAGTATTTAAATTGACGGTGATTGATTGGTATTGATAAAATAAAGAGCTAATGCAGAGATACAACAAATTTGTGCAGCAATTTTTGAGTCCAGCATGTTTATACTGAAAAATGGTTCATGACTTTTTTTTTATACGATTCAAAGTAGAGTTCTGTGTTATTCATGTGGGGATGTATTATTTTGTGGTGAAGATAAACAATGTAAGCGTTAAGTATTCCAGTGATGGACATAAATGTGCAAAACCTGATAATATTTTCATTGTGATACAGTATTTGTGGAGTGGTGTACGGCTACTTATAATAAACTTACAATACTTGTTGTCATTTGATACGATATGTTTTATCTTTTGTGATAAACAAAACTTATTATAGAAATTTACCTAATGATTTTATGTAGATACGGATAAAACCTTGTTGTGTTTTGTAAAGAACAGTCACTGAGTTTGTAAGGAATAAAATAAAACAAAACTTAAAATCTTGCATTAAAATTAGAAGGCATCTGAACAGTTTATTTTTGTATTGATTAATTGGAGCACAGAGCCATCATATTTCTTATATGATGCGTGCCGATCTTCAAATGAGACGTACATCCCATAAGAATATAATTTATTAGCTCATACAGAGGTTTCATTGTATCTTAAATAAGTAACTAAATAAAATAAAAATAATAATACTACTTTGAATGTTCACTACTTAATAATTATTAGTATTGTTGGTACTTTCACTGTGAACTTTGTGATGGTACAATCATGGTACATTGTATAATTACATAAAATATGGTAACGAGATCATAAATAACGTACATCTTAGGAAACAAAACGATCATTAGGACTGATCATAAAGCATTGTCATTCCTCAACACTTGTAAACTGGCTCATAGTCGATTAACCAGGTGGGTACTTGTTTTACAGGAGTACAACTTCGAATGGGAGTACATTAAAGGAACAGAAAATAAGGTACCCGACACTCTATCCAGAGTAGATTGTGAAAATAACAAAACAGGTAGGGACTTAAAAGAAATTGAAATTTTTCAGATTAGTAGAGAAGACAGAATCTTTGGAGAGGAGCTGAAGGATATTAACACCATGCAGAGAGCAGATGGTAAGTCTGGAAAAATAATACACAGTTTAGAGACAGAGCTGGATGAGTCTGAGTACAATCAATATTTTAAAATTTATAAAGGGTTATTGTTTAAGAAGGTAGTAGGGGGTGAGCGTGACTGGAAATTAGTGATACCAGCAGTGTTGGAAGAGAAAATTATTTGGGATTGTCATATACGATATGGTCATTTTGGGGCTAAAAAGTGTGTCAATGTTTTAAAAGAATCATGTATTTTCAGAAATATGGAGAGGCGAGTAAGGCAGTTGTTGAGGAGTTGTGATTTGTGTCAAAAGTCGAAGGTGGTTAACTACAGAGTAGAAGGTGAGTTAAATTATATTAAGGTAGATCGACCTTTTGATTTAGTTGCTGTGGATTTGTTTGGACCATTGCCGAAGGGTAGAGGCGGAGTAGTTTATATATTTGTCTTGCTTGACACTTTCTCAAAATATGTAAAATTGTATAGCGTAAAAAGAGCTACCAGTAAGGTATTGAGTGAAAAAATAACTAAAGACTATATGATTAACGTGGGTAAGCCAAAAGTGATTTTATCAGACCATGGGCCGCAGTTCATCAGCGGAAGATGGCGTCAGACCTTAGGATGGGAAGGCATCCTCACGAAGCATACGGCTGTGTATCATCCCCAGTCCAACCAGGCTGAGCGTGTAATGAGAGAAATAGGCAGGATCTTCAGAGCCTATTGTCACGCTAAACACAGCGAGTGGCCGTTGTATGTACGAAAGGTGGAAACCTGGCTGAACAGTACCACCCACGAGTCTACTGGCTATACACCTTATGAATTAGTTAGGGGAACACGCCCCCCAAGAATCTTAGAACAATTATTCGACTATCCAACTGAAGGTAGAACAACTGATATAAACATTAAAATCCGGTTGGCGAATGAACACTTAATTAGTAAGGGTGAACAGAGAAAACGTAGACACGACGCAAGAGGTAAGTGGATTAAGTATAATGTAGGACAAATGGTATTAGTTAAGAGACATGACTTATCGAGTGCACAAGACAAAGAAATTAAGAAATTCTTTCTCTTATACGAAGGGCCATATGAGATCATAGAAGTTAAGATGCAAAATTCTTATGTATTACAGAACAACGTAACTGGAGAGATAGTAGGAACACACAATGCTACAAATTTAAAGTTGTACTGGTCGACTTAGTTATTTTATATTGATGTTTTATATTTGGAGTATATGAGTATTAATTTAGTTATTGGTTTACAGAAGGGACTATCCCCCATTTTCGGGCGATCACAGATTCACCACCTCTGATCGTGGATTTTGGAGTTTGGGAGGCGGACCATGGTTGGCGGAACTGACGTAAGGAAGTAAAAGCAACGATGGTCTTCCTCCACACAAAATTGGTAGAAATTTGAAAATTTAATCTTATTATTGAACGGGGAGGGGGACCCCTAATTCTTGGGATATATATAAAAAAAAAAAAAAAAAAAAAATAGCTATATTTTGGCATTGATCCCTTGAATCTTGTTTTATTCTAAAATTTTATAGAATAAAATTTGAAAATTGTGTAACTTAAGAGGTTAACTCAGTAAGGAGTTATATTTTTTTTATGTAACTAAGCATATCAGAAGATCCATTGTTTTCCTGGAGTGTTAGAAAAGTGATGTTTTGGACTTGGAAAGTGTCTACAAATTTATTAATGTAACTAAAGAATTAACATTTTTAAATGATATTTCAATTTTGATATATCTTAATTATTTATTAAGATATGATTGAATATGATTGAGTAGTTAAAATGTATTAACTGTATTATTAATATATCAGTGTTAATTATTAATGTATTATGTATTTATTTGAAAACTTTTTAACATGATTTTATAATATGTGTAGGAAGAGAAAAAAAAAAAATTTTTAAATGGCGTTGTTAATAATATTTATCAGCCAGATGATTAACTGTTAATAATAATAATAATAATAATAATACTAATAATCATAATAAAAGTTTATTTTAAGGGTTATAAATAAATAAATCGATTTATTAAATTTCTTGATTTGTTTTCTCCAAGTTTGGGAGATATATAATTATATTTTATATTATATATATTTTATATTTTCAATTATATTTCATTCAATTTTAATCCTTTTTCATATTCTTTTTAATCCTTGAGATTTATTATTTTTATAATTTTTATACTTTCTAATTTTATTTAATATAATTTATAATTTTATAAATAGTAAGCCAACCCAGTGCTTATTGGCACAAACCAGCACTTAGCTAAGGGGAACCATATCAGTTAAGGAGGTAGTGATTCAATAAGCCACTATATTAATATTTTTTATAAATTGTTTCAGTGTTTGGGGTGTGACAGCGGTCCTGAGCTGGCCAACGAGTCAGAGCAGGGGCGTTAAGAGCCTAAGTGGCCTTATGGTGTTGGGATCTCGCAGGAGAAGTCCAGTAAGGTCATGAAGGTACGGTCCTCATCACCAGACCAAGGGTGAGTTATTGTTATTTTTTATATAAAATTGTAAGGGGGTTGTGGCGACTTGTCCTGACTGATCCCTTTAGGAAGTATGAAAGGGTCAATGAAAGTTTGTGTGCTTCGTCACACCATCTTTCATTGAGGGGGTTTTGTGATGGTACAATCATGGTACATTGTATAATTACATAAAATATGGTAACGAGATCATAAATATTGTATTTTCCTATTTTTTGACATACCCAACCCAACCTCAAACACCCTATATAGAATTTACGGTGAGTGGACTATATTACAGTATTTGCCAGGATTTGAACTAATTCATGACAAAAAACGGTGTCACATCACAAAAACAGTGTGCAGTTATTGAGATAAGCAGAGCCAAGCCTTCGTTACGTCAGAGGCGGAGAATGTGTTGACAACTACAAACAGCGATGTCAACAATTTAGACAAAGGAATGTGACGTCAATACACCCCACTTCCGCAGATTTCAACCAGAAATTGCCGTCATTTCATCTGCAGCTCTGATTTGAGCCGGCCGGCCGCCCATTCACTTACGAGTGAATTTTAACTTTTTAGACCACTGTAGGTGGTTAATAAACAGTATAATATCAAAATGTATTAAGGAAAGTAATAGTTCGGTTTGGTGTAGGCGTCCTCGACCGATTAAGTCGTTCGTAAACAAGATCGACGTATAGAATCGGTCCCACGACGGTGGGTTACGTGGGTTAACCAAAGGTGTCCCGTCAAGCGCAGTAAAATACACCGATTGTGCCGATATACGAACGAGACTGGCAGTGCGAGGAAGCCAACACGGAAATTGGTGAGAGCGTTCCTTATATATTTTGAATCCTTTATTTCCCAATATATGTTATTGTAGAAATCAATCATTTAACAAATTATTCAAAATTTCAATCAAAATTTAAGGAGCTCCAAAATTTAAATAAGTTGTACCATGATAATGAAAGGGTGAGTGGTTGTGTGCGTGCGTAATTATTCTAAGTGCTGGGTTGAGCACCACTATATAAATATAAATATATACATGTTATTATTGTATAATCATTTAAACATATAATCATTAAACTTAATCAAAGTTATTATTACACATTATGTTTTTGGAAGGGTTACAGTTGGTTTTAAAAAATGTTATGTAACAAAGTAAAGAATAAAAAGGGGTATTTCATTGGTAACAATTAGAACAGCTGTTTTGTTATTTCAAGCAATTTCCGTTTCCTATAACTTCGCGTAACGAACTTCTGGCCCATGACTTAGTTAATTGCATAGATGGCGTCCTAGTTTTGTATACATAACCACATTTGTGAGATATATCGTATTTATAAATTCAAAAATAACGTAACTATACAGATGTCGCCCGTAATAACAGGGACCTTATGTAATATTATGTATGTATATTATTACATGGGATACGCCTAGAAAGAACACGGGAAAAAAATTGCTTGAGGTAACAGACAAAATTTTATAATTCGTAAACATAACCCCACAATTAGGTTATACAATTGTATGCATGCGTGCATTACACAATTGCCAAAATGAGTACTAATGACAATATTACGTTAGAAATAGGTACAACTAATGTAAATTTGACTGGCGAGATGGATGTACAAACACCTCAAACTAGTCAGATTGACGAGGCGCATACGCCTGTATCTGTAGGAATAACGAAAGTCAATACATCCATTTCAACTAGTTTAGATAGTAAGCAGGATGAAACTAATGCAATGATACAATTGTTATTAAAACTAGATAAAAAACTAGATGAGCAGAATAACGAAATTAAAGAAATTCAAAGTAGTTTTAAAATTAATTTCCATGAGATGAAAGATGAAATTAAAAGACAAAATTGTCAATTTGATGAGCGAATTAACACAGTAGAAACACGTTGTGATAACATACAGAAAAATACACTAGCCATTGTTGATGACAAGTTCAGTAGTACCATAAATGATTTAGACACGAAAATCGATCTAGTTTATGGCACAGTAAATAAAACGATTAAAAGTCAATTAGAGACAAGCAGTACAGAAATACAACAGAAATGTTTACATTTTGTAGAAAGTCAAGTAGAAGTTAAAACCAATGTGTTGCAAAATCATTTAGAAAACATTGAAATAAACGTGATAGATATTACTAAAAATTTAGAAGCTATAGATAGTACTATGACTGAACATGAGAAAAATACCAAGAGTAGATTTAATTTGTTACAAAGTAAGATTAAAGAAATTGATGACTTAACTGTACAAAATAGTATGGATGTGCATGATAAATATGATATGATTGCAAATAATTTGACCAGTGTAAAAAACGAATTATGGGGAGAAATAAATAAAAATGTTTCAAGCATAACTGATAGAGTAGTAGTACCTAGAGATTTCTATAATGAAATAGAACTAGAGAATTTTAGCCATGAAAACAGAGTAATACATCCCATGCGATTCCTTAATCAGACTAGGGATTATAATCATTTTAGTAGTAGTAGCTGGGAAGTGAAATTAAATAAAATTATTAAATGTTTCAAGGGTAACTCAGTCATATGGGCTGAAGCTCATAGGTTAGAATGGGATTGCTATAATACTTTTGAAAAAGCTTTTAAGGGTAAATATTGGACAGAAGAAGAGCAGGAGACTTTAAGAAGCCGTATTATGGGAACGGGTAATTTCATGGGACGTAACGTTAGTAATAATAACATTACTATTTATGTAACAAAATTGTACAACGAAGCTAAATATTTAGAGCCTCCTATACCATTTAAGTCATTTGTTAGGTATGTTAGTAAGCACTTACCTAGAGAAGTGCAGGTCACTCTGATGACTAAAGAAATAGAAAATCTTGATGAACTGGAAAGGGTATTAGATATACTACAAAGTATAAATGATCGTGAAATGGGTAGACGCCCTATACAACCAAATACGTATAACCATAACAATAATAACAATGAGTTTAATCGGCCAAGGCCTTATTTTAATCATACTGGCAATAAATATAATGTTAGAAATGATTTACAGACACCAGGCGGTTGGAGTTGTTCTAGTTGCAGGAAGGAGAATCGGGGTCACATGCAGCATTGTTATTTCTGTAAAGCACCAAGAAATAACCAAGTAAAGCAATTCATACCTGCGAACAGAGGAGCCCCGAGTAACAAAGGAGCACCGTACCACCATCAGGGACCAACACGCGGACACCCTGTGCCATCAACAAGTCATAATAGGACACAGCCGGAAAACTGAAGTCAACAGTGGTAAGTAGGACCCGACCACTGTTCAGGGAAACTCATGAGGTCCGACCCATCGAGAACTTACAATCCAACGTAATAAAAGCAGACATCGTTGCAGATTTATTGGAGGAGGAGTGTAACACGACATTGGAGGTGAGAGCTGGACTCACGGAAATACAGGTAACAATAGATAATAGAAACTTTAAAACACTTGTCGATACAGGGAGCGAAATTTCAGTAATAGCCGAGAACATTTTAAGTGAATTGAAAGAATTGAATAAGAATATTCCAGTTTTACCCGTAGCAGGGGTTACAGTAATAGGAGTCACGGGGGTACGTAGTAAAAGGGTGACAAAACAGATACATTTAAGCTTCTCAATTGGAGATATGAATTTTGATAATACATTTTTGGTAGTCAAGGGGTTAAGTTTAGACATCATTTTGGGAAATGATTTTTTACAAAGAAATAAAGCTGTAATAAATTTTAAAGAAAAAGTGGTGGAGTTAGATGGGGGTGATCGGTCTGTGAAAATTAATTTTGAAAATGTGATAAATAAAGTTAGAACCACTGGTGTGAAATTGTTACAGAAACAAGTAGTTGAGAATCACTTAGATACTAAAGTAAATTTTTGTATAGAGGGTGAGTATTTAGAAGATGTTGATAATGAAATGAGTAATATTAATAATGAAGTATGGGAGATAAGGGCGGATGAATTCTGTAGTGGGGGTGAGGTGATAAGGAGTGGCCAACGTATAGCGTTATGGCAGGTAATAGAGCAGTTTAAGGGAGTGTTTGCCGATATTCCAGGAAGGGCAAAAAATTATGAATGTATGTTACAGATAAAGGAACACACACCATTCATGCAGCGGAGTTATCCAGTGCCTTACTCTAAAAGACGAGCGGTGCAAGAAGAGTTGGACAAGATGTTAGATAATGGTATCATAGAGAGGTCAGTGTCTCACTACTCAAATCCGTTAGTGGTGGTAATCAAGAAGGAAGGAGGAGTAAGATTATGCCTAGACGCAAGGAAAATTAATCAAATTATTATACCAGACCGAGAATCACCAGAATCTATAAATGAGATCTTTCAAAAGTTTAGTGGCGTACGATTTATGACATCATTAGATCTGACTGCTGGATATTGGCAGGTACCATTAGCAGAGGTAAGTAGGCAATACACAGCATTTTTGTTTAACGGAAAAAATTATCAGTTTAAGCGACTACCATTTGGGCTAAATACCAGCGTAGCTAGTTTCATTAAATGTTTGGATAGAATTTTGAGACCAAAAGATTTAGATTTTCTCACAGTTTATGTAGATGATATTTTAAAAGCTTCACGTACATTTGAAGACCATTTAGAACATTTAAAATATGTTTTAGGAAAATTAGAAGCGGGAGGATTAACCGTAAATTGGGATAAGTCCAAATTTCTACAAATGAAGATTAATTTTTTAGGATTCATTATTACATCGGAAGGAATTTCCGCAAACCCGGACAAGGTCGAATCTATTATGCGTTTCCCTGAACCGCGAAACATCAAACAACTTCAGAGTTTTCTTGGGCTGTGCAACTTTTATAGGAAATTTCAGAGGAACTATGCCTACCTAACCGCAAAGTTAAGTGCGGTATTACAGAAAAACCGACAATGGAAATGGGGATAAGTGGAGCGTGGAGCCTTTGAAGAAATAAAACGCAGATTTAGTGACATGATTATGATGAACCATCCGGATTTTGATAAGATGTTTTATTTACAGACGGACGCCAGCAATGTCGCTGTAGGAGCAGAGCTGTATCAGGAAGATGAGGAGAAAGAACATAAGACAATTGCGTTCGCTAGTCAATCCTTACTGCCAGCTGAAAAGAATTATACGACCACCGAGAAGGAATTACTCAGTATTGTGTTTGCAGTTGGTAAATTCAGAACGTACATCTTAGGAAACAAAACGATCATTAGGACTGATCATAAAGCATTGTCATTCCTCAACACTTGTAAACTGGCTCATAGTCGATTAACCAGGTGGGTACTTGTTTTACAGGAGTACAACTTCGAATGGGAGTACATTAAAGGAACAGAAAATAAGGTACCCGACACTCTATCCAGAGTAGATTGTGAAAATAACAAAACAGGTAGGGACTTAAAAGAAATTGAAATTTTTCAGATTAGTAGAGAAGACAGAATCTTTGGAGAGGAGCTGAAGGATATTAACACCATGCAGAGAGCAGATGGTAAGTCTGGAAAAATAATACACAGTTTAGAGACGGAGCTGGATGAGTCTGAGTACAATCAATATTTTAAAATTTATAAAGGGTTATTGTTTAAGAAGGTAGTAGGGGGTGAGCGTGACTGGAAATTAGTGATACCAGCAGTGTTGGAAGAGAAAATTATTTGGGATTGTCATATACGATATGGTCATTTTGGGGCTAAAAAGTGTGTCAATGTTTTAAAAGAATCATGTATTTTCAGAAATATGGAGAGGCGAGTAAGGCAGTTGTTGAGGAGTTGTGATTTGTGTCAAAAGTCGAAGGTGGTTAACTACAGAGTAGAAGGTGAGTTAAATTATATTAAGGTAGATCGACCTTTTGATTTAGTTGCTGTGGATTTGTTTGGACCATTGCCGAAGGGTAGAGGCGGAGTAGTTTATATATTTGTCTTGCTTGACACTTTCTCAAAATATGTAAAATTGTATAGCGTAAAAAGAGCTACCAGTAAGGTATTGAGTGAAAAAATAACTAAAGACTATATGATTAACGTGGGTAAGCCAAAAGTGATTTTATCAGACCATGGGCCGCAGTTCATCAGCGGAAGATGGCGTCAGACCTTAGGATGGGAAGGCATCCTCACGAAGCATACGGCTGTGTATCATCCCCAGTCCAACCAGGCTGAGCGTGTAATGAGAGAAATAGGCAGGATCTTCAGAGCCTATTGTCACGCTAAACACAGCGAGTGGCCGTTGTATGTACGAAAGGTGGAAACCTGGCTGAACAGTACCACCCACGAGTCTACTGGCTATACACCTTATGAATTAGTTAGGGGAACACGCCCCCCAAGAATCTTAGAACAATTATTCGACTATCCAACTGAAGGTAGAACAACTGATATAAACATTAAAATCCGGTTGGCGAATGAACACTTAATTAGTAAGGGTGAACAGAGAAAACGTAGACACGACGCAAGAGGTAAGTGGATTAAGTATAATGTAGGACAAATGGTATTAGTTAAGAGACATGACTTATCGAGTGCACAAGACAAAGAAATTAAGAAATTCTTTCTCTTATACGAAGGGCCATATGAGATCATAGAAGTTAAGATGCAAAATTCTTATGTATTACAGAACAACGTAACTGGAGAGATAGTAGGAACACACAATGCTACAAATTTAAAGTTGTACTGGTCGACTTAGTTATTTTATATTGATGTTTTATATTTGGAGTATATGAGTATTAATTTAGTTATTGGTTTACAGAAGGGACTATCCCCCATTTTCGGGCGATCACAGATTCACCACCTCTGATCGTGGATTTTGGAGTTTGGGAGGCGGACCATGGTTGGCGGAACTGACGTAAGGAAGTAAAAGCAACGATGGTCTTCCTCCACACAAAATTGGTAGAAATTTGAAAATTTAATCTTATTATTGAACGGGGAGGGGGACCCCTAATTCTTGGGATATATATAAAAAAAAAAAAAAAAAAAAAATAGCTATATTTTGGCATTGATCCCTTGAATCTTGTTTTATTCTAAAATTTTATAGAATAAAATTTGAAAATTGTGTAACTTAAGAGGTTAACTCAGTAAGGAGTTATATTTTTTTTATGTAACTAAGCATATCAGAAGATCCATTGTTTTCCTGGAGTGTTAGAAAAGTGATGTTTTGGACTTGGAAAGTGTCTACAAATTTATTAATGTAACTAAAGAATTAACATTTTTAAATGATATTTCAATTTTGATATATCTTAATTATTTATTAAGATATGATTGAATATGATTGAGTAGTTAAAATGTATTAACTGTATTATTAATATATCAGTGTTAATTATTAATGTATTATGTATTTATTTGAAAACTTTTTAACATGATTTTATAATATGTGTAGGAAGAGAAAAAAAAAAATTTTTAAATGGCGTTGTTAATAATATTTATCAGCCAGATGATTAACTGTTAATAATAATAATAATAATAATAATACTAATAATCATAATAAAAGTTTATTTTAAGGGTTATAAATAAATAAATCGATTTATTAAATTTCTTGATTTGTTTTCTCCAAGTTTGGGAGATATATAATTATATTTTATATTATATATATTTTATATTTTCAATTATATTTCATTCAATTTTAATCCTTTTTCATATTCTTTTTAATCCTTGAGATTTATTATTTTTATAATTTTTATACTTTCTAATTTTATTTAATATAATTTATAATTTTATAAATAGTAAGCCAACCCAGTGCTTATTGGCACAAACCAGCACTTAGCTAAGGGGAACCATATCAGTTAAGGAGGTAGTGATTCAATAAGCCACTATATTAATATTTTTTATAAATTGTTTCAGTGTTTGGGGTGTGACAGCGGTCCTGAGCTGGCCAACGAGTCAGAGCAGGGGCGTTAAGAGCCTAAGTGGCCTTATGGTGTTGGGATCTCGCAGGAGAAGTCCAGTAAGGTCATGAAGGTACGGTCCTCATCACCAGACCAAGGGTGAGTTATTGTTATTTTTTATATAAAATTGTAAGGGGGTTGTGGCGACTTGTCCTGACTGATCCCTTTAGGAAGTATGAAAGGGTCAATGAAAGTTTGTGTGCTTCGTCACACCATCTTTCATTGAGGGAGTTTTGTGATGGTACAATCATGGTACATTGTATAATTACATAAAATATGGTAACGAGATCATAAATATTGTATTTTCCTATTTTTTGACATACCCAACCCAACCTCAAACACCCTATATAGAATTTACGGTGAGTGGACTATATTACAGTATTTGCCAGGATTTGAACTAATTCATGACAAAAAACGGTGTCACATCACAAAAACAGTGTGCAGTTATTGAGATAAGCAGAGCCAAGCCTTCGTTACGTCAGAGGCGGAGAATGTGTTGACAACTACAAACAGCGATGTCAACAATTTAGACAAAGGAATGTGACGTCAATACACCCCACTTCCGCAGATTTCAACCAGAAATTGCCGTCATTTCATCTGCAGCTCTGATTTGAGCCGGCCGGCCGCCCATTCACTTACGAGTGAATTTTAACTTTTTAGACCACTGTAGGTGGTTAATAAACAGTATAATATCAAAATGTATTAAGGAAAGTAATAGTTCGGTTTGGTGTAGGCGTCCTCGACCGATTAAGTCGTTCGTAAACAAGATCGACGTATAGAATCGGTCCCACGACGGTGGGTTACGTGGGTTAACCAAAGGTGTCCCGTCAAGCGCAGTAAAATACACCGATTGTGCCGATATACGAACGAGACTGGCAGTGCGAGGAAGCCAACACGGAAATTGGTGAGAGCGTTCCTTATATATTTTGAATCCTTTATTTCCCAATATATGTTATTGTAGAAATCAATCATTTAACAAATTATTCAAAATTTCAATCAAAATTTAAGGAGCTCCAAAATTTAAATAAGTTGTACCATGATAATGAAAGGGTGAGTGGTTGTGTGCGTGCGTAATTATTCTAAGTGCTGGGTTGAGCACCACTATATAAATATAAATATATACATGTTATTATTGTATAATCATTTAAACATATAATCATTAAACTTAATCAAAGTTATTATTACACATTATGTTTTTGGAAGGGTTACAGTTGGTTTTAAAAAATGTTATGTAACAAAGTAAAGAATAAAAAGGGGTATTTCATTGGTAACAATTAGAACAGCTGTTTTGTTATTTCAAGCAATTTCCGTTTCCTATAACTTCGCGTAACGAACTTCTGGCCCATGACTTAGTTAATTGCATAGATGGCGTCCTAGTTTTGTATACATAACCACATTTGTGAGATATATCGTATTTATAAATTCAAAAATAACGTAACTATACAACTTACTTGTTGTATTTACTCATACGTCGTTTCGGAGCGGTGTGCACATTCCGTATCCAAACTCACTGACGAAGGAGCACACCACTCCGAAACGACGTATGAGTAAATACAACAAGTAAGTTCACAGTGAAAATACCAACAATACAAATAATAAATTATCTTTCACGAGAACAGTGAAAGAGAGAATGAAGGAGAGGATTCATTATCAGCCAGTCTGATATTAAGAGCAATTATTCAGATGGTTCTAATTGATTTGTATTTGACAAACTTTATGTATTAACTTTACGTTTTGTGTGAATACCGTATGCGAATTAATAACTTTTATGAAGCCAATTTATCAGTACATATTGAATTTGTACTAAGTAAAAACAATTAAACTTATTTTCCTTATATAATAATAACAACAATGTCAGCAATTATTACCAACAAAAAATATTAACTCGAGTAATGGTGAATTTTAGGAAAAGCCTCTGTTAAGGAGTTGAGGTGATGTGAGCTAATGCATATTCATCAAAAGTGAGCTGTCATTGATTGAAGTCCTTCCCAAAGTGAATAATTTCCTTTCTGAGTCTGCCCAATTCTAAGATGAGCCATATTATCCAACTTGTACCGTTACAGGCAAAAACAAAGTAGTTGATAATGTAATCGTATTGATAGTTGGGTACATAATAGTAATGTAATAGTAGTATGTAATAATCTTAACTTACTTGAATTAAAATGACTTTGTATAATTTATGTTTATCATAATAATCACTGAACAGGTATTGATCTATTGGTTTACAGTTGGTAACAAATCAATTGTGCAGTCTTTACAAGAGGCCATTCCTCTCGTAATAGACAATTTACTCCCTTATTAAAGTAAACAGTTTTTTTTTTCATTTCCTAGACTATTTCACAATATGGTATTGTTACTTATAATCTTAAATTTTAAATTTTGATTGATTTTATTCAATTTCTTTAGCTTTCATGCTCTATCTTTCATCTCTTGCTCTGTCCTGACAAGATATGGCCAACAACGTAATATGGAGCTCTAAACGGATCTGCACAACTAGGCTAACTAATAAAACATAACTGACAAAATTACAGTGGTCACATCAAAAATATATTGTTGGAACTGGATGGTGGCTTTCTCAGTGAAGCATTTTAATTTTTTAAATTTATAAAGCCAGCAATTTTGTGTAGGTAGAATGACAATGCTGTTTGTATAGCAAATATGAATTAGCTGCTTCATATTAACATTATAAATATCATTTAAAGAGGTAATAATTCAGTATTTCTTGTCGACAAAGTGTGAATGAAAATATTTTAATATATATATATATATATATATATATATATATATATATGCTGAGTTTGATTGTAACATTTACTTCTATTTAATAAGAGATTATGTAATTAAATTTTAAATATTTTCTATTTTTCAAATTCATGGATGTTGACTATAAAAATGTTAAACAGTCTGCATAATAACGTGTGTTAATAGTTAAAAATAATAGTGTTAACAGTAAATTAAATTTCACAAACTGTGTATAATATTGACAATTAAAAAAATCGATAATTTCACCTGTATACAGATGAATTTGTATTTGATAAAATACACATTTTGATGGTTATGCACTTGTTCTAAGATATTTCTTAGCTTCATCTGACACACTGTAAGTCTTTCAAGGTAGTGGATATGTTATTTTGAATGTTCATCCTCTCCTTTCACAGCATTTAATGAATATTAATTACTACACTTTCACATGTGAAACTGCAGTAATTAATATTCATTAGTGGGTATGACGCAAAGAGTAAATTAGATACCATATGTACTGTACTTTGTTAACATACAATGGTGTGGGAAGAGCACTGTACATATTGTTCAGTGACGAATATTACTTTACTGTAGTCTACTTTATATTTTTAAATAAATCGGTTAATTCTTGTTTTAGAATATAGGTTAGTTACAATTAGGGCAATTACAACTCAAATTTTGTGTTTATGATAATAAAAGTTTGATAATGTGATTTTATGTGTGTGTGTGTGTGTGTGTGTGTGTGTGTGGTTATTCAGAGTTTTTGGCTGAAGTATTGAATTTGAAGAAATACAATAAAATATTAGCACAACCAGGTCACAAGAGTCTTTATTAATATAACATAATGCTAAAAATATATTAATGTGGAAGTACCGAAAAAATTGTCGTAATATTTGTGACACCTGGATCACAAGAAACACAGTTCAGTCTCGTGTTGTTTGAGTTACATGTTTTTACTGGACTAGGGTAATTCAGAGCAAAGAGTAAATGACAATCTTCAGGTCTTCTTATAGGTTTTTATGTTTATATTTTATACACTATAAAAGTATATATATATATACTAACAGTCTGCATTAGCCACAGTACTGTAGTTCATTGACTGTTAGAACTGTGTCGGTGTTCAATCCTCAAGCAATGAAGATGGCCACCGATGGAGTGGCTGAAACATTTGCGTCAAATAACTTTGGACCATGGCAAACCATAATATGTTTAACTTTGTTTTAAGTTTTTGTGAGCGTGTGTGTGTTTGGTGATGAAAACTGGATTCTAAATTCTGTATCCTGGAAATTGGGAATCACAAAAAATTCTGATGAGATTTTCTGTTTATATAAAGGTACTAGGATCATCTTTTTATATAAAGGATCATTTGATCTAGAAAGAAGAAGAAGAAGAAGAAGAAGAAGAAGAAGAAGAAGAAGAAGAAGAAGAAGAAGAAGAAGAAGAAGAAGAAGTGAGGGACCCCTCATTGGTACGAGAGAACTGTTGCAAAACAGTCAGGAATAACAGTTATTTTATGCACTTTCAGAATTTCATAGCCACTGGGCTGCAGGGCCATTATCGAGTTTCTCAAACGTTTCGATGCAGCCTCAGCAGTCGTCATCAATGTTGGTGCCAATGAGGAGTCAGTTTCTTTATCTGGTCGAATTACTGACATTTGACTGAGTGAAGATGTAAAAACGTTACCAGTAGTAATGCCAACGGGTGGCTTTTGCGGTTGCAATTAAAATAAAAGGACAAGAAGAATGGCCCTACAGTCCAGAAATGTTAATGTTTAAATTTTAACCAAAAACAGTTTGTGTCTTGTGTCTGTACAATGATTAGGTTTATCAGTACAATTGTGTTTGTAATTTGTTACTTCTGAGCATAAGCATATTAATATTCACATTTGATGGACACAGTGTAGTTGAAGAATGATTTGACGTCAGTCTATTCATGTCAGCGAAATCTGTTGGTAGATATTTCCATGGTTTCTGAGAAAAATATAAGAGTTTTGTGAGTTGTTAAGTTGGCCCAATTAAAAACTGAATCATATTTGGAAGACAAAAACTGGTGGACAAATGAAAAGTTTGTTCTTGAAATACAAGTGTTTTAAATATTTTAGAAAAAACACAGGTCAATATTGTCTTTCTTTGTTAGAATTGTTTAGTTGGTTAATGAAGGCTGCTTTTAAGCAGCTGTATTCTTAAATTGTAACTCTAGTTTCCAAAGGTCCTTGTAGCTATGTCGTAGCTATCACAAAAATGTTATTAATAAGTTTCTTCCGCAAACATAAAATTTAAATTAATAATTGGAAGAGAGATTTATTAATATTATTTTTGTGATGTGTTTGTGTACATTAATTGTGAAGGCACACCTACAGTTATTGTAAGGGCACCACTTATGATAATAAGAGGTTTGTAAACCCATCCATTTATAGCTTTGATATTCAGTGTTTACTGCTGTTTAGACACTTCTCACTGTCATCAGAACACATCAAAAGATCACGAATTTCATGTTTACAATGTTTATATTTTTATAGAGTTCTAAGGCTTTCATGGCTGGTGTCAACATAATTAGAAATATTATTTGCTGGGCTGTTAGGCCGTGGTCTAGAGTCTATGCTGACAGATGTTGTGGCCTCACCATCGGAGGCCATCGTCAGTGTCGGTAACAATTGGCACAGTATCTGCCAAGTCACTCCAGTGATGAGGTAGAGACTAGAGGTGTGCTAGACTAGTATTTGAAAATAACAGTTATCTAAAAATGAACTTTTTCTTGTAAAACTTACTGTTTATTCTCTGAACGCGTTTCGGCGTATGTATTCGCCTTCTTCAGCTTTGAGACAGACTGCCATCATTTAGTAACGGTTGTTGTGTGGAAGGTGTAGTGGGGGTGGTGCATGGAGGAAGGGGATTGGCGCGGGGATTCAACTTAATGTTTGTTTTTTGTATAATTGTGTCAAAAAGTGTATGTGATTTATATTGTAATTGATCGTTAAGTATGTTGTTTGGTTGTGTTGTGTGGTGTTTATATATTTCGTATTGTTCAGTTGTGTTGAGTTTTCGACCTTTGGGTAAGTAATGTAAAATTTCAAGATTAGTGTCTATGTTGGTGTAACTGTGGTTTTCTGTGTGTACGTGTGTGGCAAATGCGGAGTGTATATTGTTGTTGGTTAAAGCTTTTAAGTGTTCAGAATGCCGAAACGCGTTCAGAGAATAAACAGTAAGTTTCAGCCGAAACGCGTTCAGAGAATAAACAGTAAGTTTCAACCAAACAACATACTTAACGATCAATTACAATATATATCACATACACTTTTTGACACAATTATACAAAAAACAAACATTAAGTTGAATCCCCGCGCCAATCCCCTTCTTCCACGCACCACCCCCACTACACCTTCCACACAACAACCGTTACTAAATGATGGCAGTCTGTCTCAAAGCTGAAGAAGGCGAATACGTACGCCGAAACACGTTCAGAGAATAAACAGTAAGTTTCACAAGAAAAAGTTCATTTATATATAAGTGTTAGTGCTGTGAAAGAAGAGATGAATAATCAAGACAACGAAAATAACAGGTACAAATGATACCGTTCCAAAAAAATAACACATACAAATACCTGTTATTATGTACCTATTATACATATACCTGTACTATATAATTTGTTATAAGGAATAAATTGAAACTAAAAGTATTACCAGTTTAACTTTACACTGTGATTTTATTAAGCTGTTACTGTTTAAAAGAAAATAAGAAACAAGAGAATTTATAGGTCTATCTCCCTTTGGGAATACTAATTTAAGTTTTCACTAGATTAGTAAACAAACTGACAGATTTAATATTAAATTATTGATTCCATTTTGGTTAGACAAATCAGTTGTGAAATTCAGGCAATGAAATTTAGAGTGCATGTAATAGCACAACAAATAATGTCAAAAAAGTTTATGTGATATGTGCAGTGAAGTTAAAATCATCTCTGAAATCACGTTAACAAAAAGTATCGTACTATATAGCCTATCAGCCACTCCGTAGGTTATAACACAATATAATTCGTATTTTCAGAATTTACCAAGTTAGTGACTAGTATAATATATAATTTGTTATTATAATCCGTATTATATATCTGCATAACACACGAGAATAAATGTAACATCAGTATGACATTTTTTTCATTTATTAAAAACAGCTTGTCTCTTTGGCATAGAGATATTCTGAACATTACTGTTTTGCTTCATTTTGTAATTGTATGGCAATCGGCACAAATGAAGTATTTAGCACCAAAAAGTGTCTTTGTACTCGTAATATTCGTAGTACTCATTTACTTGTTTATTTTTTAGTTGTGGGGGGGGGGGTCAGAACCACGAGGCTGCAAGTAATTGGAACAGTTATTTTGACTTTTCACTTTTCAGTTATCTCTGAATCAGAACAGGTATTTCAACTTTTCGGTCACTGTTATATCCGTTCCAAAAAAATATCATTCCAAAATACCTGTTATAGGTATATCGGCCCACCTCTAGTAGAGACTATCTGCCTCATAGTAGATGGTAGACAATGTGCCAATTGCCATCTGTTTCTAGCACCGGAGATAGCCTCTGATGGTGGGGCCAAAAACATCTGTCCACATAAACAAGAGACCATGGCCTAACCATTTTTATATTTTCTCAAACGGTGTAAGTTTCTCAATGCTTAGCTCTGGTGCAGAACAAATATATTGCAGCCACTTTTGATTAAGTACTTGCTATTGAATTATTACTTGTTCCCTGTATTTTAACCATGAATAATTGTGTGTGTGTGTCCACAGATGGCTGGATGGAGGACTGTACCTAGATAGCCCAATAAGTTCATCTTCTCACTTAATAGATGGCAGGGGGGGGCAGTGCTTTGCGTTGGAGTTGACCATAAATTAAGTAAACGTAAAAAAAATATCAAGTCATTTTGTCAAATTGTTTTCTTTATTTACTTGTTTAAAGTGTCCCCTGTTGTTTACTTCTTAAACTGGAAAGAATTAAAAAACATGCAGTAATAACATTTTTTTAAAGGACATTTTATTACTGACAGGAATTTATCTCAAGTCGGCAAAAGTTTACAAGCATTCTGGTTCTTCAGTTTTAATTATTAAAAATAATGGGGTGCTGAATTTAAATATGTTTTGAATGAGCCTCATAGATGTTCGATGATCCACTTTTGCAGTGGTGGCTCGTTGTTCTGACAGTTGGGGGTTCAATGTCTGAATATTTCTGCTAAGTTAAGAGCAATTATGCCATTCCAAATAACATGGGGTGGGTCTCAACATGAAGACATAACTATTAACAACTTTTAGTAGACCTAATATTAAGTTGTGTTTATGCTGTTTGTAAATTATTCTAAAAATATATAGTTCAAATAAAAGGATAGTTAAATATTTCTCTTTAATATTTAAAATAGGAAACGGCTTACTGAGTTCCTTAATCTTGCGTTTATCTTTAATAGACAGAGAAGAAAAATTTGTTTTTAAAGTAGATGGAACACTATTCATTTTACCAAATCAATGAACTGAACATAAAATAAGAACTACCTGAACACTTAACACACAAAAATACCAGCAAACACTTTAAAGGTTATACACACTTCGGTCAGCTTAATGTATAATTATTTAATGACTAGATTAAACAAACTTTATTTTCGGAATACAATTACTTCACTATTTTATTTTATTTTAAGATAGAGTTCTAAGGCTTTCACATAATTGGAAACATTATTTGTCGGGCCGTTAGGCCGTAGGCCGTAGTCTACAGTCTATGCTGACAAATGTTTCGGCCTCACCATCGGAGGCCATCATCAGTGTCAGTAACAATTGGCACAATGTCTGCCAATTCACTCCAGTGGTGAGGTAGAGACTCATAGTAGACAGTAGACACCATGAAAATTGTTTCTAACACTGGAAAGGACGTTCTTCATTGCATTCTAAATGAAATAGAGAAATCTGACACAAAACTGAAGGTAAACGGACCAATCATGTGGTAAAAATCATAACAATGCTGAATGCCGGTATTATGAAAATGTTAAAATTCCCGGTCGGTGCGGTTCGGCCCTTGTCAGAACTATTCGTCTCTGTCACTAACACTCGGGATTAACGACTGTTGAGTGTAATTTTGTGTATACTGATTTCCCCCTCCAAAGCTGTCTACACAGTCCAGGAGGTTCTGAGAGCTGTTTTGCACCTCAAGTAATAGTAGCGAGCAATTCACCTATTACATGAATCCATTACTGTTCGGTCAACAAGATTAATCTCGCAAATCTTGTTATTTAAATATGAAACCATTATCTCAACAAATCCTTAAACATACTAAAATTATTTAGGGGGGTTTACTAAACCATTGAACCTTATGGACGAGCTGCCACTACACTTTCAGAATGTCCTAAAAGTTCATCCTTCGAAGAAATTGTTCATCTTGTTATTTGAATCAGCAGACTGTAATTCCAAATTTGCTGTGCTAACTTGATGAACTGTTATCTGTCATACTCCGGACGAGGCGTTTCAGTGTCTCTACCAATATAATGGTGGTTTAGGTTAAGGGTTTAGGACTTGATAATCATGAACAAACTGAAAGCTCTAGTCCGGACCAAGACAGATAGCAGTTTGACAAGTAAGCATGACAAAGTTTGATTTAGAAGAAATTGTTCAGAATGTGCATGGTATGAGTGACTGATAAATAAAAGAAACTGTAATTATAGTAAAGGCTATAAACATATCAAAAGGGTCAGTAACATCACATGTTAAATGAAGTTTTAGGTATGAAATGACTGTTTGCTATGTGCAATGCAAGTTGTGTGATACGTTTGCTAACATGTAATCAAAAACTCATGCAAATGAAATTTGTCGAGACAATTTGGATGGTTTTAAGCGAAACAAAATTGCTTTTGTGCATCAGTTTGTAAGTATAGATCAGTGGCGGCTTGTCAATAAGGTTCAATAGTTCAGTGAACTCCTAAATAATTTAAATATGTTTAAGGATTTTATGAGATAATGGTTTCATATGTAAATAACAAAATTTGCGGGATTAATTTTGTTGACTGAACAGTAATGGATTTGCGTAGTAGGAGAATTGCTTGCTACTATTGCTTGGAGGTGCAAAACAGCCCTCAGCACCTCCTGGACTGTATAGACAGCTTTGGAGGGGGTAATAAGTATACGCAAAATTACATTCAACAGTCGCTAAACCCGAATGTTATCGAATACTGTAGTTCCGACGAGGGCTGAACCGCACTGACCGGGAATTTTAACATTTTCATAATACTGCCATTCGCCATTATTATGATGTTTACCACATGATTTGTCCGTTTACTCTCAGTTTTGTGTCAGATTTCTCTATTTCATTTAGAATCCAGTGAAAATGTATGCATTAAAGTCTTAAAATCAAATATTTGCAGTTTTGTTAGCAGCCATCTTAACACCAACTTTGTCACTACTTATTGCCATGCTGCTAAATACTGTACTTCATTCTTGACAAGGCCTTTCAGTGTCTCCACCATCTTCAGGTCTTAAACGACCAAGACCTGTCGTTTAAGACCTGAAGATAGTGGAGACACCGAAGGCCTTGTCAAGAACGAAGTATTTAGCAGTCTGGGAATAAGTACTGGCAAAGTTGGTGTAAAATCAAATAAAATAGTGAAGTAATAGTATTCCAAAAATAAAGTATGTTTAATGTAGTCATTAAATAATTGTGTTAACGTTAAGCTGATCGAAGAGTGTATAACCTTCAAAGTGTTTGCTGGTATTTTTGTGTGTTAAGTGTTCAGGTATTTCTTATTTTTGTGTTGCGTTCATTGATTTGGCAAAATGAATAGTGTTCAGTCTATTTTAAAAACAAAATTTTCTTCTTTCTCTATTAAAGATAAATGCAAAATTAAGGAACTCGGTAGGCCGCTTCCCGTTTTAAATATTAAACAGAAATATTTAACTATCCTTTTATTTGAACTATATATTTTTAGAATAATTTACAAACAGCATAAACACAACTTAATATTAGGCCTACTAAAAGTTGTCAATAGTTATGTCTTCATGTTGTGACCCACCCCGTGTGTTATTTGGAATGTGATAATTGCTCTTATCTTAGTAGAAACATTCAGACATTGAACCCCCAACTGTCAGAACCACGAGCCGCCACTGGTATAGATGAAACCTAGGTTCATTTTTACACACCCAAAACAAGGACAAAGGCTGGTCCAAAGAAAGCAAAGACTACTCCCTCAGCACCCAAGCGTATTGGGATCAGTTTTTTTTGGATTCCAAAGGAATTTCATTAATCGATTATTTTGGTAAAGGGAAAATCGTTAACGGGCGAATATTTAGCATACTTTTGGATTTTGTTGTCCATGACGATTAACTAAATATATCACTTCAGACTCGAAATACAGAGATTATAATAGTTATAAATGAAAACTGGTTCAGGCTATAACGTAAACATTTTTACATTTTACCAATAGGAAACTTTGTGTCCTGAGTCAGTAGTGACATATTTATTATGCATACCTTTTGGGTAAACTAGATGAAAATATTCAGGAAAAAGACATGGTTTATTAAAATATCTTATTTAATCAGAACAATGCGCCAGGACAGAAGTGGGGGATTCGAAGTACACTGTTTCTGAATATCCAGTCTATTTGTCGGATTTAGCTAACCCAGACTTTCTTTTATTTCCATGCTGCAAAATTGTGTAAGATATAAAGTGTTCCCTAATCAAATGAAAACGTGGAAACATCATCTATTTTCCAGTTCTGTTAATATTTTTGTCCATTGCCGGGCTATTAGGCCGTGGTCTAATACTGTTGTCCATTGCCGGGCTATTAGGCCGTGGTCTAATACTGCTGTTTTGGTCCCACCATTGGAGACCATCTTCAGTGTGTCGATGCTTTAAAGTAGGTAACTAGCAGGAAAGTGAGTACTGTGAGAATTGGCGCACATCTTGCCAGTTACTTACTGAAACACTGAAGTGGTGGGGTCGAAACGTCTGTTGTTGAAAACCGTGTTAGACCACGGCCTAATAGCCCGGCAGTGAACAACAGTATTAACAGAGCTGACACCGGCCGTGGGACATTCATTTTACTTTCATGTTCCATAAGGGAATGGAAGTATAGTGATGGCGAAAAAAAACGTGTTCAAGATAACGACTGATTCTGATTGTACTACACTCAAAACAAGAAGAAAAGTCATTTTCCGAAAAGTGTCTGTGTGTAGAATTTTTTCTATGGTGAACGATAACTGCCGCAGATTCAAACGGAATCAAATAATTGTTTGCATATGTGCCCGAGTTGCAGAGGACTTAATGCCTAGTGATTTTTGTGAAGATCAGTTATTGGGAAGGGGTAGTTGGGTAGTTTACCAGCAACGTTTTATGTTTTAACAAGAGTAAAGTATTTAATTTTGGTAAATAAAGTATCCTGAAAAAAAGGTCATAATAATCCACTGTAGAAAGATAGATGAAATGTCTATAAATGAAAGGGTAGTTGAAGGGGGAGGAGGTAATTTTCTATAAATGAAAATGATAGTTGAAGGAGGAGGGGATAATTTTTTATATGTGTACTATGTTATCGGCAACAAAGAAGTAGTTTGTTGTGAAAATTCCTTCCTGGGCTGTTTGGCCGTGGTCCAATGTTTTCCGCAAAACCAGACGTTTCCGCAGTGCCATCGACTGCCATCATCAGTGAAAATTGAGTGCACTAACGTGGGGAGGTGTACGTTAGTGACAACAGTACTGTGGTTAAGGCTGAAGAAAGAACTAGAAAGAAGTAGTTTCTATTGAAATATTTCATTTTGAAAAATGATTTTAAATGTAAATCTTAGAACATGGAAGTCATGTATAGTTCTCCATACCGATATTTTTCAGATCTTCTGGAAAGGCTCTACTGGGAGGGATCCCGCGCTGGTGATCACTGGAATAAGTGTATTGTGTGAAAGAAGATTATATTTTAAAATGTTTGTTTTAAACTGACAAATTAGTTTTTTTTAATAATGAGGTAAGAAATGATTGGCCATCCCTCGTGGTAGGAGGATGTGCGTGTGGAATGTATAAATCAGTTTAACGTAGAGGCTACAGGGTGCCCCATGATGAATCCGACATACTTCAGCAATGCATTCTACAGGCTGAAATTAAACAAGACATTTCATATAAACATAGGTCCAAAAGGGCTTCGTTTTCAATTTATGGCTTGAAAAAAATTTAACCTTGATTTCTGCTCCAACCCTACAATTAAGTCCTACTAAAATTCTTGGAACTTAAATTAAAGGGTAAATTTCATGGTTTCATATGATTTTCGCCTGAAAAATTGAAAAAAAAAGAATTTCAACGAAACCGAAACATCGAAGCATGATAATGTTTTTAAGGCTTTTGAAACGTATAATGTGCATAAACTGCAGACTCTCCTATTCAGCGATGTTCGTACGGATTTCTGACCGATTCACGACTACAGACCGGACACGTTGTTGGAGATCCTGTGCTGGTGCCTGAAGCATTACCTTCCAATAAGATATACAGAGACCCGAACGTCAGTTCTGTTAAAACGACAGAGACCGAAGATTTCTAGACTGTGGGGAATCGAAAGTGTGGAAAAAATATAGTGTTTTCCATCACCTGGAGCGTTACATTTTTCGATGACGTTACACATTTTGTGGAATGACCCCCAGCCTAAAAACATTATCATGTTAAAAGAGGGTTCCAGAACTTGTATCTTAAATAGTTTTATTGAAAAGTTTTGTAAATCTCAAAAAATTGGCGTCAAAAAACATTTAACAAGAAATTTTTCATCAAACCTTAATGTGTTTTTTGACATCAAGATTTTTGAGATTTACGAAACGTTTATACAAAACCACTCAAGATTCTGGAAACTTCTTTTTTCAGTTTCAGGCGAAAAATCGTATAAACCCATCAAATCTACCATTTACTTAAGTTGCAAGAATTTCAGTAGGGCTTAATTGTAGCCTTGGAGCAGATATCAAGGTGAAATTTTTTGCAAGCCATAAATCGAAAACGAGAAGCATTTTCGGACGTAAGTTTATATGAAATTTATTCTTTATTTCAGCATCTAGAATGCATTTCTGAAGTATGTCCCATTCCTCATGGACAGTCCGTATTGCGTGAGCTTAATTTGTTACAAGATTAATGTGTTCATTTTACCTAAGATTATAAACAAGCAGTTTACAAGTTGCAGCTACAGACTGCAATATTTTTATATTTTATCAGATAGTTACTTTTGCATTAAATAATGTAATTAGGACATGATTCATGAGTGAAGTAACAATAATAGAGTAATGAAGCATTGTTGAGGAACAGTTTTGTCAAATAAATTCGTTAAAGTGACATATAATTTATTTACTTATTGCTGTACATTGACACCCATACCATCGAATTTAATTTACAATCAGTATGTTGTCTTACGAAATGGGCATCGAACTATAGGTTTTCTGTATTACGTATGGGTAACAATGCACTCTGTATCGAACACACGGTAGAGGAATTCTTCTGGCTTGGGACAATGGCCGTGGGGCTGGTTCTTATGTAACACATAACAAAGAAACAAACAAAATATGTTTAGCACAATGCGCAACATCGTGTTTACAAACGTCTTTTTTTGCTTCGTTTTTACGAAGCGTTTTCTTGAGACCAGTCTTCTGAAGAGCAGGGCCCAATAGCGCCTCTCCCCTGTAGCGTAGTTGGCAGGCTGCTGGAGACGGCGGTGAACGACGCAGAACTGCCTTCTTCGCTGTGTGACCTGCCTCCCTGCGCTATGGGGATTCCACTTCCTGTCATCCCTTCTGCTAGGGTATCGCCGCTTTTTGTTTTCCACCCTTCGTCAGAGTCCTGAACAAAACGAAACGGAAACACTAATTAGTTTGGTGTAGTTAAGTATTACGTTAGAAATACGCCATCTAAAACGATGGCATTTAAAACACTAAAAACTGAAATACTCGTGAATAATCAGATTTTGGATCAGGTTAGTCATTTTAATTATCTGGGTTGTAATATCTCATATGGAACTGATATTGATTGGCTAACAAAATTAACAAGCTAACAAAATTTAGACGCATCTATGGAATGATTCATAGGTACCTGAAAAATAAAACACGGAAGGATACCCGAATTAAATTTTATAAAACTGTGGCTGTCCCCACATTCCTGTATGCAAGTGAGACATAGACTCTTAGAAAAAGGAACGTGCAGAGGATTCAGGCAGCCAAAATGAAATTTCTAAGAGGGACGCAAGGTTGTTCTCTCTTGGAGCGGAGAAGGAACGAGGATATTAGACTAAAACATTGTAATATTAGAAGGAACGAGGATTTAAACATTGTATCATTGCACCAGAAGATTGAAGACCACAGAAGGAGATGGTATGAACACTTGAATCGTACGCCTGAATCGTTGGTATGCCTGATGTCTGTGTACCTGTGGCTGCCTTGGGTTATCACCCTACTGGGAAGAGAGATGTCGGTAGACCGAGGAGGAGATGAGGTTCCGGAACAGGTCTAAGGCCTACTCCTTGGAGTGATGATGATGATGACCTACCAGTTGGTCTGACACTGAATTTTCAAGGGTCGGGTCTCGATGCAGACTATTGTAGCAGGCCGGATCCTAAGCTTAGTTGAACGGCCTAAACCTGTAAATAGACTATTCAGAATTTTGTTCAACACAAAAGGTGTCTTCCTCCCGGCTGTGCTGTCCTGGGTTATTATTTTCTTAATAGACATCATCATCATCATCATTATCATCATCTTCACAACACGGCATAGTCTGTTCCGCTTTCAAAGACCCTCCAGCCGTCGCTTCCTGGATCTACCCACACAGCCGTAACCTATAGTTTGTACTTCCAGACTTGCTTGCCCAGTCTTGAATCTGACATTCTTTCTTAGTGTTCTTTCCACCGTTGTTTGTAATCTTTTAATTTTTCATTCAAGTTAAAAACTTGTAACTCTTCTCTTACGGCTTCATTCTTTATACGGTCAAGTTTAGAACACCTTTTAACTACTATTAAGAACGCCATTTCCGAGGCCTGTCTTGTTTCTTGGTTGTTGTCCATAATTCACACCCATCGGACAGTACAGAGACTGTCATAACTTCGTAAAACTTTAATTTTGTATCTGGACGTACCTTGTTGCTAAAAATATGGTTGATTGTGTCACATATCGCCTGGAACGTACCTAACTTAACATCTGTATCATAATTCCTATCACAACCAATGTCATTTCCCAAATAATTGAAATAGCTCACATGTTCTATAATTCGATCGCCAATCATTATTTTTGTTCGTATTGGCTCCTTACCTCGAAATGCCATTACCTTTGTTTTTATAGTGGAAACTTTCATATTGTATTGTTTGCAAATCTGATGAAGCAAAACGATAGTACAGCCATATTTTATTTATTTATTTGTTTTTCTTAATGCCCACAAACAATTCTCTGAAACAGTCCCTTGAATCATCATTGCGAAAATTTCATCATCATCTGCCGAGCCATAAATTTCGGCTTATCGCACTTTATACATATCATCTGGAACTTATCTAACATAACGTCAGTATCATAATTCCTGTCACAGCCAATATCACTGAGACACAATCGCACAATGTGTTACTCTACACCGTGATATAGAAGACTAATGTAGTCAAAGGAGATTCATATTTCGGACTGATGACGATTGTACGACTGAAGTACTAAAGCACAGCGTCTCATGAACACAAATGAGTGCCAGTACTAGTTTGGTTGTTACCGTGTCAATACGGATTAAGTGTATCAATACGGACAGTATTGTTTGAATTCAACCTGGGATCAAAGCATGTTGCTCCAGTTCAGTAAAGTGTTACAGCACATATGGTTCAACATACGTTATAATTTAAAATAAAAAATGTTGGATAAATCTGATCGTTAATATAAATTAGATAATAGATTCACATTCATATAAAGTTTATTTTTAACAAGAAGTTTCCGTAGCGTTCAGGCGGGGAGAAGGAGAAAGATAGTATGCAGGAATTTAATGCTATCGACCACATTTTCTCAAAACACGCATGACACGTCAATTTTAAACAGCTTCTAAACAATGAATAAATTTGATACATAGATTTGAAAATTAACAGGAGTTCACACAAAATACAAATCTTGCAGCACACGAAAAATTGTAGTTTTACCGCTAAGTTAGAGTTGTCGCTCCGCGAACTTTTCAACAGACCCTCGTAAAAGTGAGTTCGAAGAACACTTGAGATACGCATTAAGCTGCCGGCGTGCAGTAAGGAGGGGTAGTTGTACTGGGCCTCAGCGCGGCGTATATAAAGCCATAGGAGCCGGGTTGTCAGTTCAGTTACGTGAGCGATTTTCGCTAGTACGGATTGAGTGTTTGTCGAAGTGAAGTAGTATTGTGTTAATAATTGTGTGAAACTCTATTAGTAGACATTATTATTGCTTGTGAACAATTTTTATTTGATTTGTTCAAGAGACTGTCTTGTTCATTACAAGCTGCTTAACTGTGATAATTAAAGCTGGTGATTAGTGACGTAATTGGGGTATTGTATTTTGTTTTCCACTGTACCATACGACGATCAGTAGACTGTCGTAACAATTGTTTATAGAATTTATTTCAAGTTATGTTGGTTCATGCTTTTATTCTAAAATTACTTTAAATTGTAACTGTATGCTTACCAGTATGTTAGTTTGTTTAGTATGCATACCATAATTGAGTATCGTGTGTTTAAACGGTAAGTGAATATTATAAAAGAACAATAAACTGACAAACACAGATACGATTTCATTCTCTTCATTCTTGTACGTTAATAAACTTACTCTGCTGATAAATAACACGTTGTATTTTAATTTTTACTTAATTGCTATCATTTATACTTTACACCTTTAAAGAATGTTCATCTTGTTATTTAAATTAGCAGTCTCTGTAATTCCAAATTTGTCGTGCTTACTTGCTGAACTTGGTTTTGTCGTGACTTGGTTTTGTCCAAAAGGACGTGGTTTTGGACTTGATAATGGTGGAGACACTGAAAGCCTCGCCAGGAGCATGACAGGTAGCAGTTCAGAAAGTAAGCACGACAAAGTTGGAACTTTAAGGACTAGCTCAACTTTTCATAATCCTCCCAAGTCAACTGTTCCCCCCCCCCCAATCGCTCCCCACTGCAGGAAACTACTGCCGCTATAGAACAGATATATGAAGGCACAGAAAAATTGGAGCAGAATTAAGTTTCTTTTCGACATTTTTTGTAGCGTATGACTGCGAATTGTAGAGGGTGAGGAGATGGGCAACTGAAAAGAATTTTGAACAGAGGAAGAAGGGAAATGAAGTACCTACGAGGGATAGTTGAAAAGTTCGCGGAGCGACATCTGTAGCTTAGCAGTAAAACTCAAATTTTTCGTGTGCTGCAAGACTTGTATTTTACGTAAACTCCTGTTAACTTCCAAAACTATCTATCAATTTATTCATTGTTTAAAAACTGTTTAAAATTGACGTGTCATGCGTGTTTTGAAAAACGGAAAAATCAACCATCGTGGTGTGATTCTTTGTTAAAAATTGTTTAGCGCCAACGGATATTCAGAACGAAATTGTAAATGTGTCAGGAGATGCTGCGACTGCAAAACCAACGGTTTGTAAGCAGGCACTTGAGTTTAAACGTGGTAGTACGAGCATTGAATACGTGGTCGCACTGGACGCCCAAAAAAATGCAACAACTCCAGACGCGGCAGCCATCTTGCACAACGCTTCTTCACACCAAGTCGTTGAGTTAAAGTATGATGCACACACTCATATGTGATGCCTATAATTTCAGCAATGTCATCCACTCCTCAATCTGCGGTCTTCCACCACCCTATGAAATTTTTGCAATAATGCCATTTTTGTTGCACTTTTTGGACGTCCACTGCTGGGATAGTCTTCAGTGCTTGTACGACCACGTCTAAACTCAAGTGCCTACTTACAAACCGTTGGTTTTGAAGACTCACCACCTCCTGACACATTTACAACTTCGTTTTGATTTTCAATTGGCGCTAAAACGTTTTTAACAGAGAATTCATCACAACACGATGTTTGATTTTGTGCATTTTGAAAACACGCGTGACAGGAAAATTTCAAACAGTTGGTAAAAAATGAATAAATTGACAGATATATCTGGAAATTAACAGGTGTTCACGCGAAATATACGTCTTGCAGCACACGAAAAATTTTAGTTCTACCACTGAGCTATAGATGTCGCTCCGCGAACTTTTTAACTGACCATCGTATATAGAAAGAATAGGAATGATGAGACGGCTGCACGAATGAGAGGTGGATTTGGAGAAGTTGGAGTCAGGAATTGGAAACGCTTGGAGGCAGAAGAGGATGAAGACAAGTGTTCCTTACAGGACTGTTCGGGAATGATTGGAGCGTGCTTACCTGCTGAGACTCGGAGAGCAGGTGGTCAGTAGATCTAGGACTGGGCGTCGCTGCTTCCTTGTTGCGCTGCGCCAACAGTTTCTGCTCGATTTCCTTCTCGTAGCGTCTCTGGCTGTAGCTCTTGGTCGAGGACGCGCTGCTGTGCACCGACGCCAGACTCATCGTGTTCGAACCTGCGTCAACACATCGCTGTTAATTCCATTTTGCATATTCTGTGTCGGATACTAACAGTACAGGCTGGCGACAAAGCGATACGTCATCCGTTACTTTACGTTGTCAGATTACAACGATCTTAACGCGTCATATACTAACAAATGCTACCGGTTTCATAATTGTTTAAATCTTTAATAATTGCATAACGTGTTAACAATTTTAACAGTTATTTAATTCAAGAAGTTTTGAAAATTTTCAGAATGACATTAAGTTTACGGAGGAATCAAATTTTCTCGTTTCATTAAGATCACAGTAGTAATCGGTTTGCAGTACTAAACTTGATAATAATTTAACTTGATTACAGGTCTACAAAGTTATTAACACAGTAAAGATAAGAACGCTTCAGTATCTGGGATATCTCATGAAAAATGAACAGAGGCTTTACTTGTTGCAGTCCATACTACAGGGAAAAGTACTTGGAAAAAAAGGAGTTGGGCGACCGAGAATATCATGGCTGAGAAATTTAAGGACCTGGTTTGGCATGAATACAACTGACTTATTCCGTGGAGCAGTACAGAAAGTTAAAATAGTCTGTATGATGCCCAACATCCGAAATGGATAGGAACTATCAGAAGAAGATAGGTCTACAGTATTAACTTGACTTGGGGTCGCGGGAATTTGGATAGGTAGTACCTTTGTACCGGCTTGACTGGGCACCGGTCCTCACAAGTTCCCAGAGTTGGATCAAGTGATGTTAGCTCCCAAAGGAGGCCTTTGCCTCTCTCCAGCCAAGACTATTGCGTGGTGAAGTGCCATATCCTACAAGAGGTGATCCTGTTGATGCAGAACAGTACGGATCTAGATCGGGAGGGGGGGCAATAGATATTCATGGTGGAGGGCAGCAGTAGCCACCCGTACCAAGTTAGGGAAATGATCCTGGGTCGGCTTATCTTTGGAATATTACAGGCGGCAATCTAGATGGATTTAATTGGGTGTAATACTGCGTCCTATTGTTGGATAGGATTACATTTTGCTGCTGGCTTGTAATACTGCGTACTATTGTTGGATAGGATTACATTTTGCTGCTGGCTTGCAGTTAGATGTTGGGGCTTCAAAGGCTACGGGAAGACAACCCTGAATAACAATGACCGGGAGTCGTGGGCCGTAAGGGGGGCAGCATCTCCACATGACTCACCCATCTATAGGCTGGCACCCTATAATGGGGAAATTAATTTACTGAGAACTTTCAAAGAACACAGCCGGACGGAGATTCACACAGAACTGTGGAAAGAATACATAGAAAGAATGTCAGATTTCAGACTGGCCAAACGAGTCTGGAAATACAACCCTACAGGACACAGGTGTGTGGGTAGATCCAGGATGAGATGGCTGGAGGATCTTTGCAGGCGGAACCTTGCCTATGTCGTGATGTGAAGATAATTATGAAAATTGATAAGTGGTTGTTTTACACTATGTGAAATAAAACAATACCTTCAGTGTACGTTAAATAATTTCCATAGGATATTTTACAGAGAATTAAAAACATTAAGCTTATATTTTCATAAGCTTATATTTTAGTTTTACATTTAGTTAAGCATATATTTTTCTGATTCACGCTCTATAT
Source organism: Magicicada septendecula (assembly GCA_034769895.1). Taxonomy (NCBI): domain Eukaryota; kingdom Metazoa; phylum Arthropoda; class Insecta; order Hemiptera; family Cicadidae; genus Magicicada; species Magicicada septendecula. The sequence continues at coordinate 14,165,203 of CM068373.1, read as the reverse complement.
ATGATCTATCACGATTTTTTATTTTTTATTAAACGAATGCCTACTATGCCGTTGCACGTTTTTACTTATTCTCTTCTCCGATTTATTTTCATGTCATTTATTTTCTTTATTTTTTTTTTGTTCAGTCTAATACTGTTTTATGTACTTTGTAAAAAATGCACATTTGTTTTTACATTTTGCTTTACCCGAAAGTGATGACAGGAATCACGGAATCATCACAACTTTGAATGTTGGACTAGCATTATAGCTTCCCGGGCGTTGGTGTAAAGTCAGACTTGTGAGAGACGTTTCGACTGCATTATGGTAGTTATCCAATAGTGGCGAACGAGTTCAGTTTTCAAAGAACCGTTACACTTATCCGGCTCCAGCGATTGATGTTTGAAACGTTTAGAACCAATACGACTCTGAAGGTGGCTACGTCTCGCCGGAAGTCCGGCGAGTGTCAGATTCGGCGACGACAGAGCGCGAGTTATGTTTACACCAGACAACAGGACTGATTAGACCCAGAAAGACGATAAAATTGTGTGAAACCAGACACTATACGTAACGCAATGTCGCCATAGAGCATACTGAAAATTCAATATTATTTTTGAGTTTTTATTACTTGGATTTTCCTTAGTCTTATAATTCGTTAAAATGCAATTTGGTTTTGGCGCCGACAAGCGCCACATAACTAAGCTGATACGTCTTTTGAAAACTTCAGAAGAAAGTTTATCGAGTGTATTTGAGAAGCGGGTTAATAGTTTTATGTATTTCTCTTCAGATAGAAATGTTTGCCTCAATTTTTCATTGAATTCCAGTGATCAATCATCGCCTGTCAAGAACATCGAACGAACATTTCTGTTTATTGTAGAGTGAGTGTGTTGTTTGTGTGCCACACACGTGGGTATATTCGTATTTAGATGGTATAATATATATAGGCCTGTTCTTCTCACTTTTTCTTTAACAAATGCTTTATTTTTAATGTGTTTCGCTTTATGAACGGATAACGTGTAGCTGGGCTTTGCGGTTGACAGTGTCGGTACGAATTAGAACGGAGGAGTAAATGGCATTAAGGGTAGTCTGTGAGGTTTGTTCGCAAAAAATGACGGGATGTACGAGGGAAGGGTGAAAAGTTCCGGCCCTGACACAGAGGTAGCGCTACTGTGCTCATTAATTTGACCATGTTATATGATTTCATCTTTTGTAGGCTTAGATTCAATGATTTCAAGTCAATGGGTTGTTTATTTACTAGTGGCACAGTCCACCGCTGTAAGCGTCTCGGACATCATTGGATAGACTAGAAATTCGTGCTGTGAATAAAAGGATTTTTTGTTTGAAAGGCAAAATGCGAGGAACACAAAAAACACGTTATATGCATGTGGTACTTGTTATGAAAGTTTTGGAGGAGGTCTAATGTGTTAAAGCCATACTGTACATTACTGAACACATTCTGCCATTCTTAATGAAATACGAAAATCCAAGTAATAAAAAAAAAAATTACTTACAGAATAGCATGCGCTTGCAATTGTTCATACTGGACAGTTTTTAATCAGTAGGCTAAATACATACCTGCTCCATGAACAAATTTGTTTTATAAATATACATTTGAACGTTTCAAAGTCAATATATGTTTGAGATAGTGTTTTCGAAATGTGTTTTTATTTTGATTTCTACTGTTATGGATACTTGTGTTGTTTTTATAGAGTACGACAAGGGCCATATGGCCAGTCAGAAAGCGATTGGTAGCATAACAGTCTAGGCCTGCGTAATATACGAAGGGTAGAAGAAGGAGACTTATCTTTTCTCTTGATACTAAAAGCAAAATTGGTCCGGCCAGTGGCGAGGCGTGGTAAGTTAAGATTTCGCTTTGAAGAAAATTAACTCTTTTTTAAGACAGGCAATACGATGGCCAACAAGACCTAACAAATAGTTTCTTGAGTCTAGAAGAGGCCACAACGAATTTAAGAATAAAAGTAAACACTGAAAAGACCAAGTACATGTTAATGGGCAGTAAAAGACAAGAGAGAAGAGACATTAAGAAGACAAATTTGAAAAGGTTAAACAATTTAAATACCTGGTCTCACTAGTTACTGAGGACAACATTATGGCCGAAGATATAAAAGAAAGGATATATGCTGGAAACAGGTGTTACTTCTCCTTACAATTAACATTTTAGTGTAAAGACATAAGCAGAGCAACCAAGATTCGTCTCTATAAAACAGTTCTTAAGCCAGTGGTCACGTATGGGCCTGAAACTTCGACAATGACAGTGACAGAGGAAGAGTGGTTGCGCAGGTGGGAAAGAAAAGTCCTCAGGAGGATATTCGGAGCAGTGAACGTCCAAGGAATGTGGAGAATAAGGACGAATGCAGAAATCCAGCAAATCTATGGAGAATCAGATATCGTCACTGACATAAAGAAAGTAGAATCCGATGGGCAGGGCATGTTCAGAGAATGCTAGAGACATCCACATTGAAGAAAAAATGTTTACGTGGGAAGAAGGAGGAGTCGGTCCAGAAAACGATAGGAGGATGATCTTGAGGACGACCTACGCAAGCTCCGTGTAAAGGTGGCGACTGAGAGCAGAGGATCGAGACGACTGGAAGAAGATTGTCTAAGAGGGCAAGACTCTCCAAGAGCTGTAGCGCCAATTAAGAAGAAGAAGAAGATACGACGGCAATTTAAGTACGCTTTAGTTTGTAGCCACTGCCAAGAAGTTTTTTTTTTTAATGAACGTTAACTTATAACTAAACGAAACTCTTCTCCGGTTGACTATCTGAACTCTTGAACTGGTGCTTGTAGTAATAGCGTATGAGATTTAGGGTCTATGGCTTTATATTAAACTCAAATGTTAATTGATCTTTAGACAAAATGTTTGTGTGTTTCTTAAAAGGAGCCATACGCTTGTAGAGATATTTGTTGTGACCAATCCCTGAACGTTATTTTACTACACAGAACATCTGTGACTCTGAAAACACCGCTAACATCACAGTTGTAGTTCACAGAGGAAATGTATTGTGATAATAACCGGATCAAGACAACGGTTAGCTGAGGTATACAAAGAGCTGAATAAAAAATCCGCTGGAATGTGACTCAAAACTAAGTACATGCTGATTTCTGCATCAGAGAGAAAAAAGAATCTCTATAATTCACGCATAGAAGATAATTCATTGGATTCAGTTAATAAGTTCAGATACCTGGGTAATATGATAGATAATGAAGGGTCCATAAACACGACAATACATGACAGGGTACAAGTAGGAGGTAAGGTATATTATGCCAACAGCAGACTTTTGAGAAGTAAACTCATTAGTCGCAACACAAAAATAAAAATATACGCGTATAAAACATTTATCAGGCCGGTTGATACTTATGGAAGCGAGGCATGGATATTGACGTAAAAAGAACAAGAAACACTTAGAAGGTTTGAAAGAAATGTCGTAAAACGTGTTCATGGTCCATTCAAAGAAGATGATCAATGGAGAATAAGATATAAACAGGAGATATTGAATGAAGAAGATGTTGTAAGATTCATAAAAGCTCAACGAATACAATGGCTAGGTCACCTAGAGCGGAAGGATGATCAGCGTATGCCAAAGGCAATCCTGAGGACGCAAGTCTATAAAAGCAGAAGGAGAGACCGACCTAGGACAAGATGGTTGGATGGAGTGATTGAAGATCTCACAAGAATGGATGTGAGGGGTTATACCGAGATGGCAATGGATAGAAGACTTTGGAGAAGAAGAAGAAGAAGATGATGAAGAAGAAGAAGAAGAAGAAGAAGAAGAAGAAGAAGAAGAAGAAGAGGAAGTTGAAGAAGAAGAAGAAGATGAAGAAGAAGAAGAAGAAGAAGAAGAAGATGAAGAAGAAGAAGATGATGAAGAAGAAGAAGATGATGAAATGTGTGATCGCCTGCAGACAGCCTTTATGTGTGTGATAAGCCTCTGGATTTATTGATTTCGTGAAGGGGCGCAGACAATAATACTAAGATAATCCGAGTTAGTACTGCGAGGGTTTTAGAAACTGCGGATGATAGTTACTGAAGTCCTTTTTACTACACATTTCGCTATATTATGCTATCTGTCTACAAACAAGCTCGGAGATTCTATCGAACAGTACATGGACACTACACGGTCTGAATAGAAATCGTATCTTTTTAAATTACTATACATATCTGACTTGTTGATATGCGTTGTTTTAATTGCGCAAGTCTGCCGTTTCTAAGCTCTTTTGTTTTAGTAGGTTTTTTAAAGCTGGAACTTTTTCACCAAAGAATGTCAGATAAACACAGAAGACTGCACTGCAAGAAGAAGAAGAAGAAGAAGAAGAAGAAGAAGAAGAAGAAGAAGAAGAAGAAGAAACAAGTTACGATGTGCAGGCGGAAGGTACATCAAAACTTCAATTGATGGCATTTTAAAATACCTTCATTTAGTATAGAAATCCTGAGGGTTTCACCGCCGGCGCGGCGTCGTGCATTAGGCCTATTTGCCGGGGTTTAGGCCGTGGTCTACAGCTTGTTTGCAGGACAGCCGTTTCGGCCCCACCATCGGGTGCCAACTTCAGAAACAATTGGCAAGGTGTCCACCAGTACTAAGGTAGAGAGTATTAGTTGGGGTACCCTCAGGACTGGGGTAATTGGCGGCGGACGCCGTGCCAGTTGGTTTAGAGTCTGAAAATGGCTTCCGATGGCGGTGACGAAACGTCTTTCCTGCGGACAAGCAGTAGACCACGGCCTAACGGTTCGGCAAATAATAGTTCCAACCTTCATTTTAGGGCTTGTTAGTTTTTGTAGAAACGACATTTGGTGCTCTATCTCCACGTGGTTCACTCCATATTAAGTTTTTGTAATGAAAGCAAACTTCCATGTATTTACTATACAGAGGGATCGTGAATTGATTTCATTGAAGGCATTCAAGTTAAACTAACAGTCATGTGTCGACAGTTTCATACTGAAGGCTTGTGCATGTACGTGATTCGTGTGTGAATGGCTTTTTTTGACTTATTAACTCTTATTCCAAGATATCACGAGTCATTATTTTGTATGCTTACATTTCATTAAAATGTATGAGACTGATTCTGACCAGCAAAAGTGAAGTGTGTACATATTGTCAAAGTTTATTACATTTCTAGATGCACATTTCTACAGCTAATCTACTTATGGATGCACTACTTGCAAATTATGTAACAGACAACGAGAGACTCTTAAACAATATTTACGAATTTTACGTTTGTAACTTGTGTTTATAAGCTCATCATTGATACACGCAAATGGATTATAACATCGGGCCAAATGAGTTTAACACTCGACTATGATATGGCGGTGCACATAATGTCAGTTGAGTTTCTTATCGCTGCTGAACAAAGTATATGCAAATTTGTCTAACGCATGATTCAGAGAATTAGAATCTGCCAAAGTCTGAAAGATCTTTAGTTATTTATATTATCTAAATAATATTAATTTTATACTACAAAGTATCTAAGTGCTTCCCATTATATGTGTCCACACTATATTTGCGATATTTCGACTCAGTGCAACATAATATCGTTCGGTAATATCTATATTACCGCTCTGTACATCATACACATGTTTACATAATGATTTAAAATAACATCTGTGAGTTGTTATACGTTATAAAACATGTGATTTGAATTTTAATCGCATTTTATTGGCATTTAATTATTATGCGAAGCGTTTTTCGCAACGTTATAGGTTAAACCAGTGATCTTGGAGTAATAAATATAATTAATGATGTTGTGTGTAACTGGTGAAGACCGTGCCAGTTAACTTTCAATCGTTGCACTGAAGATGGCCACCAACGATGGGGCCGAAACGTCTGTTGCAATCGACAGTAATAGTCCTACAATGAGTCAGAACTATACCAGATACTTATTACATCCGCAGTGAGTGACCTTGAAGGTAATCATTAAGGTGATCGGTGTTTTACACAGCAGTTTACAGACACAAGTTACAAACGTCGGATAGACAAAAACGATTAACAACTATTGAACAAACTAATGAAAACACTGAAAGGTTAAGCCATAATGTCATTTTGTTAGGAACAGTGAAAAAAATATCAAAGGAAGTAAAGACTTTTTGTTACCGTCATAGCAGGTAACCTCTGTGGTCGTTGAAGTGTTCAGGCGCGTACATTCTATGCTCTGTATGACGATGGTTGGCGTGCGGACCCTTAGCCTACCTGCTGCCTCTTCCCCATTGTAATACTTCCGCCCGGGCTCGACAGCAGCTAATTGCCGCGTGAGTCACCTCACTGTGCGTCCAGTATGAATCAATGTTTCTTTGCCTCGCCCCCAATACTGGTAAAATTTTGTTATATTTGAAATCGGCGAAATAATACGATGAAAATGACACCAAACACGACTAAAAAATATTAAATTTTAAGATGTTTCAAGGTAAAAGCTCAACAACTAATCTTCAGTGCATAGTGCTTTATAACGCCCAATTTTTAATATTCCTTAGTCGTGTTTGGTGTCATTTTCATCGTATTATTTCGCTGATTTCAAATATAACAAAATTTTACCAGTATTGGGCGAGGCAAAAAACATTGTTTCATACTGGACGCACAGTGAGGTGACTCACGCGGCAATTAGCTGCTGTCGAGCCCGGGCGGAAGTATTACAATGGGGAAGAGGCAGCAGGTAGGCTAAGGGTCCGCACGCCAACCATCGTCATACAGAGCATAAGTGAACGTTCGGTCAGTATTCACGTAGCAACAAAGGTTTTCGTTTGTTTTCGTTCGTCTTCGTCAAGGTTCGCTATTCGGTAGGCGGAATAACACCGAACGGAACCAAACTGAAGCATATGGCTTCGTTGGGTTGTAAATGTGGTCGACTTGTGTCTGCAGACTAAAAACTGTGAAGCCGCTCGGGTAACTTCGTTACTGTTCGACCGCCGCGCCGTTGTCTCGTCTCTCGTCTACCCCTTCCTTCCCACACTTACATGTAATGAAGCCCACGTATTTTTATCCCAACCGGGTTTTGCCTGTGTAAATAGCGGATGCAGAATTTAACATTAAAATGAATATTGATTGTGATCACATTTAAGTAATAAAACATAATATAGAATTAATTTAACCATATCGTTGTACTGCATTTATTACCGTGAATTGTAATTTTTGTTTTAACATTTGTTTCCTCCAGAAACAAGCACAATTTCAGTGGGTCACCAGATAAATATGAAACGTCTTACTATATCGTCGCATTTGTATATATGAAATATACGTTTATTAAACAAAACTTATTTTATACTAGTTTTGCCGGTTTTTGTTTGTTTGTTTGCAATGTTGGTTTTAATATATATTGCTTTAATCAGTCGTGGTAAAACTCCTCTTTACCTGTGCACTAACTTTGCAGGTTCGCTTCATATTTATCTGGAGTCCGATTAATCAATTATTTTAGTTACTGGAGTGAAAACGCTAAAACAAAATATAACAGAGCAATAAATATAATAAACGATATAGTATAAATTAATTCTCATTTGTGTTTATTATTTATTTTCATGCATTACATAGTACCTTTATACCATTACAATCAATATACATTTTAATATTAAATGTATTTTTCCTCTCTAATATAAATTTATTATCCCAGTGCCATATCAATCTGAAAGTGTAATGAATAACTTGTAAAAATTTCAAGTCTGTAGCACATATAGTTGCTGAGAAAATGTATCATTTGTAAAACCGATTTTAACATGGGAAAGCATATACGGTTCCCACCCTCCTTAAATTGACAAGACCCCTTTAAAACGTTACATGAAACATCACATCGAACACTTACAGCGCGTGCACCTAATAGAAATTGTTACACTAAAAATAAAATGACGTTAAAAATTTTAAACTGAAATGCTTACAGATCATGTATAGGTATACACACAGACAACGTACACAAAATTTACACTTGAGTTACGTATTTAAAGCCGTGAACGTAATAAAATTATTGTGCTAAAATAAATACACAAAACCTTAACCAAACGTTTACCTAACTCACATCTGACAACAGAATATAGGCGAGCACAGCTGAGAACGAAGATAGCCGAACGACTAACGAAGTTACCCGAGCGGTTTCACAGTTCTAAGTCTCCAGACTTAAGTATGTGGACGGCACAATTAACGCCGAATTTCTTCATTGACATTTGGCCTGAACGCCTTCCCAGTTGCCCTTCGTTCTCTTAAACACGCAGGTTTTGTGTTTCTGCGTGTCTAACATGTTAATGTTATCGATTCAGTAGCTCTAGTAAGACAATTCGCTTTAGTGCCTCGTGTAACCTTCTTCGCCTTTGATTATTCTCGGGATTCGAAACACGAATGCAGATGCATTAAATAGCAATAGTAGGTCGTTACGTATGAGTGCTAAATGTGTTCCGTTATAGACTGAGAATGAATTGTTCTATTAAGACAATCAGCATGACGATTCTTAACAATGGACTGTAATGCCGTTTCACGAATCAGTTCAGTTATATTAGTCATCGATTTGTTTGTTTATTATTCGAATGACCTTGTGTAAAATTATCAGTTTAGTAATTTTGTTAAGCATATTTTACGAAGTTTTAAGCTAAGATGTTGTTACGGAATTATAGAAGCCAGAGGTATTCCGAGACACCTCATTGTTGCAATTAGGAGCTTATACTTGAACACTAGTATTGTTATATTATGAGCTGACAAGGTCACATCTGTCAGGAGAAATCGCGACGAATCAAGGTGTCCGATAAGGATGTAATTTATTCCGTACCCTTTTTAATCTATATGTAGACGACTTGGTGAGAAAGTGGGGGACAGAATTTCATATTGGGATTAAGATAAACAGTGAGACTATTTTGAATAGTTTATTATATGCAGATGATCAGCTCATTATGCAAGAAACAGAAGATAATTTACAGAGAGCTATTCACAAACTGAGCCATCACATTGCTCAATATAATCTAAATATATATCTATAAATAAAACAAAAGTAATGCCTTTCAAGGCAGACATTCCATAAGATCAAAAATTACGATCAACGATAAAGTGCTGAAGCCAATATCCCACTTTCAGTATCTAGGATGTGATATTGCGTATCAATTTGACGAGGACATCGAGAGTAAGATAAACAGATTTCAGGCCATTTGTGGCACTATTAAAACAACTTTAGGAAGAAGGAAACTCAAATGAAGTTCTATAAGGTTATGTGGTCTATAAGGTCCCAACTATTTTATACGTTTCCCAAACATGGGTATTATCAAAAAAGATTCAAGTCATATACAAGAAACGATGTGGTAAGACATGAATTGGGTGTATTCTCTGTAAATGCAAGAATCGAGGAATGTAAGCTGAGATGGATTGCACATATGGGCAGAATGGAAGCGAAAAGGCTACCTCGACAAGTTTAACAATATGCGCCTAAAGATAAAAGAGATGTGGGAAGACCACGCAAAAGATGGCTTGAAATGACGCCTACCCTGAAATGAAGAAGAAGAAGAAGAAGAAGAAGAAGAAGAAGAAGAAGAAGAAGAAGAAGAAGAAGAAGAAGAAGAAGAAGAAGAAGAAGAAGAAGAAGAAGAAGAAGAAGAAGAAGTTATCATGTTCTTTTAAGAAGAGGAATCATTAATAAAAATGTTATTTATTTTTTTCTGTAACATAAGTTTACTTTATGTTAACAAAATTTTAAACATCAAGATATCGTTTGGTGTGTCGCCTACTTTGTGATGACGGGAAGCTGCTTTTGAGCAACAAGCTCGTACTCAGATCGGATACGTGAAAATGGGCAACTCTTAGGACGATGAGTACACGTGTCTAGGATTTAAGAAGGATGAACTCCAAGAACATTGTTAAAACCAAATTGCACAGAAAAAGCCTAAGGGAAGACTGGAACCCCAAAAATTTCTTCCGGGACCAATCCTGAAGGAGAACAGCTGGTGGAAGGAGATTCTGTGAAACTTACTGGAGTTCTGGCTACAGAACAGAAGGCAATGTTTCGTGGAGTAGTATCCGATCTGAGGATAACCTGGGTGTGCCCAGCAGCTAGGTGTAGCATTCAGGGTAACGTCTACTTCCACCAAGTAACATCAGTTATTCTTCAATTTGACATAATAAAACTGTTTTAATTTCCGAATTTAAAAAAATGTAATTATATTTATGTGCAGATATTTTAACATACTTGTCACGTGATGCTTATAAAAATATTTGCCTTTTTGAATTCTTCTCTATATTTTAGACACTTGTTAGATTTCTACGAATCCTTGTATGTACAATAAATCAGGATTAATATTTACAGTAAAACAAAAAAATATTTTCTGGTGTCCATCATCCCTCAGAGAAAAGGTACAGTTTTAGGTGTGAACAGTTAGTTTCACAATTAAAGGATATTAATACGTACTTAGGCAATTTTATCAACAGCCAAGAAACAAATTGTGGATTGTACGTACAAGTTTTAAAATTTCTACTTAAGAGAATTCTTTGTTCTTTAGTAAATGTCAAATTACAATCTTAAAAAGAATTATAGAGTCGCCTTTAGATCAACTGAAATGTTCAGTTTGATTTTTACTTTACTGTGATAACTCACTTATTATTCTTTACTAGGCCTAATGACTAAATCCTGTGTCATTCATTACTGAAATCCTGTATTTCTCCAGTCAGAGTAAGCAGGGACGCATTTACGAACGAGGTCGGACCTCACCCAAGACGAATTTTGTTAAATCTCTTAATTTTTAGGATGTTTTATATTATTTATTTTTTCAGCTGTGTACGCTAATATACTACTAGTAGCTCTTTTTTAAATAAACAAATAGCTTTATTAGACAGCATTAGGGTATACACTTGAAATGTAAAGTATAGGAAAATCAATTCAGCCAGTATCTTGTAAACAATGTTTTAACAATGCGTATTTTTATTGTGTTATTACCGTTTACTTTAATGGGACTGATTTCATGATGTTATCACGCGTTTTTCAGTCTCTTTAAAGAGACTAGTCTTAACTTGATGTTGATTAGTCTTAACTTGTTTTTTCTTTTGTGTAAAGCCGATTCCCCCCTCTGACCCAAAAGCCAAATTTTAGATACGCCACTGAATTTGCGACTATAAAAAAACTAAGGAAATGTAAATACTTCGTTACGGGGGGGGGGGATAACCTACTTTTGTTTGGGAAAATCAAAACGAATGACGACCACAGCCGATAAGATAAGGTATAGGCTATGTCACGGAGAGCCAAAGGCTTCACAAACAAATGGATAATCATTCTAATCAATTTAAATATTCTTAGCATTGACAATTGTGAGTTAACACTCATCAATAAGGAGGATTCGTATTTACACCAGGGTTTTCCTAACGCTTAAACGACGTGAACTATTGTTACATTATATATACATCCGACAAACTATAACACCTATTGATGACAGACAGGCCTCTATAATTAGCTCTAATTAAGTTATACGTATTATCTATTCTCACTCTACTTGACCAACGATCTCTAGTAACTAATTTTTGTACAAAACTACTTTGGTTACTACAGTTGGAAATTATTTCATTTCAATACTGTATCTGGCTACCGACTATTCTCTACAGTGTTTTACAGTATACGATGCACATTCTACAGGAAAAAGGCTATATATATATATATTCTGTAATCAGTTAACTCACACCGCTGCCATTGTGCTAAACGTACGATTGATTAATTAATTCTGTAAAAGGATAGTCAGGATGTAACAGGAGTGAAACCGTTAGCATAGTCGATTTCTGGGATTGTACTTTACATGGACGCTCGTTGGCGACCACTTAGCCTTTAATGTGTCTGTTGATCTTATTTTTACTTTATTCACTCGTTGGGCACTTGCTGAAACATCATATTAATACGAAGGTTTTAAAAAACACAAACTCTTGGTAGGGTATAATGTCTAAAAAAAGGTCCAAACAAAATGATGTCCACAGAATTAAAAGTCCAAAAACAAAAATGTCCAACAACAATATTTACAAAAACAAAAATAATTTCAAAAAATGTATAAAAATAACCTTAGAAACGCTATTGTTTATTTGTAAATGAAGGTTTTTTTTTTGTAAAAATTTCGTGGCATTTTATAGATTGTGCCTTCTTATACACTTTATTATGGCGACAACCTTTGAAATTATAAAGAAATGCCGAAATACTTATGGGCATTTTGATGGCTATTTGTACGTTGGATCATGCAGTAGCGGAAATACGTTGGAGTTTTATTATTTTGGAGTTTATTTGAATTGGACATTTTCGACTGGACATTTTGTCCTGTAATCTCTTGGTAGTTTCACAGTTTATTCTTAACCTCTGACAATTATTCCAGCCTATTAGACTATTCTCAACTACAGTTTAGTTAATTTTAGAATAGCTGCATTCCTATTATATTTACGTAGTTTGTACAGTAACTTGACATTCCCTATAGTAGCTCCTCCAGCCTCTACAACATACACACCCCACACACATGCCCATATAGGCCTTATACATTCTTAACATATATATTCTCACGTAGGCTTCCGCGGCCGGTGTCCGTTATGTTTTTGAAGTCTTCTTCCGGTTTGGACCGCGTCAAAAATGTCTTATATGACAACGTTTCACAATACGTTTCATATTACAATGAGCATCCTCCTGGTAACCCACGCTTAGTACGACTTGGTACCCTTTACTTTCTGGTTTGACTGCACGCGGGTTGACTGACCGCACAAACAATGCACACAGCGTGACGCCTACAGGGCACGGTCCACTCACCCGACCACCCACCGCCACTTCTACACTATATAACTGAGTTCGCTTGCCGGCGTTTTTGTCACTTTGATCTGAGGATACTCATTGTAAAATGAGTGAAACATTGTCATACAAGATTTCAAAAATACATACATAATCCTTAATACATGTTCACCACCCTACACACTCTTTGTACTTAGTTGTTGTTAGCAGCTGATTAGGCTGAAACAATTGTCAGAATTTAAGAATAAACTGTGAAATTACCGGGATCTTATTTTTGTTTGAACGTTGGTCCATCGTCAGCGGTACAGGTTGAAACGTGTTCTATTACGTTACTAAAACGCCAGATTCTCATACAATGTGTGTAGCAGTGTGTATGCTTTGTTTTGTCTAGTGAACGAACTCTCTTTGGCTACGGTTAGACTAACGCGTGTCTGAATATTAAAAATAAGATTCACAGACACCGTTCAGGTTACACCACAAGGAAATAATATAATTATTAAAAGACGAACAAAATTTAAAATTCCAAAACTGGTTTAAAACACCACTATAGCCTACTACTATTTTAAAAATTATTAACAATTTTTTGTTTGTCATTACGCACTTCTTGCTGAAGTCCCAAAGTTGCCGGAGAATCTTTTTCAAGTGACGCACTATTTTATATAACATTCATAAAGCGGATAATAAAACGCTTCTAATATTATAAAGCGTTATATTATATCGTTGTAAACGTGATTATAGAAGAATTCTAAGAAAAATCTTTGGACCAGTGAAGGAAGATGAAGAATGGCTCATACGGAACAATAGGGAATTGGAGGAATTGTTAGACGGCGAAGACATAGTGAGGTTCATCGACTCAATGAGGATCAGCTGATTGGGACGTGTGATGCGCGTGGAGGAAGACAGAATGGCCAAAGAAGTTCTTAGAGGGACAATAGATGGGCAAAGAAGGAAATAAAGACCTAGAAGAAGGTGGGTACAGGACGTAGAAGATGACCTCAGGAGGATTGGAGGCGGAGGCTAGAGGACAGAGGTGTTTGGAGGCAACTAGACGGGGAGGCCAAGGCTCGCCCTGGGCTGTAGCGCCAGAGGAATGAAAATGAAACATGATTATAGAGATGGAACAAAGGGAACCTTACACCAGAAGGAAAGATACGGGTAGAAGTGAAGAAAAGTCAAAAAAAGGGTTCAATTATTTTTAACGTTAAAAGCATACTTTATTATCTTTTTGGTTCTTCAATGCCTACAGTTTTCTGACTTACGACTGTCTATTTTGTTTTTATAGTAATATCAATGGCGGCTGGTGGTTGAAACATTTGGGGGGTTGCAGTTGGGTTAGATGGTATTAAATTGTCTTATTCTCTGAATAGAAAATGTTCAAGTCTCTTCCCCTCCAAACAATACACAAGTAAAGCAAAATAATGCAATTTTAGTGTCACACCCAAATAACCACGAATATTTATTGTAAAGTCTTTTTTAAATTTACGATTAAATATTCTGTTACCTGATTTTACACTTTGATTAAAATTTTAAAGGTCTGGGGTAGGCCTACCTACTCTCTTAATTTCAGTTTTTTCCTTAATAGGACCTAAACTGAAGAGCGTTTTCATTAAGTTTACGACATAATTCATCGCGTTCTACTAGTTAAATATAATAAATATTTTAAACTATGAAATCTTAATTCTTTATATGTACTATTATGTAGATTTAACGATGAATTGGACTGACACTAACAACGAACTTCACAAAAAATTCGACTGACACTAACTCAACTAACATAACATAAACGTTACAAATTCCATCCTGGTGCACCACGTGTTATTTACCAACAAACAGACTGGTGGCGCCGTGACGTACAAGCGGGGTTTGCAGTCCCTAATCACATCAAACGAGCCTATACCGCTGTATTAGGAACAACCAAGTCTAACCAGCCAGAGCACTACTCCATTGTATTTCCCTATATATAAAGCGCGTCACACTCTGCGCTTTTCAATCGACAAATGATTAATTACGATGATTTAGCTTGCAAACACTATTATTAGTGATTGTTTTATTCATAATTATATATTATAAAATACAATTCGAGATTTAGTAGGGGTTATGCAACCGTGAAACCTAAGCACGGGCCGCCACTAAGTAATATAATCAATCAATATAATAATATAGTAAACCTTTAATAGCATATTCATTATTTGGCAAATTGCAGTTATTGCTTGTTATTAAACACAATTTTCGATTTTTTTTATCAGAACATTCGTATTTCACGGCACTTTTTAAGTGGCTCCACAGCATTTAATGTTCTCTTTACTTCAGGGTTTAGTGTCTATTAATTTGAACCGTAAATAATACAGTTCGGTTCAATATCATTTGGTCTGTCTGATGTTTTCCTTAAAGCATTCTCTCGGTGGACTCCTCTTCTACACCTCATCCTCGCTTACGCTAATTGATGTATTCCCCTTATATTTCTGCGTTTTCTCTCTCTCCTATGGCGCTACAGCCCAAGTCGGGCCCTGGCCTCCACCAATCTCCGCCTCCAATCCACTCTATCCACTGCAACCCTCCTCCAGTTTCTTATCCCCATGTCTCTCGCGTCCTCTGCAACGCCATCTTCCCACCTCTTCCTCGGTCTACCTCTAGGTCTCGTTCCCTCCCATGTACCCAGCAAAGCCCTCTTAGGGTTCCTGCCACCCTCCATTCTCATAACATGTCCGGCCCAACGCAATCTTTGAATTCTTATAAATTTTGAGACTGGTATCTCTTTATATATTTGATACAGTTCGTTGTTGTATCTCAGTCACCATGAGCCATTTTCTTGTATTGGGGCCTATAATGCGTCTGAGGATTTTCCTCAGAAGAGTTTTAATAACTCAAAAATATTCTTTCTGACAAACAGTTTAGTTTCAAAATGAGGGAATGAGTTTCCAGTATTACAAATTTTTAAAGTTTACTCGGCCATTATTGGCAGCCAGTTAGCATGTGAGTATTTTACTTCCATGTTCCATAAGGAAATGGAAGTATAGTGATGGCGAAAAAAATCGTGTTCGAGATAAGGGCTGATTCTGACTGTACTATCCACAAAACATGAAGAAAAGTGATTTTCCGAAAAGTGTCTGTGTGTCCATGTGTAGAATTTTTTACATGGCGAACGATAACTGGCGCAAATTCAAACAGAATCAAATAATGTTTTGCATTGTGTCTGAGTTGTGGACGACTCGAGGCCTGTTGATTTTGGTAAAGATCGGTTAAGGGGTAGTTTACCCGCAACGTTTTATGTTTTAACAATAGTAAAGTACTTAATTTTGATAAGTAAAATATTCTGAAAAGAAGATCATAATAATCCACTGTAGAAAGGTAGATGAAATGTCTATAAATCATCAAAAGGGTAGTTGAAAGGGGGGTAATCTTCTACAAATTAAAATGTTAGTTGAAAGGGGGGGATAATTTTTTATATGTGTACTACGTTATCAGCAACAAAGAAGTAGTTTGTTGTTAAAATTCCTTCCCGGGTTGTTTGGCCGTGGTACAATGTTTTCTGCAAAACCAGAAGTTTCGGCAGCGCGATCGACTGACATCATCAGTGAAAATCGAGTGCGCTAACGTAAGGTGGTATACGTTAGTGACCACAGTACTGTGGTTAAAGCTGAAGAAAGAAGTAGTTTCTATGGAAATATTTCATTTCGAAGAAAATGATTTAAAAAGAGCCTCGTATGGTTCTCCATATCGATATTTTATTTTAGGAAAGCCTTCAATACAGTAGACCAACAAATTCTATTAAAAAAGTTAAATTGGAAAGAACTGAGGGGTTTAGAATATGACTGGTTTTCGTTCTGCCTCATAAAGCGAAAACAAAGTGTGAGGATTGAGAATGTTTACAGTGACGAACGAGAATTAAGAAGGGGGGTACCCCAAGGTTCAGTTGTTAGGCCAGTTATTTGATCGACAGTTAGGCCTACTTCGGCAATTTCTACTGTCGACTCACCGTTGTCGCAGATGACGCGGCAGTAGGGGGAAAATGGGGATCCTGACCCAAGTACCGTTATTCCCCCACCACCACCGCTGGACCAGCAGCATCGACCAATCAAATTGCATGGCGCCTTTCGCGCGTCAATTCAAATATATGCCGTCTTTCGCGAGCCTAAATCACTTTCACTTTCTACTGGACCGCGAATTTCCGCGAATAAATTTTTTAATTTTTTTTTTAATTTGATATTTTTATTTTTTTAATTAAATTGATTTGCATATCTGCGAATATATGCCGTCTTTCGCGAGCCTAAATCACTTTCACTTTCTACTGGACCGCGAATTTCCGCGAATAAATTTTTTTAATTTGATATTTTTATTTTTTTAATTAAATTGATTTGCATATCCGCGAATATATGCCGCCTTTCGCGAGCCTAGATCACTTTCACTTTCTATCAGCTGGACCCGCAGCATCCCAAATGGACCACCCGCATTCACAAATATATTTTTTATTTTTAAATAAAGCTGATTTGCATATCAGAGGTGGGTGGCGGGTGGGAGGTTCCGACTTGATGAATTATAGTATATATATTAAATATATGATCAGGGTTACCAACCTTGCATGAGTTCAAATTTGTTGTATGTTATAATGTATATTAAATCTATATGATTAGGTTTACCAACCTATGCAGGGTTCAAACTTGATATGTGTATTATAGTGTATATTAAAATATATGATCAGGTTTACCAATCCTGTATTATTGTGTGTATAGAACAGATCTGTCAACATTTTTTGTCAACATTTGTCAACAAAGCAATTCGAGGTCATTGACACGACTTTACACTGACACATTGCAGTCTCTCACTCTCTCTCTCTCTCTCGCTCTCTCTCTCTCTCTCTGGGTTAAGCTGGTGTTGTACGTTACTAAAATCATAGCAAATATTTTCATTCTAAGCATGTATTACTGTTTAGTAATAATTACAACCAACAAAGGATATATAAGTTTGTATACATGGATTGTATATTGCAAGCACAGAATTATTATTTAAATCCGATATCTGTTTTTATTAAAATCATACAATGTCAAAAGAGGATAGTTGTCTGTTACGAACCAGTACTAACTCTCCTATATGGCCGTCGCTCGCATCATCCGTATTTAAAGTTCGCTACTTCCAGTACACATGGCCTCTGTAACAGATTTGGTCTTCAACAGGTGTGATTCGAACGGTAAGAGCAAGAACAATATGAACAAGGTCAAGGACATTATGTCTAGTATCCCTCCTCAGACGCTGGTGTTACTTTGTGTCATAAAATCTCGTGGCACTCAAGATAAGAGACAATACGTTTGCAAAAAACGACAAAATTGAACTTCTGGAAACAAAATTGTACGGTTTGTAAGTAATATCGACAACACAGGTCAGCATTTTTCGGTCATTGACAGATAAAGGGATCGTCACATTAGGACTACTGGCTGCTAAATCCAGTAGTACAAGAACTTAGATATTTGTTGAATCAGTAGCAAAAATGTTAGATCTACTGTTTTCAGCGTACATAGACATTTGATAATATTCCATTTTGGTTGTATTCGTGAAGCCATAGTGTAATGGCTGTCCTTGGAAGTCATGTAACCCTTAGTGTTTGTGCGGGAATCGTAGTCGGATTTTAGTTTCTGTCATGTCTTTCGTCCGTTTGTGTGCAGGTTGTCTTTACAGTCATGAAAATCATTTCAAGAGGTAAGCCGCATTGTATTGTTCGCGTACCGCGAGCATATGCGGTGGTGATTGCTGTACAAGAATTCTACGGACTGATGTGTTACGAAATTAGCGTGGTAACCAAGTTCTATGACATAGAGCGCGGGTTTCTCCGTACAATTGTGTAACGTCGCGTAGCATTTTTGTGCGATGTTAAGCGACCTATAAAACGTAATGAACCTGTTGTGGCATGATGACGGAGTTGCACAGATGCGTGTGATAATAATAATAACAATAATAATATAAAGAGGTCGCGTGCTCAAACATTATTATTATTTCGCCTTTGACATGCTCCTTGTCAGTCTGTAATTTAGAGGTAGCGAATCTTTTTGCCATTCTTCTGCCGATGATAAAATGTTCTCTGTAGAGTTATTCGTCAAGTTGTTGGTGTAACAATAACATGGTGTAAGCTACCTCTCGTTTATCCATGAGAATGAGTGTTCGGTGTCATCTGCCGTGAGGGTAAATAGCGCCTTATTTTCGCTATTATTTACAACGGTACGGCTAAAATACTAGTAAGCGTAATCAAAAATTACTTCCTACCCTGCTAACAACATCAATGGATGCATTTTGAGTACGTGGCTATGAAAATGATCCGGACACAGGTTATGTCAGGTTGTAATAAGTTAGGCCTCTCCAGTTCTATAATTTTCTACAAAAAATTAGTTTTGTTTCCGATTAAGTATCTCCATTTTAATTACTTTTAACACTACACTGAAAAGTTTGTAGTTGTGGGTAGAGGAAAAAATATCAGGAAAGGTATCCGTAGTATGCCATACGATAGTGAAGGAAAGATTTCATCGATATTTTGACATGTTCTCTCGCATATGTTATAGGTTACAGTGGATATGAGATTCGGTTAGAACATGTGCACACTAAATAGGTAATTGTAAGGAAAATAAGAAATTACTGTAATAGGTAAGTTGTTCAGTACTACAGGAGTAGAAAAATATTTTCATATTCATCATTGTCGTAAGGAACTCACACCCTGATGGAAGGACACACAAGGTGCAGTACAAAAATCCTCCCAGAAGGTCCTTCCAGAGGGCGACTGACTGTACGCTATCATTAAAATTATACAAAACCACTGCTGTCCCGATTCAGATGTACGACAGTGAGGAATGTAAGCGAGACATGTCTACAATTTGAAGCAGCTGAAGTGCTTTCTCTGAGAAGAGTCAAGGGTTCCACACAGTTGGACAGAACGACTGCATTCGGAACGAGCTAAACGTCTATAATCCGAACCAGCGAATAGACGATTACAGATTAAAATGGTGGGAACACGTCGACGGAATGGACGAAAACAGGCAAGCAGTCCAGCGGGCTAAGCTATGTTAACTTCACACGCACGCACGCACGCACACGCGCGCGCGCACGCACACACACACACACACACACACACACACACACATTGATACATTTGGAAACTGAGTACAGAATAAATCTACAATCACCTAGTCGGTTTGTTGGCAGAAAACAATTAATATATTCGTTGAGAAAATCTGTTGTGGCTGAACGAAACATGTGTCTGAATAAATTTTCTCTCTACATAGCAGTTGTAAAAGTAGTCATATACATTATGTGCTATATATACAAAAGGCTTTCAACGTGTTTGTCATTTCAACCAATTTGTACCGTGCTCTAATTATGTAAAAAAACAAAAAAAAAAATAACTGTACCGCTCCATACAACTGAGAATAAATCCGTACACACACACACATGAACAATTTTACGTTTAAATAAAATCTATACATACAATAAAATTATGTTTCAGTATTAATGATATAAATATTACTGTTTTATTAATTTAAAATACCGTATAATTGCTTACGACGCACACACTTAGCAACGTTTTTACTTATTTGAACAAGTCATGTATTAACTTCAATAAATAATGCACTTGATAATGTTTAAATATTTCCAACAACTATGTTGATTAGAAGTGCTGTAAGTTTAATAACAATGTTCGCTACGTAACGTATTCAAATCTGTTTACTCACCTCTTAAATGTTGATGCACGCAATTATCGATTTCACAATGAGGTATGAAGGCTAATTGCATTCTTCACGTATATATATTGATGTATCTTACAACGGTAGGGTAGGGGTAGCTTAGCGTGTTGTTTTGAAAGTCATTGTCCGCCGTTGGAAACTTTCAGAAGTTAGCGATACTGAAAGTATTTTCGTGCATTAGTCAAAATTAGGAAAACAATGCAGAGAGAGAGCGAGTGGACACACATGTAAGTAGCTCGATACTCAGTGACAAAAACAACAACAACACACACACACACACACACACACACACACACACACACACACACACACACAGTTAATATTTGTCAAATATATAACAACGAGTGAGAGAGAGAGAGAGGAGGGGTCATCGACCGTGATGGAAAAGCTTTACCTCACTGCTTTAAGAAGTTAGCGATACTGAAAGTATTTTCGGACAAGTTAACACGGCTCTTTTTAAGAAACATTCTATCATTTATTTGATGTCGATACCGGTATTAATTATAGATTACACTTAGTTCCATTCACTTCCATGTGCTTACAAATACTTGTAATTAGTTTCGTTAATAACTAGGCCAAAACATTGTCATTACATGTCAACTCTTCCGTCTGTCTCGTAAATTTTGCGCAGCACTGTTTGAGTCTTATCTTTGTAAATAAAGAGCAACAGCAACAGTGTCGTAATACTCTACTTATTTGAACAAGTCCTGTATTAAATGCACTTGTTAATGTTTTAATGTGAACAATTTTACGTTTAAATAAAATCTGTACATACAATAAAATTATGTTTCAGTATTAATGATATAAATATTACTGTTTTATTAATTTAAAATACCGTATATATATATATATATATATAACCTAGGAACTTCGCAGGTGAAGAAATTAATTTCTATTTTTCATCTGTAACGACATGCGTGTATAATTTTAATTTATTTCACTATACACCTCTGAACCTATGTGTAATTATTTTGTAAACTGCGTTATCTATGAAGGAACTGTTGCAGCAAACGTTAACACTAGAACGATTATATTATTATTATTTAGTGATCAGATAATTTCATAAAAAATAAGAAACGTAAAAGATATACGCTGACTTTACCGCAACCACGTCTATTTAGATAAACGGCTCGGAAGAAAAAATAATTCTTCACAAAGCAGAACAACAACTACAGTCTCAAATAAATATATTTTAAATCTGGGGCTATGCGTGTACGTAGGGAAGGTCTTCATATGCTTACTGGACAAAATATAAATATTCGCTGGCAGATAATTTCATAAAAAAATAAGAAACGTAAAAGATATACGCTGACTTTACCGCAACCACGTCTATTTAGATAAACGGCTCAGAAGAAAAAATAATTCTTCACAAAGCAGAACGACAACTACAGTCTCAAATAAATATATTTTAAAAAAGATAAATATACATTAGATGGAAATGGCTTTGCGCACTAAAGTCACCATCTATCTCTTGTTTCTCCGGTCAGTATTGACCTATGCTGCTCCCGCATGGTGGTCGCTTGTCTCGACCACTAACAAGTGTAGGCTGGAAGCTTTCCAGGCCCGTACCCTCAGATCCTTGTCGGGGTCTCCATGGTTTGTGAGAAATAATGTTATTCGTGGAGGCCTTCGAGTTCCCACCCTTGCTGATTTTGTCCGGTAATGAATAGGAATTATATAAATAATCTAAGGATGAATTGATAATAATATACTTATGACGATTAAATTTAAAATATTATTGCAGAAAGTTTTAATGAATAGGAATTGATATAGATAAAATAAATATCAGTTTACGTAATGAGAATGTTTGTTTGCATTGAGTTTGGTTTAGCTAAATAACACAAGGGAGCACATTTCGCAGTTGGCTTTACATACCTCCAGACAACGGTACAAGCCAATTTAGATAGCACAACATGAACTCTGAATCGTCGGCTATATTAGAAATTCCTTCCTTTCAAAGCGTGTAATGAGACCGTTTGAATATCTTATAGCAGTGTCAAGTAACTCAATAAATTGCTTGGAACTACGAAGAAGTTTCAATGCTTACAGAAGTTTATTCAATGTGTACATTCTTTTGGACAGTACAAAACGCTCTGGTTGCTTTATGGAAATATTCATTAAAGTTTTAGAACAAATAAAACTATTTTATCTAGTTTTATTCTAAATTTACTTAAAATTTGATCACAAGAAGAGAGAGAGAGAGAGAGAGAGAGAGAGAGAGAGAGAGAGAGAGAGAGAGAGAGAGAGAGAGAGAGGTAATATTTTTTTTTTCTAGTGCCTAATCTTTTAAACTAAAAAACGTATTACTTTTACAAATATAGCTTGAACGTAACACATACACACAGACGTTAGGGAAAGACTGCAATGTGTCAGTGTAAAGTCGTGTCAATGACCTCCTGTATTACAATGGTTTAGCATAGTTTCTTACTGAAGGCTTGTACGCTTTAAATTCAGCTATACCTAAAATATATCTTCAATTAGGGTCATTGTACACACACAGTGGAATGCTTTCAGAAATTTGCGACACACACACACATACACAACGATGTTTCTACTTATTTGAACAAGTCCTGTATTAAATGCACTTGTTAATGTTTTAATGTGAACAATTTTACGTTTAAATAAAATCTGTACATACAATAAATTATGTTTCAGTATTAATGATATAAATATTACTGTTTTATTAATTTAAAATACCATATATATATATATATATATATATATATATATATATATATAACCTAGGAACTTCGCAGGTGAAGAAATTAATTTCTATTTTTCATCTGTAACGACATGCGTGTATAATTTTAATTTATTTCACTATACACCTTCGCCACCGCTGCTACCACAGTCGTCAGTAATAAAAAAAGAAGAAGAAGAAAGATCAGTTAGGAAACGCATCAGTACTCGTTCGAAACGATTAACATCAGTACCAATGGACCACAGCATCCGTGAATTTCCGCGGAAAAAAAAAAAAAAAAAAAAAAACGTAAAACGTTCTACTTACGTTTCATGTTAGGTTAAAAAATACAGTCCACTTACGTTTCACGTTTACGTTAGGTTAAGATGCAGTCTACTTACGTTTCACTGTTAGGTTAAAAATGCAGTCCACGTACGTTTCACGTTTACGTTAGGTTAAGATGCAGTCTACTTACGTTTCACGTTAGGTTAAAAAATGCAGTCCACGTACGTTTTTCGTTTACGTTAGGTTAAGATGCAGTCTACTTACGTTTCACTGTTAGGTTAAAAATGCAGTCCACGTACGTTTTTCGTTTACGTTAGGTTAAAATACAGTCTACTTACGTTTCACGTTAGGTTAAAAATGCAGTCCACGTACGTTTCACGTTTACGTTAGGTTAAGATGCAGTCTACTTACGTTTCACGTTAGGTTAAAAAATGCAGTCCACGTACGTTTTTCGTTTACGTTAGAGGAGAAACGGTATGAAACCTTCCACAGTTGAAACCTGCTCTACAAAACGCTTCACACGAAGCGTTATGTTAAGAGAGAGAGAGAACGCGCATGTAAGTAGTTGACAACACACATGCACACATAGTTAATATTTGTTAATTATTTAATACAATGAAAAATGAAGTCAACGTTTTGACGATGAGTGAGAGAGAGAGAGAGAGAGCGGGCGTTCGTGTGTGTGTGTGTGTGTGTGCGTGTGTTTGCATTTTAACCTAACGTGAAACGTAAGTAGACTGTATTTTAACCTAACGTAAACGAAAAACGTACGTGGACTGCATTTTTTAACCTAACGTGAAACGTAAGTAGACTGCATCTTAACCTAACGTAAACGTGAAACGTACGTGGACTGCATTTTTAACCTAACGTGAAACGTAAGTAGACTGTATTTTAACCTAACGTAAACGAAAAACGTACGTGGACTGCATTTTTAACCTAACAGTGAAACGTAAGTAGACTGCATCTTAACCTAACGTAAACGAAAAACGTACGTGGACTGCATTTTTTAACCTAACGTGAAACGTAAGTAGACTGCATCTTAACCTAACGTAAACGTGAAACGTACGTGGACTGCATTTTTAACCTAACAGTGAAACGTAAGTAGACTGCATCTTAACCTAACGTAAACGTGAAACGTAAGTGGACTGTATTTTTTAACCTAACATGAAACGTAAGTAGAACGTTTTACGTTTTTTTTTTTTTTTTTTTTTTTTTTTTTTTTTTTTTTCGCGGAAATTCACGGATGCTGTGGTCCATTGGTACTGATGTTAATCGTTTCGAACGAGTACTGATGCGTTTCCTAACTGATCTTTCTTCTTCTTCTTTTTTTATTACTGACGACTGTGGTAGCAGCGGTGGCGAAGGTGTATAGTGAAATAAATTAAAATTATACACGCATGTCGTTACAGATGAAAAATAGAAATTAATTTCTTCACCTGCGAAGTTCCTAGGTTATATATATATATATATATATATATATATATATGGTATTTTAAATTAATAAAACAGTAATATTTATATCATTAATACTGAAACATAATTTATTGTATGTACAGATTTTATTTAAACGTAAAATTGTTCACATTAAAACATTAACAAGTGCATTTAATACAGGACTTGTTCAAATAAGTAGAAACATCGTTGTGTATGTGTGTGTGTGTCGCAAATTTCTGAAAGCATTCCACTGTGTGTGTACAATGACCCTAATTGAAGATATATTTTAGGTATAGCTGAATTTAAAGCGTACAAGCCTTCAGTAAGAAACTATGCTAAACCATTGTAATACAGGAGGTCATTGACACGACTTTACACTGACACATTGCAGTCTTTCCCTAACGTCTGTGTGTATGTGTTACGTTCAAGCTATATTTGTAAAAGTAATACGTTTTTTAGTTTAAAAGATTAGGCACTAGAAAAAAAAAATATTACCTCTCTCTCTCTCTCTCTCTCTCTCTCTCTCTCTCTCTCTCTCTCTCTCTCTCTCTCTCTTCTTGTGATCAAATTTTAAGTAAATTTAGAATAAAACTAGATAAAATAGTTTTATTTGTTCTAAAACTTTAATGAATATTTCCATAAAGCAACCAGAGCGTTTTGTACTGTCCAAAAGAATGTACACATTGAATAAACTTCTGTAAGCATTGAAACTTCTTCGTAGTTCCAAGCAATTTATTGAGTTACTTGACACTGCTATAAGATATTCAAACGGTCTCATTACACGCTTTGAAAGGAAGGAATTTCTAATATAGCCGACGATTCAGAGTTCATGTTGTGCTATCTAAATTGGCTTGTACCGTTGTCTGGAGGTATGTAAAGCCAACTGCGAAATGTGCTCCCTTGTGTTATTTAGCTAAACCAAACTCAATGCAAACAAACATTCTCATTACGTAAACTGATATTTATTTTATCTATATCAATTCCTATTCATTAAAACTTTCTGCAATAATATTTTAAATTTAATCGTCATAAGTATATTATTATCAATTCATCCTTAGATTATTTATATAATTCCTATTCATTACCGGACAAAATCAGCAAGGGTGGGAACTCGAAGGCCTCCACGAATAACATTATTTCTCACAAACCATGGAGACCCCGACAAGGATCTGAGGGTACGGGCCTGGAAAGCTTCCAGCCTACACTTGTTAGTGGTCGAGACAAGCGACCACCATGCGGGAGCAGCATAGGTCAATACTGACCGGAGAAACAAGAGATAGATGGTGACTTTAGTGCGCAAAGCCATTTCCATCTAATGTATATTTATCTTTTTTAAAATATATTTATTTGAGACTGTAGTTGTCGTTCTGCTTTGTGAAGAATTATTTTTTCTTCTGAGCCGTTTATCTAAATAGACGTGGTTGCGGTAAAGTCAGCGTATATCTTTTACGTTTCTTATTTTTTTATGAAATTATCTGCCAGCGAATATTTATATTTTGTCCAGTAAGCATATGAAGACCTTCCCTACGTACACGCATAGCCCCAGATTTAAAATATATTTATTTGAGACTGTAGTTGTTGTTCTGCTTTGTGAAGAATTATTTTTTCTTCCGAGCCGTTTATCTAAATAGACGTGGTTGCGGTAAAGTCAGCGTATATCTTTTACGTTTCTTATTTTTTATGAAATTATCTGATCACTAAATAATAATAATATAATCGTTCTAGTGTTAACGTTTGCTGCAACAGTTCCTTCATAGATAACGCAGTTTACAAAATAATTACACATAGGTTCAGAGGTGTATAGTGAAATAAATTAAAATTATACACGCATGTCGTTACAGATGAAAAATAGAAATTAATTTCTTCACCTGCGAAGTTCCTAGGTTATATATATATATATATATATATATATATATACGGTATTTTAAATTAATAAAACAGTAATATTTATATCATTAATACTGAAACATAATTTTATTGTATGTACAGATTTTATTTAAACGTAAAATTGTTCACATTAAAACATTAACAAGTGCATTTAATACAGGACTTGTTCAAATAAGTAGAGTATTACGACACTGTTGCTGTTGCTCTTTATTTACAAAGATAAGACTCAAACAGTGCTGCGCAAAATTTACGAGACAGACGGAAGAGTTGACATGTAATGACAATGTTTTGGCCTAGTTATTAACGAAACTAATTACAAGTATTTGTAAGCACATGGAAGTGAATGGAACTAAGTGTAATCTATAATTAATACCGGTATCGACATCAAATAAATGATAGAATGTTTCTTAAAAAGAGCCGTGTTAACTTGTCCGAAAATACTTTCAGTATCGCTAACTTCTTAAAGCAGTGAGGTAAAGCTTTTCCATCACGGTCGATGACCCCTCCTCTCTCTCTCTCTCACTCGTTGTTATATATTTGACAAATATTAACTGTGTGTGTGTGTGTGTGTGTGTGTGTGTGTGTGTTGTTGTTGTTGTTGTCACTGAGTATCGAGCTACTTACATGTGTGTCCACTCGCTCTCTCTCTGCATTGTTTTCCTAATTTTGACTAATGCACGAAAATACTTTCAGTATCGCTAACTTCTGAAAGTTTCCAACGGCGGACAATGACTTTCAAAACAACACGCTAAGCTACCCCTACCCTACCGTTGTAAGATACATCAATATATATACGTGAAGAATGCAATTAGCCTTCATACCTCATTGTGAAATCGATAATTGCGTGCATCAACATTTAAGAGGTGAGTAAAGAGATTTGAATACGTTACGTAGCGAACATTGTTATTAAACTTACAGCACTTCTAATCAACATAGTTGTTGGAAATATTTAAACATTATCAAGTGCATTATTTATTGAAGTTAATACATGACTTGTTCAAATAAGTAAAAACGTTGCTAAGTGTGTGCGTCGTAAGCAATTATACGGTATTTTAAATTAATAAAACAGTAATATTTATATCATTAATACTGAAACATAATTTTATTGTATGTATAGATTTTATTTAAACGTAAAATTGTTCATGTGTGTGTGTGTACGGATTTATTCTCAGTTGTATGGAGCGGTACAGTTATTTTTTTTTTTTTGTTTTTTTACATAATTAGAGCACGGTACAAATTGGTTGAAATGACAAACACGTTGAAAGCCTTTTGTATATATAGCACATAATGTATATGACTACTTTTACAACTGCTATGTAGAGAGAAAATTTATTCAGACACATGTTTCGTTCAGCCACAACAGATTTTCTCAACGAATATGTTAATTGTTTTCTGCCAACAAACCGACTAGGTGATTGTAGATTTATTCTGTACTCAGTTTCCAAATGTATCAATGTGTGTGTGTGTGTGTGTGCGCGCGTGCGTGCGTGCGTGCGTGCGTGCGTGTGAAGCTAACATAGCTTAGCCCGCTGGACTGCTTGCCTGTTTTCGTCCATTCCGTCGACGTGTTCCCACCATTTTAATCTGTAATCGTCTATTCGCTGGTTCGGATTATAGACGTTTAGCTCGTTCCGAATGCAGTCGTTCTGTCCAACTGTGTGGAACCCTTGACTCTTCTCAGAGAAAGCACTTCAGCTGCTTCAAATTGTAGACATGTCTCGCTTACATTCCTCACTGTCGTACATCTGAATCGGGACAGCAGTGGTTTTGTATAATTTTAATGATAGCGTACAGTCAGTCGCCCTCTGGAAGGACCTTCTGGGAGGATTTTTGTACTGCACCTTGTGTGTCCTTCCATCAGGGTGTGAGTTCCTTACGACAATGATGAATATGAAAATATTTTTCTACTCCTGTAGTACTGAACAACTTACCTATTACAGTAATTTCTTATTTTCCTTACAATTACCTATTTAGTGTGCACATGTTCTAACCGAATCTCATATCCACTGTAACCTATAACATATGCGAGAGAACATGTCAAAATATCGATGAAATCTTTCCTTCACTATCGTATGGCATACTACGGATACCTTTCCTGATATTTTTTCCTCTACCCACAACTACAAACTTTTCAGTGTAGTGTTAAAAGTAATTAAAATGGAGATACTTAATCGGAAACAAAACTAATTTTTTGTAGAAAATTATAGAACTGGAGAGGCCTAACTTATTACAACCTGACATAACCTGTGTCCGGATCATTTTCATAGCCACGTACTCAAAATGCATCCATTGATGTTGTTAGCAGGGTAGGAAGTAATTTTTGATTACGCTTACTAGTATTTTAGCCGTACCGTTGTAAATAATAGCGAAAATAAGGCGCTATTTACCCTCACGGCAGATGACACCGAACACTCATTCTCATGGATAAACGAGAGGTAGCTTACACCATGTTATTGTTACACCAACAACTTGACGAATAACTCTACAGAGAACATTTTATCATCGGCAGAAGAATGGCAAAAAGATTCGCTACCTCTAAATTACAGACTGACAAGGAGCATGTCAAAGGCGAAATAATAATAATGTTTGAGCACGCGACCTCTTTATATTATTATTGTTATTATTATTATCACACGCATCTGTGCAACTCCGTCATCATGCCACAACAGGTTCATTACGTTTTATAGGTCGCTTAACATCGCACAAAAATGCTACGCGACGTTACACAATTGTACGGAGAAACCCGCGCTCTATGTCATAGAACTTGGTTACCACGCTAATTTCGTAACACATCAGTCCGTAGAATTCTTGTACAGCAATCACCACCGCATATGCTCGCGGTACGCGAACAATACAATGCGGCTTACCTCTTGAAATGATTTTCATGACTGTAAAGACAACCTGCACACAAACGGACGAAAGACATGACAGAAACTAAAATCCGACTACGATTCCCGCACAAACACTAAGGGTTACATGACTTCCAAGGACAGCCATTACACTATGGCTTCACGAATACAACCAAAATGGAATATTATCAAATGTCTATGTACGCTGAAAACAGTAGATCTAACATTTTTGCTACTGATTCAACAAATATCTAAGTTCTTGTACTACTGGATTTAGCAGCCAGTAGTCCTAATGTGACGATCCCTTTATCTGTCAATGACCGAAAAATGCTGACCTGTGTTGTCGATATTACTTACA
Source organism: Magicicada septendecula (assembly GCA_034769895.1). Classification (NCBI taxonomy): domain Eukaryota; kingdom Metazoa; phylum Arthropoda; class Insecta; order Hemiptera; family Cicadidae; genus Magicicada; species Magicicada septendecula. The sequence goes on along the minus strand of CM068373.1, from coordinate 14,135,302 downwards.
AACCGTACAATTTTGTTTCCAGAAGTTCAATTTTGTCGTTTTTTGCAAACGTATTGTCTCTTATCTTGAGTGCCACGAGATTTTATGACACAAAGTAACACCAGCGTCTGAGGAGGGATACTAGACATAATGTCCTTGACCTTGTTCATATTGTTCTTGCTCTTACCGTTCGAATCACACCTGTTGAAGACCAAATCTGTTACAGAGGCCATGTGTACTGGAAGTAGCGAACTTTAAATACGGATGATGCGAGCGACGGCCATATAGGAGAGTTAGTACTGGTTCGTAACAGACAACTATCCTCTTTTGACATTGTATGATTTTAATAAAAACAGATATCGGATTTAAATAATAATTCTGTGCTTGCAATATACAATCCATGTATACAAACTTATATATCCTTTGTTGGTTGTAATTATTACTAAACAGTAATACATGCTTAGAATGAAAATATTTGCTATGATTTTAGTAACGTACAACACCAGCTTAACCCAGAGAGAGAGAGAGAGAGCGAGAGAGAGAGAGAGAGTGAGAGACTGCAATGTGTCAGTGTAAAGTCGTGTCAATGACCTCGAATTGCTTTGTTGACAAATGTTGACAAAAAATGTTGACAGATCTGTTCTATACACACAATAATACAGGATTGGTAAACCTGATCATATATTTTAATATACACTATAATACACATATCAAGTTTGAACCCTGCATAGGTTGGTAAACCTAATCATATAGATTTAATATACATTATAACATACAACAAATTTGAACTCATGCAAGGTTGGTAACCCTGATCATATATTTAATATATATACTATAATTCATCAAGTCGGAACCTCCCACCCGCCACCCACCTCTGATATGCAAATCAGCTTTATTTAAAAATAAAAAATATATTTGTGGATGCGGGTGGTCCATTTGGGATGCTGCGGGTCCAGCTGATAGAAAGTGAAAGTGATCTAGGCTCGCGAAAGGCGGCATATATTCGCGGATATGCAAATCAATTTAATTAAAAAAATAAAAATATCAAATTAAAAAAATTTATTCGCGGAAATTCGCGGTCCAGTAGAAAGTGAAAGTGATTTAGGCTCGCGAAAGACGGCATATATTCGCAGATATGCAAATCAATTTAATTAAAAAAATAAAAATATCAAATTAAAAAAAAAATAAAAAAATTTATTCGCGGAAATTCGCGGTCCAGTAGAAAGTGAAAGTGATTTAGGCTCGCGAAAGACGGCATATATTTGAATTGACGCGCGAAAGGCGCCATGCAATTTGATTGGTCGATGCTGCTGGTCCAGCGGTGGTGGTGGGGGAATAACGGTACTTGGGTCAGGATCCCCATTTTCCCCCTACTCGCGGCTTCCTTGTAGTTTTCCAAAAACCTTAGCACTACGCATACAGGTGTCGAATAAGATCTAAAAACTCTAAAATTTTGGATGTGGGAAAGTGAAACGTTTCTAAATGTTTATAAAACAAAATATGTATTATTACATTTAAGGCATTTTGGTCAAAAAATTCTATTTATATTTTTTTGTTCCAAAATATTGTATGCAATATCTGCTTTCATTTGATATTAATTTTAAATTAATCGGACAACTAGACAATTTTTTACGATTGTTTTTAGGCGATAACTACGGATAAAGTCAGTTCAATATGTCAACCATTCGAGCTTATGCATATCGTATTTCGGTTTGTTG